>JAWHQI010000066.1:5430681-6034090 GCA_033032865.1 Dactylorhiza incarnata
CGAGTCATTATTGAAGTGCGTTGATAAAAAGGAACCAATATCAATATTTACTGATCAGGATCAAGCTATGGCCGCTGCAATTGATCGAGTGTTTACTAGACCAGACATCGATTGTGTCAATGACACATCTCAAAAAAGGCGCCTTCTAAAGTTCCTAGCTTTAACAATGACAGTACTATTCGTGCATTTTTTTATCAATGTATGTCAAAGTGCGATGGGGAAATTGAGTTTGACAGAAATTGGTATGAGATGATCACTAGAGACAATTTACAAGAAAATCGATGGTTGAAGGATTTGCACATTGCTAAGAGGAAGTGGTCGACTGCCTTTAACAAGGATTTGTTGGATCTTGGGATTTTATCTACCCAAATGAGTGAATCAGCTAATAATTCCTTGCATGGTTCTTCAAAGGGTACTAGTTCTTTAGTTGAATGTTTTGTTGGTTTAGATGGCCTTGTTGCATCATGGCGCCGGGGGGAGCATGAAGAGGATTTCAAAAGCAAACATGGTGCGGTTACCTTGAAGCACAACACATGTGTCTTGCTAAAGCACGCTTCAAAAATATACACTAGAAAAATGTACGGAATATTCGAGAAAGCATACACGGATGGGGCCCTTGGATTATGCACTGTAGATGAAACACGATATGATGATGAGCATACGGTGTTTGTAACAAAAGGCCATGGTGATTCGGCGGATGAGAAAAGATGGTTTGTAAATTTCAACTCAATAACATTTGATTCAGATTGTTCTTGTCGAGGATTTGAAACAAGAGGTCTTCTATGTGAGCATATTTTAAGAGTATTCAATTTAAGGAATGTAAAACAAATTCCGATGAAATATGTGCTAAAACGATTCACGGTTGATGCAAAAAAGGGCATGTACCTTCCAAATATACCATCTATTACAGAGCATGATTCAAACCATATATTCAGGAACCACCTTATGCGTTCTAGTTACAATTTAGCAACTCGCATTGAGAACTGCAAAGCGGTCAAAATTCATGTTATGAATGTTATGAATGAGTTGTTCAAGTACACTGATGAGATGGTGGATAAAGATGAAAGGCAAAAGAAAGGACTTGTAGAAGAGCAAAATTCTAATAAGACACCAATTCTTCGAGATCCACCTACCAAGAGGCGAAAAGGTGCAAGCAATGCACGTCATAAAGACCATTGGGAACAACGGACAAAGAGTACAATTAATATTTATAACTTTCATTCTAAAGATAAAAACATTTATTACTATAAATCATTTTTACAAGATGATTTATAAGGTTCATTTATCTAATTGATTTTCGACATGTTGCAGGGAAAAAAACTTCTGGGCGAAAAAGGGATATCATTGTTGGGGAAGAGCCTGGAACGAGGACTGAGTTGAACTTTATGGGAGATTGCAGTTACAACAGACCATCAACGCCACCTGGAGGGTCTAATTATTTGCAAATACAGGATGACTACCTCACCAATCCTACTACATTAGCTTCTTTTTTATTTGAAATCTGCAGGAGCAAGGATTGTTGCAATGGATTTCGGGGCGAACTTCACATTCTGAAAAAACAAATTGTCTTTATGTTATTATCTCTCTTAAATCAGTATTGTGTATTTGTGATGTCTCCCATTCTAAAATATACCATGATATCATACCTAAAAAATTAAAAAAGTGACATGAAGGTTTGCTGATTAAAGTTACAGTTCTACAATACATGTTTAATTACAACTGTAAATGATACTATAAATATAAAGTTATTCGTTCATTACAGTTTGCCAAGCCGGCGGCCCGCGTTCGTCGAACACCGACCCGCGTTCGCCGAACGCGTGAGTGCATCAATTTCAAATACTTTCACTACTCAACTAACTTTAGCAATTGTTGCAATCAAATAAACTGCAATGTACTAATGGAGTTACAGATACAGAAAATAAATACCAAGAGCTGAAGAGAAACATGCTAATTTTTGAACTGTCATTTACTTGTAATTTTAGACTGTAAGTTATAACTTTAATTGAAAAGGTATTTACAACTTAAATTATAATCTGTTATTTTTTACCTGAACTTTAAAAGTATTTTGTACAATAATTTAGCAAATAAAGGTAGGAAGAAAAGAAGTGACGTAAGGTTTGTTGATTACAGTTACAGTTATACATTACATGTTTAATTACAACTGTAAATGATACTATAAATGTAAATGTATTTGCTCTTTACAGTTTGCCAAGCCGGCAGCCCGCGTTCGTCGAATGTCGGCCCGCGTTCGTCGAATGCGGGAGTGCAGCAATATACTTTTACTAATCAAGTAACTTTAGCAATTCTTGCAATCAAATAAACTGCAAACTAAGGGAGTTAGAGATACACAGTAAAATGCCAAGAAATGAAGAGAAACATGTTAATTTTTGAACTGTAATTTACCTGTAATTCTAGACTGTAAGTTATAACTGTAATTGAAACGGTATTTTCAACAGAAATTATATTTCAAAAAAAATGTAGCTGTTTATTGGACTTTAAAAGTTTTTTGTACAACAATTTAGCTAAACTTCTACATGGTATGTAGAACACACAAATAAGTTCAGAAATAATTGTGTAAGACTTAGTAAAGTGACAAATAATACCACATTGTATGTAGTACACACATATTTTACTTAAACAGTAAATAATTGTAGCAAAAATTGTCTCCAGGACCATAAAGTGGTACGCTATACGTACACAACATTTTCTCCAAGATAAGAGCATGCACCATGTTCAAATACTTTTACACGTCAAGAAATTTAGACAAATATTTTAATTAAATCAACAGCAATTTCTGCACGAAATATTGAGGTCTGAGTTGGCCAATCATTGCATTCCTCCCATGACGTTTCTTGTGTTGATACAATTGCCTCCATATATTTCAGAACAAATACTCCGCAGTCATCACCATTTGCCTGTTGAGGCAAGCCAGGAACTTCTACAATTGGCCAATTTGTAATGCCGGCTGGGAGTGCTGTCTTTGCGTCTTCATGGAGTATTTGTACCTGCAACGCAACTCTGAATTTAAATAAAAAACTACTAATATTAAAATCTATTCAATGTTAAACTGTAAAAAGCTTACCAATGATGATATGCCTGTTAGGTGACGCTTACTTTTCATGGAGTCATAAAACTCCCACTTACATTTCTTTAAGCGACACACCAGCAAAGCCCAATGATTGGTTAGGTGGCATGGCATGATAATGAGTTCATGGCTTTTAACACTTGTTGTTGTTAAATGGTTGATTAAGCACTTAGTGTTTTGCGTATTGATTCTCCTATAATACTGTTTTCAATGTTAGAAAACTAAAAGGCAAATTGTAATAAAAGTTCTAATTGTTAAATGGTTGACTTACAACGTACTCCGACGATACATAGAGAAATTTTTTGACACTCCCCTTTGACAGTTTGATTCTGGATTTTAGCTGCAATGCATACGCATTCAAATGTGTATTGTGTAGCCACCGACCTTTCAGTAGGTCATCCATTGCTTCTCGAGTTATCACGATATTTCCACACTTCAACACAGTGTCACTACTGAAAATAGCAAACAAAAAACATTAGTATGCAAAAATGGCATTTTTAGAGAATATTGCGAATGTGTAAAGTTCCTACTGGATAGTAGTACGGGACAGTATTTTTTAGTTAAAATAGAGACTGTAAATGTACTCATAGTTTTATTTACAGTCGTAAAAACATATGTACTTTACAACTGTAAGTGTATTAAAAAAATCACTTCTTAAGAAGTTCATCTTAAAATGATCATAAAAGTTAAAGAAAGAAATTATTCTGTAATTTATAATTTAAAAAGCAATGTATTTTGCCCTACAAATACAATCCGTGCACCATCCTATAAAAACGTTACCTTACAAAATAGAAGAGCGATATTACCTTTCTGGGAATGTTTTCATCATAATATCTATAACGCCACGCGACGAAGCCGATATATATGCTTTGCCCGGGTAACTATCCTCCTCTCTTACCTCATCTTTGACCTTAACTTTCTCTTTCATAGGGCTATTGGATAGTTTTTTCTTTCTAGAACCTCTGGTCTTTACATTTCTTACCAAACTACTAATAAGAATATCATCCTTATCATTTTCAGATTCTATTTTGACTATAGATTTAACTTCTTTCGGAGAAGAAATGGGTGTTGGATGTTGTTGTGGTTGTGGTCCACCATAGGAATTTGCTTCCAATCTTTTAAACCATGATTCACAATAATCTTTTATTGAATCTACACCCCGGCCTCTGTACTTCCGCTTTAATAAATGATTGGAGCCGGACCTCTAGTCCGCCCCAACCCTGCTCAAATAATGAGTTCTCAGCTTTCCTCATCTCTTCCTTCTTGACCTTCCTCTTGCTCAATTCTCTCCTAGCTTTCCTCAACATTTGGTTTTGTGTTTTAGCGGTAAGTCTTTGTTCTTCAGTAGTAAAAATATAATCTTCCATCTCCGCTTTTAACTCCAAATTATCTTTACCATTGTCTACCCCACCCTTCTTCTTCTTCTTCACTGTTTCGAAATCAGAATCGTCCTCTGATTCCGCAAGTAAACATTCCTCATTTTTCGTAATCTTCTGAAATTTTCGTTTAACCTACATCACAACAACAACATATGTTTACAATACAAAATAACAAATCATATTACTATTACAAGGGATTTACATTTGTAATAACCTCATTTGTTTTCTTTAGTTGACTAAGTAGATTGAAACAAAATTCCGCTCTGTAACTTTTTTTATCTGACCACCTACATATCCTAGGTCTCGCCAAATCATTCACAACTATCTGAACGTTAGTGTGCTCATATAGCCACACCTACAACCAAAAAGGGCATTAATACAAAATCATAAAAAATAGATAAATGCATTTAATTTCATCCTGCTTACTAATAAGACAGTTGCACAACCCTCTAAGTATCCCAGATTTACACCCACCTTTTTGACTACACTAGCTTGATTTAAATAATCAACCTGTGATAGTAAAAAGCTGTGTATTGCGTTCGGCCAGTTGTACTTTTGGAATTCCGATAAACCATGAATTCTGTACAATGAAGCTGGGATCTTCATCCCTTTCAGCGGAAAAAAGAAAACATTCACCAGATACCTTATCAAAGCATCCACTCTCCTACTCTCCAACGTGGGAGACCAATCATCAATTGCGAGATTATTCATCTCCTCTATTAAATCTTTATGTGTTAAATCTGTGCAGGGCAGTCTATAAAAAGTAATGTCTAATCCACGATTCGGTAGACCCAAAATCAAGGCCACCTCGTTGACTGTGAAGTTCAAAGAGTCATTTCCTATCGTAAAGGATTGTCTGTCCCTATTGAAAGCCCTTACTAGAACATAAAGCAAGGGAATGTTTTGAGGCAAACTAGGCATTTCAAATATTGGGAGAACACCTACTTCCCTCAAAATATTCTTAGAATCCTCCTCCAAAACTTCCAACAATTGACGGGCATTAATTTTGAAAGTGGAAACTGCACATCTAGAGTTCAAATAGTTGCTCCCAGGCACTACAACAAAATTTAAGAATTAGCATATATAAATCCAAATAAAACCACATACAATGTGTAATTAAACTTACTTTTCGTCCTTGGAGCAAAGAACAACTTGGAATATTTATAACCTTAGCTGTGATGTCACCTATTGGGAAAATGTTTTACCTAAATACAACCCTAAGAAGCAGATAACCATAAGAAACAAATGATAACATTACCAAACAATGAACCACACTAAACATAAAAGTTAAAAAAATATAAGTTGTAATTACAACTGCAAACAAAAATGTAATTACAACTGTAATTACACATATTAGTAATTACAACTGTAATTAAACCTAAAATTTTGGTTGTAATTAAAAACATTTTTTTACTAGTAGTAACTAATTTAAATACAACTGAAATTATACATAAATACACAACAGTCAGCATATACCAAAAAGCAAACAAAAAAATGTACATTAAATGACTTACAAATGGTAACAAAGGATAAACAATCAACATCAGTATAGTTCATCATTTAACAAATTAAGCAATTACAGTCCAAATGTAAGTAGAACTGTAAGTCAAACTGTAATTATAAGTGTTCAACTGTAAGTTCAACTGTAATTGCAAAAGTAATCATATATAAATGACCAAACAAAAACATTTATAAGTGTTGAACTACAAGCCCAACAGTAATTATAAGTGTATTTTGTACTGTAATTAGGGCATCTGAATCCAACTGTAATTCATCAGTACAAATCATCATTTAACAAAGTAAGAAATTACAGTCCAACTGTAAGTACAACTGTAATTATAAGGGTGTTATGAACTGTAATTTTGTTAAGGTCATTTTAGCTTCCACCTGTATTTGTTTACTAATGAACTGATGAAGTTAACTTTATACATTCCAACTGTTAAGTTCATCACTTAAGTTGATCAGTTAATTTCTCGACAAAATAAATTCCAACTCTAATTCTAAATGTAAGCCCAAACACAAACATTTACAACTGTAATTCTAAATGTTATCAAACTGTAATTCTAAATGTAAGCCCAAACACAAACATTTACAACTGTAATTCTAAACTCATCCAACTGTAATTCTAAATGTAAGCATATATAAATGACCAAACACAAACATTTACAATCAATGAATTACATGTAATAACATTACTTGAAAATGAACCATAAGAAACAGATAAGTTACAACTGGAACGTTTAATTGAGTTGCTATAAAAAAAACTAGCTAAAATTTTGTTTCATATCATGTATTTTGTACTGTAATTAGGGCATCTGAATCCAACTGTAATTCATCAGTACAGTTCATCATTTAACAAAGTAAGAAATTACAGTCCAACTGTAACTACAACTGTAATTATAAGGGTGTTATGAACTGTAATTTTGTTAAGGTCATTTTAATCCACATGTATTTGTTTACTGATGAACTGATGAAGTTAACTTTATACATTCCAACTGTTAAGTTCATCACTCAAGTTGATCAGTTAATTTCTCCACAAATTAAATTCCAACTCTAATTCTAAATGTAAGCCCAAACACAAACATTTACAACTGTAATTCTAAATGTAATCCAACTGTAATTCAAAAGTTAAGCCCAAACACAAACATTTACAACTGTAATTCTAAAGTAATCCAACTGTAATTCTAAATGTAAGCATATATAAATGACCAAGCACAAACATTTACATTCAATGAATTACAAGTAATAACATTACTTGAAAATGAACCATAACAAACAGATAAGTTACAACTGGAACGTTTAATTGAGTTGCTATAAAAAAAACTAGCTAAAATTTTGTTTCACACTAGAACTTCAAATATGGTTCAAAAATGAGCTTTAAAAAACATTTTTTGCAGCTGGAAGAAGAACTTACAACTGGAACATTGACTGGACATTGGCTGGACATCTTGGAACTGCAATTATGCCACTGAATTGTAGATGAATGCTTCAGAGCCCACGTAAGCATGAAAATGAATTATAGATGAATGCTTCAGAGCCTAGGTAAGTGTAAGAAATATTTACATAGGAGGTTCGATCAGCCGGAAGAGGCGTTTCGTTTCGATTTCCGACGAAGAAACTACTCCAGCGGCATGCTAGGTTTATGGTGGAGAAGCGAAACGCCAAGGTCGGTGGAGGAGCGAAACGCCAAGGTCACACCTACAAACACCGGAGAAGTATGCAGGAGCGAAATGCCGAAGTAAGCAGGAGCGAAATGGCGACTCCAGCCAAGGTCGGTAGCGAAACGCCGAAGAACGGGAAAGGGAGAGAAAAATAATCGGGTAGCGAAACGCCGAAGAAGGGGGAAAGGGAGAGAAAAATAAGCGGGCCTCACGCTATTTATTTAAGGACCATAAAGTGGTACGCTAACGTACACAACATTTTCTCGTAATTGATATGTCAAGATAATGCCGAAATGATTGATAGAGATAATGCCAAAATGATTGCAATAATCTGTATGTATAACAACGAATTGAATTGTGTGTATCCACGTGATAGTGAAACCCCGAGTTTTAGATTGCATTACAAGCATAATTGATGACATGAATATATTTGGAAATACATTTTGATGGCAGTTATCGTGCAAAAATATTGAAGATTTTTCGCATGTGGGATTATCGTAATTGGACTGATAATTAGTCTTCTGATGAGTCTAAAGACCAGCCTCATAAAGGGGTATGTTGAGACTGGCCTAATATATGATTATTTGATCGGTAAATAACGATAATTCAAGATGCAACGTGAATGATATGATGAAAAATAAAAACATATTATCGTATATTATTGTATGATGATGTGATGACTTTGTGTACTACTTTGTTAGCCCACTGTTTGACTCGCCAATCTGGCATGTACAGGCAAAGAGCATGCAGGTAAATCTGGTTTGTCGAGGCAAAGAGCCGACAGGTAAATTTGATATGTGGAGACATAAAGTCGACAAACGGTCTGTAGAGGCAAAGCGCCTACAGACAAAGAGCCCTCCGACTTAACCCATCGATGTACTGTAAGTGCTAACTAATAAATGAGCTATTTTTGATATAAAAGAAAATTGAAATTTATCAAAAGGAAAACATATGATGATGTGTTACTGACTTAGTGCATACTTAAATTTGCATTGTATACATATATATTGTATTATTTTTTCAAGATGGGCGAAGCTGCTCACAGGCCTACTAATATTTGTAGGTACTACTGAAGATATTGGCGTGAGGGAAGATCGAGGAAGACTAACATGTATTATGTATGAGAAAATTGATGTAATATCTGACTTTGTATTGTAATAGTTTGAGATATTAACAAAATAATGTGGTTTCTTGCTATTGAACCGTGTAGCTGTAAAAGATCTTGAATCTCGTTTAATGTTCCTGCCTCATTAACACGAGCTTACCAGAACATGGTGTGATAGTAGTTCCCCAGAGCGCGTCCGTACGCGTAGTTTTTCAGAGCGCACTGGCACACGTAGCTCTTCAGAGCGTGTTCTCTCACATTGAAAAATACATCACTATTATTGAACGTGTGGTTGTCAGTTACCCTCGATAAAACAATTATGTACGAAAACCTGGTCGAGTGGATTTTCTGAATTGGGTCAGCCCCGTAGTTTCTTTCTACTGTTGTTTTGTGTGCATTTCGTAAAATCATTGCAATGGTATTATGTTTCATTTGCTCAAATGTGAGATTATGTGAAAGAGAATAGAAACTAACAACTTCATGGGGAGCAACGAGGGACTCGGGCTAAGCTCCTGACCTGACGTATTTGCCAAAAAAAAAAACCATAATCGGGCTAGAACCTTGTTACAGTCGAAGCTAGGGACCGAAGCAAAGCTTCGAGCCCGTCGCATGTATTTAGGTATACGTGTGAAGCCCCATGCATGTCCGCTTTGCAAAAAAGTCCAGCATAGAAACAGAGCACCGTTATAATCGCAAATAGGGATAGAGGCGAAGTCCCACGACTGTCACAGGTAATCTTAAAAACATGACATTGATATTAGCACTCAACTTTTGACCATTAACACTTATATTTTAAGTATTTTAGGGCTTTTTAATAACCCTGCCCGTACTCACCCCCTCAATCGACTCACGCATCCGTCTCCTACTCACAAATCTCGTGATTTCCCCTTGGTTTCGTGTATCTTTTCCGCTTCGAAGGTATAAATTTCTTTAGATCTCCCTTTTTTCCTGTTTCATCCTCAAGAAGGCCCAGGCCTGCATATCCCCATCGACCGCTATCTCGAGCTCGGTGCCCTCCCGACGACCAAAGACGTGCAGGCAATAGCCGGCGACGTGTTTTCCCTCTTCGTCTCCGAGGAGGTCGACAAGGTGGAGCTCCTCTACACAAAATTCGTCTCCCTGGTAAAATCAGACCATGCGATTCACACACTCCTTCCATTATCCCCAAAATGATGATGTGTTACTGGGAAAATAATGTTTGATTTATTTTTGTTCTGTTCTTATGTTGGTTTTGAATGGGAAAATAATCTTTTTCAATAAATCATCTTATAATTTCAGTTTCAACTCTTTTTATATGCTTTTCTGCTTATTTTTGTTAGTGTTTTGAGGGTTAATTCATAGTCAAGAAGTTATAATACTTTAGTAACTAATTTAAGTTTTTTTTTTTTTACAATTTTTTAAGTCACGGATAGTTTTAGTGCTTGCGCATATTCAAACTTTAAAAAATTATGCTTGTGAATAGTCAAAAGTGCTAATAGTCAAAGCTGCGGTGCTAATAACAACGCCCTAAAAATAACTTATTTATTTATGGAATTGTTAAAAGCAAATCAAAAATGGATAGCGACACACCATTGTTAACATCAAACCATACATTTTGGAAATTACTTGGTGCAAACAAATCTATTAACGACAAACTTATATTGTTAACAACAAACCCAATCTAAAATTAAAAATTTTATCATTTTTTCCTAACCGTGATATAGCCACTCATAAACTTTAGATTACACCACCCAAAAAATTTATTAAATAGAGCTAATCAATATAAATTGAATGGAGCTTTTTTATTAGTTAGATTCTCCTAGTTTTAGTGAATTTTGCTTGAGTATTCACCGTTGAGAGATTTTTGGGGATAGTTGCTAATCAAAGCGACCTAAAGGAAAAAAAGGAAGTAAATGGTGAGTTATTGTTTCTCTAAATTATGATATATGCGCTATAGTTTTGATCTATGTGTGAAGTTGCTCAAATTTATTCTATAAAGACATACAAAGTTGTTGAAGTGCTGGTTCACTGAGTTTAGCTTTTTGAATCACCAAGGTGTGATCCAAGAATGAAAATTCGGATCTCAACATTCATGCTTTAACCAAGGTCTTTTGTTATGCTATATTACCCTTTGGAAATTTCTGAAAGATAAGAAGATGATTATTGATGTGCACCCGTAAATATGATGCTTCCCCATGAATTTATAAGCACCATGGAGTGCATTTAGAAGAAGCTCCGCTAAGAAGAAATGAAGTTAGTAGGGTCAACGCGTGATCACGGGAGTTGAAGAAACCACCGCCCAGTCCACGCCCAGCCAGACGCCGCGCTCCTCCATAACCGCACCCCACTACTAGGGTGTGATTAGTCCGCACCCCACTAGTGGGGTGCGGATAGCCGCACCCCCATAATAGGGGGTGCAGCCTAACCGCACCCCATGGAGGGTGCGGCCAAGCCGCACCACCCTCTGGCCGCACCCTCCTTGGGATGCGACCATGTCGCACCCCATGTGGGGCGCGGCCAGGCCGCACCCCATGTGGGGCGCGGCCAGGCCGCACCCCTTTGAGGTGCGGCCAAGCCGCACCCCGTTCGGGTGCGGCCAAGCCACACCCCCTTGGGGTGCGGCCAAGCCACACTCCCCCATAACGGGGTTCGGGCAAATCCCCCCTCTTCGAACTTGTCGCGCGCTCTTCGGGTTCCGGATTCCGCCCAGAACGCTCACGTACTCGTTGCGCGCTCAGAACGCCTCCTAGCGCACTCGGAGCGCTCCCGTGTTCGTAGCGCGCTCAGAACGCTCCCGTGTTCTTTGCGCGCTCAGAACGCTTCTGAGCGCGCTCAGAACACTTTCACATTCCGGGCACGCTCACTTTTTGTCTTTCTAATTTCTTAAATTACAGGACCCGTTTGTCGCCTTTTTCACCTTCAACAAAAGCTGCCTGAACTGTCCGAAGGGCGAGACGGTCATTTACGAAAAATTGCGATCTTTGTGCTCCAAATCGGCCATCGTGATTCGCCCATCAGGTGGTTACGACGGCAAAATTACCGGACTACCCCCGGCCAAAACTATAAAAGGAGCCCAGAATCTTCATTTAAGGAGACATTGCCTGCTGCACCCGAGAGAGCTCCTTTGAAGATTTCCTCGGAATTCTCCTTCGGCGCTTGAAGATCTCCTTCGTGGACTTGAAGATTTCCTTTCTCCCGAAAGGCGACTCAGCATTCTCACTTTTGTTCTCCCGAGCATTCTCACCTTTGTTCTCCACCGTTCTCAGAAGGAAACAGACTTAGTTTTCCGGGAGGTGGCATGTCACCTCCGGAACTCTCTCTCTCTCCCTCTATTATTGTAACGAGCGGTGGCCAATCGCACTCGAATTCTAAGTACCTGACTGTAACCTCTCAGAAGATAGTGAAGTTTGGTCAGCACAGCTCCGATCGCGTGGTTTTTCACCCTTTCCGGGTTTTCCACGTTAAAAAGTCTCAGTGTACTCAATGAATCTTTAATTGACTGTTAGCATGTTTGTCGCACTTCAGAGCTAAGACGGTTCAAGTCGACCGGTCTACCGAGAGAACCCAAGCGACCCGCAACAGTTTGGCGCCGTTTGTGGGAATCGAATTCCCAAAGTTTTGCAAAAACTCACTGGAGGTAGCACTTGCCGCCAATTGCAATGGCAAGAAGAAGTGCTTGCACTACTGAGGGATCAATCTCGGAGGGGCGCGTCGACCCAGCTCCCTCCCACTCGCTTATCAATGCGCCTATCGCAGAAGAGGCAGTGCTTGCGCCTGCGACAGTGCTGGAAGGGCGCACTCGGCAGATGGAAGAGCAACAAGCCGAGATGCTGACTCTCGTAAGAAATCTTGGGGCCCCTCGAGATCCCGTTCAGCCTCCAGCATTGAACGTTTCGCCGCCCCCAGCTCTGAATCATGCTCCGATCGAGGGGGCCGTTTGAGAAGAAGAATCCTCAGAAGAATTCTCTGACGCCACAAGCTCCGCTCATCCTGCTCCGCCGTCCAAAGGACCAGAAGCTGACCACCATCACCATCGCCAAGGAAGAGATGCTCCTGGCCGAGCAGTAGAAAGAACCACACGAGAGGAGATACGCGATATGATAGCAGAAGAATACGACCAGGCAGGGCGACGCGCAGCTCTTGCCCGCCGTCCCGCGCACCATGGATCCCCGTTATCGCCTCAGGTCTTGGCCCATCCGGTTCCAAACGGTTTCAAGCTTCCCAACATGGAAACATTCGACGAGACGGGCGACCCATTGCAACATGTCAATCACTTCACCACCATCATAAGGATTTAAAGCGTCCCCAATCATCTCCTCTGTCAAGTGTTCCCGACAACCTTGAAAGGACAAGCGCGCACTTGGTTCCACTCCCTGCGGAATGGGGCCATTAATAACTTCACAGAAATGACGCAACAGTTCGTGGACCAGTTCATCGTCAATTGAAGAATTATCCGAGATCTCTCCCATCTCTCAGGAAATCCGTCAGAACGACGGAGAAACTCTGAAGGACTTTTTCCGACGCTTCACCTCGGAGGCTCGACAAATCCCCGGGGTCAACACCGAGCTCTTGCGAGGAGTTTTCCTTGGTGGCCTCCGCCCAAGTGTTTTTACTCAGCTCTAATGAGAGAAACCGTGCCAAGTTATCTTGACCTCGTTCACCGAGTTGATTCTCAGATAGCTGTCAACGAGACCATCAAAGCGCACCGTTGACAGTTCGAAGGTAGCCAATGGAGGAAGAGGGGGTCAGATCAAGCCCCTCGTGGACAAGAAGAACGGTGCGGCGAGGGACGTCGCAACGACGAATGTCGTTGCGATCCCCGGAGAGACCTGGGTCCACAGCCGCCCATGGTCTACACCCCATTGAGCACCACCAGAATGAATGTACTCTACGCCATTCAGAACAACCCAGAGCTCCGCACAACTTGGGCGTTAGCCCCGAACCCGAGGAGCGACCAGTCCAGGTATTGCGAGTTCCATCGAGGGACTGAGCATACCACTGAAGAGTGTACCAGGCTTAAAGACGAAATTGAGCGTCTCGTCCGCCAGGGACTCTTAGGGAGATTCTTGCAAGGCCAGGTTCCTAATCAGCCTCAGCAACCTAGGGAGGCAATGGAGCAGCCTCCCGCTCCCCGGGGCGCAGGAGGAGGAAGGCTGATGGTGGGAGAAATCGAAACGATCGTCGGACCTCCCGTCCTGGCGACGCAAATCCTCTCGATTGCTAAACCCCCAAGAGACCACGAAGATAAGAAGCTCAAGAAGGACATTACGATTGCTTTCGGGAAAGAAGACCTGTAAGGGTTACGGCTACCGCATCAGGATCCCCTCGTAATTAGCGCAGGGATTGGGGACCCTTGCTTTAACGTGAAAAGGATATTTGTCGATAATGGGAGCTCAGTTGATGTTCTGTTCTTTTCCACTTTGCAAAGTATGAAGCTCACGAAGTATCAGCTCAGCCCAGCAGCCGGGCCCATCTACGACTTCGACAACCGACCTGTTCTAGTTCAAGGCATGATCACCCTCCCAGTCACATTGAGCGAGTTTCCAAGATAGTCAACATACAACATTCAGTTCGTGGTGGTGGAGTCCACCTCCGCCTATAACGCCATCTTCGGGAGGCCGCTCCAATCCATCTTTGGAGCAATCCCATCTATTCTGCATCTGGCTATGAAGTTCCCGACCGTCGTAGGGATAGGGGTCGTAAGAGGAAACCAAGAGACAGCCAGAACCTTCTATCTAAAGCAAGCTCAACCGGCAAAGGCGACCGCTCTCAACATCAACAACTTCGACCTATGAGACGAAGCTACTTTGCAGCGGAGGCGCCCGTTGAAGGATTAGTGGAAGTGACGATCTCCCAGAAGGACCCGACTCAGACTGTTCAGGTCGGGTCCCTCTTGTCGCAGGAAGAACGAGAAGAGTTCACAACCTTCCTACAGGAGAACGAAGACATCTTCGCTTGGAGCCCGGAAGACATGCCCGGGGTGGACCCTGAAGTCATTTTTCACTCTTTAAACATTAACCCTGCTTGCAGGCCTGTGATTCAAAAGAAGAGGAACTTCTCCCCCGAGCGGTTGAAGGCGATCGAAGAAGAAGCAGGTAAGCTCCTGGAGGCGCGGTTCATCCACGAAGCGGAATATCCCGCGTGGCTTGCTAATGTGGTCATGGTGAAAAAGGCCCCGGGGAAGTGACGAATGTGCGTCGACTACAACAACCTAAACCAGGCGTGCCCAAAAGAAAGTTTCCCCCTCCCGAGGATCGACCTGCTCGTTGACGCAATGGCCGGCCATGAGCTACTCAGTTTCATGGATGTTTATTCAGGTTACAACCAGATAAAGATGAACCCCGTAGACGAGGAGCACACCGCCTTCCGCACCGACAAGGGAGTCTACTGCTATAAGGTGATGTCGTTCGGCCTTAAAAATGCCGGAGCTACATACCAAAGGCTGATGAACAAGGTCTTCAAGAACCTCATCGGAGAAACGATGGAGGTATACGTGGATGAAATGCTGGTGAAGAGCGTCCACCGTTGCGACCACTTGAAAGACTTGGGAAAGTGCTTTCAGCTTCTTCGTCGCTTCCAGCTGCGGCTCAACCCCATCAAATGCGTGTTTGGTGTGACGGTGGGAAAGTTCCTGGGTTTCATGGTAACCCATTGGGGAATTGAGGCCAACCCCGAGAAGATCAAGACGTTGGAAGATATGTCGTCACCTCGTTCAATTAAGGAAGTGCAACGCCTGAACGGGAGGATCGCTTCGTTATCTCGTTTCTTGTCACGGACGGGAGACAAGTACCTCCCTTTCTTCAAAATTCTCCGGGGAGCACGCCACTCCGGGTTCTAGTGGACCGACGAGTGCCAAGCAGCCTTCGAACTTCTCAAACAATACCTGCCCTCACCACCGCTTCTGTCAAAGCCCGTCCCCGGAGAGACCCTGTTCTTGTACCTGACAGTTTCACCTACGAATCTCAGCTCGGTGCTCGTGAAAGACGAAGGAGGGGTGCAACGGGCAGTCTACTACCTCAGCAAAGTCCTCACCGACACAGAAATCATGTATCCGGCATTGGACAAGACAGCCTTAGCTCTCGTCTTCTCGACGAGAAAGTTTCGGCTCTACTTCTAGGCTCAACAGTAAAAGTGTTGACTCAGCTCTCGCTACGAGCAATCCTCCAGAAACCAGAAGTCTCAGGGAGGCTAGTAAAATGGGTCGTAGAGCTCGACGAGTTTGACATCCAATTCCTGCCCCGACCGGACATCAAGTCGCAAGTACTCACCGACTTTGTTGTAGAGTACACCATCCCACCAGAAGCAACTCCTGTCAAAGACACCACTAGCCCTCGCTGGACTCTCTACGTCGACGGTGCTTCAGGAGCTGAAGGGGCCGGAGCAAGATTGTTCCTCATAAGTCCCAATGAGATTACCTTAGATTATGGTCTCAGGTTAAAATTCCCCGCAACCAACAACATCGCGGAATACAAGGCACTAATCGCCGGCCTCTGGCTCGCCATCGATTGCAAAGCGGAGAACCTGATGATTTACGCAGACTCCCAACTCGTAGTCTCACAAGTTGAAGGAAACTACGAGGCCAAGAATGACCAGATGACGAAATATCTCGCGCTTGCGAGATTGCTCCTTCAGAAGATC
This sequence comes from Dactylorhiza incarnata, assembly GCA_033032865.1. Lineage (NCBI taxonomy): Eukaryota > Viridiplantae > Streptophyta > Magnoliopsida > Asparagales > Orchidaceae > Dactylorhiza > Dactylorhiza incarnata. The sequence goes on from JAWHQI010000066.1 coordinate 5,447,029, forward strand.
CCGTCGTACCAAATCCTGCACATCCCCCGAGAGCAGAATTCCAGGGCAGACGCTCTATCTAAGCTTGCAACATCACCCACCAGCTACCAATCCCGAAGGCGCCGAGTGGAAGAGATCGTGGTTCCAAGTATTCAAGGGCCATGGGAAATCTCGACCATCCACCAGGAAGAGTCGTCCTGGTTGACCCCACTGCTAGCCTACCTTGAGCATGGGCACCTCCCCGAGGACCGTTTGGAAGCACGAAGATTACGGATGCGAGCAACATCATTTGCCATCGTGGACGGGGAGCTTTACAAGCGGGCATTCTCAGGGCCCTATCTAAATTACCTACCGGCGGGCGAGGCGGACTACGCACTAAGAGAAGTACACGGGGGAATTTGCGGAGAACACCTAGGCGGGAAAGCTTTGGCCCAAAAGATACTACGCCAAGGTTTTTATTGGACAACAATGAAGAAGGACGCGACCGAGCTAGTCCAAAAGTGCAGGAGCTGTCAGCTGCACGCAAATATACCTCATCAGCCCCTGACCGCACTCTTCACACTCCAAAGTGCGTGGCCATTCGCGCAATGGGGAATCGATCTCCTCGGGCCCCTACCTCTAGCATCTGGGAAGAGGAAGTTCATCATCCTAGCCATCGACTACTTCACCAAGTGGGTAGAAGCGGAGCACCTGACCAAAATCATAGAAGAGAACGCCAAATAATTTGTCTGGAAGAGCATTATCTGCCGCTTCGGTATCCCAGCAACAATTATTGTCGACAACGACACTCAGTTCACCGGGAAATCCTTCACCAAGATGTGCGAGGACCTGAAAATCAATCTTCGTCACACGGCCGTAGCACATCCGCAAACCAACATGCAAGTGGAAGTCACGAACCGCACCATCCTCAAAGGGTTGAAGACGCGCTTAGAAGAAGCTGGGGGACAATGGGTGGACGCACTCCCAAGTGTACTATGAGCATACCGCACAACAGAGAGGACTCCTACAAGAGAGACGCCTTATAACCTATGTTACGGTACTGAAGTTGTCATCCCCGTCGACATCGGCGTTTCAAGCACCCGGGTACTAAATTTCGATCCCAACAAGAATGACGAACTGCTTCGAGAAAATCTTGACTTAATCCACGAAGTCCGAGACGATGCCGCCCAGTGTGCCGCATCCTACCAAAGGCGCGCAGTCCAGCTCTATGACAGAAGGGTGAAGCCCAGACCAATCAACGTAAGAGATATCGTCCTATGCAGCATCGAGGCAGCCGACAAAGGCCCCCAAGGAGATAAACTCTCACCAACTTGGGAAGGTCCATATGTTGTAACTGCGGTCGTAAAACCCGGAACGTACAGACTCAGAACGGTTGAAGGGAAGACTCTACCACGCACCCGGAACGCTCAGAACCTGCGCCGCTTTTATCAGTATATTAAGTCTTTTATCACGCAAAAAAACCGCGAGCTCAAACTCGTGCAAACTTATCTTATATTATATATTGTATGCAAAGCCGCGAGCTCAGACTCGCGCAAACTTATCTTATATTATAAATTCTGTACAAAGCCGCGAGCTCAGACTCGTGCAAACTTATCTTGTATTACGAAAACCACACGCAAAATGATTCTCTACTATGAAAAATATGCTTTGACACCTATATTTGATTAAGAAAAATCATTATTATCTTCTTCGCCCCCAAAATCGCTTTTCATCATCCATTTCGGGGCCCTGCCCCGGGGACTTCGCACCGCCGTCAATTGAAGGTTCGCCCTTCTCCTCCGTCGCCGGGTCCCGGCGTCGTAAGGGCATGCCCCTCTTACGTTCGCCCACAGTTTGAATACACCGGTTATTCACCGGACATTTCGGGGCCCTGCCCCGGGGATTTCGCACCGCCGTCGATTGAAGGTTCGCCCTTCTCCTCTGCCGTCAGGTCCCGACGTCGTAAGGGCCTGCCCCTCTTACGTTCGCCCACGGTTTGAATACCCCCGATATTCACCGACCAAATCTATACTCTAAAAGTCGCGGGCTCAGACTCGCGCAAACTAATTTTTTACTATAAAAAAGCCGCGAGCTCATACTCGCGCAAACTAATTTTCTATTATGTAAAAGCTACGAGCCCAGACTCGCGTAAATTTATAATCTACTATGAAAAAGCCGCGAGCTCAGACTCATCAGTTATTTTGTGAAAAAACCCTCAAGCTACTCAGGTATCGAGGCTAAGCGGCAAGCTCGCCGCAACCTCCGACGCAATCGCTGGGCAGCAATCCCGCAGCCGATCAAGATGAGGTAGAAGTTTCTCTCACAACTAGAGCCGAGCAACGACTTCTAACACGTCGCGCAAGGATGATGGTAATCCAAATTGCAGCAAAGATGATGTTTCCCCATGAATTTATAAGCACCATGAAGTGCATTTAGAAGAAGCTCCACTAAGAAGAAATGAAGTTAGTAGGGTCAACGCGTGATCACGAGAGTTGAAGAAACCGTCGCCCAGTCCACGCCCAGCCAGATGCCTCGCGCCGCCATAACCGCACCCCACTACTGGGGTGCGATTAGTCCGCACCCCACTAGTGGGTGCGGATAGACGCACCCCCATAATAGGGGGTGCAGCCTAACCGCACCCCATGGAGGGTGCGGCCAAGCCGCACCCTCCTTGGGATGCGGCCATGCCGCACCCCATGTGGGGTGCGACCAAGCCACACCCCATGAGGGGCGCGACCGGGCCGCACCCCACATGGGGAGAGGGGTGCGGCCAAGCCGCACCTCCTTGGGGTGCGGCCAAGCCGCACCTCCTTGGGGTGCGGCCAAGCCACACTCCCCGTAACGGGGTTCGCGTAAATCCCCCCTCTTCGAACTTGCCGCGCGCTCTTCTGGTTTTGGATTCCGCCCAGAACGCTCCCGTACTCGTTGCGCGCTCAGAACGCCTCCTAGCGCGCTCGGAGCGCTCCCGTGTTCGTAGCGCGCTCAGAACGCTCCCGTGTTCGTTGCGCGCTCAGAACGCCTCTTAGCGCGCTCTGACCGCTTCCGTGTTCGTTGCGCGCTCAGAACGATTCAGAGCGCGCTCAGAACACTTCCATATTCCGGGCACGCTCTGTAAGACCCTCTTTTTTTTGCAAAAACCATCGGGTCTTAGGCCCAGAACCGCCGTTTTGCGGTGACACCTTCGCTTGGGAAGGTCGCCACTACAAAACGCCGATCCTGCCGGCCAAATCGATCACAAGAAAAGTAAGCTAAACTGAATAGTAGATCAAACTAAGTCCACATCACATATATAAGTAAATCATCAGGAGATGTTCACAATGTAACCGAAAGAAAGGAAGCAGGATAACTAGGGCCTTGCCCAATACATCAAATCCTCACTACATGGTTCACTCGCGGAAGCAAAACACTAAATCAAACTCACGGATCCTGTCATCTGAGCTCCTGAGCTAGACTGCCCCGCCTCCATTTGCACCGGCCTCCGGTGCTGCTCCGTCGCCGCGGTCTCCTAAAATGATAAGGTCCACCGACCGTCAGTCATAAAGACTCAGCCAATTCCCCACCCCTCCCCCCCAAGGCCCCTAGGCACCGCATGGAGAGGAGGAAGCGGAGGACAACAAGGGGTAATACAAAAGCAGGTGACAAGGTAAGATCTACGCTACACAGGTGTATGCATATAAATAAAACATGAGATATATAAGCAGCATGGTAAAGTATAGGAAATACAGTAAGAAACAAAAGTAGAGGCAAGTAAGTAAGATAAAGTAAACCATTGATTTATAGGAATGCCCATACAAACCTATAGACCAAGGGGTCGTTTTGCAGAGCCTATCGTATAAAAAGTCCCATACCAATTTATACGATAGGTGTCGGGGTTAAATGTAATGATTATGCTATGTCATGCAAGTATGATGTTATGCGGTGATCAAACAAGTGCAACTCACCCACAACGACTTTATGCGCATAGATCTTTAGTTCCCCCTTTTTGGAGCGAGCTAGACTCCCCGGATACTCCCGTAGTGGCAAACGGAAGCGGTGGGTTGGGCCCCGCCCACCTCTAGGTTGGTATATGCACTACCCGACCTAGACCAATCGTACGCCTCCACAAAACCCGCAGAGCGTCTGCGTACTCTTACTGACTGGACCGCCAGATTTTATGGCTAAGTGCAAATACCGCACTAGCCGAGCCCAAGTATCAACGGCGGTGCAACGACTGTCAACACGAAGGACCCACCACCTTATGCAAGAAATTCTACTTCCTATTTCTGAGCCATGAGTTTCCCCGGGCTAACCTGCCCGCCATCAATAACCTTCCGAGCCAAAAGCTCCCCGGGCTAACCTGCCCGTCATCAATAACCTTCCGAGCCAAAAGCTCACCAGACTAACTAGTCCGCTGCAACAGACACCGAGCCCACCGCTCGGACAACCAATCCAACTAAACCTCCGAAACCACAGGGTATGGATGAGTGTGTTATTAGTTAATCTTGTACAATGTCTTACTCCTATGAGTTAGGGTTAGTCTTGGACTTCCCGAGGGTTACCCTGTGAGGGGCTCGCTACGGTACTAGGAACCACTATGGGATGACACCCCAAAGTTCCCATTCCCAAGACACTTAATGTCTTTAGTTACTACCCATAAGAAACCCTCTTAACATTTCACCTGGTCTAAACCCAAGTGCTTTTTAGGCCTTAGGGGAAAAGAAGATCTTTCGCCAAATCCCAAGATGACCTACCCCAAGGGAAGGCACCCCACCACCCTAGGACTCATCAACCTTAACTCTCTCCCGGGGTCCTCTCATACCTTACAATCACCATTCAATTCCCACATCTCCAATCAATGAATTCCAAATTGGCCTGCAATTCCAAAACTGCCAATTTACTAAACGCAGACCACCCTTAACGTTTTGATCCTCATGAAGGGAAGTACATTAAATAATCAACTCTATGGCTCAAGGGATTTACTGGGGACCCATGCTACCTATTTCAGATTAAATCCAGGGTTTCATAATTTTTCCAATAATAATAGTATTTTAAATAATTTCCCAAAGGGCCATTTTACCAAGGTTTGAACTACAAGTGTACTTTTCTGACCTCCAATGCCTACTCCAATTTTTACATAAATCCATATTACCTAATAAACAGTAGGTATAAAAATTTAGGAAAAACCAGCAAGATTTTCTATTTTTAGAAATTCCAAAACCCAATTATTTCCAATAAGTTACAAAGGATGTACCCCCATATGATCTCTAAACCTCTTGCAAATTAGTACAGTGGTGCTTCATAATATAATATTCAGTCCTACAAAGTTTGACCATGTTCCACAGAGGGCATATTTGTAATTACATCCAAGGATATATTTGCAATTTCTTCCAAAATGAACTAGAGGTACCAAGAACATTGATCCATAAATTATGGGAAAATTACAGTGGTAACATATTGTTATGAAAAGACAACCAGCAAAGTTTCATGTAATCAAAGTAACTTAACATCATAAATTTTACCAACCCAAAAATTGCCAATAATGAGGAATATTACAATTTGGACCTCCAAGGGTTAACTCATGTCCCAACCAATTCTTCCAGAGATTAATATCATTAAAACCATGTTTAAGACAAAAGATGGTAAATTTATAAGTACTAATTCTCCCTAAAACCCCAAACCCTAATTATTTACAAATCTACCCAAGGGTTTATTGCCTATGATGGGCAACTCCAAATCCCTCCAAATTCTCACAGTAGCATTCCCTAGTCACTAAGGCCACATCCCCAAAATTTCAAGTCAAACCATTAAGGTTTGACCCCTCTTCCTTCATTAGCTTCTAATTGCACCCCATTAGGGTTTAGCCTAGGGTTAGGGTCTAACCTTCTTCAATAGCTCTAGTAGGAACTCCAGAGATTCATAACCTCAAAAACAAGTGGGTGACAGAAGGTGATGATTCCCTAAGTGTTATTTCTTCCTAGAACTCCAAATTCCAATTATTTACAAATCTACCCAAGGATTTATTACCTAGGTTAGACAACTCCAAACCTCTTCAAATTCACAAGGGAGTCTTCTCTGGTTACTATGACCTACCCACTAAAACTTTAGGTCAAACCACTAGGGTTTGACCCTACTCCCTTCATTGACCTCTATTTGCACCTCTTAAGGGTTTAGTCTAGGGTTAGGGTCTAAACCTATCCAATACACCCAAACTTCTTGTGAGGGTATTATAGGGTCCATAGAGCCCAGAGGAGTCCATCTCACACCTTTCCAAGGACAACCACACCTATGTCCTTCACAACCCCAAATTCCACCCCATAGGGATCAACCCTATGACCTTGAGCAAAAACAACTCCAAAGCTTACCAAACTCCTCATGGGGCCTCAACTTCATCCCACTGACCTTCCTAAGAAGTCTCAAGTCTCAAAGGACCTAATTGGCCAATGATTCTCCACTTGGCTATTTGCACCCCAAAGTACTCCTACCCCAAATCCTAGGGCAAACCCACTCCCCATGGCTCCATCATACTCTTGGAAGTGATTTGGGGTGGGGTTAGGGTAGTGGACATAATATCTCTCCAATAGGAGGTGGTTTGGCTATGAGAAGCCCTAAGTGTCCCCTTAACACAATTTTCCCCTAAAAGGACAAAACTTTGGCCCAAGGATTACATAATCAAATGACCTCCAAATGAGATGAGATTTTAACCAAGGGTTTATCCTGACCCTAATGGTACCCCACCAGAATTTGGTGGAGATTGGAGGTCATTTGGCCCTCCAAATGATTTGTGTAAGGATTATTAAATTTCTACAAAAACTTTAGGAAAAGTAACTCCTAAAAATCTGATACTCAAACCTAACCTAGGTATAGGACATATGGATGCTTAGCCAAAATATCAACTACATCAGATTAGCCATTTAAAAGTTATACTAATTTTAAGGTCTGGTTTGAGTTTTGACCATCCTCACTAGAATGAGTGCTGTGGGTCCAATACTTAACCAAATAGCTTGATTCTACTCCCATTAGAAAGTAGACACCAAGGCCTACAAAAGTTATCTCTGAGCATTTTTCGAGTTATGGCCCCTAAGGGCCTTAAAATCGGGTCACGAAATCTGTCACAAAGAGTGACATAATTAAAATTACATGATATTAATCATTTCATGGCTGCGTATAGCAAAAGGCGGCCAATCGGACGGCTCACAGCCTTCGTCCCCGATGAGCCAACGGCCAGGATTTGCTGCGCCTGGGCCGACTTGATCTTGGATTTCCCGGCCACCTGAGCGCCGCCCCGGCCGACCAACGCCACCACCACCTCCGTTGAGGTGGGGGCCGGCGATGAGCGGTGTTTGATCGGCCGGAGGTGGCCGGAATCGTGTTCTGTAGGGAGATGCCCAACCCGATCGACGTGAGGCTTGGCCGGCTCGATTCTCGGCCGATTGGCCACGATTCGAGCCGCCGGCGATTGAGATCTAATCCTTAGGGTTCAGGGAGGAGAATAGGACCTGCTGGAGGGCTTGCCGTCGGTTTTCCCTTGTGTACACCATTGGAGCTGCCGTCGATTGAGATGCCATGCCGATTCCTTCCTACAGCACCCGAAATCCTCTGGTAACTTGGGGGTTTCTCTCCTCTCAGGTCTCTGAAGGTGATAGGGGGTTCGAATGGGGGTGATGGTGGCTTTAACCCCCTTGGCCATTAATGGCCTCTTCGAATTCTCCAAGGGCCGACCCCCATTCATCTCCCCTGCATCAATGCCTCTTGGAAACTGATGGAATCTCCTCCTAGCCGGCTGAGGAGTTGAATGGAGGCATCAATTGGGGAGGCCAAGAGGTAAAACCTCTTAATGGCCATGAATGGCTTTCTCTCTCTCTTCAAAAATGGGGAAACCCCCATTTTCTCTCTCCCAATCACCATGGCCGGCTCCTACTCTCTCTCCTGTGTTTAATGAGGGTCCACATGGGCTGGTTGACCATCCAATTGAGTTATCCCAAAGAGATTGGGTTGGGTTTGAGCATTTTGACCTAAATTGGACAATTTTGACTTTTGGTCAAATTGGTCAATTGGGGAACCCTAGGATGGGGCTTTTGGGTTCAATAGGTTCCAAATTAAGTTCAGGAACTAATGGTGGAGTCAATTTGGTCATATGGTTCTTGGTTGACCCAATCTAAGTTGATTTGACCAAAATGGGCTAAATTGACTTTGGTCAAATTGAGCCCTAGGGTTGACTTGGTCATGGGGCTTTTTGGTCCACTAGCTCCCTTATGACATGATAGCCCTATGGGTGAGATCAATTTAATGTGGTGAAGGTCAATTGGGGTACTTTGAGAAGGAAAGTTATTTTGACCTAAAAAGGGCTTTTTGGTCAATTTGCACCCCTGGGGGTCCCATGATGGGGCTTTTGGGTCCACTAGGTCTATAATGGTATTCTAAACCTAGGGGTGTGATTAATTTGACATGGTGAGGGTTGATTGGCTCTAAATGGGCTACTTTGACCAATTTGAGGGTTTATGTTGACTTTGGTCAAATTGGTCCCTTAGGTTGTCTTCAATGGGCCCTTGGTGCCCTAAGGGGACCCCTAAAGGGTTAGGGACACTTTGGGGGGTCCAAGGGTTAAGTTGAAGCCCTAAATTCCAATCCCAAGCTTGGAAGATGGGAATTGCTATTTGCAGACCAAGGTGGCTTCCTCCTCCTTTTCTAAGCTCTCAGGGTCAAAAGGTTCTTCTTATGGTTTTGTCATGACCCAGTCATGACAAAACCAACCTAGGGGTCTAGCAGTTTGGGGGATGTTACACGCTCACTTTTTGTCTTTCTAATTTCTCAGATTACAGAACCCGCTTGTCGTCTTTTTCACCTTCAACAAAGCTGTCCGAACTTCCCGAAGGGCGAGACGGTCATTTACGAAAAATGGCGATCCGTGTGCTCCAAATCGGCCATCGTGATTCGTCCGTCAGGTGGTTACGGTGGTTACGACAGCAAAATTACCGGGCTACCCCCGACAAAAACTATAAAAGGAGCCCAGAACCTTCATTTAAGGAGACCTTGCATGCTGCACCCGGGAGAGCTCATTTGAAGATTTCCTCGAAATTCTCCTTCGGCGCTTGAAGATCTCCTTCGTGGACTTGAAGATTTCTTTTCTCTCGAAAGGCGACTCAGCATTCTCACTTTTGTTCTCCACCGTTCTCAGAAGGAAAAAGACTTAGTTTTTCGGGAGGTGACATGTCACCTCCGGATCTCTCTCTCTCTCTCCCTCTATTATTGTAACGAGCGGCTTTTTGTCGCGCTCGAATTCTAAGTACCTGACTGTAACCCCTCATGATAATGAAGTTTGGTCGGCACAGCTCCGGCTGCGTGGTTTTTCACCCTTTTCGGGTTTTCCATGTTAAAAGTTTCAGTGTACTTATCGAATCTCTAATTGACTGTATCGAGAGCACTCAAGCGACCCGCAATAATTATATACATCTTATTGCACTTCTTTGTCGATTTATATTTATTGTGCATGCACATACTGCATAAACAAATCATTATACATTGCGAGAATGTTTCGACCGAGCGCAAGAGGAAATCGGGGAGGGTTTTCAACACAGGTGTGCGGCTTATGGTTCACCTGTAGAAAAATTCGTAACTAATTTTAGAGGAGGATTTTAAGTTATGTTGGTGTGCGGATAGTCATTTTTAGTTTGAACGTAAAAAAATGGAACTAATTTTAGAGGTGGATTTTAAATTATGTTGGCGTCTTGATAGCCGTTTTTTGTTTGCCTTTAATAATGAAAGTTGATATTAGCAGTCCAATTCTCGCAATTCGCACCCAAAAAATTGTAAAAATCCTAATTATATTCGCAATCAATTCTCGCTAATTGCACCCCATCGAATAACCACCTCCTCTCCATCTCTCTCTTCCCGTTGCCTAAGCCCTAGCCATAGTTTTATCGATCGCGTCGTCTTTCCCTCTCTTAGATTCACCTTCTTCAAAAAAGAAGAAAATTATACGACCAAAATCCCCCAAAAGTAGTCAGTTTTTTGGTTAAAGGAAGTTTTGCATGTCATTTAACTTGTTTTAAAGTTGATTCCTCTATGCATGTCATTTAACTTATTTTTCTGCTAAGTTTTTAAATTGTTTTAGAGTATTTAAGATGTTTCTCTAGGCTTCTAGTGTTTAATAAATCAACAAAATATTTAACTTATTTAGGATTGATGAGGATTCATCATGGGCTCTCATTTATGAGAGAACCGGATGGCGGTTATTCCCATAAACCACTCTCCCCATTACTTTAGTAGGAGAGAGTGGGAGATCAAAGCAGGAACCGCCATTCCTGCCGTCAATCGCCAATCCGAAAATACGCGCTAAGCACGCCAACCGCAACGTGCACGGCGACGCCGTCCCCTCCCGCCGGTAAGCGGGACGCGCCAAACCGCACTCCCCGTGGGGTGCGGCCGAACCGCACCCACCACACCCGTAGTGGGGTGCGGCCAAGCCGCACCCACGTGGTGCGGCCAAGCCGCACCCACGGGGTGCGGCCGCGCTGCAAGGGGTGCGGTCGGGCCGCACCCCCCTTGGGGTTCGGCCGGGCCGCACCCCCCTTATGGTGCGGCCAAGCCGCACCCCCCTTTGCGGGGTGCAGCCAAGCCGCACCCCCCTTTTGTGGGGTGCGCCCAAGTCGCACCCCTCCCCGAGACGGGGTACGGCCGAGCCTCCTCCTCCTTCCGCTTTCCTCACCGGGGGGCTTGCAAGGGGCCCTCCCATATTCGCGCCCTCGTCAGAACGCTCCTAAGCGCGCTTAGAACGCCTCCGCGCTCACACACGCTCAGAAAGCCTATAAGCGCGTTCAAAGCGCTTCCATGTTCGTCGCGTGTTCAGAACGCTTCTGAGCGCGCTCGAAGCATTCTCACATTTCTGACTCGCTCACATTTCCGACTCGCTCATTTTTCCGACTTCGCTCACTTTTCCGACTCGGCTCGCTCACTTTTTATCTTTTCAGTTTCTCACCTTTCAGGAACAGCTTGTCGCCTTTCCTCGAAGGGCAGGATGGTCATTTACGAAAAATGGTGATCCGTGGGCTCTGAACCGGAAAATATGATTCGTCCTCCCAGGTGGTTATGGTGGTTACAACGACAAAATTACCGGGCTACCCCCGGCCAAGCTATAAAAGGACCCCCTAGGCTTCATTTGAAAGGATCCCGCCTTGATGACCAGAGAGAGCTCCTTGAAGATTTCCACGGATTTCTCCTTCGGCATTTGAAGATCTCCTTCGTGGACTTGAAGTTTTCCTTCGTCCCGAAAGGCGACTCGGCAGTCTCATTTTCGTTCTCACGAAAGCGGACACAACGCTCTCACTTTCGTCTTCACGAAAGCGGACAATGGATTCTCACTTTCGTTCTCTACCGTTCTCAGAAGGAAAAGACTTAGTTTTTTCCGAGAGGTGGCCTGTCACCCTCGAAACGTTCTCTCTCTCTCTCTCTCTCTCTAATATTGTAACGAGCGGCGGCCTGTCGCGCTCGAATTATAAACACCGGATTGTAACCTCTCAGAAGTTAGTGAAGTTTGGTCGGCACAGCAAAATCGTCAAATGCGGCCGTCTCTCTAATATTGTAACGAGCGGCTGATTTTAACGGTTGATCTACACTCCGTTAAATGCCCCCCGCGAGCATATACTATCCATAATCTACAACAGCAAAATCGTCAACTGGCCCGGACCGCTTCCCCAACGTAGGGGAGATCAATCCCCGTTCTGCAATTTCCACAAAGGCCGAGGGCACCGTACGGAGCACTGTTCCAGGTTGAAAGAAGAAATTGAGCGCCTTGTCCAATCGGGACACCTTAAGGCTTTCCGCGAAGAAGCACAGGAGGATGCCCCCGAGGGTCGGCTACCGGGTCGCCGTCGTTCGCCATGCTGAACGACCAAAAGAGCTCGAGCTATTCACCGGCCACTTCGGGGCCCTGCCCCGGGGACTTTGCACCGCCGTCGATTGAAGGTTCGCTCTTCTCCTCCGCCGTCGAGTCCCGGTGTCGTAGGGGCATGCCCCCCTTACGTTCACCCCCGGTTTGAATACACCAGCTATTCACCGGCCACTTTGGGGCCCTGCCCCTGGGACTTTGCACCGCCGTCGATTGAAGGTTCGCCATTCTCCTCCGCCGTCGAGTCTCGGTGTCGTAGGGGCCTGCCCCCCTTACGTTCACCCCCGGTTTGAATACACCAACTATTCACCGGCCACTTCGGGGCCCTGCCCCGGGGACTTTGCACCGCCGTCAATTGAAGGTTCACCCTTCTCCTCCGCCGTCGAGTCCCGGTGTCGTAGGGGTCTGCCCCCTTACGTTCACCCTCGGTTTGAATACACCAGCTATTTACCGGCCAAGCCGCGAGCCAGACTCGTGCGAAAGCCGCAAGCACAGACTTGCGCAAACTAATTTTGTATATAATGTAAAAGCCGCGAGCACAGACTCGTGCAAATTAGTATAAAAGCTCCGGGCACAGATCCGCGCAAACTCATCTGTAATTTTGAAAACAATCAAACTATGCAGGTGCTAACAACCAGATTGACAAGATCATGCAGGGAAACAAGTACGACGCACGCAATAAAGGAGATACAATCACATACGACGAACACACAAACAAACAACAAAGCTGAGAGCAAGAAAATGAAAGATAAACGACGTCAGTCCTCGGCCACGTCCGAGTAGTCATCTCCAGAAAGATCTCCGGCTCCGAGGCCAGCGGTATCGCACCCGAACTTCCTCCCCATCAAACGGAGAGTCTTCTGAATACCTCTCTGAAAAGAGACTTCGCACTCGTCCGCTATCAGGGGCTCTACCTCCTTCGTCATCACCTCGACGCGGATCTCTTCCACCATCTGGAAACGCTCTTCCGCAAAAGTGAGGGAGTCCTTGTACTCGGCTACCCCAGTCGCCTTGGCCTCCTCAAGACTCTGCTCGATCGACGACAGCCGGTCCACCTCGCTCCGTAGAAAGCCCAACTCCCCCTCCAGGCGAAACATCTCCCCCTGCGCGTCCGATAGTTGACGAAGGGCATCCTGGGCAAGCGTGTGACGAACTCAATTTCGTACAAATTTTTTTCTTTATTTCCCCGATGATGATCCAAGGCAGTGTAAATGAATTTGTGTTTGTTACACTTATTCGCGTTTTATTTGTTTTGCGTTAAAGTTTATATTCGAGTTTTATTGTTCAAGTTTTTATGTTCGAATGTTGTTAAATTGATGAAATTTGGGCTGCCAATAGCTGTATGAGCTGGTATTTATTTTTGGGTTGAATCAATGAGTGGGCTGCCATTTATTATTGGGCTGCTATGCAAATTGAGCTGAGTAAATTGAAGGTGGGCTGCTATTAGCACATTGTGAGTGCTGGAATTGTGTTGGCTGGTTGGCTTGGGTGGACTTGTATTTACTAAATCGATGACATCTGGCTTGGGCTTGTGCGGTGCCTTGGTTTGTTGTCTCCTTGTAGGCAATCAGACCGCCTAGACTGCTGTTTAAAGTCCCGTCGAGCCTCTTCATGACCGCATTCCGTCTCTACTTCCTGCGCAGATTTCCCGTGCTGCCTGCTCTGCCGACCCCAGTTTTCCCTTTCTCTCGACTTCTCCTTCTTCCTCTTACCCTACTCCTCTTCTTTGCTACTTCCCTGTTATTCTGGGCCCCTGCTTGTTATTGTCTGCCGCTGGTTTAGGGCTGCCGACTGTTGCTGCCTTTGGTTTAGGGCTGCCGACTATTGCTGCCTTTGGTTTAAGGCTGCCGACTGCTGTTGGTTGTGAAGCACTTCTCTTCTACTTGTGCAGCAATCCTTCCTTCTCCCCACTGTAAGCTTCTTACTTCTGCATTTTTGGGTTTCATTGTTGGAGAAGCAGGTGTTGTTAATGTGATGTTAGGAGTGTGTTGGTTTGGTTAGTTCCTTATGTTGTTAGTTTCGTGTACTGTTGATTGGAGAAGAACTTGCTTTCCCAGTTTACTGTTTTAGGCTTTTTAGTTCACTGTTTTGGGCTATTGTTGGGCTGACATTTTGGGCTGTTTGGAAGCTGTTTTAAAGACTCAAAATTTCTGTCTTTTGAGGTTGTTACTCCTTGAAATATTAGCTATGTTGGAGCCTCATTTTGTGGGCTGTAAAGACATTAATTTTTGAGTTAGTTGGCTGTATTTTGCTGTATTTTTGGGCTGTTTAAGGACTGAATTCCGGACTGATACTTTGGCTATGTCCTTTTAAGGTTGTGGGCTGATTTTTCGATCACTTAGTCGAAATTTTTGGAGTTTATTCTAGTCTTTACGATTTTTAGGACAGATTTTTATTCATATTCTTTTAAACATTAACGCTACAAATTATCTAAGAGACGCAACCCATTTAAGTATGCAATATTTCAGTATTTTCCGAGGCCGAAAAATAAGAGGATGGCGTCTCAAGATAATCGTGGCGAGAATGCAGAAAAAGATACGGGAAAAGGAAAGACGGTTGTGAGTATTTTATTTCTTGAAATTATGATTATTTCAGTACCTTTTGAGTTATTATTTTCTTGTTATTTCAAAACCACTGCGTGTGCATATATGAGTTTCAACTCAATGATTAATCACTATAAAAGAAATGTGGGCGAGGGTAATAGCTAGCAATACAAAGTTCTGAGGGGACCTTTTAAATATTTATTTCAATATAGAAGTCATTATAAAATTCGGCATGGGGAAATATGAAGGCTTTGAATCCGATGATGTAGAGGCATCTGCTGATGGATTCACCAGTAGGGGTGAGCCTACAATTACGCCCTTCGGGGGTGTGGCCAATTCATGTTTGCATACCTAAGTATTTCCCAATTTATGTAATCTAAATTATATGGAGCGTTTCAGAAGAATTGTTTAAAATCAAATATTATTGATTATTGTAATGTATGCATATTGTTATAAATCCATTCCCTTGCATGTATAACTGTTTCAGGAAATACCTGTCTCACCTAGTCATATTTTTATGATTAATCCTTTGTTGATACTTTTTTTTAGGGAGCAGAAACTTCTCCCAACGCACCGAAGAGAGTTCCCCCTGTAGAACTAGCAAAGGTATGGGTAAAGATCTTTGTTGGCATTGGAGAAGTACAGGAGAAGCATAGAATCACTAATCCTTATTGTGACTGTGATTATTGTATTCAGTATTATGAGTAGTTACTTATGTACATTGTAAATGATTAAAATATGAATAAAGTGGTGTTTTACCTTTGAGCTCTGTGATCAACTTGAATTTTATTGGAAACTGCGATGATCCTCAAAAATATTGGGAAGCCCGGAAATAGGGTCTTCACAAAGCGCCGTATCACTGCCGTATTCTGCTCGCAGCTTCTCGACTTCACCCTCTAACTGCTTGATATGAGCTACGTCGCGGTCCCTCTTCTTATGCAAAACGGACATGTCACACCTCGCCACGCGTAACTCCTCCTGAAGAGCGAAGTAGTTTTCCTTGAGGCTCACATAATGATCGTTCCATGTGAGCGCGACGCTAGTCAAAGCCTCTGCCTGCGAACAAAAGTCGAACGGTTAGCAAACATAAGTAATGACGGAGAGCAAAGGCTAAGATCAAGAAAGAAGAGCTTCGCTTACCACACAAGCCATCGCCTGAAGCGAGGAAGAAACTCGCTTCGCCGGCATGAGGGGAGGTGGTGGCGGCAAATCCTCCGACGGGACCCGGTCAGCAATAGGAGACGCCAAAATCTCCACCTCCGGATCAGGCGAAACCGGCTCTCTCCTAGGACGGCTCGGGCCGGCCTCGCAATCTTGACTCATAGGCGCCAATGGAATAGGGCGCGGACCGGAAGGGCCATTCTTAATAACGATCTTCCTCTTTTTCCCACGATCTAAGGGAACAACAGCCTCCCGCTCGGGATCCCAGGAAAGCCCAACCGAGTGTAGTCGACGTTCATCCACGCAACCAGAAATGGAAAGCAAGGCCTTCGACAGCCCCTCTCGGCCAGGAAAACCAGGGATAGGAAGGAACTCATCTTCCCGACCAGTCTGCCGGCGACAGCGTCCACGAAGCGATCTCCATAACTCCAGTAGCTCCCATTGATTCCGGACATACCCATAAAGAGTATTCCCATGGTGGTAATCAGCCTTCGCTCCAAAGTGGAACCAGCTTTTGTTGCTCTGAACTTCAATACGACCGCCCGGGTCGGTAGAAACCTCGCACCAATCTTTGAAAATCTCGAGCGAGAAGCGCGTGCTATGTTCCCGAAAAAATACCACCATCCCCATAATGTTCGTCATCCCAGCCGGTGTGAACTGGGTAATCGGGACACCGCAGAACCGGAATATCTCAACGACCTTCTCGGGCGGAGGAATGCGAAACCCGGACTTCAAACAGCTCTCCAAAAGGGCCATGAAACAGGTCGGCGGATTTTGGGCGCGCTCTTCCGCCCCTGGGATTTTCACCTCAACATCAGGGGGCAACCCGAACCGCTTACGCCGTGAGTCAACCCGCGCCCCATCAAGAGTAGAGCGCATGCGCATCGGCCTCGACTGACCACTTCGTTTCGAAGCCTACAAGGAAAAATTCGCGCACATAAGCGCATATATTAAACGAAATAAATGCATGTGAATAAAGATCCCGAAAGACGCGCGTCAAGTGAATTCAACCCGCCGGCACGCAATCACACCGACCAACCGCATGAAAGCAATAAGTCGTGCGCACTCCGCAATTCGCGCGCAGCTAATCGCACGCGCATAACAAGTCACGCGCGCAGCAACGACTTCCGTGCGCAACGAACGGTGAGCCACACACACCCGGCGCCCAGCGTGCTAGGCTAACCGCCGCACGCGGGAGATGCGCGCGGCAAACCGCCGCACACGCGCGCGCGTGGAGACGCGCGCGGCAAACCGCCGCGCTCACGAGCATGCGTGGGGACGCGCGCGCGTGGAGACGCGCGCGGCAAACCGCCGCGCTCACGAGCATGCGTGGGGACGCGCGCGGCAAACCGCCGCGCTCACGCGCACGCGTGGGGACGCGCGCGACAAACATTCGAGCGCACGCGCGCGGCAAACCGCCGCGCGCGCGTGGGGGCGCGCGAGCCCCCGCCGGCCGGGCGCGAAACCACCGCACGGGGGGTCGCCCGGCACAGGCCGCACGGCCCCCCTCCGCCGACGGCCATTCCCGCGGACGGCAGCACCCGCACATGCGGGTCGCGAAGGCCGCCGACGGCTCGACCCCACGGCCGGCAGCGCCCGCACGCGAGCTCGCTCCCACGGCCGGCGCCGCCCACGCGCGGGCGCGCACCCTCCCGACGCCTCGCCCACTCGGTCGAAACCACCCTCGCGGGCGCGCTCCGCCATCTCCTCCTTTCTTTGCAAACGAAACAAAAATAATGGGAGAGCTTACCTCCACCATGATTCAACGCGCCGCACGCCGACAACAATGATGACCGGAGTCAATTCAAGAGGGATGAAACCTTCACACTCCTTCACACGGAGGATCGGACTCCGAAGGTTTGGGGGGCTTGTGATGAGGATTCATCATGGGCTCTCATTTATGAGAGAACCAGATGACGGTTACTCCCATAAACCACTCTCCCCATTACTTTAGTGGGAGAGAGTGGGAGATCAAAGCTGGAACCGCCATTCCTGCCGCCAACCGCCAATCCGAAAATACGCGCTAAGCACGCCAACCGCAACGTGCACGGCGACGCCGTCCCCTCCCGCCGGTAAGCGGGCCGCGCCAAACCGCACTCCCCGTGGGGTGCGGCCGAACCGCACCCCTAATGGGGTGTGGCCGAACCGCACCCCTAATGGGGTGTGGCCGAACCGCACCCCTAATGGGGTGTGGCCGAACCGCACCCCTAATGGGGTGTGGCCGAACCGCACCCCTAATGGGGTGTGGCCGAACCGCACCCCTAATGGGGTGTGGCCGAACCGCACCCCTAGTGGGGTGCGACCAAGACGCACCCCATATGGAGTGCGGCCAAGCCGCACCCACGTGGTGCGGCCAAGTCGCACCCACTTGGTGCGACCGCGCTGCAAGGGGTGCGGCCGGCCGGACCGCACCCCCCCTTTGCGGGGTGCGGCCAAGCCGCACCCCCCCTTTTGCGGGGTGCGCCCAAGCCGCACCCCGCCCCGAGACGGGGTACGGCCGAGCCTCCTCCTCCTCCCGCTTTCCTCATCGGGGGGCTTGCAAGGGGCCCTCCCATATTCGCGCCCTCGTCAGAACGCTCCTGAGCGCGCTTAGAACGCCTCCGCGCTCACACGCGCTCAGAAAGCCTATAAGCGCGTTCACAGCGCTTCCATGTTCGTCGCGCGCTCAGAACGCTTCTGAGCGCGCTCGGAGCATTCTCACATTTCCGACTCGCTCACATTTCCGACTCGACTCGCTCACTTATTGTCTTTTCAGTTTCTCACTTTTCAGGAACAGCTTGTCGTCTTTCCTCGAAGGGCAGGATGGTCATTTACGAAAAATGGTGATCCGTGGGCTCTGAACTGGAAATTATGATTCGTCCTACCAGGTGGTTATGGTGGTTACAACGGCAAATTTACCGGGCTACCCCCGGCCAAAGCTATAAAAGGACCCCCTAAGCTTCATTTGAAATGATCCCGCCTTGATGACCAGAGAGAGCTCCTTGAAGATTTCCACGGATTTCTCCTTCGGCGTTTAAAGATCTCCTTCGTGGACTTGAAGTTTTCCTTCGTCCCGAAAGGTGACTCGGCAGTCTCATTTTCGTTCTCACGAAAGCGGACACAGCGCTCTCACTTTCGTCTTCACGAAAGCGGACAGGGGATTCTCACTTTCGTTCTCTACCGTTCTCAGAAGAAAAAGACTTAGTTTTTCCCGAGAGGTGGCCTGTCACCCTCGAAACGTTCTCTCTCTCTCTCTCTCTCTAATATTGTAACGAGCGGCGGCCTGTCGCGCTCGAATTATAAACACCGGATTGTAACCTCTCAGAAGTTAGTGAAGTTTGGTCGGCACAGCCCCGGCCGCGTGGTTTTTTACCCTTTCCGGGTTTTTCCACGTAAAAACGTCCCAGTGTACTCAACGAATTTCTCTGTGACTGTTTGCGCGCTTGGCTCTCTTCCGAGCTAAGGTGGTTCAAGTAAACCGGTCTACCAAGAGCCCTAAACGACCCGCAACAAGGATGAGAGTGAGGTACAAATATAATTTTGGACTACAAATATAATTTATGGACTAAGAAAAGCACTGCCAGATCCGGACTGCTAATATCAACTCCCTTAATAATTCTCTTACTTTAAGGGAGTTGTTAAAAGCACCGCAGTTTTGGCTATGTACAGCGCAATTTGTACGAGATATTACGCGTCTTTTGGAAATACGCTTTGTACAAGCATTTTTAGGAAAAATGTTCAACACGAAAGTTGTAGATCTCGTCGAGGTCTACAACTTTCGTATTGAACACTTTTCCTAAAAATGCACGCACAAGGCGTATTGCCGCCCTAATTGAAACATGGGAGTAACTATAACGAATTTTTGGAAATACGCATTGTGCGTGCATTTTTAGGAAAAGTGTTCAACGCGAAAGTTGTTGATCTCGACGAGATCGACAACTTTCGTGTTGAGCACTTTTCCTAAAAATACATGTACAAGACGTATTTCCAAAAAAAACATAAAAATACGGTGCACATAGCCAAAACTGTGGGGCTTTTAACAATTCCCTACTTTAGGCTTCATTTGGTTAGGCTTATTGGAGCGTTTCGTTTGGACAAAACGCTGCCGCTGCATTATATTCCATTTGCATACCCGCCTATTATTGGAAACGCCGGCGTTTCATCGCTATGGTAAATCCGCGCGAGTCGAAACCCTGCTATGCCCCTCCAGTTCGCCGCGTTTAGGAAGGATTCCAGTGTTCATCTCGCCGAGATCTGAGCCTTCATTTCTGTTTTGCAGCCGGGGCGCTGCCGAAGCACAACAATGTCTCGTGGAGGGGAAACTCCGGGATGAAGGACGGAATCACCGATGCTTCTGTGCAGCGCAGCCTCGTCGGCGGGTACTACGACGCCGGAGACGCCATTAAATTCAACTTTCCGGCCTCCTTCTCCATGACCATGCTCAGCTGGAGCGTCATCGAGTACAGCGCCAAGTACGAGGCTGCCGACGAGCTCGCTCACATTCGCGAGATCAGCCTCCACCGGAGGCGGAGGAGTTGAGACTGGCTCCGCCTCCTCCGCCTCCTCCAAGCTCGAGCAGAGGCAGCGGCCGGAGGCGGCATGGTGGAGGAGGCAGCGGGCGGAGGCGGCATGGCGGAGGCTGCGGAGGCGAGATGGGGGAGGCGACGACAGAGTGGCGGGGGGAGGGGATGACGGAGCAGGCGGCGAAGGTGGCGGAAAAGGAGATGAATAGTTTAATTTATATATACTATAGTATATAGTATAAACAGTTAAATTAAATTATATATATATAAATATATATTATTTTCAACTATTTATTAATATATATATATAATTATATATATAAACGAGTGACAGTGCACGGGGGACCCCCGTGCCCCGCGCGGCAGTACACTGCCCTTCCCGGCGGGCTTTGCCCGCCCCCGACTTGCTTCGATCGCCCCCGGCGAACTTCGCCCGTCCCCGGCACTGTCATAATTATGTATATATATTAATTATGTATAATTAATTCTGTATATATATTAATTATGTATATATTAATTCTATATATATAATGTTTAATTGTTTATATATTAATTATATATTAGTATTATATATATTAAAATTTTAAAAAATTTAAAGCCAAAAAACAAACCCCACCCTCGCTCCCCTCCCTCTCTCCTTGCCGCCCTCTCCTCTCTCTCTTTTAATTGTGGGCCCCACTCCCTCTCTCCACTCCTTCTCTCTCTTAATTGTGAGCCCCACTCCCTCTCTCCCCTCTCTTCCTCTCTCTCTACTTATCAAACCGATAAGGAGAATCGAACGGCGTAGATTTGTTGGCGGACCGGGTTACACCATAACTCTATATCTTTATATAATAGTATAGATATATAATTATATATATATATATATATTAAAAATAATAATAAAAAATATTTTATAATAAAAAATATTTATAAAACGTCACCGCTGTTTTGCCAAATGGTTCTCTGTTCTGAACAGCTCTGCAAACACAGACTACCCAAACAGATTTCCGATTCCAACATCCAGTTTCCACCAGCTCCATTTACAAACCTCTCATTACAACAACTCCTTTTACAACCGCAACCACTAAACCAAATGAAGCCTTAATTATTGAGAGTTTTTTCGATGACATATTGGCCCGCGGCCCGCGGCCCGCGCGCTTCCATTTGGGACGATCTGAGCCTGTCTGACTTCCACTCTCCAGTTCGAACTTCAGAGCCAGCTTCCGACGTTCTCACTACTTCAATGGCCTTATCGTCGGCGACGGGTTTCCACCGCTGCCACTGCTGTGCCGCATCGCCGGGAAATGGAAGCTATACTCCCGTCCCTTCCATCCTTCCAAGTAACAACATCCTTCTATCTGTCCCGCCGCCTTCCTCTAGGGTTTCTCCAGGGTTTAAGCTTCACTGTCTCCCCTCTACGACCTCCATGTGTCCGCCCGTTCGTAAGATTCGAGATGGTGCCTCCCTTTTTTCTACCCTCAAAACCCTACAATCCAAACAGGCCGAAGACTTCTCCGACGAAACAATAGATTCCCTACTGGCCGGCCTCAATCCCAAGGAGCATACCATCCTTCTTAAGAAGCAGAAAGACTGGAGGCGATCCCTTCACCTCTTCCGGAGGATGAAGTCCAAGAAGGGATACTTTCCGAATCCAATTCACTACAATGTCGTCCTCCGGACACTCGGAAGGTCCCAGAGGTGGGACGAGCTCCGCCTCTGTTGGATTGAGATGGCGAACGATGGGGTTTTACCCACTAACAACACCTATGCTACCCTAATAGATGTTTATGGCAAGGCTGGCCTTGTAAAGGAGGCTCTCTTATGGCTCAAACACATGAAATATAGAGGTGTTTTCCCCGACGAGGTCAGCATAAACACCGCCGTGCAGGTTTTGAAGGATTCCGAGCAGTTTGATCTCGGCGAGAGGTTATTCAAAGGTTGGTGTGATGGGAAGGTTGAACTCGATCTTCTCAACTCTATTTATGATGGTCCGGTTGACTCCAGTGTGAGTAGTTCCAAGCATTTTCTGCTTACCGAACTGTTCAAATCTGGTGGAAGGCCTCCCATTTCGCAAATCTCTTCAATCTTCATCAGAAGTCCCCAGAAACCCAGGCGTGCGGCCACTTACAATACCTTGATAGATTTATATGGCAAAGCAGGAAGGCTGAAGGATGCTTCGGATGCATTCCTGCAAATGCTGCAGTCCGGGGTGATGCCTGATGCTCTCACTTTTAACACAATGATAAACATTTGCTGCTCCCATGGACATCTACTGGAGGCAGAATCTTTACTCAGTAAAATGGAAGAGAAGAGGATTTACCCTGATACTAAAACCTTCAACATATTTATGACTTACCATTCTTCACATGGAAATGCTGAGGATGCGCTGAGGTGCTACACAGAGATGAAAGAGTATGGTCTTCATCCTGATGTTGTAAGTTTTCGAATAATCCTGCAAACTTTGTGTGAGAAGAAGATGATTTCTGAAGTTGAGGATGTGATTGAGGAAATAATGATGTCAGGTCGTGTCGACGAACAATCGCTTCCTGTTGTTATGAAGATGTACATAACCGAAGGATTGCTCGACAAGGCATTAACTTTTTTCGAGAAGCATTGCTATAGTCAAGTCATTTCTTCCAAGAATCGCGCTTCCATAATCGATTTGTATGCAGAGAGGGGGTTTTGGAAGGAGGCAGAGGATGTTTTCAATGCAAAGGGAAAACTTGGTTCTAAGAAGGATGTTGTTGAATATAATGTGATGATTAAAGCATATGGAAAAGCTAAGATGTATGACAGAGCTTTGGAGCTATTTGAGTCCATGAGATGCACTGGACCTTGGCCGGATGAATGCACTTATAACTCGCTCGTTCAGATGCTTTCAGGAGGTGATTTGCCGGAGAAGGCAAGGGAGTTTCTGGGCCAGATGCGGAAGTCAGGTTTCATACCTCGATGCGAGTCTTTTTGCGCTGTTCTTGGTAGTTATTGTCGCGCTGGGTTGCTTTCCGAGGCTGTTGCGATCTACGAAGAAATGATTGAGTGTCGTGTTGAGCCTAATGAACTCATTTACGGTTCTTTAGTAGACGCGTTTGCCGAGTCCGGTAGACTTGACGAAGCTATTGAGTACTATAACATTATGGAAAAATCCGGACTAACCGTCAATTGCATAGTCCTCACATCTTTAATCAAGGCTTATGGCAAATCTAGCTGCTGGAAAGAAGCCCAGGAGTTGTATGTAAAGATGAAGACTTTGGAGGGTGGTCCAGATGTCATTGCTTCAAATTGCATGATGAATCTATATGCTGGTCTAGGAATGGTGAATGAGGCGAAATTGATATTCGACGATTTGAGAAGAGGCGGACGAGCCGATGGAGTTTCGTATGCGACAATTATGTATCTTTATAAAAGCATGGGTATGCTGAACGAGGCAGCCGATATTGCTCAGGATATGCAGCAAGCTGGCTTACTGACAGACTGTGCTTCATATAATAATGTTATGGCTTCTTATGTGGCCAATGGAAAGCTAAAAGAATGTGGCGAGTTGCTGCACAAAATGCTGAGACAAAAAATGATGCCGGATTCTTCTACATTTAAAGTACTTTTTACTGTATTGAAGAAGGGAAGATTTCCACCAGAGGCGATCTTTCAGCTGGAATCATCGTATAGCGAAGGAAAACCTTATGCCAGGCAGGCTGTTGTGACTTCAGTATTTTCAACTGCGGGGTTGCATAATTTTGCACAAATTTCATGTGAAGCATTTGCAAATGTTGTGGTGGAACTTGAATCATATGCCTATAATACTGCGATTGGAGCTTATGGAGCGGCTGGAGAGGTAGATAAAGCCTTGAATGTATACATGAGAATGCAGGATGAGGGTCTCCGACCGGATCTTGTAACTTATGTTCATTTGGCAGGCTGCTATGGCAAAGCAGGAATGGTTGAAGGGTTGAAGAGGATTTACAGCCTGTTAAAATATGGGGAGGTTGACCCTTCTGAATCTCTCTTCATTGCTTTGATAAATGCCTGTAGGGAAGCTGGCAGAGATGACCTCGGAGATTTGGTCAATCAAGAGATGAGATTTAGTATCCAAACTGACAAGCACGTCGAAGAGGAACAAGTCCCAATGTAATGTAGCTGGGCAAGTGCGTATGGATTTCTCACTTCCTGATGCATGTCTAACTTCTGATGTAATTGTATTTTCTTTGTTTTGATCAAGGTTTCCTGAATGAATTTCCCCCTTATTCTCCAGTGTTCTAGGCCACTAGCTCACCGGGGTATGCACTCTACAGAGTTAAGGACGAAAGATAGCAGTTTTGACATCTTTCTTGGCCCGGTGAGGAGCCCTCCCTTAATTTTCTATTTTATTTATGGGTAACTAGTAACTACTATGGCATCTTTCTTGGGCCGAATGGATTCTTCATAATAACTATAAGTTTGGAGAATCTCCAGCCACTCTCAAGTCCTTTTAAGGTTTGTTGTCCTTAATTTCACTGAGTTGTCTTTGACTGTTCAGTGAAAATTTGAGACATCTGGTATTGGGAAAACAACTCTTGCAAAATAAATCATATTTGAGGTTGAACTGGTGCTGCTTGCTATCTCCATTAGCGCTCCAGCAAGCCATTTGCCCTAAGATTAAAAAATGCGATGAATTGAAATCCCGAGCCTCTATCTACCTCCAAAACATTGAAATAACGGTTCAAAGCAATGAAGAAAAACGCCAAAAAAACAAAACAGAAAACACAGAGATTTACGTGGTTTGACAATCTGCCTACATCCACGGCCGCATTAGGGTTTCTCACTTTCTTTTTTTGTTACAAAGCGAGATGCAAGGAAGTCCTCTAAACTTAAAGTCTAGGTCTACCAAAATGGTAAAAGTACATAATTAACATTGCCCAAAAAATGTTTCGGGGAGCTAACTCTTTGAGGTTAGATCCGCGAAAAGTTGTGGATTAATTAACAGTACGATCAGACTCCACATCTCCAACAATAACGCTAGCTCTTTGAGGTTAGATCTTGTGATCAATTGAATGCAAATTCTGCTTAGATTTTCTACTGGTTCAATGCCAATCCTCACGGGAGAGCTGACCCTTATCAGAATCCGCCTGAGTCTTACATGAGGTGGAGCCGATATCATCGGATGGACTATCCGAGCCTGTAGTCGCGTTTAGAACGACAACATAATAGTTTATGTATTTTTATGCATTTTATGTAAATTTTTTCATGTATACACTGGTTTTATGTTCAGATGATCGTGACCATCCGTAGTGAGTTCTAAGTCTATAAATAAGGGTATATAAACTGATTTCCAAAGATTGTAGAATTTGGACATTTTCTGGGCTCTTGTGGTTTCTCCACAGTGCCGATTCTGTGGATCCTTGATGCCGAAGCCAAGGTAACTACCTTCCTAATACCCATAACTACCTTCTCATCCATAACTACATTCTCATCCATAACTACCCATAACTCCCTCCCACCACTCAATAACTACCCATAACCCCCTCCCACCACTCAATAGCTACCCATAACCCCCTCCCACCACTCAATAACTACCAACTACCCCAAATTACCCATAATCGTTGCAGCCCCTCTCCCAAAACCTCCATAACTACCTATTAACTACCCCATAACCATCCTAAATTCCACTAATCCCAATCCATAACTACCTAATAATTGTGATGGGGGACCATCGAGCGCAACTCGGCGCAAGGCGGGCCCCACCTTCGTATATTCGCGCCGACGGACTTGATCGAATCGGCGATCCGTTACCGCGGATGCGTCCGGCTCGTCGTTTCGAGTCACTTTCATATATAGCTTTTTGTATTTCGGATATTATTTTATATAATTTTGGGAACGGAACCGTCGGCCAATCATAGCCGTCGATTCCGGGTGCCCTAGTTTTGCTTTCTTATAAATAAGAGTCTTAGGGTGGCTGATTTCTTATTGCTGAAGTTGGAGAAGGTCTTCTTCCTTGCTTCCGGTGATCCTTCCGCGGTGCCGACGCCGTGGAGCCCGTGGTGCCGACTCCATTGGGTAAGCTCTCTTCTTTTCTCCTTAAGCCCTTCCCCACTACCAACCGCCGCCCCTCCCTGTCCTCATCCAAGCCGCCGACCTCCCTCCTATCCCGCAACCACCCAGCCGCCGCCTACCCTAACTCCTCCCTGCAGCCGCCGCCCCCACCCCTGCTCACAGCCGCCGCCCTCATCAGCGCCACCCCGCTGTCCTCCCCCTTCCTGCATACCCGCCGCCTCTCACCCCTACACCACCGCCGCCCCTCCTTGCAACCACCCCACGCCACCACATCTGCCCAGCCACCGCCCATCGCAACACCCTCCCCTCTACCCCGCCGGCCGGATCTGTCCCGTTTTGGACAGATCTGTCCAGCCCGAGCCACGCCACTCGATTCAGCCCTACGCCATCCGTACCCGCAGCCCCACCTTCCCTTCTCGTGGATCCACTTCCTCCCCTACCCGATCTAGTCGTTTCACCACCCGGAAGCCCATACCACCTCCCAAAACTTCAGATCTGTGTTTGATTGCGGCCGCCCTTAGATTATTTCAGATTTTGTACAAGTTGTTTGTGGCAAGTTTTGTTGGTATAAAATATTGTGCGCGTTGTGATGCTTTGCTTGTAAGGAATCTTAGCTTGTTGTACTCTCCTGCGAATCTCTTGCCCTGCAGGTCGCCTAATTCGCCGCGCGCTTATTCTAGCCCTCCGTGCGGAGGAAAAGCTATTGCCTAGCCGCCTAAAGAAAATTACTTATCTTGCCTCGAATGAATGCGGTGTTTTATTATAATGATTTTGGTTGCTTACGTTGATACCAACGCCTTTCAATAGTGTCTTGCATTTAATCATTGGTTTGGTTGAGTCGATTCCCCTCACATCACTAGTTTGCATCCTAAGTGCCACTACACAGCCTACCCTACATCAGTTGGTATCAGAGCCCAGGTCGGGCTGTTTGCATGCTCCGTAGTGGTAGGTCATTTAGAAGCATGGTAGATCCACAGGTCACCAACGAACGAGCGGCAGGCTCGAATTCGAGCGCTGCCACGACGGATTTTGAGCGTCTGATGTTAGACCGTTTCGATGCTTTAGGCACCCAGTTTGAGGCCGTGCAACATGATATTGCCGCGGTGAACCGTCGCCTAGATAGGTTAGAGAACGCTAGGGATACTCCTTCCCAACATGACGATGAGATAGCGGATGACCCGGGCTATCCTCCCCGCCGTGGTCAGCGGGTCAGAGATGACCCACCGCCGGCTTACCGCTACCGCCGCGAGATTCCTGTGAGAGCCCCCACCCCGCCAGCAAGGCGGACTCCTGAGCCAGCACGTGGCCGACCCCCGCCCCCGCGGGAAGACTACCGCATGCCACGTCAGCCTGGCCCCAGGGACCGTGCCCCTCCACACGGTCGTCATGACCAGCATCGAGACGAGTACTACCCACCAGGACGACGTGAGCGCGGACCCCCACCCGCTCGGCACGATTATGAGCGTGACGACGATCTTGATGATTATCCTGACCCGCGGAGAGGTGATCGCGCACTTGACATCACCCGTAGGATTCGCCTCGATGCCCCGACATTCGATGGTCGCCTGGATCCGAAGGCCTTTAGTGACTGGCTCCTGGACATGGATCACTATTTTGATTGGTACGACATGAGTGATGATCGTTGTGTCCGGTTTGCCAAGATGAAGTTAGTCGGACAGGCTAAAGTGTATTGGATTAGTGTTGAGCGATCCTTAGAGCGTGACGGTTACTATCCCATCACCCGATGGGATGACATGAAGGAGAGGCTTAAGGACAAATACCTCCCCGCTTCCTACCGTGATCAGCTACTTGATCAGCTGCAGAGCTTACGTCAGGGGACGCTTTCCGTAGCTGAGTATATGACTCGATTCGACGAGCTAGTTGTTAGGAGCGATATTTCGGAGGAGCCTATTGCCACTGCCTCTCGATTCAAGGCTGGCCTCCGTGCGGATCTCCGGAGAGAGCTGATTCCCCACCGCTTGGAGACTGTAGACCAGATATTCCAGCTCGCTCTTGAGTATGAGCAGTACCTTCGTGCCCCTAGCACGAAGCAGTTTCCTTCCCGGACGGATTCGTCGACGTTTAGGAAGCCCGCTCCAGCCCAGACTGCTGCAGCCACTCCACCCCCCCGAGTCACCCCTGATTTGAGGGGGAAGGCTGTCGCTACCGAGGGCCAGAGGCCTGGGGGTATTCAGTGTTTTAGGTGCGGGGGTAGAGGACACGTTGCGGCCCACTGCCCCACACGTAGTCTGTTGATTGATGAGGAGGAGACCGCTTTAGAGGGAGATGTGGAGATTACTGAGGAGGTCACTGCCACCGTTGAGGAGGGATGGGAGAGCGACGCTGAGCGGTCGTTAGAGGTTGGTGTAGTCAGGCGCTTCCTGCACACCCCACGTGCTGATGAGGATTGGCGCCGCACTACCATTTTCTACACATATTTCCCGAGTGCAGGCGGACCCTGCAAGTTAGCTATCGATAGTGGGAGCTGTGTGAATATCGTGGCCCAGAAGGGTCTAGACCGCATGCAGGTGAAGGCAGAGCCTCACCCCCACCCTTATCGTGTCATCTGGGTCGACAAGACAGCCATCCAGGTTACCCAGCGCTGCCTTGTTCCGATCACCATCGCATCCTTTGAGGACCGAGTTTGGTGCGACGTCATCCCTATGGATGTCGCCAAAGTCTTGCTGGGCCGCCCTTGGCTATTTGATCGCGATGTCACGTGTTTCGGTCGGTCAAACACGTGTGTCTTCTATGATAAGGGACGGAAGATCACTTTATCTCCCACCCAGCCCAGAGAGAGGCCCAAGGGCCGGGTCGAGCCGTCCACTAGCACGGTTGCTTCGAGACCCGTGCACATTCTGAGGCGTAGTGAGTTTCTGAGAGATAGTACCGATGCTGGAATTATGTATGTAGTGGCAGCCACTATGGCATCTGATTGCCCTACGACCGAGGTTCATCCCACCGTGCGACCCTTACTAGGTGAGTTTGCGGACATTATGCCAGAGGAACTTCCTGATGAGCTACCCCCCCTGCGGGACATTCAGCACGCCATCGATTTAGTCCCGGGGGCCTCGCTCCCCAACCTGCCACACTATCGCATGAATCCTGTTGAGCACGCTGAGCTCAAGAGGCAGGTTGATGAGCTTCTTCGGAAGCAGTTTATCCGTGAGAGCTTGAGTCCGTGCGCCGTCCCCGCCCTTCTTACCCCTAAGAAGGACGGAAGTTGGCGTATGTGTATCGATAGTCGCGCTATCAATAAAATTACGGTAAAGTATCGTTTCCCGATCCCTCGTCTGGACGACCTACTAGACACGATGTCCGGGGCTCAGATCTTCTCGAAGATCGATCTCCGAAGCGGGTATCACCAGATTAGAGTGCGTGAGGGCGACGAGTGGAAGACGGCGTTTAAGACGAAAGACGGTTTGTACGAGTGGCTGGTCATGCCATTTGGGCTCTCGAACGCCCCTAGCACGTTTATGCGAGTCATGACCCAGGTCCTGCGGCCCTATATGGGCAAATTCCTCGTCGTCTACTTTGACGACATTCTGATCTATAGCCACAGTGAGCCAGATCACCTCGAGCACTTGAGACTCTTATTCGATATTCTCCGAAAGGAGAAACTGTTTATCAACCTCAAAAAGTGCTCCTTCCTATCTGAGTCCGTCCACTTTCTGGGATTTATTATCTCCTCCTCAGGCGTGTCAGTTGACCCTGAGAAGGTCCAGTCCATCCGTGAGTGGCCCATACCCTCGACCATTCATGAGGCCCGTAGCTTTCATGGGCTTGCGACCTTTTATAGGAGATTCGTTAGGGATTTTAGCTCGATTATGGCCCCATTCACTAGTTGCCTGCGCAAGGGAGATTTTCAGTGGACCCCTGCGGCCACTCGAGCATTCGAAGAGATAAAGGACAAGCTGACGTCCGCCCCCGTTCTACGACTCCCCGATTTTAGTAAAGCCTTCGAGGTTGCGTGTGACGCGTCAGGCATGGGCATTGGGGGAGTGTTGAGTCAAGAGGGACACCCAGTTTCTTACTTTAGTGAGAAACTGAATGAAGCCAAGCAAAAATACTCGAATTATGATCGGGAATTTTATGCTATCGTCCAGTCACTGCGATATTGGAGACACTACCTCCTTCCCCGGGAGTTTGTGCTGTATTCGGACCACCAGGCCCTACGCTACCTCGACTCTCAGAGGAAGCTGAGTCACCGCCATGCGAAGTGGGTAGAGTACCTTCAGGATTTCCACTACGTTCTCAAACATCGTGCTGGTGTTGAGAACAAGCCCGCCGACGCTCTCAGTCGTCGAGTCTCTCTACTTCACACACTGCGGGCTCAGGTGGATGGCTTCGAGAGATTGATCCTGGACTACCCTACTTGTCCTGATTTTGCTGAGGCTTATACTGCGTTATCGAGGGACCCTCCTGATCCTGTCGAGGGATTTCAGATCATCGACAAATACCTATTCCGGGGCTCCCGCTTGTGTGTGCCCAATACCTCATACCGTGATTATTTAGTATGGGAACTACACGCCGGGGGTGCCGCCGGCCATTTTGGGCGAGATAAGTCGATTGCTATGGTAGAGGATCGTTTCTATTGGCCGAGCTTGAAGAAAGATGTAGCTCGCGTAGTCCGACACTGTCGTGTCTGCCAGACGGCTAAGGGAACGAAACAGAATACAGGCTTATACATTCCTTTACCCGTTCCCCATCGTCCTTGGGAGGACATTAGTATGGACTTCGTGCTTGGGCTTCCGCGCACTCTGCGGAAACATGATTCTATATTTGTCGTGGTCGACCGGTTCTCTAAGATGGCACATTTTATCGCATGTAGGAAGACTTTCGACGCGCCCCATGTCGCAGCCCTATTTATGAGTGAGGTCTTTAGATTACACGGTCTCCCAAAGTCCATCGTGTCCGATCGAGATGTGCGGTTCGTTAGCTATTTTTGGAAGACGTTATGGCGAAAAACAGGAACTACCCTTAAGTTTTCATCCGCATACCACCCTCAGACGGACGGGCAGACTGAGGTGGTGAATAGAAGTTTGGGTAACCTACTGAGGTGTTTAGTTGGAGAGCATGCTTCTAGTTGGGACTCGGTGCTCCCCATAGCGGAGTTCGCGTATAATAGTTCCATCAATAGGTCGACTGGTCTGAGTCCGTTCCAGGTAGTATCCGGTTATGACCCTAGGAAGCCTATTGATCTTATACCTGTCCCGACTGAGTCACGTCCTAGTGAGTCTGCTGAGTCTTTCACGCGTCATTTGCATGAGTTGCATGAGTCCGTCAGGCGAAAAATCAATTTAAGCAACGAACATTATAAAGAACAGGCAGACAGACATAGGCGGGAGAAACATTTTCTGGTTGGCGAACAGGTGTTGGTTCGAGTTCGTGCGGAACGGCCCCCTCAGGGGCCTGCCAAGAAATTAAGCGCCAGGCGAATTGGGCCCTACAGTGTTTTGAGGCGGATCGGGTTGAATGCTTACGAGCTAGACATTCCTTCGAGCATGGGTATCCACCCCGTGTTCAATGTTGAGGACCTGACGCCTTACTTCCCACCTCATGAGTACTCTGACCCCTACCTTGGCGGCCCTCCTGACCCTCCACCACCACCCCATGTCCCCACCACCCAGCCTCCACTTGATTCCCACTTCCCCAGGAGTTCACCGCCATTGGCTTCACCGGCGGCACCACCACCATCACCGGACCACTTTTCCCGAGAGCAGAGGGTCGAGCAGATTACTGAGGTCATTACGCATGAGTTCATCCCCGCCGCGGATGGACTCGTGTGCCGCTACTTGGTTCGCTGGATGGGACGTTCTTCTTCCGACGACACTTGGATTGCTGCTGCTGAGCTTGATCAACTCGCCCCCGGGCTTCGACTACAGTACGATCGTCTCCATTCATCGGAGATGAAAGCTTTTCAGTCGGGGGGAGTTGATGGGGGACCATCGAGCGCAACTCGGCGCAAGGCGGGCCCCACCTTCGTATATTCGCGCCGACGGACTTGATCGAATCGGCGATCCGTTACCGCGGATGCGTCCGGCTCGTCGTTTCGAGTCACTTTCATATATAGCTTTTTGTATTTCGGATATTATTTTATATAATTTTGGGAACGGAACCGTCGGCCAATCATAGCCGTCGATTCCGGGTGCCCTAGTTTTGCTTTCTTATAAATAAGAGTCTTAGGGTGGCTGATTTCTTATTGCTGAAGTTGGAGAAGGTCTTCTTCCTTGCTTCCGGTGATCCTTCCGCGGTGCCGACGCCGTGGAGCCCGTGGTGCCGACTCCATTGGGTAAGCTCTCTTCTTTTCTCCTTAAGCCCTTCCCCACTACCAACCGCCGCCCCTCCCTGTCCTCATCCAAGCCGCCGACCTCCCTCCTATCCCGCAACCACCCAGCCGCCGCCTACCCTAACTCCTCCCTGCAGCCGCCGCCCCCACCCCTGCTCACAGCCGCCGCCCTCATCAGCGCCACCCCGCTGTCCTCCCCCTTCCTGCATACCCGCCGCCTCTCACCCCTACACCACCGCCGCCCCTCCTTGCAACCACCCCACGCCACCACATCTGCCCAGCCACCGCCCATCGCAACACCCTCCCCTCTACCCCGCCGGCCGGATCTGTCCCGTTTTGGACAGATCTGTCCAGCCCGAGCCACGCCACTCGATTCAGCCCTACGCCATCCGTACCCGCAGCCCCACCTTCCCTTCTCGTGGATCCACTTCCTCCCCTACCCGATCTAGTCGTTTCACCACCCGGAAGCCCATACCACCTCCCAAAACTTCAGATCTGTGTTTGATTGCGGCCGCCCTTAGATTATTTCAGATTTTGTACAAGTTGTTTGTGGCAAGTTTTGTTGGTATAAAATATTGTGCGCGTTGTGATGCTTTGCTTGTAAGGAATCTTAGCTTGTTGTACTCTCCTGCGAATCTCTTGCCCTGCAGGTCGCCTAATTCGCCGCGCGCTTATTCTAGCCCTCCGTGCGGAGGAAAAGCTATTGCCTAGCCGCCTAAAGAAAATTACTTATCTTGCCTCGAATGAATGCGGTGTTTTATTATAATGATTTTGGTTGCTTACGTTGATACCAACGCCTTTCAATAGTGTCTTGCATTTAATCATTGGTTTGGTTGAGTCGATTCCCCTCACATCACTAGTTTGCATCCTAAGTGCCACTACACAGCCTACCCTACATCAAATTGTTTCCTCCTAAATTATCCAAAGCCAAAGACCCTCCCTGGGCCAAACGAACCACTCATCTTCCTCCACAAAGACAACCACGCCTGTACTCCTTCCCATCAAAGCTCTGGTCCTCATTTATAACCAACAATTACTCTAGATTTCATCTCCAGACATGTAATCTTGTAGGCTTACACCCGAAACCTTCAAAACTCCTACTCAGGACTGAATCCATCCCAAATCCACCTGCCTATTAAAAACAATCACACCATTTCCCCTCTCGTCCCGATCCAGAACTCCAAATCAACCACAAATCCCAAGCCCAACCCCCTTTCTTTCAATTTTCCCCCTTTCGACACACAGAAATTCAGAAAAACTGTAATCCCACGTTAATTCTAGGCCTTTTCAACCTGCAGCCACTCCAAAATGCCCAGGGACTACTCTAACCGTCCCCTTCCAGCTTCCTGTTTCAATTCCTGCATTCGGGCAACATTGCCGACCCCTCCACTCACATTCCCTGCAGTCCTCCTACCCGAGCCCTAATATTCTTCTTTTATACTCTTCCAGCCCCGGAAAACTGCATCGAGCCGCTGCTGAATTGCTGGACAGCCCCTGAAAACAGGCATACTGCAGTTCCGAAACTCATGTTGCTTATGTACATTCTAATTTGAAATCGTTGTGTATTTGGTGAAAATAGTACTATTTCATATATGTTTGCCCAAGATTTATGCTATTTCCAGCCTACTCTTTAATTGAAACACTCTTGATAAGGCTCCCCTAAAATTCAAGTCAAACTAGAGCTCATAACCCGCGACCCCGACCGGCTCGCCTAGGCCATGCGGGGTCTCGCCTCGACTAAAAGACCAACATGCAGACTCATCGACAGGAACCCCCCCGCGCGCCCTTCCAGGGCGCGCGCGAGGGGGGGGGGGGGGGAACCCTTGCACGTGCTCCCGCGGTATGCGACCGGGAAGCACACGCACGTCCGCGCGCGGCTCCTAGTTCCCGCCATATCCGCGCACCACTTTCGTCGTCGTCTCCGCCGTCACGAAGATCTTACCCGAACTGCCCGGGGGGCATGATCGTCATATTCCGAAAATTGGTGATCTAGGTGACCAAAATCATGCATTCCTATCTGCTCGTTCAATTATGAGGGTGTTATTTCCAGTGCATCCACCAGAAAGGCTATAAAAGGCGCTCAGACCTTCATTTGCAGAGACAGAAAAAAGGAGAGGAGAAATCTAAGGTTTTTCGGTGAAGACTTGACTCACTGCTCACTCTCCCGCTCAATGCGTGCTCCACCTGGGAGTCTGAGACAGTTCTGCTCTTGTGACTGCTCCAGCGAGTGCTCCTCAACACTTAGCTTTTCTCAGGATTAGACACTTCAAAGACTTGTAAAGGAGCGGTGACATATCACTCTCCCTAAACTCTAACTCATGTACTCAAATACAACTAGTGGATTTTCATCAGAACTGGGTCTGATCTCGTGATTTTGCCCCTTTCCGGGTTTTTCACGTAAAAAAGTCTTGCTGTCCGTTGTTGGTTCTTCATTTTGACTGTTTGCGCGTTTGACTCACTATCGAGCTAAGACGGTCCGATTCTCCCAGTTTGTAGGAGCGCTAAGCCACCCACAACAGTTTGACGTCGTATGTGGGAACGATGTTCCTAATACTCCGAAGAACTTTTGAAGACCTTACTCGCTCCGTGGAGTACTCCCGACTAACTGCAGTGGAGAGAAGAAGTGCTCGCGCGGCCAGCGGGGGAACTCCCGGGGAACGTACCGATCTAGCCCCCCGTCAACTCACCCTCTTGCAACATACCGTTTCTCGAGGAAGTCGTAACCGCACCAACAACGTCTGTAGAAGAACGTGTGCGCCTGATGGAGGAGTGCCGGGATGAGGTACTCACTTTGCTAAGCGGTTTAGGGGCCTCCCACACTCCCAACCCGGACATCGCCCCTGGCGGTTGACCGCCGCTGGTCCCAAACCGCGTCTTGCTCGAAGGTGCAACTCACTTTGGATATCTCGCTGCAGACGAGTTGTCCGACGCTACCAGTTCCATGCATGCCACACTGCCTAGTGGGCTTCCCGGGCATGCGCATCGCAACCCCCGTCTGATGGAAGTAAATGTCGGACAGGTCGATAGAAGGCTCACTCGTGAGGAAGCGAGGAACATGATTGAGGAAGAGTTCGAACATGACGGGCGTCGGGTCGCAAACACGCGACGCCCCTTACACCACGACTCTCCGCTAGCTCCGCAAGTTCTGGCACATCCCATTCCACACGGGTTTAAGTTGCCAAACTTCGAGATTTTTGATGGGACGAATGATCCGTTGGAGCACGTCAATCACTTCACAACGATTATGCGAATCTACAACCCCCCCAATCATCTCCTGTGTCAGGTGTTCCCGACAACTCTGAAGGGGCATGCTCATACCTGGTTCCATTCTCTGAAGAAGGGGAAATCAACAGCTTTGCAGAGTTAACTCAACTGTTCACCGACCAGTTTATTGCCAACCGCCGAATCGTTCGGGACCCCTTTCACCTTTCGGAGATTCGTCAGAACGAGGAGGAAGCGCTCAAGGATTTCTTTCGCCGCTTCACTTCAGAGGCGCGACAAATTCTGGGGGTCGACCCCGAGCTTCTGCGCGATGTTTTCTTCGGGGAGGGGGGGGGGGCTCCATCTCAGTGGTTTCTACTCAGCGTTGATGAGAGAGACAATGCCCAGTTACCCCGACCTCGTCCATTGAGTCGAGACTCAGATCGTAGCGGACGAGTCGATCAAAGCGCACCGACAACAATTTGAAGGAAGTTCGAAGAGGAAGAGGGGGCAGGAGCCACCGCCAATTCCCAGAAGGAACGACGAATGTCACGATAACCCCCGTCAAGATCAATGACCTCGTTAGCATCAGAACTACACTCCCATGGATACCACCCGTACCAATGTACTCCTCGCCATTCGTGATAACGACGTGCTCTGCGGGCCTAAGCCGCTCGCTCCAAACAAGGGAAATCGATCACAGTATTGTGACTTCCATCGCGGGCATGTACATAGTACTGTAGACTGCACCAGGTTGAAGGAGGAGATTGAGCGCCTTGTCCGACAAGGGCTCCTCAGAAGGTTCTTACTGAATCAAGTCCTGAATCGGTTTGCGCCGTCCAAGCTCGCAAGAGATCAACCTCCCGTGCGTCAGGGTGCGCATGGGGCGAAATTTTTGGATCTGTGTCCCGGAGAGAGATTTTCGTCCGGGAGTTATACGATTGTGACACGTGACATTATTTGATCGCCATGGTGATCAAATTTGATCTCTATGGAGATCAAATTCGATCTCTGTAGAGATCAAAATCAGTCTCCATAAGATCGAAGCATAATATCACGTAAATCAAACATAATATCATGTTAGATAAAAACTTATTTCTAGAAGAATATAATGTATGTTGTTTAGCAACTTTGTTATAGGGTCATGAAGAAGAAGTATATCTCCAAACCACACATTTATAATTCAAGATGTTACTTGTCAAATGTTTGTGCACAAGCATGTATTGTAATATGTATTTTGGATGAACAAAAGAAGTTAATATTACATAAAGTCAGAGCTTTACAAATCTTAGAAGCCCCTAACTTCCGCAAAATATACCTCTAATATATGTTCTCATGTCGTGTTACGATGCTACAAGAAATGTTTTTTTTTCTTTTGGCTCCAAAGAGTTATGTTTTTCTATCAATGAAATAACATTGATATTTGGTATGCCCCATTCGGGTGAGATGACAGGTTCGCAGCAAAATCATATGCAAAACTGATTTAAAAAGTAAATTGGATCATATGGTTAGTAAAACAGTGGATATGGAAGTGAATGTTTTGAATTTACATCGTTTATGCAATTTTTTCCCCTCTAGTGGTGATCAAATTCGTGAGGTACTTGTACAATTATGTGAGTCAACTGAATTTGTTAGGCATAATTAAGGTTATCAACAAAATTGAGTACATAAGGTTATTATGAAGTAATAGTCATCTCCACTGCAGTTATCATGTTTGATGAAAGCTCTACTATGACTTTATTTGATTATATTGACACCATCACCAAAGATTGAGAAAATAAAATAAACAAAATTGAGTACATAAACACTAGGCTAACCTTGTTCATTTTAAATAAGGGTTAATAACTCAGACTTCCTTTGATATTTTGCATAAAGCATAATAATAATGATTTCTCTACTTTTTAAAAATATCAAAATCTCCCCTCCAAATTTACATTGCTAACAATAAGTACAATAAACCTCCCCTCTCTGAGGGGTGCATTCGTAATGCATGTTAACTAAGTAAGGGGTGTCTTGTAACTGAGTAGGTGATGTCTTACCCATGTTTTAGTAGATGCCCTTCTTTGCATAATTGGCTCAAGGCTGTTCATGACTTTTTGTTGAACAATATGAAGATCATAGCTGATAAGTTAGAAAGATAAAGTCTATTTTTTCTTCTTGTAGCAAACTTTAACGCCTTCTATGGCCTCGTAGGAGTGAAGACCGGAGACGAAAATTACATAGTGATGTACTCCATGAATGCGGCTACGACGGGAAGCAATAATCATTAGAAACGAAAATGACAACGATGCCGAAATTAAGAGAGAAGTTAGAGAGAAAATCTATTTTTTTCTTGCTAAAATTTAGTCTCTGAAGATCAATTGATCTCCACGGAGATCAAATTTGATTTTCGTAGAGATCAAATTTGATCACTGTGGAGATCAATTGATTTCCTCATTTGATTTTCGCAGTGATCAAATTTGATCTCTGTGGAGATCAATTGATCTCCGCGGAAATCAAATTTGATCTCTATGGAGATCAATTGATCTCCGCGGGTATCAAATTATATGTTGCGCGATCATTTTTTTATTTCTTACGTGATTCCGCCACCTGTCAGCACGATACTTCCCCCGGACACAGATTTTGAAACGGGACACAGAGCCAAAAATTTCGCGCGCAGGGGGGCAGGCAAATGATTGGGAAAGTGGAGACTATAGTTGGGTCCCCCTTCCTCTCTGCTCAAGTTTACTCTGTCGCCCAGCTTGAATAAGGCCCCGAAGACCAGAAGGCGCGTCAGAGCGCCGCCATTAGTTTCGAAGACGAGGACATGTAGGGACTGCGCCTGCCGCACCAAGACCCCCTCTTCATCAGTGCAGGGATCGGGGACCCCTACTTTAACGTCAAGAGAATTCTGTTGGACAGTGGAAGCTCTGTGGATGTTTTGTTTATGTCCACCCTCCGTAGCATGTAGATCGCGAAAGAACACCTTAGCTCGACGACGGGGCCGGTGTATGGTTTCGATAACAACCCGGTCTCGGTGCAAGGGATGACCCCCCCCCCCCCCCCCCCCCCCCCCCCCCCCCCCCCCCCCAACTCACTTTGGTCGAGTTTCCGAAACAAACGACGCATAACGTTCAGTTCGTGGTCGTAGAATCTAACTCCGCGTACAACGACATCTTCAGCCGCCTCCTCCAGACTTTGTTCCAGGCTATTCCCTCCATACCACACCATGCAATGAAGTTCGTCACTCCTGAAGGTGTGGGCGTCGCGCTGGGGAATCAAGAGACAACCCGCTTATGTTATCTACGACAAGCTCATCCACGACAGGGAACAACTCTCAGTATATGCGCATTCGGTCCGCATTACGAGCCCATACCACATCATGACGCTCCGGAGAAGGGCCTTCCAGGAGCCGGACGCAAGCAAGCCAAGGGCACCGGGAAAAGAGATTCTCCCTCGTATCCAGAGCGAGCAGAGCTTGCGCCTCATCTATCAACAATCTCCTTTTTC
The DNA here is from genome assembly GCA_033032865.1 of Dactylorhiza incarnata. Classification (NCBI taxonomy): domain Eukaryota; kingdom Viridiplantae; phylum Streptophyta; class Magnoliopsida; order Asparagales; family Orchidaceae; genus Dactylorhiza; species Dactylorhiza incarnata. The sequence continues at coordinate 5,486,041 of JAWHQI010000066.1, forward strand.
TTTTTTCTTTGTTTTAAGATAATAAGCTGCAAGTCCAGACTAGCGCGCATATCTATGATAGATAACTATCGTTGTTTCCTGATTTCATGCAGGTCTCAGGAAAACGAATCTCTGAAGGGTAAGGCCACGGCCTCCGGTGCTAACGCCGATCCGCGAGCTCATAATCTGAGTGTGTCGACCTCCGACACTTACGCCAAGGGCCCTACGCCCGCGGAGCCCCCCCCCCCCCCGACGACTAGGAGAGAGCTGGGATTCCCGCTAGCGAATCTCCGAAGGATAAGTCCACGACCTTCGGTAAGAATGAGGCCAGACGCCCCAGCGAGCCCGCGCTCTACGACCGTGGAGAGCCTGCCCCTTCTCCGACCGGGCTGGAACTTGGTTCCCCCATCGAGTGCCGACCTCTAGTGCCCCTGTACCGAGCAACGAGCTCAGAACTCGAGCAACGACCTCTTGTGCCGACACCGAGCAGCGAGCTCACAAACCCGAGCGCTGACCTCCGGTGCTAACGCCGAGCAATGAGCTCATAACCTGAGCGACGACCTCCGGTGCTTACATCGAGCTCACAACCTGAGCGTTGACCTCCGGTGCTAACACTGAGCAACGATCTCATAACCTAAGCGACGACCTCCGGTGCTTACGCTGAGCAGTGAGCTCATAACCCGAGCGCCGATCTCCGGTGCTATCATCAAGCTCATAACATGAGTGACGACCTCCGATGCTTACACCATGCAGCGAGCTCACAAACCCAAGCGCCGACCTCCGGTGCTAACGCCGAGCAGCGAGCTCATAACCTGAGTGACGACCTCCGGTGTTTACGCCGAGTAGCGAGCTCACAATTCGAGTATCGACCTCCGGTGCTAACGCCAAGCATCGAGCTCATAACCTGAGCGATGACCTCTGGTGCTTACGTCGAACAGCGAGCTCACAACCCGAGCGTCGACCAAACATGCTAACGCCGAGCAACGAGCTCATAACCTGAGCGACGACCTCCGATGCTTACGCCGAACAGCGAGCTCACAACCCGAGCGCCAACCTCCGGTGCTAACGCCGAGCAACGAGCTCATAACCTGAACAACTACCTCCGATGCTTATGCCGAGCAACAAGCTCACAACCCGAGCGCCGACCTTCGGTGCTGACGCCGAGCAGCGAGCTCATAACCTGAGCGACGACCTCCGGTGCTTACGCCGAGCAGCGAGAGCGTCGACCTCCGGAGCTAACGCCGAGCAACAAGCTCACGTCTTACAATCACCCCGACAGGTAGATGGGGGTTTCAACGCGCCTCAAAAATGGCTATAACATAAAAGGCCAGCATAAATGAGTAGATCCATATCTCGAAAGTAAAAGTCAATGCTACATATAAATGCAAATCTCAGCATACCACGGTGATACACTACACCTACTGCGACAAATACAAAGTACATAGCTCGAAAGTAAACAATCAATGCTACATATAAACGCAAATCTCAGCATACCACGGTGCTACACTACACCTACTGCGACAAATTCAAAGTAGCAAACAAGAAGCAATACAAAACATAAAAAACTTCACAAGGTCGATCAACTACCAGGGTCACCCCTCAATATCGATGTCAGGGCAGACGCCCTCTGAAGCGTCTGTTGGAACAACCCTATTACTGATTTGGGCTAGAACCACTATATGTTGATTAGGATATGTATTGACCCCATTGTATAGTCTTAGGGTCAAGTTTTTAGGCTGATTAGATTAATCAGAACTTAGGAAAATTCAAGCTCGACAAATGGCGAGTGGCGTTCGACGAATGACCAGCTTCGTCCGACAAATTGCTTTCAGCAGACTGAAGAATTATAGTCAGTTCCAGCGCTCGACATTTTCCAAGCAGCGCTCGACAAATGGCTAGCAGCGCTCGACGAATTCTAGCCAGCGCTCGACAAATTCCTTTCTGAAGCTCAGATTAATATTTTCAGTTGGATATCAGTTCTCTGAACACAAATCGACAGAATAACGGATATATTTATTTCTCATTGGACGTATTCAGTCAGCCATGTAAGGATATCTTTCTTATTTATTATATTCTTATATTCTTTCTATTCCAAGAAAAAGAATAGCCGTTGACATTTACTGCCAAGACATCTTTCTCGACAAAAGGAATTGAAAGAACCTGCCAAAATCGTTTTGGGTGGCTGCATAGTTCCAAGAAGGATTTAAGTCAGAATAATATATTCCTTAAAAGCAGATGATTTGAATTTGAAAATATACAAGTCATCAAAGAAGAAGCAGAATACAGAGTCGATTTTTTCTCAATATACAGAGCATAGAGATACATAAAAATCTCTCCTCTCTTAGTCTCTCTGCTAACATAGAACAAGAAGAAAAAAGAGAAGTATTAGAGAAAGAAGAAGGGCAGTTCATCTTTTCCCAGTCTTCTTCTTACTCAAGGCAGCACCCTCATCATTCTGAGAACAATACTCAACCTTTCAGAACTGCTGCAAGTTAAAGTCTTTCAAAGAGCAACAACAACCTGAAGATTCTTTTCTTCCAGATAATCTGCTACAAAAGACTTGTGTTAGAGAAAGCTCTGTCTACAAACTGTCATCAACTCTCATCAGACAGGGGGAGCTTTCAGCTTCAACACCATCCTGTCTTCTCTCAGATCATTGACAGAGAAGAACACTCTAAACCTCTTTATCTCATCTTGTACAAGGTTAATTCTCCCTCCAAAAGTTTACCCAGTGGTGGCAAGACACCTTATCAAAAAATCCTTGTGTGGTTTTTAAGCATCTTATCAAAAGCTTATTGGTGTGTGGACACCTTATCAAAAACCCCTTGGTGCTAGGGCACCTGATCAACCCTCCTAGTGGATTCCTACTAAGGGTGGTAGAAAAGTAGACGTACCCAGATTTATTTGGAAACTACTATAGCTCTTTGTGTCTTCTGTGCTTGCTTATTCTTCTGTGCTTGTGCTGTGTGATTTTTTTTTACTATTTCTGTTTTTATCTTTAACTCTTACTGATTACACATATACTTAAACAGTATTTTAAATTTCGCTATAAAACTAAATAAAAAGTTTTAATACTCTATTCACCCCCCCTCTAGAGTAACTTAAGATCTGACCTCCACTTTCAGCGTCATCCACATCGAGGTCCACAACGCTGCACTCTGACCTCTTCGCACTAGGCAAAGACCTTGCCAAAGCCCCTTCGGAATGTGATCTCGCACTCATCCTCCAGGAGCTGGTCCACCCTGGTAAGTCATGATCTGGGCTCGGGCCTCCTCCGAGATCCGAGAACACTCCTCCATGGAGACAAGAGACTCCTTGTACTCTATAACAACCACCGCTTTGACCCCGTCAATATCCGACAGCAGCCAAATATACCCATAAAGCGTAACCCTGACCAGATATACGACGACAACCACCAGGGAGCGCTCTCCACACTTCGGGTAGCCCCCAAGGGTTCTTGATGAACTCGTAAAGCGCACCCCCGTGACGGTAGTCGATCTTCTCCTCAAAGGAAAATAATCTTTTGTTTCTCCGTACTTCTATCCGGTCACCCGCGCTTGGATAAACCTCGGTCCCGAAAAAGCTGGACCGACTGCTGAGAGTCGTGCTCTCGGAAGAAATTGATAAGTCCCATAACCCTTGTCACCCATCAAAGAGAACTGCGTAGCCGTCACACCAAAAAACTTAAATATCTCCACGGCCTCGTCAGAAGGTTGGACTCGAAACCCTGCTTTGAGACATCCCTCTGAGATCGTAATATACTGCAAGGGTGATTTTGGGCACACTCATCTGCGAGCGGAATCTTCACCTCCATGATCGCGAGAAGGCCAAAACTCTTCCGCCACACGACAATCCGATCGTCAGTTAAGTTCGAACGCAATCGCGTAGACCTCGACGTAGTAGCTCGCTTCGGGACCTGGAAAATAGGGAAAACAAGTTAGCACAAAATAATTACAAAAACCAAAACCAAACCCGTATAAACGCGCCGCGAACAACACCACACATATCGGGAACCGCACGTACAACGCCATGCGCGTGACACCCGTGTGCGCGACAACCACGCGAGTAGCACCCACGCGCGCGACATCCACGTGTGAAGCCCGCGTGCGCGACACCAGCGCTCCTGCCGCCCGACACCACTCGGGCGCACCTCCGTCACCCGACCGCACTTGCGCGCTGCCCGTCCGCCTCGCCTCACGCGTTTCCCCTTCCAAATTTTTTGACGAGAGCTTTTTTTCACCTCGCACGCCGAAGACATGGTGGCAAAAGTTCTTGTGCACGCCGGAGTCACTCCATCTCTCTTAAAGATCCTGCAGGAAACTCGGTGAAAAGAATGAAAGGAGCCAGCATAATTTATAGAACCATCTACGTAATTCACGTTGGTAGGTTTGTCCAAAAGGGAAGAATATATCACAATATACACTAGCCACGAAAACGACAGTATATCCAGTCCTAATTAGCACTGTGATTTCGTAATAACTGCAGTAAATTTCCTGGAAATAAGTAGCAAATCTCCTGGATATGGGCAGAAAATATCATCACATTGCTTAATAAACAAAATATGCGATCTCGATGCGACGTGACCATTACGCGTGCACGCATAATAGTCACGTTAAAATCCCCGCCGAAAAATATGCGACCGTTAGGAAAAGTTTCCGGGCTGTTTTTTCTTACAGGTAGTGACCTCCGGAAATTGGGGGGCATTTGATAGGGCTCCCCTAAAATTCAAGTAAATCAAACAGGAGCTCATAACCCGCGACCTCGACCGGCTTGCCGAAATGATTCTCCTAGGCCATGCAGGGTCTCGCCTCGAACAAAAGACCAACATGCAGACCCATCGTCAGGAACCCGTGCGCTCCCCTGCGCGCGCACGCATGTCGCACGCCCTTGCGTGCGCGCGCGGGCCAAGCGCGCCCATGCACGCACGCGGGGATGCACACACCCTTGAATGTGCTCCCACGATATGCGGCCTGGGGGGGGGGGGGGAATGCACGTACGCGCGCGAATTCTCGCTCCCGCCATATACAGTCTCCTCACGCACCTCTCCAGTCGGCGTCGTTGCCGCCTCCTAACTACCCGCGAGACATGTTTGTCATATTCCAAAAATTGGCGATCCAGGTGACCAAAATCATGCATTCATATTCGCTCGTTCAATTACCATGAGGGCATAATTACCAATGCGCCCCCAGAAAGGCTATAAAATGACGCTTAGGCCTTCATTTGCAGGGGACAAAGAAAAAAAGGGAGAAGAAAGTTCTAAGGTTTTTTGGCGAAGACTTGACTCACAACCCACTCTCCCGCTTAACGTGCGCTCCTCCTGAGACATTTCTGCTCTTGTGACTGCTCCAGCGAGCGCTCCTCAACACTTAGTTTTTCTCAAGACTGGACACTCCAAAGACTTGTGAAGGAGCAGTGGTCTGTCACCCTCCTAAAACTCTAACTTCTGTACTTAGCTATAATTAGTGGATTTTCGTCAAAACTGGACCATTTTGAATGTTTACGCGCTTGACTCACTCTCGAGCTAGGACGATCTGATTCTCCCGGTCCGTAGGAGCACTAAGCAACCCACAATAACTCTTTACTTTAATTCAACTAGCAATTGCTCATTTATTTAATACTCTAATATCAATAGTGACTGTTTGTAGATTTCTTTATTAATTTTAGCAATTATTGTAGATTATCGTTGGATAATTGCGTGCGCATCACATCATTCTAGACTCATACGACACTCACTAACACCCACTCATTAGAGTTTCTTACGACACAATTACACTTAGTTCATCCGTCCTATGTTAAATCCCTTCTTGTAATGATACAGGATGAACACCAAAAAATTAGTACTTGAAGCTTCACCCAAATGATGAGTTTGGCGACAAACTTTGATCATTTACTTTTGTGCATGCATCTATACCATGAGTATTCATTTTTCCGATTTTACGTTCTCTTTACTATTTTTTTTTACAAATTTTTGTGCTGAATTTATGTTTTATTTTTTTTAAAGTATGTGATATTCTCTCAATTTCTATTGCGTATTCGGCTAAAGAATTGTATGAAGACAACTAGTGGTAGATGTATTGTCACTTCAGGGCACGGGCAAACTCCATGCACGACTGCTTGTGGGAAGATCTTTGTAATTTCCAAAGATAGAAGCGTGTAACTTGTAATTTTGCAAACTTACAGAGGAGGTCTCGGTAAATGAATATATATACACACGAGCATCTTCGCACGGGCTATGCGCCCGTCCGTGGGTTGCTTTGGGTGTGCCCGTCCGGGATGTCTGAAGTAAAGGACGGTGCATTTAACATACCATCGTTCACCAATGCATTTAACATAACATCTAACCTATATGAATCGGTTCTTGATTTTAGGTGGAACCAATCTGAATACACCCGAGTTGCACCCCTATTGTTGGCCCTAATGTTTGTCCTAACTCAAAATAAAAAACAACAACAGAATGCCCTCTCACCTTGACTATGTGTACAGTTATATCACAACCAGATGCCATATGGATAATTTTACTAAGAACAATCTCAACCAGAAGAACAATCTTAATATATATTGATTAATTGCAAATTTATGTGAAATATCTTCTATGTGATAGTTGATTTTCTTTTAGAGTTAGTTAGAATCTTAGTAAGTGCTCAAAAGATGGGGCTTGTGAATGCTAGATTGAGAATGTCATAATATGCTATTATAAATGTTATGTTAATTGTTACGGACCCATGTTGGGGGATCACGTACAAACGCCGCACCTCGGCGCACACAGTTTTCTTAGTGACCTCACTGCTCAGCATCTTCACTTGCCGGTTATGGCCCGCCCGAGCCTCCGAGTTTCCGTTGCCAATGGTATGGCCAGGATGTGCACGGGATTTTGCCGCGCGGTGCCGATTGTGGTGGAGGGCTATCATTACCACGTGGACTTTTATGTGATTGCCTTGCGGGTTTTCGAGGCCGTGCTGGGAGTCCGCTGGCTCCGCACCTTGGGCCACTTTTGTGGGATTTTGACACACTGACGATGACATGGGACCGTCACCCCCACCAGACAGTGTGGCAGGGCCGCTCGACGACCACCGACCGACATGTTTTTATTGCATGTGCAGATTCGACTAAGCCCGACACTACCACCGCCCGACGGGTCTTCCCCCTTCGCGGCGCCGGGATCACCGCATTTGCCTCTTGCCGGAGATGGATCCCATATTGGTTTGCCCCTACCGCTACCCGTTTCGGCAGAAGGACGAGATTGAGTGACAATGCGATGCTATGCTGCAGCAAGGCATCAACCGCCACAACGTGCCCCCTTCTCGTCTCCAGTCTTGTTGGTCAACAAGAAGGACGACACATGATGCTTTTGCGTCGATTACCGCGAGCTGAATGCGCGGACGGTGAAGGACAAGTTCCCCATTCTGATTGTGGAGGAGCTACTGGACGAGTTGCACGACACTCGCTTCTTCTCCAAGCTGGATCTTTGCTCCGGGTACCATCAGGTGCGCATGGCCCCCGAGGATGTGGAGAAGACGGCTTTCCGCACCCACCATGGACACTTCGAGTTCCTCGTGATGCCCTTCAGGCTCATCAATGCCCCCTCCACCTTCCAAGCTCTCATGAATGAGATATTCCATGACTTGTTATGTCGCCGCGTGCTTGTTTTCTTTGACGACATTTTGGTCTACAACACTACATGGAAGTCCCATCTGGGCCACCTTCGAGCGGTTTTCAGCTAGTACGCACTTACATGATTTTCTTGAAGCGAGCCAGGTGCTCTTTTGGGACTGACCGGGTCTCCTACTTGGGGCATGTTGTTGACAGTACATGGGTGCCCGCTGACCCCTTCAAGATCTAGGGCGTGACTGATTGACCCATTCCCCAGTCCCAGCGGGAACTCCGGGGTTTTCTTAGCCTGGCAGGCTATTATCGACATTTTATACAGGGGTACAGTGTCGTTGCAACACCATTGTTTGCCCTCTTGAAGAGAGTCCTTCTAGTGGGGGGACTCAACAATGATGGCTTTTCGTGCTCTTCAGCAGGCCCTGGTGTCGTCCCCAGTGCTGCGTCTACCAGATTTTGACCAGGAGTTCTAGGTAGAGTGTGACGCATCCGGACAGGGGTGCGGTGCGATGGTCCAACATAGGAGCCACCCGATCGCCTATTTTAGCCTCCACACCGCCATTCATCATCAGAAGCTTCAAGCTTATGAGCAAGAGCTGAATGGACTGGCCAAAGTCGTCCAACATTGGTGACCGTACTTATGGGGGCGTCCCTTCCTTATTCGTACTGATCATTTCAGCCTCAAGTACCTATTGGAGCAACGCCTCACCACTGCCTCGCAGTAGCGTTGGATCAGTAAACTTCTGGGCTTTGACTTTCGTGTGGAATATAAGGTGTGTGTCTCGAACCGGGCCGCCGACGCCCTCTCCCATTGCGACCATCATGAGGGATTTTTGTTGTCCATTTCTCACCCGACCTCGACCATTCGCCACCGCCTTTCGAGGGAGATTCAAGACACTCTGGTTCTACGCGAGCTACTTCGCCTCATTGAGGAAGGGAGTTTGCCCGTGCATTGGAGAGTTCGGGATGTTCTCATCCTGTATAAAGATCGCCTTTATCTTTCACCTACATCTCCCTTGATTCCGGATATTCTGACAGGTTCCACGACACCACCCATGAAGGGGTTCGTAAGATCCTTCAGCGGATCCAGGCTGAGTTCTTTTGGAAGGAACTCAAACGGGGGGTCCAAGACTTTATCGCCCTCTGCCCCACCAGCCAGCGCAGCAAGGCCGACCACCTCCTACCACCCGGGCTGCTCCAGGCTCTTCCCGTCCCTACACAGATATGGGAAGCCATATCTATGGATTTCATTGAAGGGTTACCTACTTCGAGGGGTCGCTCAATCTTCTTCGTGCTGGTCGATCCTTTGCCCAAGGGCGCATACTTCATGGTGATGAGTCACCCTATTGTAGGGGACATGGTGGCCCGCATCTTCTTCGACCAGATGTTCCATTTACACAACATTCCAGAGAGTATAGTGTCCGACATGGACAAGATTTTCACCTCCCTATTTTGGTAGGAGCTCTTAATTTTATGTGGCACCAAGCTGACACTTTCTTCGGCATACCACCCACAGTCGGACGGGCAGACGAAAGTGGTCAATCAGACACTAGAAAAGTAGAGATGTACGTGCGTTGCATTACTGTGGACCGCCCCAAGGATTGGGCACGGTGGCTTCCATGGGTGGAGTTGTTACAATACGTCCTACCATTCCACCCTGCAGACCAAGCCTTTCCGACTCGTCTAGGGACGAGATCCTCCCCGCCTCCTTACATATGTCAGCGCCTCCGCCCGCTCACCCACTATCGATACCGAACTGTCCACTCGTGGCCAGATCCTCGCTTTATTCCGGGAGCGACTGCTTCAGGTTCAGGCCCGCATGGAGACTGCCTACAACCGGGGACACCGCGAGTTGCTCTTCGCTCCAGGAGATTGGTTGTGGCTTAAACGCCGCTCTTACCACCAGACGACCATAGCTCCTAGTTCATACAACAACCTGGGGGCCAAGTTCTACGGGTCGTTCATGATTTCAGAGCGCATTGGAGAGGTGGGGTACCGTCTCTAACTCCCTTCCGAGGCTCGGATTCACGACGTGTTCCACATCTCGCAGTTGAAGCCGTTTGTGGGGGTGCCACTTCCTGAACCCTTAGTCCACTTGCCCCCATAGCTTCAGGACAAGCTTGATGATGACGCGGGCGGAGATGTTATGGACCCATATTGGGGGATCACGTACAAGCGCCGCACCTCGGCGCACACCACTTAGACATCCCTTTTATGTTTCCACATTGTATCTTTTATTTCGGCATTTGTCTTTTAATTTTGGAACCTTGGTTTGGGTTTGGCTCCAACCGGTTATAGGGTTGGGTTGGCTTTGCTTGAAGGCATCGAAATCATTAATCAAAATCTCTCTCTCTCTACTTCTCTCTCTCTCTCTCTCTCTCGTTCACGTAACCCGCCGAAGCCCTAGCCACACTTCCGATTGCGAGTCCCGTGTCTTCTTGCACCCGCATCCCGCCGATCGTCGGTGCCTCTCCTTCCTCCCCTCCGTCGCTCCTCCGGCGAGATACGTCCGAGAGGATCTCGCAAGGCCAACGCCGATCCTCTACGAGACTTCCCCCTCCTTCCTCCGTGAACGAGATCTCAAACGAAAGCCCGTAACATAAATTGAGAATAATGAAGCAATATAAATGTAAAATCAAGAGAAATGGTAGTGTGATAGGCTAAAGTACTTGGGTCTATCAAACAGTTGAATGGAGATATGGGTACTGATTCTGAAGTTGAAGTTGGATGGTAAAAATGGATATATAGGTAGGAATGTGGGACTTGGTAATATTACAAAAAAAGAGCAGCGCGGTGTGTTATGAACTAGCTAGAGAAAGGGAAGAACTAGAGGAAACTAGAGAGGAACTAGAGATTAGAGTTAGGGTTTGAGGGGGAAGAGAGGGAATACCTTGATAATAGATTTCATAATGAACCAAGGAGGAGGGGTTGGGTATTTATGCTCCCACCCAACCCCTAGGGTCGGCCGGCCCCCATAGGGGCTGAACCGGCGCGGTTCAACCCCATTGCTCCTTATTTAATATTGGCGGGCTGAACCGGATGGTTCAGCCCGGTCTTCCTCCGCCTTCTCCTTTGGTCGACGTGCACAGTAATCTTCGGAGAATCTGGTAATGACGCCTGACATAACATTCCCTCCCCCATCAAGGACCATCTTGTCCTCAAGCTGGAGGCGGAGAGCGTGCGGCTCCTGGAGCAAGGCGGCTCTGGCTTGCATCTGAGACGAGACCTCTGTTGGAGCCGTAGGCTCTGCTCTACTCGCCGTAACGATGGTCATCGTACTATCCGGTGCCCCTCGTCGTTCCACGCTGCGGAGTGAGATCTCCTTTACTTGAGACGACTTGAGGCCTTCCAAGCAATACCCCTTCCCGTGCTGGCTGAACTCCCTAGCCATCTGGTCCCAATCAAAAGTCACCCGCCGAAGTTGCCGCAGCCACGGTACGCCCAACACATGTCAGAACCCCGGATTGGCAGTAAGTAAACGTCAATATGTCCAGTGTAACCCTGTATCTGGAGCTCCACCCCCTTCATCACTCCCTCGCACTGCAGTGTACGTCCATCCGCTACCCTGACATGGAAAGCTGCGCTGCGATCTATGTCACACCCCGTCTTCTGTGCCACACCGGGTTGGATGAAGTTGTGAGTGCTCCCACTGTCCATCAAGATCGTCACCGTCTCCCTGCCAATCCTCCCGGCTAGGTGTAAGGTCGGAGATGGGGTACCCCCCTCCAGGGCCTGGATGGATACTCCAAAGTCTTCAATAGTCAACTCTCCCTCCTCTTCAGTGCGAGGAACATCTTCCGCTTCCTCCTGCAGCATGAATACCTGGACCTTCTGTCATGCGTGCCCTCGGGTGTACTTCTCATCACAGTTGAAGCATAACCCCTTCTCCTTCCTAGTCTGAAGTTCCTGCCACGTCGGTTTTGTCACTGTCGGTCGGCCCTCGGCCGGTGGTTCCTACTTGGGTACATCTGCAACCGTAGGTGCCCGACCTGTCGTCCGAGTCCTCTGCCGATTGTACCGCTCCTCCTGTATCCTGGCCAAGCTGATGGCATGACTCAAACTGCGTGACATGTAGGCGTGAACCTCGTCTCTCAAATGGTCCTTCAATCCGGATACGAAACAACTCAGCATCGTCCTCTCCTCCCAATTGACCTGGTTGGCCAGCCGTTCGAACTCTGTCCGGTACTCTGTGACTGATCCTTTTTGTCGCAGCTTCTGTAACATAGCCTCTACGTCTTCGTACTCCAGAGGCCCGAAGCGAGCCGAGAAGGACTCCACAAACTCCTCTCAGGGTGCGTAATTGCGTCCCCTCAGAAACCACTTTGTCCACTGGAAAGCGTCATCTTCCAGGTGAAAAGACGCCAACTGGACCCACTGCCCCTCCGGAATCTCCTGGTACTTGAAGAAAAGTTCAGCCTTCTGGACCCACTCTAAGGCGTCGCCGCCTTTGAACTTAGGAAAGTTCATACGTGTCAGTTTGGGCTGCATGTACGGCCGTGGTTCTGCATGTGCTGGTTGGTAAGGTTGCGCTGGAGCCACTGCGGGCCCGGGCCGTCCCCGGTCCAGACCGTAGCCTCCTTGTTGCCCTCCACCCCATGGGTTGCCATTTCCATAGTCCGCCAGTCCTCCATATGGCGGTGGTAGCGGTAGGATGCCCGCCACACCCCCGATTGGGACCGCATTCGCTCCAGTAGGTCAAAAAGGGGCTGCTCCCTGCCCTGGACCCCGCCACGAGGGACCCGACTGCATTCCCGGTCCGTTCCATGCGGACTGGGCGCCGAACGGCCCATTCGGTGCCGCCGGGCCTTCCAGCGGCCTCCAGCCACCTGGCCCGCGGTAGCCGGCCTCCATCGAGCCGTCGGTGGCCGCTCCAGGGGCCCCGCACCCCTCCTGCGCCGATCCGCTCGTGCGGACGGCGTAGGTGCCGATCCGCGTAAGATCGGCTTCCGCCGATCCCGATACGGGGATTCCGCCTCCTGTAGACCCGGATCCGGCCCCCTGCTGCGTTCCACTTCCGATTCCCGTGCCGTTCTGCGCCGGAGGATGGTAGGATGCTTCGGTTTCGGATCCCTCCGCCGCGTGGGTTTTTCCCTTCAGATTTTGCACGAGTAGGGTCTTGATCTCCTCCATGCGCGCGTCCAAGCGATCCTCTAGATTTTTTTGGGAGGATTTCACTTGTTCTTCGAGCGCCGCCATCGTGTCCGACAACCTTACGTAGTTCTCTTCGATGATGGCCAAGCGTGCATTCTCGGCTTCGGTGCGTGTCACCATGGTTGGAGGAAAGATCCTCTGATACCAAATGTTATGATCTAGCTAGAGAAAGGGAAGAACTAGAGGAAACTAGAGAGGAACTAGAGATTAGGGTTAGGGTTTGAGGGGGAAGAGAGGGAATACCTTGATAATAGATTTCATAATGAACCAAGGAGGAGGGGTTGAGTATTTATGCTCCCACCCAACCCCTAGGGCCGGCCGGCCCCCATAGGGGCTGAACCGGCGCGGTTCAGCCCCATTGCTCCTTATTTAATATTGGCGGGCTGAACCGGATGGTTCAGCCCGGTCTTCCTCCGCCTTCTCCTTTGGTCGACATGTACAGTAATCTTCGGAGAATCTGGTAATGACGTCTGGCGTAACACGGTGCACAAAGCATTCCCGCGCATCGAAGGTCTGGGGAAGGGTCCCATCACAAGGGTGAAGTGTAGGCAAACCTTACCCTGCATTTTTGCAAGAGGTTGCTTCCAGGACTTGAACCTGTGACCTCAAGATCACTGGGTAATATTACAAAAATTAAAATATAATTTTTGCATCATTTCCTTAAAGCAGAGGTGATACATGATTTTTTTTCCACTCTAGACATAATTAAAGTTGTTTGGTGACATGCTCAGCAACAAGACTGCTTGTATATGGATGTGTCTATTATATAGACTCGAGAACAAAACTGCAGAACAAGTTGTTTGGCGACAAACTTTGATCATTTATTTTTTGTGCATGCATCTATACTATATTCAAGGGGAAAATACCCTTTTGTGAGCATTCATCTTTCGGATTTTACATTCTCTTTATTGATTTTTTTACAATTTTCTGTGCTTAATTTTTGTTTAGAAAACAACGAAGGCTACGATGGTCCATTCAAATAGTGAAACGATGGCACACCATTTGAGGTGTGACTCTACATCCATTTATCTTCAACCTCCAAGAGCATAGGCAGGGGATTGCCTAAAACCTTTACTGAAACCGGAAAGTGACTGGAAGAATTCTTAGTTCCAATTTCCTTCAAACACATAAGATTTCACCCTTGCTTCACTATCAACATTCTCTGGGATATTTGGGACCATATCAGAAAGAGGCCTTTTTTCCGGCGATCTTTCCAAGAAAGTGCAGTATCGCTATTTCCTCGCGTCCACGATTGTCCCAACGGACTTTTACCATACGAATGCTCTTCCGCAATTTCCACACTTTTACCATTCAAATGCTCGAAGACTTGTTGCGGATGGTAGTTCTGGATTTAAAATGTTCATGAGAGAAATATTTGGCATTGGTAGAATTTGCATATAATAACAGCTACCAGTCGACGATTCAGATGACACCGTTTGAAGCGTTATATGGACGGCGTTAGGACTCTAAAATGGGCAGAAGATGAGGAAAAGAAATTGTTTAAGAAAAAGAAAACGGATAAAATAGAAGAGAAAGTTCAGATCATCCAACAGAGAATGAAGATTACTCAAGATCACGAACAAAAAATATTATAACGTCAGGCATCGTCAAGTAGAATTTCATGTTGGCGATCAAGTGTGTTTAAAAATTAAGTTATTTAGGGGAGTGTCTCGATTGCGATGTATCAGAAAGCTGTCCGAGATATGTAGGGCCGCCCTTTTCCGATCATCGGGCGTATTGGCAAAGTGGCTTATCGTTTAGCGTTATCAGATGAATTACAGAACTTGCATGATGTGTTCCACGGGTCTGCTCTTCGTTGATATACTCCTGATCCAGATAAAATGGTATCTACCAGTGATGTCCAGATAGAACCAGATTTGTCTAGTCCAACCGAACTCTATCAGATCATTGTCCGTCAGAGTATGAGATTGCGAAGTCGTGACGTGAACTTCGTCAAAGTATGGTGGAAAGATCACCCAGCCAATGACGCTACTTGGGAGCGAGAGGATTGTTAGGAGAGGGAAAAGAGAGGGAGAGGAGAGTTTAGGAGAGATAGAAGTCCCAAATTTTCATTCCAAATTCAAGATACCCAAAATACACTAGCTATCGACTTATATAGGTGTCGTGTTCAAGTACATAAAAGAGATACGAAATGAAACCCAATACGTTCGGCTAAGCCGACACGTTACTGGTCTGATGCTCGCGACGTCGATACACTCGCCACACTGGCGGACGCCTTTCGCCTTCTCCCGCCTCGTCGGTGTCCGTAACAATGTAATGATGAATCTGTTCCCTGTCTTCTTTTAGAATCAAGATGATTAAATTTTCGGTGACGAAAATTTGTATAAGAGAGAAATTGTAAGACCTGAATTTGAAAATTTATTAAATCCCCGATGATGAAAAAGAAAAATCAGGGTCGATTCGACGCCACACATTTAATTTTTGAGTTCGAGTTTTTCGAAGATTTTACCACGATTTTTTCGTAGTTTTCGATGCACTTTGATTTTTGCATAGTGCCAAAGGTTAGGTCTGTTTCCAATCTTCCCCCGCCCATACCCCCAATGATTGGGGACTATATGGGTTCTGTTGTTGTTACCTTACATGTATAAGTGGTTGTTAGTGAGGTGTGGTTATAAATGTTATATTGGATTGTGGCTGGATTTTCTAGCTTGGACCTGCTGGGTTTATAATTGCTGAGGATATTATGGGTTGCTGGAATTAGACCGGCCATGTCTTATGGCTGTTGTTGTATTAATTAAGTTAAGCCCAATTGCCTTAGTTAATTAAGGACTTACTAAAGGTGGTGGGTTAATTGCTTTGTTTTTATATTGGCCGAGTCTTCAGTCTCCCGATACTTGCACTTTTCTCACCGCCTGGATCTTTTGACGGGTTGGAAAGTTAGGGTTCTCCTGATATTTCCGCCTTCTTTCTTCTCGACGAGGCTCCGCTAAGGCTGTGGCTTGATTATTTTGCGGTACTGCTGCTGTTTTTGGGCGGTTCTGTGCCTTTGATCGGCAGTTTTTGGCTCCTAAACTTCCATTGTGAGCCCTTCTTCCTCTCCCCTTCTTCTTCCCTCTT
Source organism: Dactylorhiza incarnata (assembly GCA_033032865.1). Classification (NCBI taxonomy): domain Eukaryota; kingdom Viridiplantae; phylum Streptophyta; class Magnoliopsida; order Asparagales; family Orchidaceae; genus Dactylorhiza; species Dactylorhiza incarnata. The sequence goes on from JAWHQI010000066.1 coordinate 5,501,854, forward strand.
CATAACTGCTGAAATTTAAAATATCCGGTCTAGGGTTTTCAGATTTGCGTGTTTTGTCTTAGCTTCTTTAGTTGGCCGACTGCTGTTTGGTTTTTATGAGTATGCATGGCCGGCCAGCAAAACAGGGGTCTTTCTGATGAGGGTTATGCAGATTTTCTTGATGGCTTTGATTTGGCCATTTGGGGTTCTTTTTTCTTACTCTCCCCCCTCTTCTCTCATTTCCCCTCTCCCCTTTTCTACTTTTAGTTATGTGGTGATATGTATCTCTCTTGGTTTTACTGTTTTTTTTTCTTATAGAAATTGGGGGAATTTTATTTTTGGCCGGCTGTTGGTAATACCTGAATATGTGGATGTTGATTTTCTATTGGCTGCTTTACTCCTTATGAGAAGGGAATTTTGGTTCAGATTTAGATTCCAATTGGGGATTGTCTTGTAATATGGCCAGCTGTAGTAGTCGACTTTCTGTAGGATTTGGTTTAGCTGTTACTGTCATAATAATTGAATGTGTTCCCGAGGGAGCATGCTTGATTTAAAGGCTGATTTTAAAAGTATCCACCTAGGTTTCTCACCCTAGACCACTCTAGGAATCAAAACTGTAACTATTTAACAACGCAACCCTAAAGTAAATGATACTCTTGATACTGCAGAGGATGAAGTCATACGATAGACACGACGAGAACCCTAGAAATGACATGGGCAAAGGAAAAGCTGTAGTGAGTCATCACCGCTTTGATTTCGTATATTTGAATTATTTTAAAGTATGAACATGTAGAATTACTTTACTCTAAGCCACTTTCTTTGCATGCGCACTGAATATTGATTGAATTGAATTGAAGACATTCGAAGCTTTGAAATCATTGATAATCATGAAATCACTAAAAAACTAAACATGGATTAACAAGCGAAAGAAACTTTGAGGGGAATATTATATAAATATTTCTATATTTTGAAAATGAATAAGAACTGAATATAAGAAGAAAAAAAATTGAGTGTGCGTCGGCTCATGAAAATGTTAAGGGTTAACCTCGTAGGAGAGGCAGAACTCCTACAAAATATTGATTATTCCAAGGAAGGTCGTGTGTTTGATCACCATGAATTGGAATAGAATTGTCTAATTTAAGAGGCTAGAGACTGATGCGTGTTTGATCGCCCTAGATTTGACATTGATTTGATGGGCCCAGATGATTAACAAATTTGAGAATGACCGTTAACATTTTAGAAAAACGAAATAAGAAAACTGATTACAGATAAGAAGAAGAATAAAAGAAAGAATGAACTTGATACCTGCGGAACAATTTACTACCTTGTACTTGTTTACTGATACTACTCCCTGATGCTGCTATTGTACCTTTTTCTTGCTTACTTTAGTGTTTTACCGTTCATACTACACATGTTTATATGTAACAGCATATTGATGCTGACTTTTCGTATTTGCATGTAGTGCGGTTGAAGAGATAAAAGAGTCATTTAATTTTCTAAACTAACGGGTTGTTGATTTCTATTTTTAGGATCAGACCGCCATCGTGCCAGACCCCACTAGGAGGTTGACTGCGGAGGCTGAAAAGAAGCAAAAAAAAGGACGTGGTTAGGGTTCGGGTAGTTTTATTATAGTTTGTTTTAGAGTTTTGATGTAGTATGTAGATTGTAAAATATAGTATGTTGCACTAGCTCTGTTTAGTAGATATTTTCATGTTTTCTGACATGATGTAAATTATGCTTATATGAATGAAAAGTTATTTTATGTTTTCTCCTATTACTTCTCTCGAGCTATATAATAGAATTGTTACGTTATTTTATTGTGAAAAATCGCTCAAAATAACAAAAAATTAATTTGTAGCGGACTACGGACCGTTACAATTTCTCCGACCAATAGCCTAGAATTTCTTCACCGAACAACCGCCGTTCTTTCCTCCGACGGATCGCGTTGGTTATACTCTCCCAAAGAATAATGGAGACAAAAGATAACTCTTCTTATCATGGTTAGCAATCTCTACTTTTAATATCTACCAAAAAAGAATGAATTTTTGCACAGGGTCCACCTACATGTGCAGAGTGCTTCACATTATTATTATTATTATTATTATTATTATTTGCATGAGCTCACCTATCAACATACATGGATGATCCTCTCCATTTGCTGACAAATGGATTGCATCAATTTCGTGGCGCAGATGAGTAAAATCCTCACCCGATGGCACAAAGGAGATTAGGAATAAATAAAGAAAATGCTATTCTATCTCCTTTTATAATGATTATCCTTTTCCTAGGGACCATGAAATGGATGAACTCCATTTGTCAGCAAATGGAGAGGATCCATGTAGACAGTCCCGATTTCACCAGCACACGCATTGATGAATAATACTGAGTTATGTTATAAGCAGTCCTAAAATGACTATTCGCACCCCCCAGAAACTTCCCTCAAATTTACATAATAATCGCAGTGCAAAAATTAGAGAACCAAAAAATCTGCATTGAATCTTCTCCTTCCCTTGCTCTGAATAGACTGCGAATATTTTTTTTGAACTGCAAATAGCCAAAATCAGACTGCTTATAGCATTGCTCGTAATAATTCCCTTGGATTAGTAGGAATATGACTAAAGATAGGGCACAGTGGCAACAAAGGATTCATGTAGCCAACCCCACTATAGTGGGATAAAGGCTTGAGTGTTGTTGTTAAGTGTTGTTTAGTAGGAATTTAATTTGCTTCCCAATTTAATAGCAAATATTAATCTACAAAATAAATAAATAAAAAGAAATGAATGAGAAATAAAAAAACCGAAGAAACATAAGATGGTAGATGAACTTTACAGAGAAAACAAATACATTCGCATTAAAGATGCAGGGATCAAAAGAAAAACAGTTCAAAATAAAACAGTATGTTCCATGAAATCTGTAGGACGTGTTAATGGTCAAAATATAATTTTTTAAAGGAATGAGTCAGCCTCGGTTAGCAGAAGTCTCTTCTACTACGGTTGGAAGGTGGAAGCTTCTGGAACTGCAGGGCCATCTTCTAGCTTTTCTGCAGCTGAAGTGTGAGATTCCGCTCCCACTGCGAGGAAATCATCAGCTTTTCGATCTACAGATGGTCCGTGTGATGATTTTTCCCCATCTATGCCTGGCGTTTCCACGGTTTCATATCGGCGAGAAGCAGCCGGAGATTTCTGTTCGTCCGGATTAGTATTTTGGGCAGAAGCTTCTAAAGGCTTGAAAACAGCGGAAGGTGAGATTTTGAAAGGCAATCCAGGGACAGCTTCTTTGGGAATGTTGGACGGCTCATCTGAAATCTTGGAAATATCTGCAGGTGCATCTTTAGAAGCTTTTAAAGAGGTCGGCATTGGGGAAACGGCCGGCGGATTGGAGGTGGGGTATGATGGCATAGAAACGTTCAATAGTCCTACGGTGCTTCGAGTATCCTCTACCTTAACTTGAGAATCCAGATGTTTAGAAGTTTCAGAAGCTGCGCCCTCGAGGAAAATCTTAAAAGTTTTGACGGGTCCCACTGTTTCGCCCGCAGATGGAAGAACGCGGCTGCTATCACTCGGTGCCATTTCCATCAGGGGTTTCAGCGCCACACCAGCCTGAGGAGAAAGTGCTCCTCGGTTAAGGAAATCTTCTTCGAATGGAGGGGAGGAATCATTTTTTTGTAGCATTGGGAGATGTGGGGCGATGTCATTTTCCGCTGAAATAGGCACGGAGAGGCGGGGGTCGAACACCAAGCCGCTCATGACGGGGCCGGAGTCACCGACCTGGACGGTAAGCAAGTAACCGGTATCGAATACACCGACAAAAGAGCCGGAAACCTCTCGACCGACCAGGCTTACATTGGAATGGGGCCTTCGAAGGACTCTTCTGTTGGATTCCGATCCGGAGGTTTCATCCTTCCTAGGACGTCCCCGCTTGCGCTTCAGAGCGGATGATAGGTCGTAGGAGCTCGCTGATACGGTGCTCATCGGGCCGGACAAATTTCTACAAAAGAGTTGGTGTTTAATTAGCAGGTCCAAAATTTGAAAACAGATGGAGCAGAAAATTGATAAATAAAAGATAGTTCTGCGGCAATAACAATTATTCACCTATGCATGAAAGAAATGAAATTTACTCGACATATTTGATTTCCATCACAATCATGTCCATTTTTGAAAATAGAAAGAACAGAAGCGGTTTTATACAAGAAAGTTATGTGGCAATCAAATCTCACCAACATGAGTGAACCAAATGAAATCTAAATTAAGTGTGAATATTGATGACAAAAGGTAGAAAATGCAGCATTCAGAAGAGTAAATAAAATTAAGGGTTAATTTCGGGACCTCCCTTGGAAGTTTGCATGGTTACTAGGACCTCTCCTCTAAGTTTCAAAATTGCAAAAACTTCTATAAGTTTGCCCAGTTTACAGAACCGCCCTTCCGTTAGAATTTTGGAAAGTGATAAAATATGCTAAAATATTTTCCGATTTGCCAAGTTCTCTTTGTAATAACTCAAATTTGCGATGGATGAGGCAGTCAAAAGGTAAACTTGGAAATTAAATTAATATAAAGGGTAAACATGAAAAATCAGAAAATATTTCAGCTGATTTTATCATTTTATCACTTCCATCCACTGGAACTGGAGAAGTTCTAGAATAATATAGAGCACTCTAGGAATTTTATATGGAGTAATAAGGAAGTTTCTAGAGTAGTACGAAACATGTGTGAATGTAGAGATTTCTAGAGTAATCTAGTGTGGTATAATGTATTGTATAACCTTATAGAGAACCATTAGGTGAATGGAGTTTTCTAGAAAAGTGTGGACGAATCTAGTGTAAAGTGTTTTAGGTTGTTCTAATATGTAGAATGATTAAGAATGGACTGGATGGTTCATGAGACTTGTAAAGTAGTCTTAGAGAAATGTGGAAGATTCTAGGAGGACCAAGTGTTGGGAGAATACTGGAGTCTTCTATTACTTGGATAAAAAATGCATTGGAGCCTATATTGGCATGACCCCCTCTCATTTGTAATAAACTAAGCTCTGGAATTCAAGTATAGCGAACTAAATGAGTTTTTGAGTGTTATCTTCCCATTCTCTTGGAGTGTCCTATGGAGTATGTGAGTGAAGAGGCTAACTTAGGAGAGGATGTTTACTAAGGCCGCACGACTTGAATGTGAGGAATCTCTAGTCCTATGACCATCGGTATCAGAATCAATTTGCATGGCAAAGCCGCGAAAGGTAGATTCATCTAATTTGAAGAGTGTTCAGGATGACCACCAAGCTAAGATAAGGACAAGAAGGCTTGTGAGAGTTTGAAGGAGGTGGTTTCAGCAATGCAAGGATCACATGGAGAAGGTGGAAGTCGGCATGGGAGACATCTAATGAAAAAATTTAGGATGCAACTGAACATATGGTCAGGCTCGAGGATGCATGAGAAGAGAGGCTTCTGGTTGGGTTAAAGTAAGTTTAAAGAGAGATGTAGGGCGTGCTAAAGATTCAAGTTAGCAAACTTGGGAAGTGAGAATAGGCCTTTCAATCCTTAGTAGAGTCCATGCGCCTACAGGTAGATGAACACAAAATCAACTTGCGTAGTAGGTGGCAATATAAGTGAGGAGAGTGATTAACATATCGCCCAATGGTAAAGGAGTACAATGGCTTAAGACCTGCCAAGTGGATAATAACTTTTTGTGAAGCATGGAACAATACTTTCGCGCCATGGGGATCATGGAAGATGCACTTCGAATAAGCACCATTTCCATGTAACTTTCATATTCTGCCTTGTTATGGCAGAGACAAAGATGTAATGACCAAAGAAGGTTCACCATCACAACCTGAGAGGAATTTTAACTAGAGTTTCAACAACAGTTCTACTCAGGATATGTAGAAGATGAGGCCCCAACGAAATTTCATTGTAAGAGGCATATGAACGAATATATGAGGCTATGTTAAGAGTTATTACTTAAAATGTCTTCAATGGGTGAGAAGAAAGCATTACCCTAGTTCATGGATGGCCCTCCACCCATGAGACAAACTCGAGCTATAACGTAGGAGCATCCAAGAATTGGCAAAGGCTACAAAGATGACAAAGACACTAAACAACTTCAAGGTTTGGGATAAGACAACCCCCAAGTCTAGTAACAGGGAAATAATGGGAGAGAGGGAGATAAAACCGACAATTAAAATGGAGAGAACACATATCAAGCCATGGTATAAAGGAAGGATGGGAGGGTAGTACAAGGATTAACAAAGAGAGTGCCAGCCCTTGAAGAGCTTCTTATGTGACAGATCACCAAGACGCAAGGTTGTTTAATGCTAGATAAATTGTGAGCCATCACGAAGTATGATGAGGATGAGCAAAAGGAAGTATAATGGGGAGCTCTACTGATACTCAGTGCCATGAAACTATAAAATACATGAACAATACAAGGAGATGCATAACAGGCTGTCGTTTTATGAGGGGAAAGCTAGCAACTCTTATCATCAAGTATGGATTTGAGCAGGAGAAAAAAAGTTGGGTGCATGGTGGACACCTACCTTAAATAAAGCCTAAAAAGACTAAAGGGGTTGATGTTTGTAGAAATAGAGGCCATGGACACAAAGATGAGTGCAATAATCAATACAGGGGTCTGATGAAACTATTTAATATTTAAGGAGATTACGGAAAAGTTGGGCTTTCAAATGGAGCAAGGACTAGGAAAGTTAAAGACTACGAATTTTAATGCAGTTGCCCCAGTTGGTATCACACATGATGTGGAGATGTGTATAGAAGAATGAAAAAATAGGAAATCCAATGAGGTAATTTGTCTTGATGACTATGGTTTTGTTATTGGGATGAATTTTCTTTTTCACGTAAAACCAATCCTAGTTCCTTTTGAGGATAGTTTGTACATAGTGTGGTGCGATCTCAATAAAAAAAGCATCAAAACAAGGCCAGAAAAAGCTCTTGGAAATGAAAAGGGAGAATGAGATTGCGAAAACACCTTGAAGTTTTAAGAGCAGGGTTCTTGTTGGGAATATTAGAGGGGCGTCAACAAGTGAGAATGACATAGATTGCGAGCTCATGGCTTGTCCGTGATACATTTTCATCCACAAGTTGGAAGAGGTTTTAGATATAAAGTATTCTAGAATTTTTATATGGATTTGTAGCAACAGTAGTATGGGAACTTCCAGAGTTATGGATCATAAATGTTTCTATAGTACTCCAGTGTAGTCTAGTGTCTGAAATTTTTAGATAACCCTAGTGTGTATGATTTTTTTTAGAAATGTGCGGACATTTTTTGGTTACTGCTGGGTCTAGATTCTTCCCTGATTGTTCTAATGTCTGTAGAATGGAATGAATGATTCAAGAGAGTTGTAAAAAAGACTTTCGGTTGGACAAAATTGGAATTGGATAAAGGAATTTGAGTTAAATTTCAAATGCCAGAATTTGAATTGGTCTAAATTTTAATTTTGATTTTCAGCCTGAATATAAAATGAAGTATGATGAAATGAAATTAGCCAATTTTACTGCTCAATCGAAGAAAAAAAAGCGACAAGAATTAATGATTTTGCTAATAGTAAAATAAATTTATTCTATTTCACTAGGTTTCTGTTATGAACTTGCAAGAGAGAACGGAAAAGTAGAGAATAACTAAGAAGGAGGAAACTAGGGTTAGGGAGAAGAAAGAAATACTTGATGATAATACTTGATGAGCACTCCAAAGGGGGGTCCGGGTATATATATCCCCCGTACCCAAGGGGGCCGGCCGGCCCCCCCATAGGGGCTGAACCAGTGTGATTCAGCCCCACTTCTTCTTAATTAATGTTGGCGGGCTGAACCGGATGGTTCAGCCCGATCTCCTTCCGCCGTCTCCTTTGGCCTTCACGCGTATTGATATCCTCGGAACCGGATGGCGTCAGGAGGCGTAACATTCCCCTCCCCATCAAGAGCCATCTTGTCCTCAAGATGCAAGTCCGGAAAGAGCTCGCGGAACTCAAGGAGGTCAACCCAGGTGTTGTGTGCGGCCGACAGATTCTTCCATTTGACAAGAACTTCAGGGCGATACTTGGGGCCGCGCTTCTTCCACTTGGACAGTAAGATTTCCTCGGAAATGGAGCGTAACTCCCCGACAGTCGTGGCTTTGGGTAGCAGGGGACTAACTTGGACAGTATCGCCCAGTTTCTTCTTGAGCAGGGAAATATGAAAGGTCGGGTGGATGCGTGAGCCCTCCGGCAGAGCGAGGGTGTAGGCGACGGGTCCGACCCGATGAGTGATGCGGAACGGTCCATAGTATCGCGGAGTCAGCTTCTGATTCGCCCAGCGTGAGACTGATAGTTGGCGGTACGGCTGTAGGCGAAGAAAAATTTCATCACCCACCGAGAACTCCCGCTCGGTCCGGTGTTTGTCGGCTTGGACCTTCATCCTATCTTGCGCTGCACGTAGATTGGTCCGGAGTAGTGTCAGGGTCCGGTCCCGGTCCCGTAATGTGCGATCCACTGCTGGGAGGGCTGTGCTCCCCGCCTCGTAGGTACCAAGAGAAGGAGGGGGTCGCCCGTAGACGGCCTCAAAAGGAGTGAGTTTGCTGGCTGTATGATAGGACGTATTGTAGCAATATTCGGTCCAATGTAACCAACGAGTCCAAGAACGCGGCTCGTCCATAACAAAACAACGCAGATAAGTCTCCACACCCCGATTGAGCACCTCTGTCTGGCCATCCGTCTGGGGATGATTCGCCGTACTCATGCGTAGACGGGTGTCCTGTAGGCGGAATAATTCCCTCCAGAAGCTGCTGATGAAAACCGGGTCGCAATCCGAGATGATCGACCGAGGGATGCCGTGTAAGCGAACCACCTCCCGAGCAAAGAGATCGACCACCGTTTCCCCCGAATACGGGTGGCTCAGGGCAATGAAATGCCCATATTTAGACAACTTGTCCACCACAACCAGAATCACTGATTTGCCCCGTGACTTAGGTAGCCCATCAATGAAATCCATGGAGATAGTCTCCCAAATGTGTTGCGGAATCTCCAACGGTGTAAGTAGGCCTGTAGGGGAGGTCGTCTCATATTTCTGCCGCTGACAGACCTCACACTGCTGTATGAACTGCTGCACGTCTCGTCGTAGCCCCTTCCAAAACACATTGGCCCGTAACCGCTGAAGGGTGCAGAGCAGTAGAGCACTCCTGCATGGCCCTCTGTCGGCGAAGAATGGAACTCGTGGAGCATGACTGCCTTCCACGCGGAGGTGACGGGGATGACGACCCGTCCCTGGTGGTAAAGATGTCCGCCGTGTAGGTGGTAGCTTGGCTGGGTCGGCAGGCCCTGTAGAAGTGCCTCACAAATGGGGTGTAGCTCTGGGTCCGATGTAATCTCCTGCTGAATATCATCCAATGACTCAATATACGGCCTGGAAATGTGATAGATGGTGCTCTCCGGTAAGCGCGAGAGAGCATCGGCGGCCACATTTTCCTTGCCCTGATTGTATACGATCTCATAATCGTAGCCCAAGAGTTTCGTCAGCCACTTTTGCTGGAGAGGTGAAGCTAGCCGTTGTTCCAAGAAGTGCTTCAGACTCTGATGATCAGTTCGGACCTTGAAGTGGTGTCCCAATAAGTATGTCCGTCATAAGGTCACGACATGCAGTATCGCCAGCATCTCCTTCTCATACGTAGATAAGCCCAAGGTGCGCGGGGCTAAAGCCTTGCTAAAGTAGGCCAACGACCGCCCTTCCTGCATCAGGACCGCACCGATACCAACCCCGGAGGCGTCCGTCTCCAAAACGAACTCCTTACTGAAATCTGGGAGGGCGAGGACCGGTGTAGTCGTCATAGCCTGCCTGAGAGCCCGAAATGCCGCCTCGGCTTCCTCATTCCATCTGAAGGCCTCCTTCTGCAGAAGATGTGTGAGGGGACGTGCCAGCTTGCCATAATCCTTCACAAATCGGCGGTAGTAGCCAGTAAGGCCCAGAAACCCTCGTAAGGCCCGCACTGTCGTCGGTCGCGGCCATGTAATCATACTCTCTATTTTGCTGGGATCGACGCGTACTCCCTGAGCCGAAACTAAGTGGCCCAAATACTCCACTTCCGCCTGCCCGAAAGAACATTTGGACATCTTGGCGTCGAGCTGGTGCTGGCGGAGGATAGTGAGGACTTGTGTCAAGTGCTCCATATGCTCTATCCAGCTGCGACTATAAATCAAAATGTCATCGAAGAAGATCAGCACCGAACGGCGTAGGAGTGGCCGAAAAATCTCATTCATCACCGCCTGGAACGTAGACGGAGCATTGGATAACCCAAAGGGCATCACTAGAAACTCATAGTGCCCGTCATGTGTCCGAAAAGCTGTTTTATGTATGTCCTCCTCCCTCGTTCTGACCTGATGGTAGCCGGAACGCACGTCCAGCTTGGTGAAAAAGCATGCCCCGTGCAGCTCATCCAGTAACTCCTCGATCATGGGTATGAGAAACTTATCCTTGATGATGGAGTCGTTCAAGTTACGATAATCAACACAGAATCGCCACGAGCCATCCTTTTTCACCAGAATAATAGGCGAAGAAAAAGAACTAGTGCTCGGTCGTATGATTCCTGTTGCCAACATCTCCAGAACACTCCGCTCAATCTCTGCATTCTGTATGTATGGGTAGCGGTATGACCTGACGTTTGTGGGAGGAGCGCCCTCCTTCAACTGGATCCCGTGATCTCTGACCCGTGGTGGTAGGAGGCCCCGGGGCTCCTGAAACACGTCCTCGTATTGGGCCAATAGTGGCCGCATCTGATCTGGGATCTCCGGGGCGGCCGCTGAAGGCCTCTCTATTCCCACGATCATCGCCACGGGACTGCCCTGTTCCTCCAACCGCTGTAAGCTCCGAAGTGAAATCGCCTTAAGAGGAGATGACCGAATGTCGTGCAGACAATGGTCCGTCCCCTGCTGAGTGAATTCCATGGTCAGCCTGTCCCAATCTGTGGTGACACGCCGCAACTGACGCAGCCACTGCACTCCCAGAACCATGTCGGAGCCTCGAATTGGCAGAAGGTAAACGTCGGCGTAGCAGACGTACCCCTGCATCTGTAGCTCCACCCCTTTCATCACCCCCTCGCACTTCAGTTTGCTACCATCTGCCACCATGACCCGGAAGGCAGCCTCCCTATAAACAGTATGTCTCGTCCGTAAGGCCACCGCGGGGTTGATGAAGTTGTGGGTGCTCCCACTATCAACCAGTATGGTCACCCATTCTGTGCCGACCCTCCCAGCTATGCGTAGAGTCAAAGGTGCGTTGCACCCCTCCATGGCTTGGATGGATACTCCAAACTCGGCGAGATCCAGCTCTTCCTCTTCAACGATTGTTGTAGGATCTTCCTCCTCCCTCAACATGAACACCTGAACCTTCTGGCAAGTATGTCCGCGGGTGTACTTCTCATCACAGTTGAAGCACAAGCCCTTATCCTTCCTGTCCTGAAGCTCTTGCCAAGTCAGTCGCGTCACCGTTGGTTTAACTGCCGGTGGTGGGTCCCTTCGCCCCGCCATTGGGACCGTCGGTGCTCTCGTCGTGGTCCGGTTCCTCTGACGGTTGAAGCGCTCTTCCTGGATCCGGGCTAGGCTGATGGCGTGACTCAAGCTACGGGGCATATATGCAAGCATCTCATCCCGCAGGAAGTCCTTCAGACCGGAAACAAACAGCTCAGGAGTGTTCTTTCTTCCCATTTGACCCGATTGGCCAGCCGCTCAAACTTGGTACGGTACTCTGACACAGTGCCCTTTTGTCGAAGCTTCTGAAGCGTTGCCTCGATGTCTTCATATTCCAGTGATCCGAAACGCGCGGAGAAGGCTTCCACGAACTCGGTCCATGGAGCGTACACTCGGCAACGCTGAAACCATTTGGTCCATTGGTATGCATCATCTTCCAGATGGAAAGCCGCCAACTGGACCCACTGCCCTTCCGGAATCTCCTGGTAGTTGAAGAATAATTCGGCCTTTTGCACCCATTCCAGCGCGTCCCCACCTTCTCTGAATCTCGGGAAATTCATACGTGTCCTCTTGGGTTGCATGTAAGTTCTTGGATTCATCTGACCATTTCCCTCGACTTCCTGTCCTGGCCCAACTGGTCGGCGGTGTTCCATTGGCCCCATGGGAGGTCCCTGTGGGCCGGGGTAGTAAGGGCCTCCGCGACCGTCTCCCCTGTGTTGCCCCCCTCCAAGATGTAGGGCTGCCGGCGGGCGATCATAGGCCAGGTTTCCATTTCCGGCCCCCGTAGGAGGTCTGTAGGCCCTTGGAAGAGGTAAAATGCCCGTGATTCCTCCAGTAGGCCCGTTCGATGCTCCATTAGGTCGATAAACCCCTCCCATCTGCTCCGGAGGTCTCCAAGTCGTAGCTGCAGGCTGTCCCGCCCCGTTCAGGGCCTGCGGCGCTACTCCCTGCCAAGCTGCACCAGTCGGCTGAGAGGCGGGCCTCCAAATCCCTAGCCGACCGTCGCCAGCTCCATCCCGACCACCCAGTGGTGCGCCGGCCTCCAGGTGATGCGTCGGCACCTCTTCCGTCACCCCCACGTGAGAATCGGTGATGCCATAGGAGTCGGTCCCGTCTAGTGGCCGATCGGTTGCCCGCTTCCGTGGATCCCGCTACCTGTCGGGTTACTGCTCCCGGTGGCTGTCCAAGACGGAGGAAGTCGCTGATTTCCGCCCATCCAGGTCCCCGGAAATTGCACGGATGGAAGATCCGATGCTTCGACGTCCGAGCCTTCGTTGACCGTCGATTTACCTTTCAGATTTGAGTAAGGAGGGTCTTAATCTCCTCCATGCGGGCGTCGAAGCGCTCTTCCAGATTTTTGGTAAATGATTTAATTTGTTCTTCGATTGCCGCCACCGAATCCGCCAACCCCACATAGTTTTCCTCTAGGATTGCCAACCGCGCGACTTCCGCCTCCGTGCGTGTCACCATGGTCGCAGGAAGGATGCTCTGATACCAAATGTTATGAACTTGCAAAAGAGAACGGAAAAGTAGAGAATAACTAAGAAGGAGAAAACTAGGGTTAGGGAGAAGAAAGAAATACCTGATGATAATACTTGATGAGCACTCCAAAGGGGGGTCCGGGTATATATATCCCCCGGACCCAAGGGGGACGGCCACCCCCCCCCCCCCCCCCCCCCCCCTCCCATAGGGGCTGAACCAGTGTGGTTCAACCCCATTTCTTCTTAATTAATGTTGGCGGGCTGAACCGGATGGTTCAGCCCGATCTCCTTCCGCCGTCTCCTTTGGTCTTCGCGCGTATTGATATCCTCGAAACCGGATGGCGTCAGGAGGCGTAACAGTTTCTCATCTGGAAAAATTCTCACTATCAATTTTCTCTCTTAAAATCTAACAAAGCCCTCTCTAAAAAATTATTTATCAAGCATTTTATTTCACTCAGATTCCCCAACAAAAAATATATTCCTATTTAAAATTTTGCTCTCACCAGAAAATTCCTAATTCAAGACCTTTTTTTAAATTTCATTAGACTTTTTCCCCTAGAAATTAACTTTTTATTGATCTTCTTTCTCACTTCTGTACATTTAAATAGTCAATGAAATTCTCAAATTCCTTCGTATGGACCTAAGAATTGAGGAATTGAGTTAGTAGCCTAATTTCAATCTCATGGTTTTAGCTTAACTTCAGAATTCAAATCCAAATTTATTTCTACAACTGAACGCTAGAATTGAATTTAGACCTCTCAATTCCAATTTCTAAGCTTCAATTTCATACAATCAAACGGGCTCTTAGAGAATGTCTGGAAGATTATAGGAGGATCAGGTGTGGGGAGAATTCTAATGTAGAGACTATAAAAGGGTAAGACCCTTTGGAATTCCAATGTAGAGACTAAAAGGATCTCTTGAAGGTTCTCTTCTCCTTCTCTTGGGAGTTTTTCGTAGAGCTTGTGAACAATGAGGTTGGCTTAGGCCGCAAGCTCTAGTGCAAGGAATCTCTAGTCCAGTGACACAAAACATAATCTTGCATGCACAAGCTGATGGAGGCCTATGGATCATCCATCTTGATCCAAAGTGTTAGAACACAAAAGCATATTGGCGGTTAAACTCTTTTAAACGCACCTTGCGGTCAACGCGGTTAGGCAGATCTAACCGCAACATATGTGCCTTGTGATTATCATTATAGAGATGTGCTAACCGCAAGCTCTGATGGTGAAGACCGGTGAATTCATCTTTGGTACCTGCTCAAGGATGCTGATTGTGATGGACGGTTAACATGGTGTAACCGCACATACTGTGCGGACAGCGACATCTTGTGCAGTCAGCTCTTGGATGACCGCATTACAGCGCTAGTCATCCTTCTGTAGATTCACGTAAATTAGTCCCACACCGCCTATTTGTAATCTCTCTCACCTCCTCCGTTCTATAAAAAGGTCATACCCATGTAATATTCAGATTTTTTGAAAATAAAAATATTCAGTTATTTTCAATTGCCACGTGTCATTGTTAATTTCTGTTAAATTATTTCCAAGTTCTCACACAATGATGAGAGATAAGATGGCCAATTAGTAATTATAAGCAATGACATGGGGGGGGGGGGGGGGACCCTGGACTCGTAAGTAGGGCCCACACCTGTGCGAGGTCAATTCGGTAGCCGGTGAGCTGGGGTGAGTTGATCTCGTCATCCAACGAGGTTATGATGCTTCCCGATGAGGTGTCTGCGGGCCGACTGCGAGCCGACTACGAGCTTGTCCATGTAGGGGTTTCTCGGTAAGTATCCCCTGTTGGGCTACCATTTGTTTATCTAGTCGAGTACGGATCACACATCCTAGTTTTTTTCAGACTCATGACGAGGTCGGAAAAACTGTGCGAAACCCAGGGCTCGGCGAGCTTCATGATTCTATAAATAGTGCCCAGGGGATCTTCTGTAATCGTTTCTTTGGAGTTCGCCCGAATTGAACATGGACACAGTTGATGCGTTTGTGAAGGCGTTCACAACTCGCCCCGACGGGCATGTTCGGAAGGACAACAAGAAGAAGAAACCTTCTCGCTCGGATAGGCCCGAGGGGGAGCCCTCTAGAAGAAGACCAGAGCACGATGTGACGATCCTGGAGACTCATACCCCTGCTCGGAAACCTGAATATGCCGCGGAAAACACGACTGAGAATTTTTCTGTTGATCGGGTATCTTTCTTGGCTTCCTATTTCATTGTATCAGTTCGGTATTAACGAGCAAGGTAATTCTAGGCACTGAGACAGGTGGGCCTATACGAGGCCCCCAACAAGGGTACTCCTACCCAACAACCCAGCTTAGAGGAAACAGGGGTGGATGTCGAGGAGATTCTGATGGCTGCCGAAGAGACTTGCTGCCAGTGCTCCGCCTTCTTTCCCACCTATCTGACCTTCCCGAAGCCCGCAGTGGACGCTGGCGAGTTGGCATTGTTCAGAGAGAACGACCTTCACTAGGGGTTCTCCGCAAGGTATTTGGCGCCCGACGAGAGTGTCAATACGATTATTGAGGGAAGCTTGTATTCTCCTAGAGTACTTTACTCATGGAATGTGGCTTCCCCTTTGGCCCGAAGTGAGAGATCCTCCAACACTTCGGGCCAGTGCCCGCCCAACTAAACCTAAATAGGGTCGCGCGGTGTCTTGTTTACGACCTTCCTGTGTGAATAGTGAGTCCTTAGGACTTCACAGTCTTCCGAAATTGGTCAAGGGGACCAAAGACAAGACCGCCTACATCAATGCCCGCAATATGAAATTGAAGAACTCCGGTCAACAAGGTCCGCCGGTGGTCGGACAAGATCATCGTCATCCGATGAGATTTTGGTGAGGTCCCAACGATCCCGATGCCGCGCGAGTGTTATGGTATTTTCACATTCCAGAAGTGCGAGGGGGGGGGGGGGGGGCGAGCTGGACAGTGTTTTGGTATTTTCAGAACAGAGTCTTCGAGTTGACGAGGTCGCCTGGGTGACCCTGACATTGAGGGTAAGTCTCCTCAATGGATACTTTTCTTTTTAGCGAGCCGAGTTGCCTCTGACGTTTGTCTGTGTAGGGAATCGTGCGACCTCTCGAAGTTGGGCCGATCGTGGTCCGCACGAGCAAGGGTAAGGAGCCCTCAGTGGTGGTTGGCTTGGAAATGGGAGAGGAGGCGCAAGACTACTGCACACAAGGGGAGTCTTTGCGCCCCATGAGGAGACCCTGAAGTCACATCAACTCTTCGGCAAGGGCGGCGAGGCGGAAGACATCGCCGGAGTGCCGCTAGTGTTCTGGCAAAACGATGAGCACCGGGTCTCATTGAGTTTGCGCCTTCCGCCTTGGATAGACGACGAGGAGCCGAACAACAATACCTACAACTTGTGCTACGAGCTCTATGGTCGGGATGATATATCGTCTTTGAGTGAAACCAACCCTCGCGTTCTGAGTATCCCGTTCTTTTCTCCGAACGGCTGAACTAGGGTACGCGGCGTGTCGATCTCTCCTTTACTACTGAGCAAGGAACATGGGGATCGCCACAGAGAGGAATGTTGTTCTCGCGCGTGCCGAGGTAATGATCTATCTCTACGGACTTAGCTATTTCCTATCACGGGTAGCTGAATTTCTAACATCTACAAGAAGCAGAGCGAGTCGCAGCCGAAAAGGAGGCGGAGTTCACGAGGCTGTGGAGGGGGCTCAAGGAAAAGGAGGTGGAGCTCATGAGTCTGCGAAGGGAGCTCGCGAAACGTCAAAACAAAAATCCTGAGCTAAGCCATTCCCTCGCGATCTGGGCAGGGGGGACTGCATTGACTCGCATGGAGCGAGGCTGACTGGCGTCGCATGTGGGGGGATCTTGGCTTCCAAAATCTCTTCCTGTAGCTCTTCACAGAGAGCTCGTCGATGTCGTCTTCTGGCCCGTCGACGACGTTTCCAATTCGAGGTGGCAGCGACAGTAGTGATGGTGTCGATGGCAGCAGAGATGAAGGCGGAGGAAAGCGAGATTGGTGATGAAGTCACCAACGAGGGCGAGATCCAGGTCAATTGATTGGGCTCGCTTGGAAGTTATATTTTGTTTTGGTTTTTGGCATCGCCAAGCGACCCAACAATTATTTTTGCAATTCTAAACTATAAACATAATAAATTTTTGTCCTATTGCTTTTTCTGACGAGGTCGGTAGGCTCTTAGGTGCGCTGGGTTATGAGCTCGCGACGAGAACAATAGGCTCTTAGGCGCGTTGAATTATGAGCTCGCGACGAAAACGGTAGGCTATTAGGCGCGTTGAGTCATCAGCTTGTGACGAGAAGGGTAGGTTCTTAGGAGTGTTGAGTTATGAGCTCGCGACGAGAACGACATGCTCTTAAGAGTGTCGAGTTATGAGCTCGCCACGAGAACAGTAGGGTCTTAGGCGCTAAGTCATGCTCGCGACGAGAACGGTAAACTCTTAGGCACGTTGAGTTATGTGTTAGCGACGAGAACGTTAGGTTCTTAGGCACGTTGAGTTATGAGCTCACCACGAGGTCGATAGGCTCTTAGGCGCATTGAGTTATGAGCTCGCCTAAAGAGAAGGATAAATCAAAATTTTTCAAGTATTATTCCCTGGCGAGATGGCCCTCAGGAGACTTGGGTGTCTCATCGCAGTCTCAGACCAGATTTAGGATCAACACACTCGGCTTCTGCATGTCTGCGGGGCCCATGACAAGGTGGATTATTTAGCGAGCTGAATGTTGCGTCGACATAAGATCAATACTCTACACGCTGCCGCCTGTCCGCGGGGCCCTGTCGAGATGGATGATTTGGCGAGTTGAATGTCGCATTGCGGTCCCGGACCGGATTTAGGATCAACACATTCCCAGCTAGGGCTGTTCACAAATAGTATAGTTCGTGAATAATTCGGGATTCGATTAAAATTCGTATTTTTCGAATTCGAATCCGAATTCGAATAGTTTTCGAATCCGAATCCGAATAATTTATTCATGTTCGAAGGATTCACAAATAGTTTGCGAATACTAAAATATATAGTTAAATAAAAAATATATATGTAATTAAATATCAAATATAATTATATTTTAACAATATATAGTTAAATATTATAAAATTCGAATCCATGTTTGAAGCCGAATTCGAATATGAATTCGAACCCAAATTCGAATCCAACATTTCATGACGAATCCGACACCAAATATTCGAACGAATCCGAATCAGAATCAGAATCACTGCATTCTATGTCAAATTTGGATTCGATTGAAGAGATATTCGATTCGATTCGGTTCGTGAACACCCATATTCCCAGCTGTCACATGTCCGCGAGACCCATGGCGAGGTGGATGATTTGGCGAGTAATGTCACGTCGCGGTCCTGGACCGGATTTAGGATCAACACGCTACCGATTCCTGCATGTCCACGAGACCCATGGCGAGGTGAATTATCTGGTGAGCGGAACATCGCGTCACGATCATGAACCGCACTTAAGATTAACACGCTCCCGGTTGCCGCATGTTCGCAGGCCACCCAACGAGGTGGATTATTTAGCGAGTTGAATGTCGTGCGGGGTACGGAACTGAACTTAAGATCAACACTCTCCCGACTGTCGTAAGTCCATAGGGCCCCTGACGAGGTGCGTGATTTGGCGAGATGGGTGTCGTATCACGGTCCCAGACCGGACTTATGATCAACACACCTGACTGCCGCATGTCCGCGGGGCCCCTAGCGAGGTGGATAATTTAAATGATTTCAACCCGATAAAGCTTGTTTAGGGGGTTCTTCCCATTCCAACCCCTTGCCGACTGATGATACTCGGAAAGATGCGAGCATCCGAGGGGGGGGGGGGGGGAGAGAACCAACGTGCAATGGGGAACTGATCTCGGCCGTTAATGCAGAGACTTAGATTTAGAGACATGCACCCTTGGATGTTGACCCTTCTAATGGTTATTTAATTGCAGAGGGTGCGGAAGTGGGATTTGTTGTCCTAGACGAAACTTCGGAGAATCTTTCCGATTTCGGAACGTCACCAAGCCATACAGGGATAGACAACCAACGTGCAAATGGAGAGCTGATCTCGGTCATCATTACTTGCAGTATCATTCTTGAACTACACCAAGTCATATCTGATTGTTTATCAAGAGCAACAATGATAGACTTTTTGGGTTCTTTTAGAGCTTGAAATTTTTGTAATGCTAGTTGATGAGCACTATTAATCTTGCCTACATATTTTTGGAATCCTTCAGATTTGTTCCATGATCTATATCCTCTACCAGTGACAAAAGCATCACCCCCAACAACACTACTTGCAGTATCATTCTTGAACAAGTAACACACAAAACAAAATGCAACATCCTTTTCAACACTATACTCAAGCCAATAAAACATATCAAACCAGGTAACAACAAACCGACGATCCCGATCTCCCATTTTTCTCTGAGGAAAAGAATGACCTTTTGGTTGACATGGACCTCTTAGTATATACATTTTCCTCACTGCATCTTGCTCATTTAACGAAAAGATCGATATATTTTTTCTTTTTCCCGGATCACGTGGAAGCAACTCCACATCATATACACAATCCATAACAATACCTTGAGTTTTACTATCTTCGGATGGAGAAGGGGGAATCTCCTCATTTTCACTCTCCTGCGGTGATCGTGAAGGGGAGGGGACTCTTTAGATTTTAACTTCTTTTGAAACATAGACGCGATAAGACTTGTTCTCTTCTTTTAACGCTCCATTTTCACTTCTATATCAATTTAGAAAATAACTTTACAAATTTGCAAGATTAACGAACCAAAGGCTATATTAGAACTATTGAACTTCAAAACTAGCAGTGCAAAGTAAATACAAATGTATATGCTCCGCTTGACCCTCTACCGGTCAATACTACGGAATATTCCTACAAACATTCATCACAGATTCTACCATGCTTTGCTTAGTCACTAGTTGACTAATACCTCAAAGCACACCTAGAATATATAATACATTAATATAAAAGGAGATATAGTTGAAGAGAGCTACCCTTAATTCAGAAGAGAATCGAGAAATCCAATCTTGTAGTTTCCTTTACATAAGCATTTGTTGCACCTGCAAAATATGAAAGAGTAATTAAAACATCGTTCATCATAACTAAAATAACTCAAGTAAACATGATATAGATGGCCATGTTGAAACCGAGACTTGCGAACATGACTTAGTCTCTGTGGAGTTCGGGGCCCTCAGCTAGCCGAGGGGCGACCAATCCTTACTCGTCCCAAGGGAGAGCTATAGGTTGAAGGTGTTGGAACTAGGAACTGGACCAAGGGCTTAGTGGGGAGGTCCCGCCACATACCCGGAAGTTCCCTAGGAACTTCCCCTCCCAAACCACTACTAAGCTTGGGCACCACTGGAGGCTCTCCTCAGCCCCTAGAGAGACTTGGGGAGGGAGAGAGAGAGAGGGAGAGAGCTAGCCTAGAATGAGATCCCTCCAAACGGTGCCCCCTTGGTCCTATTTATAAGATTTCTGAAGTTAGGCTGCAAATAGCCGAAAACTGGTCTGCCAGATTACCAAAATACCCTTGAACTGGCCTGCAGATAGCCAAATCCCGTTACTCTTGGGCGCTAAACGCAGACCGCCTACCCGGCTTGGAGCTGGGCGAGCCGGAGGCCTCCCGACCCTCCCGGCTCGCCCCCACAAGGCTCTGGGCGAGCCGGAGGCCTCCCGGCCCTCCCGGGGTCGCGCCCTTTGGAAATATTGGGCCTAAAAATATCTTGGGCCTCGGGGGCCCACTCGGCGAATACAGGGTTGTACACAATCCCCGCTCTTTTCGAGCGTGGCTCACGCTCGGAAAAAAATGTCCAACCCTGCATATTCGACGAGTGTCGCTGGGAATCCGGTTATTGGTGATATCTTGGAAAAGCCACAGCGCCTCCCCGAGAGGTCCCCCAACCTTGCCGGCTAGCGAGAGCCCGGCTAGCTGAGCCACCTCGGGGAAAAACACAGCCTCCCCGAGAGGCCTTCCTACCCTGCCGGCTAGTGAGAGCCCGGCTAGTGGAGCCACCTCGGGGGAAAAACACTTAGCCTCCCCGAGAGGCCTTCCTACCCTGCCGGCTAGTGAGAGCCCGGCTAGCGGAGCCACCTCGGGGGGAAAAATACTTAAGAGAATTTTCGGCCACTGAGCGGTTCCTGACCCTGCCAGCTAGGTGGGAGCCCGGTCAGCAGGTCAGCATGGGGACTAAGTACTTGGGACTTTCCTGCCACCGAGCGATCCTCGGACCTGCCAGCTTGATGCGAGCCTGGTCAGCGGGCCAGCATCGGGACTTTAACCAATATGAATCACCTGCCTCACCGAGTGAATCTCCTGTCCTGCCAGCTAGATGGAAGCCTGGTCAGCGGTCTCTGCTCGGGGCCTTAACCAATATGAACCTCCTGCCTCGCCGAGTGAATCTCCTGTCCTGCCAGCTAGATGGGAGCCTGGTCAGCGGTCTCTGCTCGGGGCCTTAACCAATATGAATCACCTGCCTCACCGAGTGAATCTCCTGTCCTGCCAGCTAGATGGGAGCCTGGTCAGCGGTCTCTGCTCGGGGCCTTAACCAATATGAACCTCCTGCCTCGCCGAGTGAATCTCCTGTCCTGCCAGCTAGATGGGAGCTTGGTCAGCGGTCTCTTCTCGGGGCCTTAACCAATATGAACCTCCTGCCTCGCCGAGTGAATCTCCTGTCCTGCCAGCTAGATGGGAGCCTGATCAACGGTCTCTGCTCGGGGCCTTAACCAATATGAATCACCTGCCTCACCGAGTGAATCTCCTGTCCTGCCAGCTAGATGGGAGCCTGGTCAGCGGTCTCTGCTCGGGGCCTTAACCAATATGAACCTCCTGCCTCGCCGAGTGAATCTCCTGTCCTGCCAGCTAGATGGGAGCCTGGTCAGCGGTCTCTGCTCGGGGCCTTAACCAATATGAACCTCCTGCCTCGCCGAGTGAATCTCTTGTCCTGCCAGCTAGATGGGAGCCTGGTCAGCGGTCTCTGCTCGGGGCCTTAACCAATATGAATCACCTGCCTCACCGAGTGAATCTCCTGTCCTGCCAGCTAGATGAGAGCCTGGTCAGCGGTCTCTGCTCGGGGCCTTAACCAATATGAATCACCTGCCTCACCGAGTGAATCTCCTGTCCTGCCAGCTAGATGGGAGCCTGGTCAGCGGTCTCTGCTCGGGGCCTTAATCGCTTACCCTCCCTGGGAGGTCAACCTGTCCTGCCGGCTAGCGAGAGCCCGGCTAGCGGAACCATGCGAGGGGAAAAATATTTACCTTCCCTGGGAGGTCAACCTGCCCTGCCGGTTAGTGAGAGCCCGGCTAGCGGAACCATCCGAGGAGAAAAATATTTACTCTCCCTGGGAGGTCAACCTGCCCTGCCGGCTAGTGAGAGCCCGGCTAGCGGAACCATCCGAGGGGAAAAATATTTACCCTCCCTGGGAGGTCAACCTGCCCTGCCGGCTAGTGAGAGCCCGGCTAGCGGAACCATCCGAGGGGAAAAATATTTACCCTCCCTGGGAGGTCAACCTGCCCTGCCAGCTAGAGAGAGCCCGACTAGCGGAACCATCCGAGGGGAAAAATATTTACCCTCCCTGGGAGGTCAACCTGCCCTGCCGGCTAGAGAGAGCCCGGCTAGCGGAACCATCCGAGGGGAAAAATATTTACCCTCCCTGGGAGGTCAACCTGCCCTGCCGGCTAGAGAGAGCCCGGCTAGCGGAACCATCCGAGGGGAAAAATATTTACCCTCCCTGGGAGGTCAACCTGCCCTGCCGGCTAGAGAGAGCCCGACTAGCGGAACCATCCGAGGGGAAAAATATTTACCCTCCCTGGGAGGTCAACCTGCCCTGCCGGCTAGTGAGAGCCCGGCTAGCGGAACCATCCGAGGAGAAATATCTCGAAAAACAAAACTTTTATTACATTAGTCAGCTGGTTACATGCAAGAAAACCAAGTACGGAAACGCTTCATCCTACTACATGGACTCAAAGAAACAAAACTAAGCACGGGGACCGGGACTCGGGCTTCTACTCCCAGGCACGGTCCTCCTCGACCTCCTCTGGTTGTTGACGCTGCGGCTTCTGGCCCCTTGCCTCCTTCATCTCCAAGAACTCGGGGCAGGTGGATGTCGCGTGACCCTCCTCCTGATGGAAGTCACAGTAAGGCAACTCTGCTCGGATGCCCCTTCTTCCTCCCGAGCGGTTCTTTCTTCTTCCTTGGCCGATCGCCCTAACCTGCCGGGGCGGTGGGGGAGGTGCCCTCTCCCCCGGCATCCACCTCGGGCGGTTGGATCTTTTCCTTTTGAAGCCTCCCCCTCCCTGCTCTCGCGGAGTCGAAATGGTAACCCCTGTGCTCGCCGGGTTATTGGGTAGCCTCTCCCCCGGGTGGCCTCGTCCACCAACGTTTTGACTCCTTTTGGGGTGGGGCGAGTGGGGGCCGAATGCCTCCCCGCTCGTCCCCCTTTGGAGCTGGGCTAGAAGAGCCGGGGCGAGCTGGGAGGGCACCCCCCTCCGGAGCTCGCCCCCTTGAAGGGGCGGGGCGAGCTGGGAGGGCGCCCCCCTCCTGAGCTGGCCCCCTTGAAGGGGCGGGGCGAGCTGGGAGGGTGCCCCCCTCCTGAGCTGGCCCCCTTGAAGGGGCGGGGCGAGCTGGGAGGGCGCCCCCCTCCTGAGCTCGTCCCCTTGAAGGGGCGGGGCGAGCTGGGAGGGCGCCCCCCTCCTGAGCTCGCCCCCTTGAAGGGGCGGGGCGAGCTGGGAGGGCGCCCCCCTCCTGAGCTCGCCCCCTTGAAGGGGAGGGGCGAGCTGGGAGGGTGCCCCCCTCCTGAGCTCGCCCCCTTGAAGGGGCGGGGCGAGCTGGGAGGGTGCCCCCCTCCTGAGCTCGCCCCCTTGAAGATGGGCGAGTGGGGGTATGGCACCCCCCACTCCCCCCTCACCGGTACTTCCTTCCTGGACTGTTGGCCGAGAGTTCCCTCGTCCACCTGCTCGGGTGGGACCTCCGGACCATCTCCTCTTCTGCCTCCGACTATCATGGCGAAGGCAACCTCAAAGGTCTGCAGGACCTCTCGCTTGAAGTTTTCGAACATCTCTAACGTCACCCCAGCCACCGGGGGCTGCGAGTGACCCGGGTCAGAGCTTCCTCCACCTCCGTCCATGGAGCTCAGCTCGAGGCTTTCTTGAACTGGTCACACTCCACGCTCACCGCACCATGTGTTGAAACCGAGACTTGCGAACAAGACTTAGTCTCTGTGGAGTTCGGGGCCCTCAGCTAGCCGAGGGGCGACCAATCTTTACTCGTCCCAAGGGAGAGCTATAGGTTGAAGGTGTTGGAACTAGGAACTGGACCAAGGGCTTAGTAGGGAGGTCCCGCCACATACCCGGAAGTTCCCTAGGAACTTCCCCTCCCAAACCACTACTAAGCTTTGGCACCACTGGAGGCTCTCCTCAGCCCCTAGAGAGACTTGGGGAGGGAGAGAGAGAGAGGGAGAGAGCTAGCCTAGAATGAGATCCCTCCAAACGGTGCCCCCTTGGTCTTATTTATAAGATTTCTGAAGTTAGGCTGCAAATAGCCGAAAACTGGTCTGCCAGATTACCAAAATACCCTTGAACTGGGCTGCAGATAGCCAAATCCCACTACTCTTGGGCGCTAAACGCAGACCGCCTACCCGGCTTGGAGCTGGGCGAGCCGGAGGCCTTCCGACCCTCCCGGCTCGCCCCCACAAGGCTCTGGGCAAGCCGGAGGCCTCCCGGCCCTCCCGAGGTCGCGCCCTTTGGAAATATTGGGCCTAAAAATATCTTGGGCCTCGGGGGCCCACTCGGCGAATACAGGGTTGTACAGGCCAAAACAAAATAAGAGAAATGTTCAGCTAAGCCAAAATTCATAGAATAGGAGAATTAGATCGATCCTAATCGAAGATGTTGTCACTGTGTCAAAATGACCTTAAACAGTAATTAATTAAAGCAGCCATACTCTACTAAAAGGAAAACATCAAGTTGTGCATTTCATTTCTCCCTTTCAAGTTTCAACAATGCCGGGGAATACAAAGGGGTTAAGGTCCTAAGGAGAGCTTGAGAACTGAAATCCGACAAATGGATGGGGGCCATGGGACGCCACCGACTCACCGAGGACGGAGGATCTGTAATCCAGGACGGACTATGTCGTATGCGCGATGTCGTCACTCGTCCGTAGCCGGTAGCTGAAGAAGATCGTCAGTCCCGAGAGGTAGGAGGAGCGAGGAATGGGGCCTCCGCCAGTGCGGTATGCCGTATGTGCGATGTCGTCCGTAGCCGGTAGCTGAAGAAGATCGCCAGTTCCGAGAGGTAGGAGGAGCGGGGAATGGGGCCTCCGCCGTTCCGCCTGGAACCTAGGGTTTTCGCACGACTCGCGCGAGGGAGAAAGGAGGGACTCGATCGTTGCGCTGGGCCTGGGAACCTAATGAGTCATTGGTAATAGTAAATCTAAAAAAAAATGGTGATTGTTATCCGCACTACAGTTTTGGATATCCGCACTTTTTTTGTACGAGTTATTACGCGCCTTTTGAAAATACGTCTTGTACAAGCATTTTTAGGAAAAATGTTCAACACGAAAGTTGTAGATCTCGACGAGATCTACAACTTTTGTGTTGAACACTTTTCCTAAAAATGTATGTACAAGGCGTATTTCCAAAAATTCGTTATAGTTACGCACATATTTCAATCAAGGCGGCAATACATCTTGTGCGTGCATTTTTAGGAAAAATGTTCAACACGAAAGTTGTAGATCTCGATGAGATCTACAACTTTTGTGTTGATCACTTTTCCTAAAAAAGCATGTACAAGACTTATTTCCAAAATGCGCGTAATAACTCATACAAAAAAGTGCGGATATCCAAAACTGTAGTGCGGATAACAATCACCAAAAAAATTGGGGGAGGCAAGCCGACGTCTCATGAAATCGGGAGGCATCTGCTCTTCATATTCTCGCACTTTCAAATGGAGTAGGAACGTAGTTATTTGACAAAAACTTCTCAGGTTAGAAGAATCAATTTCTGTAGTGAAAGTCGACAATTGGAAAATACATGTGGAATGTTACCTCGAATCATTGTTGTAGATGTCTCCCGACATGTCCTACACATCGTCTGACATAAAGGTTTTGCGGAGAAAATGACACGACATTTTAAGCACAAATGTCATTTTTGAAAATATCGCCCGATATATCGGTTTTACCTGACATATCGAGAAAAATCTCGCGGCGGATATTTACACGTGAGTATCATTTTTTTTTTCACTTCTTCTATGCGCCTGAGAGGTAATATTTTGTTTCTTGCTTCATTTAGTGCATCTCTCGGAGCCTAGCTTTGATGAGCGAGCAGTAATATTTTGTTTTGTGCTTATTAATTCGTTATAATCATATTATTCTATGTTTATTGTGTAATTTATAAACAAATATTATGTGTACAATTGTACATATTTTCAAAAAAATTGTATATATAAATAAATTTATTTAAATATTAAAATTTGACATTGTAAAATATCCCTGATATATCCCCACAATCCAACATCTGACATTTCAACTCAAACGGACATGAACCCGACATCCGACATCTACAACCTTGCCTCGAACACACTAAGTGTTCAGAGTCATGGATAGTACCTCTTCAGCTCGTCGCCGCTCCATGTATTTCCAAGGTCTTAGGGTAGCCTCCGCTTTGGAATGCTTCTCGGACCAGGTGTGAACCTTCCCAGGGGGGTTGAGTTTGTCGACAACGGTAGACCTTCCGGCGGCGTCCACCTTTTTCAGTATCAAGTCCCCCGTATGGAATTGCTTGATTCGAACATACTTGTCGAAGTGCCTCGTCATCTTTCTTTTGATTTCCTCTTGTCTGACCACGGTGAGGTCCATGAGTTCTTCACGAGATCTAGGGAGATCTTCTGTGCTTCTTCGTTCTCCCATCGTCATTCTTCTTCCCCCTCTCTCGACGCGATAATCCAAGGACTCATCATTTCAAACTTCACCGGAATGAGAGCCTCAGACTAGTGTGATAGTTTCAATGGGGTTTCCCCTGTGGCTGAATTAGGAGAGGACCTCAGGGCCCATAAGACGGAAGGAAATTGTTATGGCTAGTTCCCTTTCGGATTTTCTACCTTCTTCTTCAACAAGTTCAACACAAGCTTGTCGATCGCTTCGACTTGTCTTTGCTACGGGGTGATGAACAAAAGTGAAGTGCAGATTGGTTTCGATCTCTTCGCAGAACTCCACTAGTCTGAGGATCGGGAATTGAAGACCGTTGTTGGTGATGATGGCGAGGGGTACACCATGCTTACAGGATATCTCTCCCCAAATGAACTTCTTTACGATATGGGTCGTTGTTTTGGCGAGAGCATTGAACTCGATCCACTTGGAGAAGTAATCGATCATGACCAAGATAAACTTGCGTTAGGAACGACCCGAGTAGGTACATTCCCCACATCGCGAACGGCCCGGGGCAGTGATAGATCTTAAGCATTGCAAGGGCTGCAGCTGGAGAGGTGTGTAGAGTGGACACTTCTGGCACCTTCGAGCAAATTCTTCGCGTCCTTCGGATGGTCGGCAAGAAGTAACCATGTCTCAGTACCCTCTTCTCCAACAAACAACTTCCGGAGTAACTCCCGCATTCTCTCGAATGGGTCTCTTGTAGTAATCATGGCACATCATACTCCGTTATGCACCTGGCTAGTGATCCCGAGATGGTCTTCCGATACAGGTGTTAAATGTCAAGTAACCCCCTCACCGGGTGGTGAGGATAAGAGTGGCTAAGCCTAAGCCCGGCTGGTTCCCTTAAGAGATATAAAAGGATTGTCGCGTGCGGGACAGAAAGAAAGAAGTGCGAAGACTGACGGAACCCTAAGGTTCGTTTCTCCTCTTCTTCTTAACATGGTATCAGAGCGATTCTTCCCGTCGACCTGAAGGCTCGTCGTGCTGATCCCGTCGATCGTTCTTGCTGCCGATTCCGTCGTCGCTCGAGCCGCGATCCATTGTCGTGCCGATCTCGTCGGTCTGGGGCTCTGATGTTCTGATCGTCCTTGTGCCGATCCCTCCAGTGATCGTCGACGCTGTGTCCTGTCGTCGTTCTGGAGCCTCGTCCTGCCGCCGCGTCCTGCTTCCCTTTGTTCTGCTGCTGCTGCCGCTGCCGTGACCTGAAGGTCCTGCTCCTGCCGTTGTCCTGCT
Source organism: Dactylorhiza incarnata (assembly GCA_033032865.1). Lineage (NCBI taxonomy): Eukaryota > Viridiplantae > Streptophyta > Magnoliopsida > Asparagales > Orchidaceae > Dactylorhiza > Dactylorhiza incarnata. The sequence goes on from JAWHQI010000066.1 coordinate 5,529,889, forward strand.
GCCGTGGTTCTGACCTGAAGGTCCTCCTGCTGCTGCTGGCATTCCGTCTGCTTCCTGAAGGTCCACCGGCTTGTGTGCCCGTATGGATGACAACTTGAAAAGTGCAAATGCCTCTGAAGGGGCCGTTAACCAACCCAGACACTACAGTGGAGGGAGTCCTAACATGGACTTCAGTCAAGGTGTTACTCACATTAAACTCAATGGAAGGAATCCTAACATGGACTTCAGTCAAGGTGTTACTCACATTAAACTCAATGGAAGGAATTACCTTCTATGGGCTCAGTCTATGAGGATTTTCATTGGGAGCCTCGAAGACTGGGTTTTCTCACAGGATCCAAGCCGGCTCCAAACAAGACCGATCCCAAATACGAGGAATGGGAAGGTGAGAATCTCACAGTGATTAATTGGCTTGTCAATTCTATGGAACCCAAGATTGCAAGCCACTTTCTATTATGTGAAACTGCAGAAGAAACGTGGGAACAGATCGAACGAAATTACTCAAAAAAGGACTTAGCGAGAATATATCAACTCCAAACTGAACAGATCCACATGGCTGGAATGGGGGACTTCGAAGAATATTATGGCAAGTTGACCCATAAGTGGGCTGAAATTGATCAGTATTCTGCTATTCAGACTATTGAAGACTACAAGACTGAACTCATGCAACAGAGGGTATTTGAGATGCTCTTTGGTCTCCCTCCTGAACTTGAATTCCAGAGGGTTCAGATGTTGGGATGTGATTATGTGCCTGATCTAGAGACTGTGGCTCACTATATTAGGGGAGAAGCTAGTCGTATAAACTCCCTTCGTTTAGGTACTCATGTGGGTCATGAGGTGTCTGCCCTTGCTGCTGAACAGAAGAAATGACATCCTAGAAATATGAGGCAAGAAGACAAGAGTAAAATGAAGTGCCCTCACTGTGGGAAGAAAGGCCATGGGAAAGAGAAATGTTGGGATCTTCATCCTCATTTAATCCCTCCAGGATGGATTCGGGGTTCTGATGGGAAATATGTGAGGCCTCCTACTGCTATGTATGGCCACCTTGATAATTCTGGGTATCTTCAGGCAGAAAACGAGAGTTTGATTAGAGAACTCAAGGCTCTGAAAGCCAACTCTGCTGGTGATTTGGCAGGTACGGCCGCTCATGTTCGCTCTACTACTGTGTCCTCTAAAGAACTATCCACCCCTTGGATTATTGACTCGGGGGCTTCCGATCACATGACCGGATCTTCTATGGGAGTCTCCTCTATTTTTCCTACCTCTGGCAGTGTGAAACTCGCTGATGGATCCTCGGCGTCTGTGACTGGTAAAGGGTTTATTCATCTTTCTCCCTCTGTCTCTCTCAAGTCTGTGATTATTGTTCCCTCATTTCCTACGAATCTCTTGTCTGTTAGCAGTTTAACTAAACAACTTAACTGCTCTATTACCTTTTTCTCCTCTCATTGTGTGTTTCAGGATCTGGCGAGTGGGAAGACGATTGGTGGTGGACATGAGTCAGGTGGAGTGTATGTCATGGACAACTGTCAGGCTCTTAGTTCTCAAAAAATTACCGACCAGGATCAGTTGAGGCTGTGGCACAAGAGATTTGGGCATGCTAGTTTGAAGACATTGAAAGCTATTTTTCCGCATTTGCTTAATGTTAAAACTGTTACTTTTGATTGTTAGTCTTGTGAATTTTCAAAGCATTGTAGGACCAACTATGCTCCTAGTTTGAGTCGAAGTTTGAAATGTTTTGATTTGATACATTCCGATGTCTGGACATCTCCTATTTGTTCTGTGAATGATTTTCAATATTTTGTTTCTTTTATTGATGATCACTCACGCTTTACCTGAGTGTACCTCATGAAAAAGAAGGATGAAGTCTCAAAAATATTTCAGTTGTTCTATCATTATGTGCAGACTCAATTTGGAACTGGAATTAAAATTCTTAGGAGTGACAATGGAGCGAATATACGTGTAGTGACCTTCAGCTATTTCTGAGAAATCATGGGATTATTTTCCAATCTTCCTGTCCGGGGACTCCTCAACAGAATGGGGTTGCCGAAAGAAAGAATCGTCATATCTTGGAGACCACTCGATGCTTGTTGCAAGATATATTCGTCCCTAAGGGACTATGGGATGAAGGAGTTCTCACATCCGTCTATCTTATTAATAGGATGGCTACCTGTACTTTGGGAGGAAAGTACCCCCTACAGATTCTCTGCCCAAATATGCCTCTATTCAACCTTCCTCCTAAGGTGTTTGGTTGCGTCGCCTTTGTTCACATCGTGGAGCCTCATAAGGACAAATTAGGGTCACAATCAATAAAATGTGTCTTTGTGGGATATGCTGCCAACCAAAAGGGATATAAGTGTTATTCTCCTACTCTCCGGAGAAGGTTTATATCAAAAGATGTTACCTTTTTTGAGAACACTCCTTATTATTCCAATGAGGGCAAACTCATCACGTTTCAGAAGGAAAGCAAAGAAGAAAGTGACATGTTGCCACTTCTTCCTGTTCTTGTTGATGTGACTGCTCCAGAAAGTGTTGATATTCCTGTTATAAAGGAAACCCCAACGACTGATCTCCGAGTTTACAGAAGAAAAGGGGATCTTCAAGTATATCAAAGAAGGAAAAACATCAAGACTGGACAAGAATGTCACACTCATGCTCCACCACCTACCACCACTCCGCCAGATCCAAGCTACAACACCACTTCAAAGATCCCTTCTGCTCTTCAAATTCAGAGTGGTCGTACTAGATATCCTATGGATAAGTATGTTGGGTATAACTCTATCTCTCACTCATTACAAGTATATCTTGCTTCTGTTTCCTCTATTCCTATTCCTAACAGTTTTTTAGAGGCTATCTCAAATTCCCACTGGGTAAAGGCTATGGAGGAGGAGATGAACGCTCTCCAACGTCAAAAGACTTGGGAAATTGTTCCTATCCCTCATGGGCGCCATCTAGTCGGATGCAAATGGATTTATACTACTAAATTTCTACAAGATGGAACTCTTGATAGGTACAAAGCGAGATTGGTAGCTAAAGGTTTTACTCAGGTTGATGGTGTAGACTTCCAAGAGACCTTTGCTCCAGTTGCTAAATTGAACTCAGTCAGAATACTCCTATCTATTGCTGCTCATAAGTCTTGGACTCTACATCAACTCGATGTTAAAAATGATTTCCTACATGGTGAATTGGAGGAAGAAATCTATATGACTCCACCTCCTGGTATGGATGTTCCTAAAGGACATGTGTGTCGCCTCAAGAAAGCCTTATATGGCCTCAAACAGTCTCCACGTGCCTGGTTTGCCAAGCTAAGTGATAAACTTGTTCATCTGAATTTCAATTGCTGTACTTCAGATCATTCTGTCTTTGTCTACAAAGGGGAGGAATGCACTACTATTCTCGTAGTCTATGTGGATGATATCATTATTACAGGAACGGATGACCTCCACATTACTCGAGTTAAGGAGGAATTAGCGTCCGCTTTTGAAATAAAGGAGTTGGGTCTCCTCCGGTACTTTCTTGGAATTGAGATTGCGCGTTCTGCCGGGAAGATTATGATCTCCCAGCGGAAATATGTCTTGGACCTTCTCAATGATGTTGGATATTTGGGAGTCAAACCTGTGGATAGTCCTGTGGACCCTAGTTATGACATTCATAAGGAGACCTCTCCAGACCTTGAGAGGAAGTCTGATTTTCAACGAATTGTGGGGAAATTGATTTATTTGACAATCACCAGACCTGATATCTCCTTCGCTGTTGGATTGGTTAGTCAATTTATGCACAACCCTAAAGTTCATCACTATCAAGCTGTTCTGCGGATTCTCAAGTATTTAAAAAAGGACCCTGGAAGAGGCATTATCTATCAAAATCATGGTCATCTTAAGGTCCACGGGTACTGTGATGCTGATTGGGCAGGCTCTTCCGTGGACAGAAGATCTACTAGTGGATATACCATCTTTGTTGGTGGCAACCTTATTTCCTGGAGAAGTAAAAAACAAAATGTTGTGTCTCATTCCTCCACTGAAGCAGAGTACCGTGCCATTGCTGTTACTGCGTGTGAACTGGTTTGGGTTAAATCTATCTTGGGGGAAATGAGATTTCCTGTCATTGAGGCTATGCAACTCCATTGTGATAATCAAGCTGCAATTCATATATCTAACAATCCTGTCTTTCACGAGAGAACAAAGCATATTGAAATTGATTGCCATTTTGTGCGGGACAAAATTCAGGATCAAACTGTGACTATGGTGTTTGTGCCCTCTGAAGATCAACTGGCTGACATGCTCACTAAAGCGGTCTCTGACAAATCCCTTCATTCTTACTCCCTTAAGCTCGGAATGCTGGATGCTTATGGGGTTAGCTTGAGGGGGGGGGGGGGGGGGGGGGGGGGGGGGGGGGGGGGGTGTTAAATGTCAAGTAACCCCCTCACCGGGTGGTGACGATAAGAGTGGCTAAGCCTAAGCCCGGCTGGTTCCCTTAAGAGATATAAAAGGATTGTCGCGTGCGGGACAGAAAGAAAGAAGTGCGAAGACTGACGGAACCCTAAGGTTCGTTTCTCCTCTTCTTCTTAACAACAGGTCCCCCTCATGAAACAAGTAGTACGCCGATTTGTACCAGAATTGCCTTTTATCTTCCACCGCCTTTGGGTACTTCCCGGTAGTCAAGAACTCAATGTAAGGGTCGATCCAAGAAGGCTTCTGGTCGATCTCCATCAATTCTTCCTCTTCAATGGATGGCCTGAAAAGCTTTTTCAGAGTCGCTCCAATCTTCGGGACGTATTTCGCAAGCATATATGTCACGTCGTTCTCGCTTATTGGCAGACGTTGGATGCCGAAGGATCGGAACGTCCCAATGAACTCCTTTACCTTCTTCAAATATTGTTGTAGGGTCGTCTTACGAGCTTCGTATTCTCCGTGAATCTGGGAGGCAACTTCCAACGAGTCAACAAACGTCTGGATGTCTTGTACCCCCAACTCTTTTATCATCCGTAGTCCGACGAGTAGAACTTTGTACTTAGCTTGGCTATTGGTGACCTCGAAGTGCAACTCCACCGCATGTTCAATCTTAGCTCCATTTGGAGCTGACAAGGACCACTCCTACTCCCACAGAGTTTTTTCACGAGGCCCCGCCTACGAGCATATCCACCTCAAGGGAAATGTCGTATCCGCTCCCACTTCTGGAGCCGTTGTGAAGTCTGTCAGGAAGTCGGCCACTGTTTGTACTTTGATAGCCATCCTGAGGACGTAATCCACATCAAATTCCCCGAGCCCCACCGACCACCTGGTCAACCTTCCTGAGTGTTCTGTCCTTTCTAAGACGTTTCGTAAAGGATGGTTCGTAACCACCCTGATAGTATGGGCTTGGAAATACGGTCTGAGTCTGCTGGCTTACATAACCAATGCATATGCCAACTTTTCGAGGATAGAATATCTCATATCGGCGTTCTTCAGAACCCAACTCACATAATAGATGGACATCTGCTTAGATCCCTCCTCCCGAACTAGTACGAAGCTCACAACTTCTACTCCACCCAGGTATAGGAAGAGATCTTCCCCTTTTATAGGACTTTGTAGTAGTGGAGCTCTAATCAGTTGTTGGTTCAGGCTGAGGAAAGCTTCCCCGCATTCCAGACTCCATTCGAATTTCTGGCTAGCCCCGAGGGTTTTGAAAAATGGAGAACATTTTTCTCCAGACTTACAAAGAAAATGACCGAGTCCAGCGTTCCTCCCGGTCAATTGAACTTCTTTAATATCTTTTGGCGTCGCTATCTCAAGGATCATCTTGACCTCGTTGGGGTTTGGCTTGATTCCTTTAGGTGTGAGGAGATGCCCAAGGAGCTTCCCTTTCCTGGCAACAAAGACATACTTGTCCGGGTTGAGCTTCATCATGTATTTCGCAGAGTAGGAAGGTCTCTGGAAGATCCCTTAGGTGATCCCTTAATCTCTTCCTTTTCACCAACATGTTATCTACGTAAACCTCAAAGTTCCTCCCCTGTTGATCCTTAAACACCCGATCCATCATTCTTTGATACGTCGCTCCCGCGTTCTCTAGTCCCAACGACATCATCTTATAACAATAATAGCCATCATTCGTGACAAAGGAGGTGTTCGGGATATCCTTTTTGTCAATTACAACATTCGACACTCAACCCGGAAATTGAATTTTTGCAATAAATCCAGCCTTCAACAACTTCTGGACTTCTTCTTGGATGGGCTCTGCCAAGGTTATCGCAATGGCTCATTTTTTCTAGCGAATGGGGTGGGCATCGGGATCCAAGTTGAGGCGGTGACAAGCAATATCGACATCAATGTCGGGCATGTCTGTTGCACTCCAGGAGAAGAAATCAACATTGTCCTGGAGGCATGAAACCAGCTCATGCTTCTCTTCCTCTAAGAGCTCCCGACTGATCTTCATGCTCCCGGTTCCGCTCTGCCTGTCACCAGCTCAATCTCCTACGTCTTTTCTGCGGCCTCGAGGCGTGCTGCTCTCTCCAAAGCCCTGTCGACTGCCTCAGCTTCCTCCTTCCAAGTGACGAATTCGATTGTGCTAAGATAGCATTCACGCGCTATCTTGGGGTTGATGCGGACCCTGATCTGCATCCCGCCAATGTTATACTCCAGATATTGGTGGTAGGAAGAGGCTTTAGATTGGAAAGCGTTGGGGAGGAGTCTGCCGAAGATGGCATTGTAACTATTCTGAGTGTCTACAATGATGAGCCGATAGGTCTTCGTGGTTCCTCTAAGGGTGACCACTAGCTCTGTCCATCCTTCCACCTCCTTCCTTACTCCTGTGAATCCAAACAGAGGGTTGTCCAAAGCCTTAGACTTTACCAGTTCCACATCCATGACCTCGAAGGCCTTCTTAAAAATACGTTCACGGAGCTCCCGTTGTCAACCAGGACTCAGGAAACCATGAAGTTCTCGATCACTGCAATGATCAATACGACATCATGGAATCGGTCGCCAGGCGTCGGCATATCGTCTGCCGAGAAAATGATCTTCACTGAGGGGGGTGGGGGGAAGGAGCTCGCGAGGTGGAGGTGACGTTCCTTTAGTAGATCGAGTGGAAGATGGATTTGTGCGAGGCCTCGCGACCCCGACCCGCCATGTGGATCGCGTTGATGCCACCTAAGGTGTTGAAGTCCTCGCGATCCTCGCAGCGAGGTCGCTCGGGGGCTCCACTCGGAACTCGCATTTCGACTATGGTGAGAATGTGAGATTGGGATCGACTCCTTCTGGATTCCCCCACGGCAGACTCCTTTCTCTACCCATTCACTCCACCAGGTCACAGAAACCCTATCACAGAAACCCTACCAGGTCGCCGTGTTGTGACCCTCCTCTCTGTGGAAGTCGCAGTAAGGTGTCTGGCCCCTGCGTTGCAGCTACCTGGCTCGCCTGTCTCGGCGGCCTCGTCGAGCAATCGCCATCGCCTCGTGAGGAGGGGAGGGGCGACACTCCCTTCGATCGTCACCTCAACGCCTTTCTGGCTAGTTGAATCGCTCTCACCTGAAAGTGCGAGGTCCCCCCCAGTGAACCACATGGTGGCTTCGCGACCGGAGCAGGCTGTCTTCTATCTGCGCGCCCTGACCCCTTTGGAGGAGGCCGACGTCGCTCTTCCTCCTCTCGTCTCTCTGGACTCCTAGCCTCTTCGGGTCGCCGATTCCAGGCTGGCTCTGGTGGCTCCTACGGTTTGTGGCCTCACCCTCTATATACTAGTTCACCCGGTCGATGAGTTCTTCGAAGGAGACAGGGGGGTCGCAGCTAACTTCAAGTTTGAAGCGAGCTGAAGCGTGTATCCATCGACCTCCTGGATCTTAATAACCTCCTCATAGAACCGGTCAATGTAGTTGTACAACCCTGTATTCGCTGAGTGGGCCCCCGAGGCCCAAGATATTTTTAGGCCCAATATTTTCAAATGACGCGACCCCGGGAGGAGGAGTGAGCATTTGGAGGGAGTCGAGTCTGAGGGGCGCATCCCAGGACTGTTCCCTTGAGAGGGCGAGCCGGGGAGGGCCGGGAGGCCTCCGACTCGCCCAGAGCCTTGTGAGGGCGAGCCGGGGAGGGCCGGGAGGCCTCCGGCTCGCCCAGAGCCTTGTGGGGGCGAGCCGGGAGGGCCGGGAGGCCTCCGGCTCGCCCAGACCCTTGTGGGGGCGAGCTGGGAGGGCCGGGAGGCCTCTGGCTCGCCCACACCCTTGTGGGGGCGAGCCGGGAGGGCCGGGAAGCCTCCGGCTCGCCCAGACCCTTGTGGGGGCGAGCCGGGAGGGCCGGGAGGCCTCCGGCTCGCCCAGACCCTTGTGGGGGCGAGCCGGGAGGGCCGGGAGGCCTCCGGCTCGCCCACACCCTTGTGGGGGCGAGCCGGGAGGGCCGGGAGGCCTCCGGCTCGCCCACACCCTTGTGGGGGCGAGCTGGGAGGGCCGGGAGGCCTCCGGCTCGCCCACACCCTTGTGGGGGCGAGCCGGGAGGGCCGGGAGGCCTCCGGCTCGCCCACACCCTTGTGGGGGCGAGCCGGGAGGGCCGGGGGGCCTCCGGCTCGCCCACACCCTTGTGGGGGCGAGCTGGGAGGGCCGGGAGGCCTCCGGCTCGCCCAGACCCTTGTGGGGGTGAGCTGAGAGGGCCGGGAGGCCTCCGGCTCGCCCACACCCTTGTGGGGGCGAGCTGAGAGGGCCGGGAGGCCTCCGGCTCGCCCACACCCTTGTGGGGGCGAGCTGGGAGGGCCGGGAGGCCTCCGGCTCGCCCAGAACCTTGCCGGGTAGGCGGTCTGCGTTTAGCGCCCAAGAGTAGTGGGATTTGGCTATTCGCAGTCCAGTTTTGGTTATTCGCAGTCCAAGAGCAGCGGGATTTGGCTATCTGCAGCCCAGTTCAAGGGTATTTTGGTAATCTGGCAGACCAGTTTTCGGCTATTTGCAGCCCAACTTCAGAAATCCTATAAATAGGACAAAGGGGGCACCATTTGGAAGGATCTCATTCTAGGCTAGCTCTCTCCCTCCCCAAGTCTCTCTAGGGGGGTGAGGAGAGCCTCCAGTGGTACCCAAGCTTAGTAGTGGCTTGGGAGGGGAAGTTCTTAAGGGGCTTCCGGGTATGTGGCGGGACCTCCCCACTAAGCCCTTGGTCCAGTCCCTAGTTCCAACACCTTCAACCTAGAGCTCTCCCTTGGGAGGAGTAAGGATTGGTCGCCCCTCGGCTAGCTGAGGGCCCCGAACTCCACAGAGACTAAGTCTTGTTCGCAAGTCTCGGTTTCAACACATGGTGCGGTGAGCGTGGAGTGTGACCGATTCACGAAACTCTCGAGATGAGCTCCATGGACGGAGGTGGAGGAAGTTCCGACCCAGGTCATTCGCAGCCCCCGGTGGCTGGAGTGACGTTGGAGATGTTTGAAAGCTTCAAGCGAGAGGTCATGCAGACCTTGCAGATCGCCTTCGCCACGACGGCCGTACGCAGAAGAGGAGATGGTTCGGAGGTCCCGCCCCAGCAGGTGGAGGAGGGAACTCTCGGCCAGCAGTTCAGAAAGGAGATACCGGTGAGGGGGGAGTGGGGAGGTGCCATACCCCCACTCGCCCACCCTCAAGGGGGCGAGCTCAGGAGGGGGGCGCCCTCCCAGCTCGCCCCAGCCCCTCAAGGGGGCGAGCTCAGGAGGGGGGCGCCCTCCCAGCTCGCCCCAGCCCCTCAAGGGGGCGAGCTCAGGAGGAAGGCACCGTCCCAGCTCGCCCCGTCTCTTCCAGCCCAGTCCCAAAAGGGGGCGAGCGGGGAGGCATCCGACCCCCACTCGCTCCACCCCAAAAGAAACCAAGTGAATGTTGATGGTCAAAACCACCTCGGGTGGAGGCTATCCAATAGCCCGGCGAGCGCAGAGGTCAACAATTCGACTCCGCGAGAGCAAGGGAGTAAGGACTTCAAAAGAAAAAGATCCAACCGCCCGAGGTGGAGGCCGGGACCAAACACACCCCCTCCACCACCTCAGCAAACCATGGAGATTGGTGGGGGTAGACGGAGGAGAATCAGAAAAGCAGGAAGAAGAAGGAAAGGAAGGGGTAGGGTGGAGTCACCCTACTGCGACTTCCACCAGGAGGAGGGTCACGCGACGTTCACTTACCCTGAGTTCTCAGAGATGAAGGATGCGAGGGGTCCAGGGCAACAGCAACAACTACCGGAAGAAGTCGAGGAAGACCAAGACTGGGAGTGGGAGGCTCAGTTCGGCTTCCATACTTAAGTTTCATTTTCTAGCCTTAAGTTCGTGTAATGCTATGTTCCGTTTCCATGTCTAGTTTTTCCAACATGTACTAGGATGGTTTAATATAATGAAAGTTTTTCAAAAATACTTAGCTCCGATGCTGGCCCGCTGACCAGGCTCCCATCAAGCTGGCAGGTCCGAGGATCGCTCGGGGACAAGGAAGTCACAAGTATTTAGTCCTGATGCTGGCCCGCGGACCAGGCTCCCACCTAGCTGGCAGGGCCGGGAACCGCTCGGGACAGGGAGGAAAAGGTCCACCACTAGTAGAGCTCGCTCCTAGAAGTGTGTCGACCCTATGTCCACCACTAGTAGAGCTCGCTCCTAGAAGTGTGTCGACCCTATGTCCACCACTAGTAGAGCTCGCTCCTAGAAGTGTGTCGACCCTATGTCCACCACTAGTAGAGCTCGCTCCTAGAAGTGTGTCGACCCTATGTCCACCACTAGCAGAGCTCGCTCCTAGAAGTGTGTCGACCCTATGTCCACCACTAGCAGAGCTCGCTCCTAGAAGTGTGTCGACCCTATGTCCACCACTAGCAGAGCTCGCTCCTAGAAGTGTGTCGACCCTATGTCCACCACTAGCAGAGCTCGCTCCTAGAAGTGTGTCGACCCTATGTCCACCACTAGCAGAGCTCGCTCCTAGAAGTGTGTCGACCCTATGTCCACCACTAGCAGAGCTCGCTCCTAGAAGTGTGTCGACCCTATGTCCACCACTAGCAGAGCTCGCTCCTAGAAGTGTGTCGACCCTATGTCCACCACTAGCAGAGCTCGCTCCTAGAAGTGTGTCGACCCTGTGTCCACCACTAGTAGAGCTCGCTCCTAGAAGTGTGTCGACCCTGTGTCCACCACTAGTAGAGCTCGCTCCTAGAAGTGTGTCGACCCTGTGTCCACCACTAGTAGAGCTCGCTCCTATAAGTGTGTCGACCCTGTGTCCACCACTAGTAGAGCTCGCTCCTAGAAGTGTGTCGACCCTGTGTCCACCACTAGTAGAGCTCGCTCCTAGAAGTGTGTCGACCCTGTGTCCACCACTAGTAGAGCTCGCTCCTAGAAGTGTGTCGACCCTGTGTCCACCACTAGTAGAGCTCGCTCCTAGAAGTGTGTCGACCCTATGTCCACCACTAGTAGAGCTCGCTCCTAGAAGTGTGTCGACCCTATGTCCACCACTAGTAGAGCTCGCTCCTAGAAGTGTGTCGACCCTATGTCCACCACTAGTAGAGCTCGCTCCTAGAAGTGTGTCGACCCTATGTCCACCACTAGTAGAGCTCGCTCCTAGAAGTGTGTCGACCCTATGTCCACCACTAGCAGAGCTCGCTCCTAGAAGTGTGTCGACCCTATGTCCACCACTAGCAGAGCTCGCTCCTAGAAGTGTGTCGACCCTATGTCCACCACTAGCAGAGCTCGCTCCTAGAAGTGTGTCGACCCTATGTCCACCACTAGCAGAGCTCGCTCCTAGAAGTGTGTCGACCCTATGTCCACCACTAGCAGAGCTCGCTCCTAGAAGTGTGTCGACCCTATGTCCACCACTAGCAGAGCTCGCTCCTAGAAGTGTGTCGACCCTATGTCCACCACTAGCAGAGCTCGCTCCTAGAAGTGTGTCGACCCTATGTCCACCACTAGCAGAGCTCGCTCCTAGAAGTGTGTCGACCCTATGTCCACCACTAGCAGAGCTCGCTCCTAGAAGTGTGTCGACCCTATGTCCACCACTAGCAGAGCTCGCTCCTAGAAGTGTGTCGACCCTATGTCCACCACTAGCAGAGCTCGCTCCTAGAAGTGTGTCGACCCTATGTCCACCACTAGCAGAGCTCGCTCCTAGAAGTGTGTCGACCCTATGTCCACCACTAGTAGAGCTCGCTCCTAGAAGTGTGTCGACCCTATGTCCACCACTAGTAGAGCTCGCTCCTAGAAGTGTGTCGACCCTATGTCCACCACTAGTAGAGCTCGCTCCTAGAAGTGTGTCGACCCTATGTCCACCACTAGTAGAGCTCGCTCCTAGAAGTGTGTCGACCCTATGTCCACCACTAGTAGAGCTCGCTCCTAGAAGTGTGTCGACCCTATGTCCACCACTAGTAGAGCTCGCTCCTAGAAGTGTGTCGACCCTATGTCCACCACTAGTAGAGCTCGCTCCTAGAAGTGTGTCGACCCTATGTCCACCACTAGTAGAGCTCGCTCCTAGAAGTGTGTCGACCCTATGTCCACCACTAGTAGAGCTCGCTCCTAGAAGTGTGTCGACCCTATGTCCACCACTAGTAGAGCTCGCTCCTAGAAGTGTGTCGACCCTATGTCCACCACTAGTAGAGCTCGCTCCTAGAAGTGTGTCGACCCTATGTCCACCACTAGTAGAGCTCGCTCCTAGAAGTGTGTCGACCCTATGTCCACCACTAGTAGAGCTCGCTCCTAGAAGTGTGTCGACCCTATGTCCACCACTAGTAGAGCTCGCTCCTAGAAGTGTGTCGACCCTATGTCCACCACTAGTAGAGCTCGCTCCTAGAAGTGTGTCGACCCTATGTCCACCACTAGTAGAGCTCGCTCCTAGAAGTGTGTCGACCCTATGTCCACCACTAGTAGAGCTCGCTCCTAGAAGTGTGTCGACCCTATGTCCACCACTAGTAGAGCTCGCTCCTAGAAGTATTTAGTCCCGATGCTGGTCCGCTGACCAGGCTCCCATCTAGCTGGCAGGGCCGGGAACCGCTCGGGGGCAAGAAGAAAAGTACTTAGCATCGATGCTGGCCCGCTGACCAGGCTCTCACCTAGCTGGCAGGGTCAGGGACCGCTCAGTGGCCGAAAATTCTCTTAAGTATTTCCAGCGAGGTGGCTCAGCTAGCCGGGCTCTCGCTAGCCGGCAAGGTTGGGGAACCTCTCGGGGAGACGCTGTGGCTTTTCCAAGATATCACCAATAACCGGATTCCCAGCGACACTTGTCGAATATGCAGGGTTGGACATTTCTTTCCGAGCGTGAGCCACGCTCGAAAAGAGCGGGGATTGTGTACAACCCTGTATTCGCCGAGTGGGCCCCCGAGGCCCAAGATATTTCTAGGCCCAATATTTTCAAATGACGCGACCCCGGGAGGAGGAGTGAGCATTTGGAGGGAGTCGAGTCTGAGGGGCGCATCCCAGGACTGTTCCCTTGAGAGGGCGAGCCGGGGAGGGCCGGGAGGCCTTCGACTAGCCGAGAGCCTTGTGAGGGCGAGCCGGGGAGGGCCGGGAGGTCTCCGGCTCGCCCAGAGCCTTGTGGGGGCGAGCCGGGAGGGCCGGGAGGCCTCCGGCTCGCCCAGACCCTTGTGGGGGCGAGCTGGGAGGGTCGGGAGGCCTCCGGCTCGCCCACACCCTTGTGGGGGCGAGCCGGGAGGGCCGGGAGGCCTCCGGCTCGCCCACAACCTTGTGGGGGCGAGCTGGGAGGGCCGGGGGGCCTCCGGCTCGCCCACACCCTTGTGGGGGCGAGCTGGGAGGGACGGGAGGCCTCCGGCTCGCCCACACCCTTGTGGGGGCGAGCCGGGAGGGCCGGGAGGCCTCCGGCTCGCCCGCACCCTTGTGGGGGCGAGCCGGGAGGGCCGGGAGGCCTCCGGCTCGCCCGCACCCTTGTGGGGGCGAGCCGGGAGGGCCGGGAGGCCTCCGGCTCGCCCGCACCCTTGTGGGGGCGAGCCGGGAGGGCCGGGAGGCCTCCGGCTCGCCCACACCCTTGTGGGGGCGAGCCGGGAGGGCCGGGGGGCCTCCGGCTCGCCCACACCCTTGTGGGGGCGAGCTGGGAGGGCCGGGAGGCCTCCGGCTCGCCCACACCCTTGTGGGGGCGAGCTGGGAGGGCCGGGAGGCCTCCGGCTCGCCCAGACCCTTGTGGGGGTGAGCTGAGAGGGCCGGGAGGCCTCCGGCTCGCCCACACCCTTGTGGGGGCGAGCTGAGAGGGCCGGGAGGCCTCCGGCTCGCCCACACCCTTGTGGGTGCGAGCTGGGAGGGCCGGGAGGCCTCCGGCTCGCCCAGAACCTTGCCGGGTAGGCGGTCTGCGTTTAGCGCCCAAGAGTAGTGGGATTTGGCTATTCGCAGTTCAGTTTTGGTTATTCGCAGTCCAAGAGCAGCGGGATTTGGCTATCTGCAGCCCAGTTCAAGGGTATTTTGGTAATCTGGCAGACCAATTTTCGGCTATTTGCAGCCCAACTTCAGAAATCCTATAAATAGGACCAAGGGGGCACCATTTGGAAGGATCTCATTCTAGGCTAGCTCTCTCCCTCTCTCTCTCCCTCCCCAAGTCTCTCTAGGGGGGTGAGGAGAGCCTCCAGTGGTACCCAAGCTTAGTAGTGGCTTGGGAGGGGAAGTTCCTAAGGGGCTTCCGGGTATGTGGCGGGACCTCCCCACTAAGCCCTTGGTCCAGTCCCTAGTTCCAACACCTTCAACCTAGAGCTCTCCCTTGGGAGGAGTAAGGATTGGTCGCCCCTCGGCTAGCTGAGGGCCCCGAACTCCACAGAGACTAAGTCTTGTTCGCAAGTCTCGGTTTCAACAGTAGTGGCTCATGGTCTTCTAAGCTCCCTATCTGATCGTTGAAGCGGTAAATGGAGTTCGTCGGGAGCTGATGGAACCAATTGTGGGACTTCCCTTGAAGGTGATCGCGAAGGGTCGACATTTGAAGGCGTCGGTCACATTGCGGATTGAGACCACGTCCTTGAACTATTGGAGGTGGTTGAGTGAGTCATCTTACCCGGAGTAATAGGTTAGAGCCGTCTCGTGGAATCTGGCCGGAACAGACACGATCAGAATCTCCTCGCAAAAAGGATTGTCTGTCTCCATACGTGGGTGAAACGGACTGAGACGGTCATCTGGTTCAAACTCAGGCTGCCGCGCAACCGCCACGACCACGATGTGGATCCAATTGAGTCGTTCGCGGTCCTCGACGGTGGGCTCCTTCTCGGGGCGCCGAAGTGGTTCAGGAGTTTCAGAGGGGGTAACCATGGGCGGAGGTGTCGCCGACATCTCCGCTCTGGGTGTGAGCTGTCCCCGGAGCAATTCCACCATAGTCTTGCGGAAATCGTCGAAGTCCGCCCGAGTGGCAAATACTCGCAAACTCCGCAAGGTATCGTGATCTCCTTTGAGTTCGTTTTCCCGTGCCATGGACTTCTATTTCAGAGTTTCTTCTTCTGAAGTCCACGCTCACCGCACGGTCCACACCAAGATGTTGAAGCCAAGTACTCAATTTCAAAGTTCAGACAGGGAAGGGTGAAGTAGTGAACAAGATGGAAAGATTATATTGTTGATCGAGAATGTAGTCACAACTTCCCCTCCCAAACCAAATGTTGTGCTAGGTGGGGGGGGGGGGGGGGAGGCAAGCTCGAGGGATGTACTAGATAGCTCGTAAGTTTCAGGCGAGGTCTCCTGTGGGCTGGTGGCACTGCCTCTTCCCCTCGACAATGAGTAGTATTTATAGGCAATGACAGGGGGGTATACCCCTAGACCCGTAGGTGG
This sequence comes from Dactylorhiza incarnata, assembly GCA_033032865.1. NCBI lineage: Eukaryota > Viridiplantae > Streptophyta > Magnoliopsida > Asparagales > Orchidaceae > Dactylorhiza > Dactylorhiza incarnata. Next base: position 5,545,549 of record JAWHQI010000066.1, read on the forward strand.
GATCCACCCTTGTGCGAGGTCAATCCAGTCGTCGGCGAGCGGGGACGAGTTGATCTCGTCATACATCGAGGCGATGATGCTTCCCGGCGAGGTGTCTGCGGACCAACCGCGAGCCGACCGCGGGGTTGCCCTTTGTTGATCTCGTCAAGTACGGGTCGTACAATGTATATATACATCATTAATGCTATTAAATTATTAATAATATAGGTGGAAAGCCCAACGGACATGCATGCCATTACACAAATTCTCAGCAAGTAATTTCCTGCTAATTTACGCGGACAAGTGGAGGGGATTCCCATATATATAGTAGAGACAATAATGAATAAGAGCAATAATAAAGGTCACATTCATATTAGATAATAAAATTCCAATGGAATAGTACAAATGAGTAAACTGTTGGAAGTAAATATCCACAAGTAACCAATCAATTAAAAATTTAAATAAAAATTCCAAGACTTCAACAATTCGTTTCCTTAGTTGTGCCAATCTCTTGGAGATCCAAGACAGATTATCTCCTAAAAAACCTTCTTAAGTTTAAGTTTCATGATTAAAATCACCCCACCGGTGGTACTTGAACCAAGCACTACAATTCTGGACAATTTCCATCACAAATCCTCAAACTAACAAAACCAAATACTAACCATAGTCATGCTTAGTACTAGCTCGTTCTTCAACAGTCATAACCACCACACCCGCAGGTTCCAAACCACCTACGAACTATACATCCATGCATTGATGGGTTTGGATCCACCAACCAACAACCATAAGTAAGACCTCAAGGATGCAGTGAATACCTGTGTCGTTTGTGTCTTCAGCCGGGGAAACAAAGAATCTCTACTAGAACTTCGTCAAAGGGATGCGTCACTGCTACAACTACGTCAAAGGGGCTCACCGCTGCTGTAGTTCCGCCGAAGGGGGCGGGTCACTGCTGAAGTTCCGCCAAATGGACAGCCGCTGTTCGGGATAATGCGGCACTCCTTCACCTAGACCGCAGGAGAAACAAGAGAAATTTGATCAAATTTCCTCCTCGTTGATCTCTGAAATCCCTCTGCAACTCGTCCGTCCTTGAAATCCCGACAGCTCCTCCTCTCCCTCGGAAATCCCTAAAACAATTCCCCCTCTAATACTCTGCACGACTACCTCCTCGCAGGATCCGCATCCAGTGTGTTCCCCGCACAGCAAACAGCGGCGCTTTAGGTAGTTTAGATTAGTGTCCTCCCTGATTGTCACACGTGTGCATATTTCTTTTAAGTATTTTAATTTCCCTTCAATTGTAATTTTCTCACCAAAATAACAACAATTTTACATGATAAAAGTGAAGTACACAAAATTTATAGTGGTGTTAAAACACACCAAAAAGTGCACCAATTTTAAGAGAAAAAAATCTAATAATTTTTTGGAGTGCATTTATTACTGGTGTGCATATATTCATTTTTGCCGTGCCTTTAAAATTACTCTCTTCAGATGAACAAAAAATATGCACGCACATGTTACAAGTGGAGAAATATTAGACCTAAATTTATGCCCAAGTTCAACTCGCATTGAATTAGCCTGACCTAAAGTTGAGGGTAAAACTTTACCAATAAAAAAAATTTGTTTGATAGCCCTACGGTTCTGATATAATTATTTTTGGCCATTTTTGAAACCGTAGTCACCTCCTTCATTTCTCACCATTCAACTGTCAACGTTTTCATTCACACCGCTCCAATCCTCACTGTCTATTATATGACTTATAATCCATCATATTATGAACTAAACTTTAGTTTTTTACTACATGACTATTATAATTCAAACAAAATTTGGGTCACACAAGACTTCAGGTGATTCTTGCTAGCCTTTGCACTGCATCTCTTAGTCTTATTTATCCATATGTAGCTAAGTTTCCAAACTTCTTAGCCTATAAATATGCAAGTGATCCTCAACATAAGTAATGTCTGGTTGGATGACCGCATCATCAATCACAATGTACCCTTCCACATTAGTTAAATGCTTTGATAATTGATGGGTGCCCCGAGAAATCAAACTCTTTGGATGGATCCGAAAGATCACGGTTGTGACTAACTCGGTGAGACAATTCTGATGAGTTCAGTTTTGTGCAATTTCGAGACCATTTGACCCCTCAAACATGTGAAAGAGTTGGTCGTGAGCAACCCGAACTGGCATGGTCACCCCAGCCTCATGTCAGGGCTTCAGTCATGACTTACTCCTCCGTTTGAAGGGGTCGGTAAATAGAAAAAAAAATACTAATTTTGCACCATGTGCATTGCGACATCGAAAAGCCTTCAACGATGATAATTAATAAGATGAAACCGCATTCCTTTCAAGAATCTTAAAAGGAAACGGTTTCTTATACAAAGTTGCCATTTTTTTATTCCAGAAACACATTCAATTGAGCTCAATTTTATGAAAAATACATCTAATTTCAAATTTTATAATTTTAATTTCAGCTTTTTTTAATGAGTAGAGGAAGCCTGAAAATTTAAGGCCCCGTTCATTTCACGGGTTTTCGGAGGAGGGAATTAGTTTTGATTCAAATCCAAAAACTCATTGTACCTGGAGCGTGCTGGACTTGATGGGTTCCCATGAGCTGTCCTCAGGTGCAAGTCCAGCCCACTAGTTTGATTTTTAAATATCGGTTTGATTTTCCAAGATACTAAATTACAAATACAAGCAAAATCGAACCGTTTGTAGGCCTAGTTTCTAATGCCCCGATTCCTACTATAATTTCACATATTCGCCGCCTAAACTACATGAAAAAAAAAACTTAATCGACCGTCACCATCAGGCCCATATCCCGCTATATTTGGTTCTATGTCAAGACGAAATCACAAAATTTGATAAATTAATATGTGTTCACAGAGGAACACACACACACACACAATTGGCAGGCACGGGTCTCCGTCCCGAGGAAGGCGGCAACATTCTATTTGACTTGAGGGCCAATATTCGGCGGGGGCGCCGACATTCGGCGGGGGCGCCGACATTCGGCGAAGGCGGCGACATTTAATCCATGCAGGATGAGATCGACAAATTGCTTGCTTAAAATGTATATCTTCAATTTGTCGCCCGCAAATTGAATGACCATATTTTATTATACAACAATATTTAGGCCAATAATTTTAGGCATTGCTCTTACAAATATTTAGGCAAACAATTTCACATGTATAATCAATGGCGGTTCGAAGTTAGGTCGAGAAGGGGCGGACGCCCCCCTCAAAAATTTCGGAAAATCGAGGCTCCCGATCCCGTCCGGCGCAGCAGTTTGGCTTCTCAGTCGTCAGTTCGTCGATCGGAGGCCGCCAGACGTCAGTTCGTCGATCTCCCGACCTTTCGTCGAACGAAGTTCGTCGATCTCCCGACCGTTCGTTGATCGGAGCCGCGTTCGTCGATCGGAGCCCGTGTTCGTCGAACAGAGCCCGCGTTCGTCGATCGAAACTTGTTCGTCGTTCGTCGATCGTCCGTCCGTTGTTCGGAGTTCGTCGATCGCCCGTTCGACGATTCTGCTGCAGTGCCGCCGCCGTTCCTGTCCATTGCTATATCGCGTTGATTATGTATATACATATTAATTTGTTATTCATCTTCTTTATTTCTCTTTCCCGAGCCAGAGCTTTTGAGAGAGAGAGAAAGGGAGAGTTTAGGGTTTTGTGAGCTTCCGACCGCCGCCGACGGAGCTCCGGTGCACGGATTTTTAAAATTTAAATTTTCGCCCCTCCTGAGATAAAATTCTGGCTCCGCCACTGTGTATAATTCACATAAGTTGATGCTCTTACAAATATCATAAAATACATTTTATCCAAACAACAAGCAATTTATTCATGCTTGCTTAAAATGTAAATCTTCAATTTGTCGCAAGCAAATTCAATGAACACATTTTATTATCCAACAATATTTAGGCTAACAATTCTTAAGTATTGCAGCAAGAAATCTATATTTATAAGAGAATATGCATATCTCACGCTAATACCACACATTCAAACATAGCCATACGATCTATGTCCAACTCGAATCCTAGTCGTCTATTATTTCCCGAAACGATAGGAAGCCATGATCCGCCTACAACTCAATAAGAAAAGATACCTAATTCCATCTGTTGCTTCTACACCAAAAAAGGACTCACTCGCAACTCCTTCCACGATACCTCTAGCACGAAGCATCCTTCCCCGTGATTCCCGTCGCCCATCCTCCGCCCTCACCTCCACCCGCAACTAGTTGATGTTTTTAATGCCGCCTCGGACGGTCATTGTGGATTCCGAGTGATTAGTGCACTAATGATGGGTGATAATTGGCTACAAGTTAGAGTTGATCTAATGAATGAGTTGGTGAAAAGAAATATTTTGTACGACTCACTTTTTGGAACCACTAAAAAGCAAGAATTACTCAAGAGTCTTGATTGCAAAAGCACACATGCACCGTTTAATAAGTGGATGTCGATGTCGGATATGAGTTTAGTGATTTCAACTTGCTACAATATTGGCGTAGCTCTAATTTCAAAAAATAAAGTCACTTTCTTACCATTTGACGCTCCACTACCTCAAGCACCGAGTATTATTTTTATCGGATTCATCAATGGTAATCACTTCGTGAGACTATGCATGAAAGAAGGATGCCACTTCCCCCACTTTACACTCCTTAGAAGAGATATCACACACAAGTAGCAAGTTCATGGGAATGCATGATCAACAAAAAGGAATGAATTATAAGTGACTTATACATTTTTTATACCTTAATTTTATTCATTCACAACACATTTGTTAATGATTACCTTTTTTTGTGCAAATGATTTTCTAACAAATTTTGAGGTGCTTGAAGTTTAATGCAAAAAGATGAACAATTTTTTAGGCTCATATTTGACTTTTGGTATCATTTGTAATGCTAAAATATGTATATTGCTTGTTTAGAATGAAGACAAGTATTCAATTAAGCATGCATTTTATTTTATTTTTATGATGATTTTCTAGCAACAAAATAGTTTTCAATTAGCCATTCTAAAAAATTCCGACTTGCTAGTAGTAATGATTTGTTAAAAGCCAAAATAAATTGACTTGTAACATCACCCTTTTTTTGCTTATTTATAATGAATGATTAAGATTAAATTATCGAAAGGATCCAATGGTGCAAAACAAAAGTATGGTAATAGCGGGAAGAATAGTACATTGTCTTATAATATACACACACGAGTCGAACGACACAAGCATCCAGCCCTACGTGAATGCAATCGACGGGCTTCGCTATATAATATTTTTTTATATTTTATATTTAATTATATATTATATTTTTTAATAAAAATTTTTTGATAAGAAAAAATAAATGAAAAAACATTTTAAAAAAACAGCCTCCTGTTTTGGGCTGCCGCCGGCGTGAGCCCACCGGTAGGTTCGCCGGAACCCAGCGAACCTGTTGGGGGTAGTCCGGCGGGGCTCCGGGCACGGGATTTTGGGGGAGGGATGGAGGGGGGTATAGCCAAATTCAATATTCGCAGGTCATCGTGATGATTTGATTTGAGATCAAATGGTAGAGATTGTCCCAATGTCCTCCCCCCTCCCCCCCCCCCCCCCCCCCCCCCCACCTAGTCTAGTTACCTTGTCATAGCCAAATCCCATATTTCTTTATTATATATATATATATATTCCTAACTAAACAACATAAACAGACAAATTTAAAACAAATAATGTTAACAATGGAAGACAAAAAAGAAAAAGTAAATTCCATATAATAAAAAACTATCAGAAAACATTCAGTCAAAGAATTGCACAACCACCACGGCGACTGTTTGCTTCTATCATACCACATCTCAGTCTGACGAAAGAAAATCCCAGGCTATAGATGGAGCAGACCTTGGTTGCTAAAAATAGCAAATTTTCACCCCGGCACTCTGGAGAAATATAAGATGCCGACACGGGAAATCAAACCGGTCCGAGCGGTGTTGATCTGTAATTTATCCGAGAAACCATGCATTTCACTGAAATTTGCTGCCAAAGAAATCTTTTCCGCCCGGCACTGTAATGGGACGAATGGCAGGGATCGGCGACGAGAATTGGACTGGGCTAGGCACGGCATAAGCCTGCACGGGAGGAGAGGCTATAAGGTATGGGTTCATATAGTACTGCAAAGACTGGGCAGGAGCACCTGAAATCATAAAATATGATGCTTCAGTTGTTTTGAATGCTGCAAATATACAAAATCAGGTACTTGTGCTGTTTTTAAGTGGGGTTGTAAACATTTAGGCTCTGTTTGGGGGGACTTATTTTCACTGGTCAAGCGGTCACGTAGGGTCCAGTTCATGCGGTCGTGAACGCTTGACCGGTGAAAATAAGTCCCCCAAAACGGAGCCTTAGTGATTTATTTGTTTGTTTTGCAGAAATCACTTTTTGTGAACTACATGATTTTCATTAATTTGGGTGGGAATTAGTTATTTTCATCCACACTCAGCATTATTTATTATTATCATCATATAAAAATAAATAATATACGAATCTATTATCTCATCAATTCAACATCAGAATATTGCTATTAAAAGAAAAACTAAAACTGAAGATGATTTCCTGAACCTCAAGATTGAAACTAGTTACTCATCATTTTGAGATTGATTTTCCTGAACGAAAATCGGCTGTATCTAGTAAGAAGGAGAAGAAAAAGAAACATGAATTCCGGAAGAATGTTGATGTTACGTGCCTCTTTTGTGATTTTTATCGGATGGCAGCGGGAGGGAAATGGAGTCCGAGATACAAGGGTGTTAACCCTAAAAATGGTGGGGGAGATGAAAGAAGATGAAACCCGGAGAGGGTGGAGGAAGGAGAGAGAAAACCCTAAGGGGGAAGAGCGCTTAGAGAGAGGGAGATTCTTGAGAGAGAGAGAAAACTTGGTTTTAATCTTGCATACCATTACATGACCCCAAAGGCCCTATATATAGGCTCGATGGCATAACCGTAAATACCCAACATACATTAAATATTAAAAAAACTTAAACGCTACGACTCGATTTTACTCCTACAACTTGGCTCGATACAATACCACTCAATATAATAAGACTATAATACTAGATAACCAAGAGTGTGAGGTCCATATCAGTTGATCTCAAAATGACTTTCTTTTAACAATTAAATAATGGATATATGGATAGTGAAGTTGTTATGAAGACGGAAGAGGGCAAGGAACGAGGAGACGAGGACACACGTATAAGTCGACGTTCGGATCAAGGTGATGTGGACACGGATCCCAACTCGACGATGGACGTTCGCTAGTAGTGCGCAGAGGAGTTGTACAGCCATCTGCTTTATCTTTTTTATTATCGCAAATGTATTTCGGGCCGTGGGTTATTTACCGTTTGCCCTTGCGTACTTTGGAATTAGGCATCATATAAACCTATGTGTATCTCTCATTTGGACTGTCTTGGAAGTATGATAAAAATGGAACCCTAGGACTTTTGTTTTCTCCTCTTGCCCCACTTTCTCTTCTCTCATTTTCCCCTTCTCTATCTTGGAACCACGATGTAGCAGAAGTTGAATTTCAGGGGAAGAGCAGGGAGGGAGTCTTACGGTTCGTCAGTGCATGCTTGGTGGAAGCTGGACACACAGATGGTGGTTTCAGTGAGTTTTATTATAATTTGTTGGTAATATCGAAATGATTTTTTATAATTTGTTGGTGCAAGGAAAAGGAGACTCATATTAACAATTATTTCATGAAATTTTAGTATGTCTACATAGTTGATATGCACAAACTAAAAAATTGCAGTTAACATGAGATTTTTACCGGTGGTTTTATCAAAAATACCTTCGAATTTTGGTATACTGGCTTGGCAAGGGGTCAAAACAGGGAATCCTTGCGGGAAAACTGTGGTCCCTTGCATTGGATCCTGATACAAAAAAAGCAACAGTCAAATTAGTAGGTAACATAAAAAAGTGAGTCGAACATAAATAAACATGGACGATAATCATCAAATGAAACACAGAGAAAACAGGAAGCATGTTTTTAGAATTGTTGGAACTCAGAAGAACCAAATCGATTGAATTCAATCAGTTTAGCAGGGTAAAATGTTATAGGGACCAGTGTCCACACAGAATGTGTTCAGTCCTTGGATTTGCTTAGAAAATTTATAGATTAAACAAAAAAATGGCTGCACATTAAGTTCTCCAACATTATGAACACTGAATAATCCTCCATAAGAAAAGTTGAATGAATAAAGTTTAAAACAAGTAAATTCATTGAAACATCTTTTAGATAATTTAATTTTAGACATTCAAATTTGTTAATGAAGAGCGAAAAAAGTGCAAGAAGAAGTTTGACTATTCTTCTAAAATACTAGCTATCTATCTAGACTATGCTATCTAATGGATATCGACACTGGACTACGGGTCACCAGTCGGCGGGACCCACTTTCGTATATTCGCGCAGGAGGCGTCATCGGATCGGCGATCCGAGACCACGAGCGTGTCCGGCTCGTCGTTCTATTATTTTTAGGTATTTTATTTTTATTTTGAACTTGTTTTTGGTGTTTTGGGATATCGAGCGTAACGGCCAATCATAGCCGTTCACGCCCGGTGCCCAACCGCCCCCTCTTATTATAAATAGGGGCGGATGCTGCATTTTAGTTTCATTGTTTGTTTGTGAGAGATTCCAGGCCGACAATCATTCGTGGTGCGACGTCCCGGTTTCCTTTTCAATTTCCTGTCTATTTTCAGTTATTACCCTATTCCCATGAACCCCTCATTGTTTTCCCACGATCCGCTATTATTCATTGTCGCTCCCGACGTGTGACTGCACAAACCCGTCCCTGTTCATCTCCCCCCTCCTGCTGCTACCCACGCCATTATCGATCACAACCAGCATTCCTCTCCTGCATGCCATCATTGCCATTGCCAAGGCCGCTGCCCATCTTCTTCCCGTCGACTGTTAGCCATCCACTTCTCCGGCAGTTCATCGCCTCCTTTACGGGAGACGTAGATCACCCTCCCTTCCGCAAACCGCAGGCTCACCTTTGTTTCCCCACTGTACTTCTTCCCCCCCCCCCCCCGTCAGCCGCTAACCCTAACCAGCCTCTTCCATTTGGTGTAATCCTGCCCAAAACTGCAAGTGCTCGACCCCCCCCCCCCCCCCCACAACCTCGAGTGGAACCACTAAAAGCCCCTCTGTTCTTCTTCCTCCTTGCCCTTTCTCTGTCGTGGAACCACCATCAAAGCCAACAGCAACCACACCTCCCATGTATCCTGAATCCGACACAGCCATACCTCCCCTCCCTGCCTTCTCAGCAAGGAAAATCCCATCAGCCAAGTCAATTTTGGGCGCAACCCCAACTCGACTGCACCAGCCCTCTTCCAGGTTCCTTGTGCTTGTGAGTATTATTGTAGCGTGTTACTTCTTTCTTTATTAGTTATCGGTGGGAATCAATTTATTGTGCTATTGTTTACTTTCCTTAAATTCTTATAAGTTGTCATTTGTGAAGTGGTAGTGGAAAAGACCCCTAGTGAAAGTGGGCGTGATTTTGCTTAAGTGCTTGAAATTAAAATTCGCATTGTGGTAATTTGCTATGCATATGAAATCGTCACTGCTATGTTTTATTTCCGGATTATAGTGAAATTATTCATACATCATTTAAGTAGGAATTGTTTGAGTCCACAACGCATTATTCATTTAGGATTGCATTAGTGTCGGCACACACACGTCACACGGCCTACCCTGCGTCACTATCCTTTTTGAAACGTTCATCACACAAAAAAATATTTTTTTAATCAACTTCTAAGATTTATTAAAGTAGCTAATAGATAACCTTCATCTCCTTGTACTTTTAGATGATTTTAGCCTTTTTTGGATGAAGAATAGAAGATGTGCAAGGGGAATCTACCACTAACATGAAGACTCCAAACTAAGTTCCGCAAAGAGGAACCGACTTCTGGAAAATAACCCAATAAACTTGCCCGTGACACTAGATTAAGATTAAGGACAACGCAAATAAGACATCAAATAGCTTCAAAATATTTCAAAACTTTTCATAGCATTTTCTTTTAGGGTCCTTTAGATTGGATAAAACTAGGGCTCTGGAAGTCAAATTGGAGGTACACTTCCAATGAATGGACTTCCAATTCTAATTCCATGGACTAATTCCATTCAAATGAACAGACCTTAGGGGTCAAGATAATCTAACAAGAAATGATGAAGTTAGGAGGTCAAATATTTGAATCTCAAGTCATTAGAATTTAGAAATAATTGCAATAGGTGCAATGGTCTGTAAAATTGAAATAAGAATAACTATGATAGAAGAATGTAAGAAAGGTATGGTGCCCCAGGCCGTTCATCCAACGCCTTGTGAGCTTTAAGGCTTCTACTTAAAACCACCGGAATAAATGCTATTGACATGCTTTGCCTCCAAATTGTTAATCCAGGGTTCCTATTATACCTCTTTAATTAGGGCTCTTTTGATTTACAACAAAGATACTGTTAGAAATTGAACTTCGATGTATAAGTATCATACCAACATGATGCTCAATTTACTGGCAAAATAATTGATTGGATAATATGAAATTGTCATTTCTATGATATACTTTTCTTCATTTAGATCAAGTTTCAGACACTCTGACCTTCAGTGATATGACTATCATCAGTTGTTGAGAAAAAGTAATGTTTTTCAATTTGCAGAAATCTGTTATGTGTTATGATCCACCGTCAGTTATCATATTATATTCGTAGTATGTTATGTCGAGTCTTTATTATGATTTAGTCAAGTTAGATGTTTTAGTGGGTCTAGTCTTATTATATTTATGTATTTTTATATTTTATGGTTTGTGATGTAATTATGGGGTTGCCCCCGGGGGTTCTATATATTAGACCCGACATGTATTTTGGAAATTAAGCAATGAATTATGAAATGAATTATGAAAGTTTCTTTTATCTCTCTAAATTCCTCTCTCTCTCTCTCTCTAAGATCTTCTCTCCTTCCTCCACCCTCTAGGGTTTCTTCCTCTCTCATCTCCTCCTCCACCATTCTAGGGCTTGCCCTTTGTATCTCCGCCTCCAACAATCCGACAACGAATCAAGTCCATAACAACTTGGTATCAGAGCCATCCTTCCTCGGCGTTACTCTCCGCAACTCGACACCGCCGCCTCCGCTGTTTTCCGCAAGCCACAGCCGCCGCCTCCCCTGTTTTCCGCACAGCCAATCCACTGTCAGCCGCAGCCTCCCTCATTCCCTGTTAGCCACCGCTCAGTCGCAAGCCCTATCCCCTCCAGCACCCTACAAGAGCTCCGCCTGCGCCGTTTCTGTGACCCCAACCGCAGCTCCGTTTGTCGACGATATTTTTCAGTCGATCTCAGATCTAGAGCCCAGTCGCAAGCCTCCCTCCTCACGTCTTCCTCCATCTTCATCGCCGCACGCTCTCTCCTTCATCGTCTCCGTTTCGCGCTACCACACGACATCCCGTCCGCTAGCCGATTTCCCCTGTCGACGCACTTCTGCTGAGACTTCTTCGGCACGCACGTCACACATCCTCCCCTACCGACGCAGCTTTTCCTTGAGCCTTGTGCCTTTTCTGCTCTCATCGAAACCGACGCCACTATTCTGCTGCTACCTCTGCGCCTGTCCCGCATGCCCTCTCCACTTGATTTTTATTAATTCTAAGTGAATTAATAACTTAATCACCTAATTATGATGAACATGCAATTATGCGATATAAAATTAAGTGCCGCGGACGACGCCGCCCTTCGCTCGAAGTTGTGGGAAATGCTGCAGCCTCTTCAGGCTTCCGCATCTCGCCTCAACACCACCCTCGACAAATGGGTCACGTCGGGCCACTTCGGACCGCCGATTACGCCAGTTGTCCCTCCTCCGCTCGCCGAGGTTCCTCTCGCTCCACCGTCACCTACGATACATTCTGCTCCGCGGCTCTCCTCAGCCGCCTCCTCGGCCCATTCTGACCGCCTCCCGAGGCCGATTCCACCGCCGCCTACGCCACCGGCCCCCGCCTTGCCGGTCCCGCTCCCCAAGCCCGCACAACTTGTGCGGCCTCCGCCGTCGTCGTCGTCGCCGCCGTCGTCATCCCCTCCACCGCCGCCGTCGCCGTCCCTGCCGCCTCCGACCACGCCGCTGCCTCTGCTGTCGGCCACTACTCAGTCGGCCCTTTCGGTCGCATGGCCGTTACTGCCTCGCACCACACCGCCGTTCCCGCCGGACCCCTTCATTTTGCCGGACGTTGCCCCTTCGGTGGCCCTGCTACTCCGGCCTCCCGCAGCTCCACCAGAACAACCGGCCTCATTCCTTCCGCCACTCATCTTCCCACAGGCGCCGTCGCTACTCCTCGCCGCCACTACCACCGCGACGGACTACCGGGCGCTATTTTGGCGCGAGATCAAGGAGCCAGAGAAACCGACCATCCTACTGGAGTTTGAGCTTGAGGACAAGCTCAAAAAGAAGGACGGGTGGAATGTTATGTGTTATGATCCACCGTCAGTTATCATATTATATTCGTAGTATGTTATGTCGAGTCTTTATTATGATTTAGTCAAGTTAGGTGTTTTAGTGGGTCTAGTCTTATTATATTTATGCATTTTTATATTTTATGGTTTGTGATGTAATTACGGGGTTGCCCCCGGGGGTTCTATATATTAGACCCGGTCATGTATTTTGGAAATTAAGCAATGAATTATGAAATGAATTATGAAAGTTTCTTTTATCTCTCTAAATTCCTCTCTCTCTCTCTAAGATCTTCTCGCCTTCCTCCACCCTCTAGGGTTTCTTCCTCTCTCATCCCCTCCTCCACCATTCTAGGGCTTGCCCTTTGTATCTCCGCCTCCAACAATCCGGCAACGAATCAAGTCCATAACAAAATCATACATTTCCGAATCATGGTGTAAAGATGGCTTCACATAAGATTCTGGTGTGACTACAGGGGGAAAAATCAACACCCTTGCCTCTTTTATGGTTTTACCATTATTATTATTTTTCCTTTGATGATTATTATGGCAGAAAATAATTTGTAGTTGCATTTATTTTTTTATCATTCTATTAGATTTGATCATTAGTATAAACTTTCTAAATTTAAGATATTGTTATACTTCTTTTTCAAGCATACTCTATCTATTATCAAACTAACTTTAATTTAAACAGAGCTACTACCATATTAAAACATCTTATTGTCCATTTTGAAAAATTATATATTGTTTTCAAATGTGTATTCAGTTTTTTGGCTACCCAGAAGTTTAAATTAAAATGACTTACTATAGTCAACACTGTGGGCTCTGAAAGGCTTGGTCCTCATATGTCGAAAAGAGTTCTTTCATACAAAGTGCTGGATAAGCGCAAAGAAATTTGCATTCATAGTTAACTCTAATCATGGGAACAAATCTTTTACTTATCCCTTACAATTACATAAGAAAACTCTCCAGAATGACAATGGAGAGAACCAGAGAATAAGCTTATAAAGGTCTCCAAGAGTTTTAAGGCGAAAAGACTAAAATAAGTTGCTTAAGGGTCAAGCAAGTGGATAGTCCCATGAGCCCAACTATAACATCAGTAAAAGCTAATTCACCCTTATCTGGAAAAGAAACTGAATTTAAAGGCTGCTGAGAAGATTAATTTACTCGATTCACAGTCATCTCCTTCGTTGTTAGTCATGTGAGTCAATTCATGCATATCCCCAAAATAGACTATTATGAGGCAATATTTAGAATTAGGAACTATGTTATAATGGCCTCGGAAAGGGCATTCTTTATAAACATTAGCGGCATCTAAATGTTTCTGAATATTGTGACAAAGATTGAGCTCGCTTTGATGTTTAAATGAGATCTACAAGTGGCTACTCTAAGTTTATGGGCGGGAATTAGATGTTATGCAAAGTAAAAAAGTATAATATTGCGGTCCAATCCAGGAGGTAATCAGAACTCCAATATAAAGTTGCCTGATTTTTGAAATATTAGGTCCCTATGAAGTTAACCATTGTTTCCTATAGTTGGATGATTCGTCACGTAGAGCCAAGAAGAGTTATCACTTATCACATCTTCGAAGAAGCAGGCCTTTGTTTACAACGGTTGAGGTTCAATATCGTTGGAAGAGAAGAACACTTGGTTCTCTTTTTGTTGATGTCACGACTGCTACTGTTCAGTTGATTCTTCTCCCTTACTCATGGGCTCTTTCGTTGTTGGTCGGTTTGCCCGTTCGCTCATGTTGGGATCGTTACATCCTTGGTTCTTCTTCTCCAAAGTGATGCATTGGTAGGTTTTAGGGGCGACTAAGATGTGATTTCTAAATACAACAATTAACTTGAAATAATAAGATTTATAAAAACAAATGCAAGACAACCCACAATTAAGGAAAACTCCACAGATTAGAGAAGACAAGATGTAGTAATAATGTGAGATTGTGCAAATAGTAATTATACAAGTAAACGAGGATTAACACTAGCCACAAAAGCTGTAGAAACAATGTTTACAATAAGATATAATGCAAGCAAGAAAATAATCATCAATTCGACAAAGAATAATTAACAACAAAATTAAAACTCACATGACTATAAGGTAGAAGGTTTAGTGGATATCCGGAGAGCTATCAGCGGTCAGGGAGGAGGCAAATGAGTGAATCTGGTTCTTCGGCAAAGGTTGGGACTGCTGGAGCACAATCCCTTGATTGGGAGAAATTTTCCCGGTGACTTGGTGATAGAGACTGTTGGGAAGGGCTGGGGTGTTGGCGCGGCTGTGGAGAGTTTGGAGAAGGTTGCAGGCATTGGGGAGAACCCAGGATAAGCACTGGGCAGGAGCTGGTTGTAGGGTGGAAGCAGGATTTTGGGCGCAGGCCGGCGGTTTGGAGTCCAGGCGGAGGCTTGGAGATGGTCCAGCCAAGGAGGAGGTTGAGTAGAATAATGAGTCGGGTGTGGGGAGCCAGAAGGAGGGGCCGGCTGCTTGCAGAGAAGATGATAGCTGACTGCTATGTGGCTTGGAGGTGGGGTGCAGTGGGAGTTAAGAGGGACATGGGAGTTAGGAGGAGTTGGCCGGCTAGGGATTTGAGTGGAATGAATTCATCTGGTATCCTCAACAACACAAGCCTCTTTAAGGAGTCTCAACCATAGGTTACTTAAATACCCTTAGCTCTCAAGAGGACGTCCCTTCCAATGTCATATTGTCCAACTGTCCAAGGATTTGTGAATGAACCGAATAAAATTCAGGCTTGCTGCCAAAAAAAAAAGGTGCTCGCATTGTATTTGTATCCTTCGCGGGTCAGAAGATAGATACAAAAAAATCATTCCTATGTTAATTTTCTGAACCCCAAAAAAATCTGACAGAATTAGACCTCATCTCCAGGTAATTAATAACCACAGAAATGTTACACATACGATTGAGATTACTCCCATCTGAAAACATCATTGTTAGGTTGTCAAATTGCAAACAAAATTCAATATTGGGGATTCCACCAAAAGTACCATCCATGTATCATCCCGAATACACTCATGATCACCTAGAATCCACTTTCCTGAAGGATACTGTTATGGGTTTCGTGCCTAGTTATTATCAAGTCGGATTTTATTATTGTTGTCTTTTATTTAAATTATTATTGTATTTTATTTATTAGTTGGGAGTTAGAAGTTGTTATGGGTTTTGTAAGCCTATTTAAAGGCATATGTTGTTGGTACGAGGGTATCAAAGAAGTCATTCTATTTCTCTTGTCTTGTTAAGAGATCTTGATAGTTATCTCTCGGGTGAGAATGCCCCGCCTAGGCGGCGGTACTTCCAGCTCCGTAATATCCTCTGCCTTCATCATCTCCGCCTTCAGTCATCCTATGGCAACTCTACCGACGTTTTACGGAAGCCCGTAACAACTTGGTATCAGAGTCTATTTCCCCTAGCGTTCTCTGCCATCATTTTCGACGGATCTGCAAAATATTTTCTACTTTCCACGACTAGCTTCCTTCAAAATCATGATAGCCAGAGCTTCGAAAGATAAATGATTTTGCTTCAGAACCGTGCCTTGTCAACGCCTCCTGCTTCAATTTCGACGCACCAACCCGCCCTTCGTCAGCATCATGGTTGTTGCCCGATCTTTTCTTGTTGTCGATCCTGCTGCCATTGCAGGGACCCCGTCGGCCTCCAAACTCGCAAGGATTCACGTCCCTCCTCCTCAACCAGCTACCTGTGACGAGTTGCATCCAGTGTTCCAACATTTTTGCTCCATGCCAATGCACGTCAATGCCATGGGCCGACTCCTTTCCTCGAAACAAAGGGCTCGAGCCGCCATCCCTTTCTCTTGAGCTGAGTGATCAAAGCCCCGCGTCAGCAACCGGGACGCCATCGAGCCCTGCGCCTACACCCTCTCCGCTTGCAAGACCGCCTATTGATTGTCTGCTTTTCGAGTCATGTGCTTTTCGAGCTCCCTTTAAGACATTGCAACCTATATTTTGAGTAATTAATTAATCAATCACATCAATGATTAATTAATTCATTTTTATTCAAAAAGTGGATGTTTTATAATTGGGTGGCATCATATGGAAGCATCGTGGATCTCGCAGCAATTCAAATATTTCAACCGCCACAGGGAAATTGAACCGTCTAGTCAACCACTCCTTATCTCGTGCTCTCTCCATTTTATCTTCGACAGTGATCCACAATTTGAGGGACCATCCGATGAAATGAATACACTACATTATGCAAACGTTCATGACATCCTTAGAAGCATGCCTTCAAGAAGCCAATGCACGTCACCGGGAAGACATTGCCACACTCTCCAACAAGCTCAATGATATGACAACAGTCATTCTACTCGTTACTGCCCCATCACATGACCAAGCCAGCAGCAGTCAGGCATCTCCACCGCAGCTTATACGCCACGATCCACTGACCCTTGTACACCTCAAAACTATTATTATGGCGTGCTACACCAAGTTGGAATTCCTAACCAATGATGGGAAGATCGGTACATTAGATTGGTTAACCATGTGCGAGCAATTGTTCGTCCGCCAACAAACACCAGCTGTGGAATGGATTCATCTGGTATCCTTCCACCTTCTTGACTCAGTTCTGTTTTAGTTCGCTCATTTGCACGTTGAGCAACCAGAGTTGGCATGGGAGGCCTTCAAGAGGCTCTGCAACATGAGATCCAGTCATCACATCCGCAACAACCCCCTTGGGGCACTCACGACATTACGACAAACATAGTCCGTGGATGCAAATCTGGAACAGTTTCAAATTATTCTTGCTCACATTACGATACCCCCAGAGATGCAGAGCGCCATCTTTATGACCGAACTTTGTGAACGGCTGCGACTAGACGTCGAATTTGAGGCTCCTCAAGATTTGGTGGCTGCTATGAGTTAAGCTAGATTGTGGGAACGTCAGCTTCAGCTCGATCAGAGTACTTATATATCCTGGGCGTAAAGACTCAGGACGGGCAAATCGAGGGTAACCAAACCACACCAATTCGTCAGTTGTCTCGTGCGGAAATGTTTGAATGGCACACAAGAGGGTTACATTTTAACTATGATGAGAATTATACTCATGAATATTGTTGCATGAGGCTCTTTGTACTAGCCATGGAGGACTCCGATGAGAAGGGAGTTTGCTGACGTAGACACTGATTCCAATCTCCCTTGAGCTTGTTGGAAGCGCGACCTCTCGGCACACGTCCTCTTCTTCTCGAACACTCCTCCGGCAAGCACACGCCCGCTCGCACACACTCCCTTCTTTGGCGAACACTACCTCCTCTCCGAGCACTCTCCACGCCGAGCACGCACACTCCACCACTCAGGCGAGACGCACCACCTCACTCAGGCGAGCACCTCCAACCTCTTCTCGGCAAGCACAACCACAACCTCCACTCACACCGGCGAGCACTCACGCGAGCAGCTCCCTCCTACACGACGGCGAAAAACTCTACACGAGCAGCTCCCTCTCCTCTACTTCCTCCTGCGAGCACTGCTCCTCGCCAAGTCCAGGCGAGAACTCCTCTACTTCTTCCTGCGAGCGGACTGCACCGGCTAGAGGCGGACAAGGCGAGCTGGCTGCTGTTGGCGAGGGCGAGTAGGGGTGCGAGATGAGGGTGGCGAGATGTTAATGGCGAGATGGGAACAGGCGAGATGGGAACAGGCGAGATGGGAACAGGCGGGAGTAATGGCGAGCTTCTTTCTGCGGAAGAAATAAAATAAACTCTCACTACCTTTCCCTCTCTCTCTCTCTCTAGAAATTTCTGCCGAAATTTTCTCTTCAATTTTTCAACCACACCAAATACAAAGGGTACACGCCTATTTATAGGCAACAAAACTTTACATTCTCTCTCCACAATTAATGCACACCCTCTCTCCTCTTTTTCAAAATAAAATACATATATAAAAAAACACATTTAAAAGTTGACCTGGTCAACGAAATCAAAACCAACAAACTCCCCCTCAAACTTGGCAGCACATGCCGAGTTTGCCTTTGAGCTTCGCAAACGTCTCTGCCTTCAGCGCCTTGGTGAAAATGTCTGCGACCTGCTCTCCGGTGGGGCAATACTTTACTTCGACCGTCTTCAGCTCCACTTGCTCCCGAAGAAAATGGTATCGAGTCTCGATATGCTTGCTCCTCCCATGCAGCACTAGGTTCTTCGCGAGCTGGATAACCGACATGTTATCTACTAACATTGTCGTTGGCCAGTCCTGCACATGATGTAGCTCCTCTAATAGCTTCCTGAGCCAGATGGCTTGGCAGGCGCATGCCGCCGCCGCTATATACTCCGCTTCGCATGATGACAAGCTATAGTAGCCTGCTTCTTTGAGCTCCATGAGAACGCCGCCGTCCCCATGTGAAAACAGTATCCGGAAGTGCGCTTCCGATCATTGGCATCTCCACCATAGTCGCTATCCGAGTAACCGACTAGCTTCAACTCTCCTCCTGATGAGTACTTCAGGCCATGGTCCCTTGTTCCGTTCACATATCTTAGGATTCGCTTCGCTGCGGTGAAATGATCCTGCTTGGGCTCCTCCATATACCTGCTTACTACCCCGACCGCATACATGATGTCCGGCCTAGTGAAGGTCAAGTACCTTAGACTCCCGACTAGGCTCTTGAACATCGTCGGGTCCACACCTTCCTCCTCAGAGTCCTTCCTCAACTTTGTCCCTGGGTCCGCTGGAGTGGAGATAGCCTTGCTACCCTCCATCCTGAACTTCTTCAGAATTTCTTCAGCATACTTCTTCTGGGATATGAAGATCCCGTCTTCCTCCTGCTTCACCTCAACCCCCAGGAAATAACTCAGCTCTCCCAAGTCCGTCATTTCGAATTCCTTCTTCATAAGCTTCTTGAACTCCTCAAGCATGGTTGGGTTGTTCCCGGTGAATATCATGTCGTCCACGTATAGACACAAGACCATGATATCCCCGTTCTCCTCTATCTTCACATACAGGGCATACTCGTACGGGCACTTCACATATCCATGCTTCTGGAGGAAGGCATCTATCCTTCCATTCCACGCCCTTGCTCCTTGCTTCAGCCCGTACAAGGCTCTGTCTAGCTTGCAGACTTTTCTCTCCTGGCCCTTTACCACATACCCTGGGGCTGCTCGATGTACACGTCCTCTTCCAGGTACCCATTCAAGTACGCCGCCACAGCATCCATTTGCAAGATTGTCCACCCATAATGAGCCGCCAGTGCGATGATCAGTCTTATGGTATCTATCCGCGCAACTGGGGCGTAGACTTCATCATAGTCCACTCCTTGGACTTGTCTATACCCTTTCACCACCAGCCTGGCCTTGTGCTTCTCCACAGCGCCGTCTTTGTTCTTCTTCACCTTATAGACCCACTTTACCCCGAGGGGTTTGTGGCCTGCCGGTGGATCCACTAGCCTCCAGGTATCGTTCTTCTTGATAGAAGCCATCTCGGCATCCATCGCCGTCCTCCAAGATTTCTCCTGGGCAGCTTCTTCATAGGACCTTGGCTCACAATCTGCTAAGAGGCAATACAATGAATAGTTAGTATGGATTGGGGCCGTCTCCTCATAGAGCTCCCCCACCCTCTTCATCCTGGGTGGTGGACTCTCGGAGTCACTCCGGCTCCCGCTGCCTCCTGTAGAATTTCCTCCACTTGAGCTTTCCCCTCTTGAGTGGGAGGTGGAAGCTCCCCCTGAATTCCTGCTCGGTGGTGATGGTGGCTCCACTCCACCATCCTCGGCTCCAGCCTCATGACCTCCTTCATCTTCATCCTCGAAGAACATGCCCTTCATGCTCCTCGTCTTCTCATCCCATCTCCAGCTGCTGCCTTCTTCGAACACCACGTCTCTCGAGACGATGACCTTCTCTGTCACCGGGTTGTAAAGCTTGTAAGCCTTGCTCTCCAGAGCGTAGCCAACAAAGATACACTTCTCGCTCCTATCGTCGAGCTTCTTCCTTCTCTGTTCCGGGATGTGAGCATGAGCTACACACCCGAAGACCCTTAGGTGCTTCACGCTTGGCTTCCAGCCACTCCATGCTTCAAACGGCGTCATGAACTTCACGCTCTTTGTGGGGCATCTGTTCAGTAGATACACCGCACACTGCACTCCTTCCGCCCAGAAACTCTTCGGTAGCCCCTTCTCCTTCACCATGCTCCTCGCCATGTTCATGATGGTGAGGTTTTTCCTCTCTGTCACTCCGTTCTGCTGCGGTGAGTACGCCGCCGTCAGCTGGTGTGAGATCACATTCTCCTTGCAGAAAGCATCAAACAGCCTCGAGGTGTACTCCCCACCTCGATCTGTCCTTAGCACCTTCAGAGCCTGACCGCTCTCCTTCTCCGCCATAGCCTTGAACTCCTTGAACTTGTCAAGGGCCTCAGATTTCTCCCTTAGGAAATATACCCAGCACTTCCGACTTAAGTCATCTGTGAAGGTTATGTGGTATCTGCTTCCGCCTATTGAGGTGGTCTCAAACGGACCCGCAATGTCCGAGTGAACCAGTTCAAGCTGCCTCCTTGCTCTCCAGGACTTCCCTCCTTCAAAACTCTGCCTCTTCTGCTTCCCCTTCGTGCAAGCTTCACACACCTTCTGAGGTGGTGAGATCATTGGCAGATCTGTCACCATCCTTGAGTGAGATAGCAGCTTCAACCCCGTGAAACCCAAATGGCCCATCCTATGGTGCCATAGCCATGCTTCTTCCTCTTCCTCCGTTCTCGCGAGACAAGCTGTCTCTTGAGCATCCATCTTCAGCGTGAAGAGACGGTTCGCCGTCATCTCCACCTTCACTACTTCCTTCCCTTGACCATTCTTCATTGCCAGAGACCCATCCTTCATCTGGACGCAATAGCCTCTCTCCACTAACTGCCCAATGCTCAAGATGTTGGTCTTCAACCCTGACACATAGTACACATCGTTCAGGTGTACTCTTTCCCCGTTCAGCTTCGTCTCCACCAAACCCTTTCCTTCCAAGGAGATCTTTGACGCATCCCCGAAGCTAACCTCACCCCCAATGGGTTCAAGGTTTGTGAACATCTCTCTATCTCCACACATGTGGTTGCTCTCCCCTGTGTCCAGGTACCACACTTCATTTTTCCCTTCTTCCGCACCTCGGTAGGTTAGGAACATCATCGGGTTTCCACCTCCAGCATTGTTCCCATTGTTCCTAGCCTCTGCATAGTGGTTAGCTTCTTCTCTTTTCCTCGGACTCCAGGAGTCGTAGCTCATATGCCCATACTTGTTACAGTTGTAACATTGTACTTGGGACATATCTCCTCGGCCTCTTCCTCGGCCTCTTCCTCTTCCTCTTCCTTCTTGCCAACCTCCTTGAGGTCGCTCCGCCTCTTTCTGAAAATTTTGGTTTCTACCTCCCCTTCTTCCTCTGCCTCTACCTTGGTGACCTCGGCCACGCTGGCCGCCTCCTCTTCCTGAACTTTCCCCAAAGTTCAACTGGGTCTGGAGTGCTTTTCCCAAGCCACTCGCTTCTTCATCATCCTGCAGCATCCTGTACTCATGAGCTTGCAAAGAGCCTACAAGCTCATCCAAGGCCATCTCGGTGAGGTCCTTCGATTCTTCAATTGCCACCACTATATGGCGGAACTTCTTCGACATAGATCTCAACAATTTCTCCATGAAGCTTACATCTTCGATCGTCTCCCCATTTCTCTTCATCTCGTTTGTGAGCGTCCGCAGACGAGTCACATAGTCACCGACCTTCTCAGTGCGTTGCATCTTCGTTACTTCATACTCCGCACGGAGGGACTGTAGCTTCACCTTCTTTGCCTTCTCAACCCCTTGCATGGAGCATTGCAACACCTCCCATGCTTCCTTAGAGGTTCTCGCGTCTGAGATCTTCTCGAAGGTTGCTTCGTCAACCCCTTGATACAACAAGAATAGAGTCTTCTTGTCCGCCTTCCTTGTTTCTCTAAGTGTTGTCTTCTAGGCGTTAGTCAACGCCGCCTCTGCTGCAGCAGTGCGTTCCTCATACCCATTCTCCACTATATCCCACAACTCCTTTGAGGCGAGTAGCACTCGCATCTGTATACTCCAATTCCCATAATTGGTCTTCGTCAACTTGGGGACTTGCCCCGGCATAGCTCCGCTCGTCTCCATTGCTTCTACTCCTCAAACCTTCCGAGTCACCGCAAAGGTTTGCAACCTGGCTTTGATACCACTTGTTGGAAGCGCGACCTCTCGGCACACGTCCTCTTCTTCTCGAACACTCCTCCGGCAAGCACACGCCCGCTCGCACACACTCCCTTCTTTGGCGAACACTACCTCCTCTCCGAGCACTCTCCACGCCGAGCACGCACACTCCACCACTCAGGCGAGACGCACCACCTCACTCAGGCGAGCACCTCCAACCTCTTCTCGGCGAGCACAACCACAACCTCCACTCACACCGGCGAGCACTCACGTGAGCAGCTCCCTCCTACACGACGGCGAAAAACTCTACACGAGCAGCTCCCTCTCCTCTACTTCCTCCTGCGAGCACTGCTCCTCGCCAAGTCCAGGCGAGAACTCCTCTACTTCTTCCTGCGAGCGGACTGCACCGGCTAGAGGCGGACAAGGCGAGCTGGCTGCTGTTGGCGAGGGCGAGTAGGGGTGCGAGATGAGGGTGGCGAGATGTTAATGGCGAGATCGAACAGGCGAGATGGGAACAGGCGGGAGTAATGGCGAGCTTCTTTCTGCGGAAGAAATAAAATAAACTCTCACTACCTTTCCCTCTCTCTCTCTCTAGAAATTTCTGCCGAAATTTTCTCTTCAATTTTTCAACCACACCAAATACAAAGGGTACACGCCTATTTATAGGCAACAAAACTTTACATTCTCTCTCCACAATTAATGCACACCCTCTCTCCTCTTTTTCAAAATAAAATACATATATAAAAAAAACACATTTACAAGTTGACCTGGTCAACGAAATCAAAACCAACTGAGCTTGGGGTCAAGCTCATTTTGAACGGCGGGAGAGATGTTACGGGCTTCACGTCCAGTTATTATCAAGCCGGATTTTATTATTGTTTTCTTTTATTATGTTGCTTTCAATTATTAGTGTCGAGGGATAGAAGTTAGGAGTTGTCATTATGGGTCTTGTAAGCCTATTTAAAGGCATATGTTGTTGGTATGAAGGTATCAAATAAGTCATTTTATTTCCCTTGTCTTGTTAAGAGATCTTTGTATATCTCTCTCTCTCTCTCCCGAGCACGCCTCTCCTAGGCAGCCGTGATTCCGGCTCCGTAGTATCCTTCGCCTCCATCATCCCCGCCTCCGGCCATCCTCCGATAACTCAACCGACATATTACGGCGAGCCCGTAATAGATCCTCCTCAAGGTGATCCGCTTTCTCTCTCCGTATCAAATACATCACACATGATTCTTCAACTTGGGATAATTATGAACACCTCTTACTTTCTTGCAGTAATTTATCTATTGTATGCACTAGAAATCGCAAAACGCTTCGATAAATTACCTTCAATACCAAATTCAGTGGGAATAGCAATAGAATTCAAATTTTGGTTTAAAAGGAGACGTTCAAAGAAGGAGTCTAGACGGATAGAGAGCTTACCAATGGAATGGATTGTCCTCGGCATAGAGAGGAAGAACCCCACTAAATTGATACTGAAATATTGGGGCTGAAAAATAATTGTTGCTAGAAAGGATCATTGTTGTTGCAAGAAGGATCTGTTGCAAAAGGATCGTAGCTTAAGGATTGCCACTGGAAAATTGATGCAGGAGAGGCTCAAAATGGCATTAAAAAGGAGACTAAGAACAATAACACTGTCTGAGGACAAAGTGATGGGGATCACAGTTGGAAATTGAATCATTGAGGCTCACACGGATCACCATTCACAAGAGACGGAGATAGGATCGTAGTTTGGACGATTCAACTGCGTAGTCATGTTCGGATCAACCACAACATATTTTTATGTAAATTTTCCAGTTTTATTTCAAAGGATTTTACGACAAACATGATCATTCATAGTGATTATCTATGTAGCACGGGGACGGAAACGGGATACCGGATACGATACGAAACGGATACGGGAAACGTGATTTATAAAAAAATACGGATACGGGAAACGTTTTTAATTTTTTTTAATTTTTTTAATATAAGTACTAATTAATATAAAAAAATACAATTAACAAACTAAGGTACCATCTCAGTCACTACATTCAATAAAGAATAATTGACGCACAATCATGTTGTTTAGGCACAATGAGAAAGATTAGGCTAGGAGAAGGTATTGGATATCACAGGAAGAGAAAATATGAAGAATAGCTCATGCAATCTATTCCTTGAGGTATCCAAAAGCACAAACATTATTTATAGTGCCTACAAGTACATACATTTTAGTTTGATTTATTTATAATCAATACAGATTACTCAAGAGTCAAGATTAGGCCTACAAGTACACATTGAGAACTAATATCATAATATGTAATGATGATCATCAAACTCTTCACATAAACAAGATCTTATTTAGCATTAAATTAATAAAATGATTTTGTAAGGAGAAGAAATTATTTCTAAGAGTTAGCCACCATTTAATATGAGGCGTGACTGCGCGCCTGACGCCGTGAATAAAATAGCGGGAAATGCGTATCCCGCATGGGGGATACGCGTTTACCAATTAATTTTTTTTATTTAATTTAAATATTGCGTTTCCTACGTTTCGGAAACGCGTTTCCGCGCGTTTCCGGGTCGTTTCCCGTATTCGATACGCGTTCGAGACGATACGCGAAGCACGGTTACTTAAAAATGAACCAAACGCTTCGCGTCTACAATGTTTTCTTCTAAAGAGAATATAGACATCATTTGAAAGTCCCCAAACTGTCAGGCTATATTTAGAAGAAAACATTGTGGAGAGCATTCAAGAGGTATAGTTGGTAAAGTAATAAATGGAAGTATTAATTTTTGGAAATATATTGAAAATGAGCAAAGGCAAAATCACTTTATAATAAACTCTTCCTGCTCGTGGAAAAAGGCAGTCGGAAGAATACAGAGAACGGGAATACCCTCGTTTTCTCTATATTGCCGGCAGAACTTCCCACTCCACCGACACCCGTGAATTCCACCCCTGCACGCCAGCTTTTCGACTGGAGAAGCAGGCGAGGAAGTAGACGTCGGCGAATCAAGCCCGACGACGTCAGTACTGACAAAGCCTTCGCCGTTCCAAGTCCTGCTCACCGTCTCTGTTATCGTCGGCCACACAACGCCCCTGTGTGACCAGCCCGACGGTGCTTCAGAAGATTCTGGTCTTCAACCACCAGTCATCAAGCCCCCGTCGCCGATTTCCCCAGAACCATCCGCCGTTCAGTTCCGTCCTCCTCACAGAAGAGCCCATACACCAACTGCGACTAGGTGTTGTCGACTTGGACCTCCTCCAACCGGCGACCCAGCCAGGGCCCTTGGCGATTAGACCTCCCGACGGTGCTTCAGAAGATTCTGTTCTTCAACCACCAGTCATCAAGCCCCCGTCGCCGATTTCCCCAGAACCATCCGCCGTTCAGTTCCGTCCTCCTCACAGAAGAGCCCATACACCAACTGCGACTAGGTGTTGTCGACTTGGACCTCCTCCAACCGGCGACCCAGCCAGGGCCCTTGGCGATTAGACCTCCCGACGGTGCTTCAGAAGATTCTGTTCTTCAACCACCAGTCATCAAGCCCCCGTCGCCGATTTCCCCAGAACCATCCGCCGTTCAGTTCCGTCCTCCTCACAGAAGAGCCCATACACCAACTGCGACTAGGTGTTGTCGACTTGGACCTCCTCCAACCGGCGACCCAGCCAGGGCCCTTGGCGATTAGACCTCTGTCAACCCACTGACAGGACTACGTCTTTGCTGCTGACGAGCTTTGGAACGGACTCTGCTGCTATATCCTTGCGGTATCCTTGCTCCTCTTTAATTAGCCTAATTTTATGCAATCTAATTAAATAATTATAGTTTGCCCTTGAACATTCGTACTGCCTTAATTTCTGTTATTTCATAAATTATTATTGTGATTTATGCTTGTGATCGTACAGATCCCGTTTTGATTCAATCTGTTAAACGCTTAGAAGCTCAATTTTAGATAAAATTAACGGTCTTATTAAAGCCCAAGCGTCGATAGTGATTTTGCGCGCAAAAACTCGAGTTGGCCCGCACGGCCTACAACAAATAAATTAATTCGCATAAAAAATATCTATTTTTCGAAACCCTAGATTAGGTTTACATCAGTTTGGTATCAGAGGATTTCGACTCACTCCTACCGTGAATTGGTCGATCCGTTACTTTTTATAAAAAAAATCGTTATTCCTATTTATTAAAAAAAAGAGGAATTTTACTTTGAGTTTTTAAATTTTGTTTGTCTTTTAAAATAAAATTAAAAAAATTAAAACTGTTTTTCTACCCTAATTCGCATAAAAAATATCTATTTTTCGAAACCCTAGATTAGGTTTACATCAGTTTGGTATCAGAGGATTTCGACTCACTCCTACCGTGAATCGGTCGATCCGTTACTTTTTATAAAAAAAAAATCGTTATTCCTATTTATTAAAAAAATGAGGAATTTTACTTTGAGTTTTTAAATTTTGTTTGTCTTTTAAAATAAAATAAAATTAAAAAAATTAAAACTGTTTTTCTACCCACTCGGGTAATCCCTCATTTCAAATAAAATTTTTCAAATTTTTTTTTCAACGTGTTCTTCCGTTAAAATAAAATAAAATAAAAAGTGATTTAAATTTTTTTTTAATAAAAATCAAATAAATTTTTTAAAATCAAATTATTTCAAATGGAGAAAAGGGTCGATCATTTAGAAAATAGCGTAGGAGACTTGACCCAACGAATGAGCGACTTGATGAAAGCGGTAGAAACTCACCGTGAATATGGGTAGTGTCGGGCACGTTATAAACGGATTGCGCACATCATTTAATAATATCAAAACCATCATGAACATAAACCGAGCAACTACCCCAGTGGCTGAAGTAAACTCTAACCCTAGACCTCTAGAACTTGCACACCCCGGACCTGAACCACGTAATCAACCTTGTTGGGATGTAGGAGTCAAATTAGATGTTGGTGATTTTGAAAGACATTTAGAACCTGAGAGTTGTTTAGACTGGTGTGATCGGATGGACCGTTTCGTGACTTGGAAGCAATTGCCCCAAGCTAGGCAAGTTGAGTGTGCCACGCTTGGACTGAAAGTGTCCGTCCTAGTATGGTGGGGACAACTAGAGCGTTCTAGATATAATTTAGGCATGCATCCTATTACCACGTGGGCAAAGTTTAAAACACAACTTCGAAAACGGTAAGTTCCACCCAACTATTTGCAGACCCTCTACCGTCGGTTCCACAACCTACGACAAAACAAATTATCGGTGGATGAGTATACGAATGAGTTCCTAGTACTACAGTCTCGCCTCGACCTCCAAGAGGATGATGACATGATTGTGTCCCGTTATCTGAACAGGTTACGCTACTCCATTAGAGACCAACTGGAACTGTTTGATTATAAGGACTTATGAGAGATTTCGAGTCGCGCAAGGAGAGTGGAGTCCGTACAGAAGCGGGCATCCGGAGTTAGGTCTACTGATAGATCCACATCGAGCGTCACCACTGCCCCCACTGCCGGAATCTTAGACTCCCATCACCCTCCAATCATTGTCGGGACTCCGACCTCATCCACTATTCCATCCAAGGGTAAGGAGATTATTGGGGCTAAGCCCAACACTGGAGTATTCTGATGCTTCACGTGCATGGAACCAAGACACAAATCATCTGAGTGCCCGCGACGCCACTTTGTCGCTATTATTGATTCCACTGATGGACGTGAACCCGAGTATGGAGTCAACATTACTGAATCTAACCTTGAACCCTAATAGCATAGTACGAGTCATATGAAAAGCAAGCAAATGAAAATAAAGAAAATAAGAACTCACCCCTACTTTCTCTTTTCTTTTTTCCATGCACTGCTCATTTCCCTGTTTTCCACCTTGAGAGTTCATGACCTAAATACATTACCATTATTAGCCGGTCCTATTGTAATAATAACGGTGTTATCATAAATTCATAATGATCTTGGGGTACTATAGCTAAGGGTGGGGAGCAAAAACCGAAAACCGACAAAACCGACCAGACCGACTGAACCGCACCGATTGTGAAACCGAGCCGCCCGGTTCGGTGTCGGTTCGGTTTGGGGCTTGTGAAAACCGAAGTCATTTCGGCTCGGGTCGGTTTTCAAGTTGTAAAAACCGATCAAACCGAACCGAACCGACTAATATTATAATAATTTTACGTCTCATTTTCACTTAATAAATGTAAGATGTGTCTCATTTCGACTTAATATAAATATATAATTTTACGTGGCCAAACCAAAATGAAAAATGACTACATTAGTTAACTTTAAAATTATGTACAAGCCAGCTGACCTAGCTTCTATTTGCACTTAGCCACTTAATAAATATATATAAAAAGCTATTATTTCACGCAAGCCTCATTTCCGTGAAGTGGTGAAGGACAACTATGGTATTGTTACATGTTTATAATTTCTCTGGTTATAATGTTTATGTTGACGGGATGATAATAATATTTTTAAATATTGTTGCATGTTTATTTATCATTTGTATAGTTTATTGATACAAATTTAAATATTTTGATAACTATATGATGAACGATCGTAACATTTGCTTCACTTAATTTACAAGAGTGCAAATGTGTAATTAGGGAAGTACAAAAACCGACACCGAACCGCAAAAAACCGATAAAAAACCGAACCAACAACAAACCGAACCGACCGGGTTTGGTTCGGTTTGGTTCGGACCTTTCGAAAACCGAAGCATGTTGGTTCGGTTTCGGTTTGGGTACAAACCGACCCAAACCGAACCGCTTGCAGGCCTAACTATAGCTGCCCTTTAAACTAAACATGAGAGTTTGCCCCTACTTAAAACATATACACTTGTATACAAGTCGTACTATTCCTGCCTTTAACTAATTCAGCGCTATGCACCACTAATCCCCTTCCCTACAAGGTAAATGGCAGGCTACTTAAGATAGGATTTGCTGTCCTAACTCTATGCATATGGAATTTGCACTAATTAATCAAGGGAAACTCATAATAACCCATAAAGTAACCCTAATCAGAGATTTGGCGTCAATCCCCAACATTTGTTGGCCCCTAACATGGAGACAACCGTTTTTTTTCCCTAATTTCGTAGGACATCAATATCTCAACCTAAATAATACTTTAGAGACACTAGATAACTGAAATTAGGATTGTAAACATCCTCTACCCAACTAGGGTTTCGGGTTCATTGCATGAAACTCAAAGAAGAACATAAAACATATTAGAAATCTCTTCTGAAAGTCAAGAGGAGAAGGAATATCAAAAATTAGAGCTTTTAGGGCAACCTAGGGTTTTTGGCCAAGTAAAAACGAAGCTACGAATCCATATAAAACTCAAGAGGAGTTGAGAGGAGGAGATTACCTCTCTATAGAAAGAAGAATGAAGGAAATCAGAGGAGATTTGGGGCCTTTGGAGGAGTTGGCGCCGATCGACTTCCGCCTTGGAGCTCTCGTTTCCGCGACTGGGAGGAAGAGAAATGGGAATTATCGAGTTCCTTTCTCCTATTAACCGAGCGCACCGCTTTCCCCTAGCGTGACACGCCAAGGTGACCCCTCTCGCATATCTCTTGGACCGGTCTAAGCCTGAATTGAACCGGTCCAACTAATTCTCCAGCCCTCTCTCCCTTAGTTTTATACTAATAATTTATAAATCCTTATTTTACACCTATAATATCTTATATGCACTTATTTAGCTAGTTCGTTTTTTCTTCATCGCTTTAGTGTATAATAATTAGCATAAAGATGTACATGACTACCTGTAATAATTGACGACGTCACACATTAGAACAACCTTACAGCTTATCCGGAGTCAATAGTCATTTTGCTATGCATGTTACCCATTACTGTCTAGTAGAGTTTTCAATAGGGAGCGCGTATTCAGACAGTGTGTTATGTCATGTCGCCGCCATGAATGTCTGTCACATCCTTTGAGGAAGATCTTGGCAGTACGACCGACATGTCGTACACGTCGGCACGAGGAACTCTCATTCCTTTGAGCACCAAGGACACAAAATTGTTCTTCTTCCCCAGAAGAACTGTCTTATTCCAAGGACACATGAGAGGACCTCCACGTCTTCTAGCTCACTTTTTGTTGACTTCACCGCATTCCTACTTACCGCACTCCCTCCTGAACCTCCACCCTATGAAGTAAGTTGCACTTGCGATATAGTTGTGACACTCACCTACTTGGCCTAGGTTCGATCCCACATTTATCGATTCCTGACGTGTCATCTGATATTTCTCAGCATTTTCATACTATATCTGGTGAACACTCACTCTGCACACCTCACTCTGTCGATTTCATATTTAGAGACTGCGCTTTTATGTCACCTCACGATCATTTGGATATAGGCAAATTTGTGGAGTTATACCAACATATTACAAAAATTCTATCATATTTTTGGAACACACTATGAGATCGACTGGGAACCCAACTCAAGTATAGTAGCGCTTATCAACCTCTGACCGATGGGCCAACTAAGGTCGTTGATAACAGTCTGAGGGGCCTTCTTAAGTGTGTAACTGGGGCGAATTTAAAACAAGGGGATCTTGTACTTCCACAAGCACAATTCACATAATAATTCTAAAATTCGCCCGCCTGATAAATCTCCTTTCGAGATTATCTATGTGCTTTTATTACCCCATTTACATGGGTCACCACCCCCTCCATTTCCATAAACGTATTTCATTCGATGCGCAAGCTCATATAAATTATTTTAAAAAATTGCATAAATTCATTGCTAAAAAGTTGCGAGCAACCTTTGAACAATATAAATTCATGGTCTGATGTTATCGCCATGAGTTGTACTTTTCAAAGGGAGATTTGACGTTTGTTTATTACAGCAGTTTTGGTCCATTTCAAGTTCAAAAGCGTATCGAGCCACCTGTCGAGGCCCCAGACATTCCACCTGACTTAGCACCAGCGATGATGACAGATCTCTTCGTTGTCGGTCTATGCGAGTTCTTGTCGGGATCGAGCTCTCTCAACCCCGGGAGAATTGATGCATCCTTCGTCGCATTCAAGGACGCGTTACGTCATCATGCGTCATGGATCTTATTATTATTATGTTTCTTATTTATTGTCATGTATTTTCTTTTTTCGCGCGCATCTACGTTATTTGAATTTGTTCGACTCATCGGTTTGACCACCCGGTGAGATCCTGAATAAATGGTCTGGTAATTTAGAGTGGTTAGAACGGGAAAGGGCAAGCTTAAATTGTTTAAAAAGATGTATAAAATTTAATAGGGGGAAATTCCATTATATGTACCAAACAATAAAAAGAGAATATGGACATCATTTGAAAGTTGCCAAACGGTCAGGTTATATTTAGAAGAAAATATTGTGGAGAGCATTCAGGAGGTATAGCTCGTAAAGTAATAATTGGAAGTATTAATTTTTGGAAATATATTGAAAATGAGCAAAGGCAAAATCACTTTATAATAAACCCTTGCTGCTTGTGGAAAAAGGCAGTCAGAAGAATACAAAGAACGGGAATACCCTCATTTTCTTGGTATTGTCAGCGGAACCTCCCACTCCACCAACACTCGTGAATTCCACCCCTGCACGACGGCGTTTCGACAAGAGAAGCAGACCAGGAAGTAGACACCGATGAATCAAGCCCGACGACGTCAGTACCGACGGAGCCTTCGTCGTTCCAAGTCCTGCTCATCGTCTCTGTTATTGCCGGTCACACGCCGCCACTGCGTGACCAGCCCAACGGTGCTTTGGAAGATTTTGTTCTTCAACCGCCAGTCATCAAGCCCCCGTCGCCAATTTCCATGGAACCAGACGCCGTCCAGTTCCGTCCTCCTCACAGAAGAGCCCGTACTCCAACTGCGACTGGGTGTTGTCGACTTCGACCTCCAACCGGCGACCCAGCCAGGGCCCTCTGCGATTAGACCTCCGTAAACCCACTAACAGGACTACGTCTTTGTTGCTGACGAGCTTTGGAACGGACTCTGCTGTTATATCCTTGCGGTATCCTTGCTCTTTAATTAGCCCAATTTTATGCAATTTAATTAAATAATTATAGCTTGCACTTGAACGTTCGTACTGCCTTAATTTTCGTTATTTCATAAAATATTCTTGCGATTTATGCTTGTGGTCGTACGGATCCCGTTTTGATTCAATTCGTTAAACACTTAGAAGCTCAATTTCAGATAAAATTAACGGTTTTATTAAAGCCCAAGCGTCGATAGTGATTTTGCGCGCGAAAACTCGAGTTGGCCCGCTCGGCCTACAACAAATAAATTAATTCGCATAAAAAAATCTATTATTCGAAACCCTAGATTAGGTTTACATCACAATCTAATGTCATAATTGTTGTCAAGTGCACATGTATCATTCTTAGATCTTGATTTCCTTCACCATACCGCTAGGGTTTCTGTAGTCCACTACAACACCTCTTCCCTACCGTAGAAGATACCAAAGGAAGGTAGCACGGCCACAAAACCAACAATCCAAGAAAAAATAATTAAGGAGTCGAGGATGAAAATACCGAGTAGAGAATTGATCAACAAGCAACAAGAAGACGAGTACAAACCCACCCAACATTATTAAATAAAGGGAAATCATGTCGTACGTGTACAACCCGTATTCGCCGAGTGGGCCCTCCCAGCCAACTGGCGAAACCTGGGTCGTCCGGATCATTCGCCGGGTCACTCGCCCAGGCTAAGGAAGGTAAAAATGCCCCCGGGTTGGTGGGGGTAAGCTGTAGGAGAGAAGGCGCTAAGCGAGTGGTGCCCTCACGGACCACTCGCCCAGAAGCATGGGCATTCGCCCAGCCAGGCGGGTGCCCAGCGAATGGTGCCCTCACGGACCATTCGCCCAAAGGGCTGTGAGGGGAAAATGACCATAATACCCCTGGTGGGCTGCAAATAGCCCTTCGGAACAGCGGAGTTAGGCTGTTAGCAGACCAATTTGGGGTGCGGTTAGTAAAATTAAAAGGCGGATTCATGCTATTTACAGACCAGCCTAGGAAAACTATAAATAGACCCTTAAGGGCACCTTGGAGGAGATCCGATTTTAGAGAATCCTCTCCTCTAGGCTAGTTTTGGTGGGCAGCCAGTGCCCTCCAAGGTGCCCGGTTGAGCTTTGGTTTGGGAGGGGAAGCTCTCTAAGATCTTCCGGGTGTGTGGCGGGACCTCCTCGCTTCAGCCTTGGGTCTATTCCATTTTCAGCATCCACTGTCAGGAGAGTCTAGTGAGGGAGAAATAAGCATCGGCTACACCCCCAGTGGGTCCGAACTCAAGAGACCAGTTGCTGGTTTCAACATTTTTGGTGCGGTGAGCGTGGACCGTAGCCGGTGAAAGAAAATCCCAAGCTGGTTTCGATGACAGGAGATGGAGGAAATGGTTCTGACTCAGGTCACTCGCAGCCACCAGCGGCAGGGGAGTGGTTGGAGATGTTTGAGAAGTTCAAGCGAGAGGTCCTGCAGACGGTTCTCGCAGCAAGGACCGAGTGCGAGACCCCGGTGGTCCCAGTGGTCCCGCCTTTGCAGATTGGCGAGAACGCACCGGGGCAGCGGCCGGGGAAGGAGGTGCCAGCAGAAGGAAGTGCGCGAGACCTCCCCGGACGGCAGCTGTTCAGCAGTCCGGCGAGTGCTGAGGTGTGTGAGTTGGTCCCGCGCGAGAGGACCACTCGCCGAGCAGGGGAAGGGAGCCCCTTTTGCGAGATGATCCTCTCGGCCCCAGTGCCAGAAGGGTTTCGTGGGCCGGAGATGTCCTACTACACCGGCAAGGAGGATCCAGTTGTGCACCTGCAGTGGTTCGAGGACATGACTTCAATCCTTCCCATGTCGGATTCTTTCCAATGCCGACTCTTCGCGACCACCCTGAAGGAGAAAGCAAGGGACTGGTTCCACCAACTTCCCACAGGTTCCATCTATGCGTTCGATGATCTGCGCCGAAGCTTCCGACTGCGTTTCTCGACGTCAAAAAAGAGGAAGAAGGATGCGGAGGCTCTCTTCAAGATCAGACAGAGGGAGGGGGAATCCCTGGCTAAGTACGTGGACAGGTTCCAGGAAGAGATACACCTAGTGCAGGAGGTGCCGGGATTCGCCCTCCAGATGGCATTCATCGTAGGGCTGCGAGAGGGGTTCTTCAAGATGGACCTGAAGAGAAGGCCTCCTGTATCCTTCGAGGAGTTGATGGAGAGAGCCGCGGAGGAGATTGAAGGAGAGGCAGCCAACCCCGAATTCTACAAAAGGTTGGCAAAGATGGGCGAGCCCGAGGCTAGGCAGCCAGAGGGAAGAAGGCGAGAGGAGCCCAGGGGCCAGGGGTTCGAAAGACCACCTCGGGTTTGGAGGAACCAAGAACCCAACAACAGGTTGGGCTGGAGGAACCAGGAAGGACCCGCGCGAGGTCAGGATGAAAGGTACCAAGGAAGGGAGGCAGGAGGAGTGAATCAGGGGTGGAGGCAGGGTCGCAGACCCCCTCACCCCCCGAGGGAGCAAGCTATGGCGGTAGGCCGAGGGAGAAGAGGTAGAGGAGCAAGAGGAGGAAGAGGAAGAGCTGGAAGAGAGGACAGGGTGGCGTTGCCTTACTGTGACTTTCATCAGGAAGAAGGTCACGCGATCGCCACCTGCCCAGAGTTCTTGGAAATGAGGGAAAGAGGACAGCCACGGCGGCAGCATGCCAGAATTGAGGAAGTGCTTCCAGAGGCAGAAGAGGACCGGTGTGAGGATAGGGCAGATACAGGAACCAGGGGGGGAATCGGGGTGATTCACGGTGGGGTTGGGATAGAGGCCTCTCGCAAGAGAAGCTTCCAGGCCATGTTCCGAAGGGACGTCGCGTCGACTTCCCAGACCCCACCCCCCTCTGAGAAGCTCACCTTCTCCTCAGAAGATATGTCAGACTACGAAGACCCATTCTGCGACGCCCTGGTGATCCAGACAGCGATAGAAAACTTCACGGTCTCTCGGATCCTGGTGGACAACGGGAGCTCGGTGAATGTGATTTTCAAAAAAGCTTTTGACGCGATGGAGGTAGAAAAGAAGAGAGTGCAGGCCTCCGACGGACCCCTATTTGGTTTCTCGGGAGAGCGGAAGGAGGTCGAGGGAGGCGTAGGTCTCCAGGTGACGCTAGGAGGAGTCCCAAGAAACTGCCGGTTCGTCATCGTGGACGCTCCAAGCAGCTATAACGCCATCTTCGGACGACCCCTCATCAGCGCCTTCCGGTGCGTGCCCTCATCGTACCATCAGTGCTTAAAGCTCCATAGTGGAGGAGTCCAGATCCGCGTCCGAGGAGATGCTAAGGTGGCGAGGCAGTGCTACGTGACTGCCGTCAACACCATTTCATGGATGGCGGATGCCGAAAAGATGGATGAAGAGATGGTAAGGCCGAAGGGGCCAGGAGAGGAAGTGGAGAAGAGAGAAGTAGGGGGAGAGGGCGATGCCCGAGAGGAGGTGTTGGAGGTCGCTCGTGAGGAGCAGGAGGTCGAGCCGAGGGAGGCGGAAGGAGCTGCAGGAAAAAAGGCCCGGGAGGAGGGGCGAGAAGCAAAGGGCCAGTGGGAAGAGCCAACCCGGCTCGAGGCGGCAGAAGAGGTGATAGAGATGGAGGTTACCACCCAGGCAGGAAGGGTGGAGAAGGTGCGGATCAGCGGGGGCCTCGGCCCGGAGGACCAGAGAAGGATGCTGGAGTGCATCCAGAAGAACATGGACATCTTCGCGTGGAGCGCAGCGGACATGCCAGGCATCGAGGCGGACGTGGCTTGCCATCGTCTCAACCTCGATCCAGAAGCCCGCCCCATCCGGCAGAAGAGAAGGACTATAGCTGACAAGCTCGAAGGACCGATCCGCGAGGAGGTGGCGAAACTCCTCGAGGCAGGTTTTGTAACGGAGATCCAGTATCCAGGCTGGGTCTCCAATGTCGTAATGGTAAAAAAGGCTGATGGCCGCTGGCGTATGTGTGTGGACTTTTCATTGTTAAATAAGGCCTGCCCTAAGGATTGTTATCCCTTGCCTCGGATCGACGCGCTGGTTGACTCAGCCGTCGGTTTTTCTGTGATGAGTTTTTTGGATGCTTTTTCAGGTTATCACCAAATAAGAATGCACCCC
The DNA here is from genome assembly GCA_033032865.1 of Dactylorhiza incarnata. Classification (NCBI taxonomy): domain Eukaryota; kingdom Viridiplantae; phylum Streptophyta; class Magnoliopsida; order Asparagales; family Orchidaceae; genus Dactylorhiza; species Dactylorhiza incarnata. The sequence continues at coordinate 5,582,075 of JAWHQI010000066.1, forward strand.
CCGGACGTCAAAGATGTCTCGTTCATCACCAGGGAGGGATGCTACTGCTATAAGATGATGCCCTTCGGGCTGAAAAATGCAGGAGCAACCTACCAGAAGATGATGGATCGGGTATTTAAGAAGCAAAGGGGAAGGAACCTGGAGGTCTACGTGGATGACCTTATGATAAAGAGCAAGTGTGTGAGCTCTCACATCCGGGACCTCGAGGAGACCTTCGCCACCCTACGCAAGTACAAGATGCGCCTGAACCCCCTGAAGTGTGTGTTCGGGGCCAGCAAAGGGAAGTTCCTCGGGCACCTTCTCACCCCCTGGGGGGTAGAACCTAACCCGGACAAGGTTAGGGCTATAATGGAGCTGGGGTCGCCACGGAACGCCAAGGAAGTTCAGCGCTTGACCGGAAGACTCGCCGGGCTGAACAGGTTTCTCTCCCGGGCAGGGGAAAAATGCTCCCCCTTCTTCAAAGCGCTACGAGGCAATCGGAAGTTTGAGTGGACGAGAGAATGCGAGGAGGCCTTTCAGGCCTTGAAGAGCCAACTCACCAAGGCTCCGCTACTGCAAGGTCCCAAAGAGGGGGAGGATCTACACCTACATCTCGGGGTCGGGGCGGAGGCCGTAAGCTCCGTCCTGGTTCGGGAGGAAGGCAAGAAGCAGCTGCCAGTCTACTACGTAAGCAGGGTCCTGAGGGAAGCGGAGCTCAGGTACCCAATTTTAGAGAAGTTGGCCTTTGCCCTGGTCATCGCAGCGAGGAAGCTCAGGCCATACTTCCAGGCCCATTCGATCCAAGTAGTGACGGACCATCCACTCCGCCAGATCTTCGAAGGAGTGGAGCACTCGGGAAGACTCGCAAAATGGTCAATCGAGCTAAGTGAATTCAACATTACCTTTGTCCCTCGATTATCTATGAAGGCGCAGGTGGTGGCTGATTTCATGACAGATTTCGTGGCCGAGATGAGAGAAGACGGAGCCCCTCGTCACGTTCCATGGAAGCTGCTGGTGGACGGGGCTTCGGGCAAGAATTCTCTCGGAGGAGGGGTGGTGCTGGAGAGTCCCCACGGAGTAAAGATAGAGCAGACGCTAGTGATACACTTTCCAATCACCAACAACCAGGCGGAGTATGAGGCTGTAATCGCCGGCCTGCGGTTGGCCCGGGAGCTCGGGGTCCATGACGTGGAGGTCCTCACTGATTCCATGATAATAGCTTCTCAGATAAGGGGAGAGTTCGAAACAAGGGAACCTGTGCTCATGAAGTACTTAGCAAAAGTCAAAGGTCTCGTGGGGACGTTCAAAACTTTCTCCATCCGGCATGTCCCTCGAGAGGAGAGCACCCCGGCAGATCGGTTGGCAAAATCTGGTCCTCGAGCCGGAGGGACCCTGACGGACCTATTCCGTCCTTCGATCGAAGAGGGAGAGCTCATGGAAGTAGAACAGCGGCCCTCCTGGAAGGATCCCTTCGTCACCTTCCTTGCAACGGGAAAATTTCCGGAAGAAGTTCCGGACCAGAGGCGCTTCCGGTATAAGTCTGCCTACTACGCGCTCCATGAGGGTGACTTGTATCGGAAGACCCTCTCGGGCCTCCTGGCCCGATGCATCTCGGAGGAAGAGGTCCCAAGGATCTTGGAAGAAGTCCACTCCGGCGAGTGCGGCAGCCACTCGGGGAGCAGGATGTTGGAGGCAAGAATAGTGAGGCAGGGGTACTTCTGGCCAACCCTAAGCAAAGACGCGGCAGCCTTCGCCAAGAGATGCCAGAAGTGCCAAATGTTCTCCCCGCTTCAGCTCATGCCAGCTCAGAGGCTGAAGAGTATCACGGCGCCCTGGCCATTCGCCATATGGGGAATGGATCTGGTAGGACCCTTCCCCCAGGCTAGTGGGCAGAGGAGATTTCTCCTAGTCATGATTGACTACTTCACAAAGTGGCTGGAGGTCAAGGCGTTGGCTAAGGTCACCTCCCAGGTAATCCGCAACTTCGTATGGGGGGAGATCATTTGTCGACATGGGCTTCCGCAGGCCATAGTCACGGATAATGGACCGCAGTTCGCAAACGAGGAATTCATCAGCTTCTGTGGCCAGCTGGGGATAGACCTTAGGTTTGCGTCCGTCCACCATCCCAGGAGCAACGGGCAGGTAGAGGCGGCGAACAAGGTCATCGTGAACTTGCTCAAGAAGAAGGTGGAAAATCTCAAAGGCAATTGGGTAGAACAGCTCCCCTCGGTCCTATGGGCTTTAAGAACCACCCCCAACACCGCCACGGGAGAGACCCCTTTCAGGCTCTCTCACGGCTGCGAGGCGGTCATCCCCATAGAGTTCGAGGTTACGACACCACGGGTAACGGTCGCCGCAAATGGAGAGGAAGATTGGAGAGCCGAGAACGAGGAGGAGTTGCGGCTCTCCCTCGACCTCATCGAAGAAGCTCGGGATCGAGCAGCCATCCATCAAGAAGAGGTCAAGCGGCGGATGGCCAAGTATTTTGACAGGCACGTCAGGATCAAGCAGTTCGAGAAGGGAGATCTGGTACTCAAGAAGGTCGACGCGGCTGGGAGATCCGCCGCGGTGGGAAAACTTAACCCCAACTGGGAAGGCCCCTATGTCGTGGAAGAAGCACTAAAGTCTGGGGGGTATCGCCTTCAGAATGTGGAGGGCCAGCTCCTCAGCCACACATGGAGTGGCGACGACCTTAAACGCTTTTATCCTTAGTACCATGTAATAATGCTGTTTTTTGAATGAAAGCATTTTGTTTAAACTATGTGTATGAAAATGATGCTACAGCTCGCAGGAGAGACCTTTGATGTTCCAGAGGTTGGCCCCGAGCAGACCCGCTGTCCAGGCTCTCATCTAGCTGGCAGGTCCGAAGGCTCACTCGGTGGCAGGTTCTATGTTCCAGAGGTTGGCCCCGAGCAGACCCGCTGTCCAGGCTCTCATCTAGCTGGCAGGTCCGAAGGCTCACTCGGTGGCAGGTTCTATGTTCCAGAGGTTGGCCCCGAGCAGACCCGCTGTCCAGGCTCTCATCTAGCTGGCAGGTCCGAAGGCTCACTCGGTGGCAGGTTCTATGTTCCAGAGGTTGGCCCCGAGCAGACCCGCTGTCCAGGCTCTCATCTAGCTGGCAGGTCCGAAGGCTCACTCGGTGGCAGGTTCTATGTTCCAGAGGTTGGCCCCGAGCAGACCCGCTGTCCAGGCTCTCATCTAGCTGGCAGGTCCGAAGGCTCACTCGGTGGCAGGTTCTATGTTCCAGAGGTTGGCCCCGAGCAGACCCGCTGTCCAGGCTCTCATCTAGCTGGCAGGTCCGAAGGCTCACTCGGTGGCAGGTTCTATGTTTCAGAGGTTGGCCCCGAGCAGACCCGCTGTGCAGGCTCTCATCTAGCTGGCAGGTCCGAAGGCTCACTCGGTGGCAGGTTCTATGTTCCAGAGGTTGGCCCCGAGCAGACCCGCTGTCCAGGCTCTCATCTAGCTGGCAGGTCCGAAGGCTCACTCGGTGGCAGGTTCTAAGTTCTCAAGAGATGATCTCAAGAGCATTCGCATAGACCACGCGCCGGAGAGAGGATCACGCCCCACTCTCTTGACTACTTAAGCGAAACCCCGTGATACGCGAATGGTAAGGTTCACTTGGTAGCGAGAGATCGAAGGGGAACGACCGACCTAAGTCATCTTCGAGCATTCGCGGGATGGCCAAGACAGTCGCATCACGACCCAACGTCCTAATGAGCCTAGCGAGGTGTGGCGGCGAATAAGAAGAATCGGCGTCCTAATGAGCCTAACGAGGTATGGCGGCGATTGAGAAAAAAGCTGAGAATAATGCAAAGTGTAATCAATGAAGTACATCTTTTACAAGCACTCGCCGGTTCAAGATTACAATCAAAAGTATAAACGCAAAAAGAGGAAATACAAGAAGCCCTTCTCAAGGATCAACAGACTTCTCGCTTGAAGATCCGCCGCTCTCGCCAGAGTCTGGGATAAGGGCGTCTTCTCGCGGCTCGACGTGGTCATCCTCAGGAAAGGGAATTGGGATGTAAAGCTCGAAGACGACTTGACGAGCGGAAAGGCGTTCGGCCTCCGCCTTCAGGTATCCCGCTCGCCTCAGCACCTGCAGCGCATGTTTGACGGCATTCTGCGCATTCTCTTGCATCAGCTGCTCCAACTCGTGATGGGGATAAAAATGGCCCCCGCTCCCCGGGTCGAGTGCTGACGCACCAGCCTCTCGCAATCGCTGGACCTCGGCTTTGGCCAGACGGATTTCATCCTCAAGGCCGGCCACCCGAGCACGGAGCATCTCGGCAACCGTGGTATCCTGAAATTGATAACAAGGGTAGTAAGAATAAAGTTGTCAATCGGCAACAGGTCACTCGCGGGAAAGGAGAACATACCTCTGCGATAGGGCGGTTGGCGAGAAGAGTCTCCGCAGCCGCCAGCTTAGTCCTAAGCTCCATCGCCTCAGTAGAAGCAACGGACCGGGACTCCTCGACCGCCGCCAAGTCCCGCGCCAGTTTGATACTCCGGCGCGAAGACATGTGCGCGAGCTCGAGCGCCCGCAGCATGGCCCTGGCACTCTCGTGGGCGAGAATCTGGGTCGTCTCGGCATCGTATACTTCGGCGTCGTCCCGGCCATAGAGGGCATACGCGATGGCGTAGGCCTCCCCGCTAGCAAGGTCGCTCTCTATCCACGACGGATGGAGGGTGGAGAGCGAGACCCGGTTCGCATTCCTGTCCCACTTGACCAAAGGAGCCCCCGAGGGGTCCATGTACTTCTCGCCGCTGGGGAAGTTCCGATGGTCCCTGGGAAGTGGGGGCGGCGGCAACGACGGTCCCGCGCGAGGGGTGGTATCTCCTGGCGCACTCGTCCCCAGTGCTTGGATCTGAGCACTCGCCGCGAGGGTCTCGCCCGGGACCCCCTTCCCCTTGGCGGAAGGGGGTTTTTTGGATTTCTTGGAGGTGGAAGGGGTCGGCGCCGCTGGTTTGCGCTTCTTCCCGCCAGGCTTGGAGGAAGAAGGTTCCTCCCGCAGGCATCCGCGGCGGCCTGTGCGAGAGAGAGGGTAGATCCGGAAGGACGCGGCGGATGGAGAGGGAAATGGCGCACACCTGCATAATATAACAAACGGTTCTAGCGAATGATGTAAAAATTACAAAGCGAAAGCGAATGAAGTCTCGAACGCTTACCCTCGCCCTGCGGAATAGGTGGAAGCGAGTTGACATTTCGCCGGAGATGGACGAGATCCATCCCGTGCTCCAGGATGTATTGGTGGAGTTTGGCCTCGTGCCCCCCTAGGGTCGGGGGGCGGAAGGTTGACTCCTCCTCCTGCACCGGCGCGAGGAGGGTGTTCCCTAGGTTCCCGCTTACGAAAATAAAGCGGCGAACCCAGTCATGGTTCTTGTTCGGGAGCCCGTAGTGCTTTAGGGGGCTCTGTCCCGAGAAGAACGAGATACCATGGGTGCAGCGGAAGGTATAGAGCTTGCGGAAGACGGGCAGCGAGAACTCGATCCCCTCTTCTCGCAGGTAGCTCGCGTACCCGACCAGCATAGCGATGGAGTTGGGGTTGAGCTGGCCGGGCACGACCCCATAGTATCTGAACGTCTGGCGGAGTTCCGGCCAGATCGGGAGGCGAAACCCCACCTCGAAGTGCTCTAGCGGGATCGCGAGAGCACAAGGCGAGAGGGAATTCAGGCGCTCATCCGGTCTGGGCTTTCGCGCCTCGAAACCCGGCGGGACGTAGTCGGCGACGGCAGACAGGTAAGCCTCCTCAGAGAGGTCGCAGGAATCGAAGACGTGGTTGGCGAATGCGCTGGCGCACTTGGCTCTGCCTTCCGCATCGCCGCCCATTTTTGCGAATGAAGAAGAAAAGAGGAGCAGCAGACGAGGAAGAAGCGCGAGTGCTAGCGCAGGGAAAGGAAGCGGATGGTTAGGTATTTAATACGGTGGTTGAAAGACCTATTTATAGAGGGACTAAACGGCGTTTGGACTTTCGAGACCTCGGGTGTGCGGATAGCCATCGCGCCCTCCCGACACCTCGAAGCCCGAGCCGGTCCCTCTCGCCCATTAATGGCAAATGCCCTATGTCTATTCATTCCGCGGCTACGCAACGAAGTTGGAAGAGCATCCGGCTATAAGTTATCACTCGGCAAAACCCAAGCAAAGTTATGAGATACGAAAGATGAATAAAGAAGCATTCGCAAAGTATAGAAAAATTATTACAGATAAAAACAACGTTCGACATTCGCAGCATAATGTAAGAAAAGAAAACAACAAGAGGGATGGACGTTGGGTAGGTCAGATCTCCTCCCAGACCCACCGACCTCGCTTTCGCGACCCAGCTTCCGTGGGCGCTCGCGGGCGGTAGTGCGCGAGCATACTGGTGATTTCCTGGGAAGCAAGGTGGAGTTGGTCCCGGGCTCGCGCGGCATGCCTTGCGGGAGACAACTCCCCTCCTTCACCCCCCAGCCGCTCCACCGCCGCGAGAAGATGCGAGTGACTTCGTCGAAGGTCCTTCAGCTCCCGTGTGACTCCCAGCCGCACCTCATCCACCTGACCGGCGACGTTTCGCTGGATATGGATAAGCTTCCCCAGGACCTCCGAGATCCGATCCTTCAGGGTCGCGTGATCCGAGGAATCACCCAGGAAGTCAGCGAGATCCCCAGGGGAAGGGAGAGGCGAGAGTATTCCCTCTCCCCCCTCGTAGTAGGAGTCGAAGGGGGAGGCTTCTCGATAGCCTGCGGAATCACAACTAGGATTAGCGGTGATAAAGTATGCGAGTGCAATAGAGGCGGGTGAGTGAACTGACCTGGGATGGGATCCGGGTGACCCGAAGGACGAGACGAATGCGGGTGCGTCCCAAACAGCCAGGCGGGAGGTAAGACCTTTCCCTTTCCTGGACGGTAAGGCTGTGAAGAAGGGGCCGGAGCCTCCGCACGGTCATCAGCACAGAGATGCTGATCCAGCTCTCGCTCAGGGGAGACCCTCCGTTCATTCGCGGTGGCAGAAAGGTTCACCTGAGCAGGGGGACTGGGAGGAATGGAGTCCCGCAGCGGGACGCTAGTGTTGAGGGCTGCGAAAAGATAGTGGTTAGTAGCCGACAACATAAAAGGGAGTAGCGAGAAGGTTCACAACTCACGAGATTGGGGTACAGTCTCCCCAGGAGGAGGCGGAGGAGCAAGATCCGAATCGGGAGGAGGTATCTCGTCCGCGGGAGGTGGCACCACCACACTGCTCAGAACGGCCCCATGGCCGTCCTCAGGTACCAAAGCCCCCTGCGAATGGTCGAAATAAATGCAGGGTAAGGGACAGGAACCAAATGGAGACAAGAAGAATCCTCATACCAGCACCGCGGGGTCCGGAAGGGCATCCGCCAGCGTATCCGCCGGTGGAGTATCCGCCGGAGACTCCGAAGCAGTCTCGCCTCTCTGACGATTCAGCCGAATCGTCTTGGCTCGACGCGAGACATAGGGGGCGCTCGGATCCCGTTTAGACATTAGCCAGGGAGCAAATTTGGATGCTCTGGGGGCAGTCGCAGCTTGGGCCGCAGCTAGGCGGTCGATCATCTCTCGCGAGAGGGGTTTCGCAGAAGGTTTGTGGAAAGACATTGGGAAGTGGAGGAACTCCGAGCCGAGATGAGAGAGTGGTCCAGGAAAACCTGACATGAGGGTATATATATAAGGTGGCGGTGGGACCCACGGAATCTTATGGATCCGGTCAGCGGGCACTCACCGAATTCAGGGTTGGACTGTTCTTTACGATCGTAGGAACCGCTCGTAAAGAGCGGGGATTGTGTACAACCCGTATTCGCCGAGTGGGCCCTCCCAGCCAACTGGCGAAACCTGGGTCGTCCGGATCATTCGCCGGGTCACTCGCCCAGGCTAAGGAAGGTAAAAATGCCCCCGGGTTGGTGGGGGTAAGCTGTAAGAGAGAAGGCGCTAGGCGAGTGGTGCCCTCACGGACCACTCGCCCAGAAGCATGGGCATTCGCCCAGCCAGGCGGGTGCCCAGCGAATGGTGCCCTCACGGACCATTCGCCCAAAGGGCTGTGAGGGGAAAATGACCATAATACCCCTGGTGGGCTACAAATAGCCCTTCGGAACAGCGGAGTTAGGCTGTTAGCAGACCAATTTGGGGTGCGGTTAGTAAAATTAAAAGGCGGATTCATGCTATTTACAGACCAGCCTAGGAAAACTATAAATAGACCCTTAAGGGCACCTTGGAGGAGATCCGATTTTAGAGAATCCTCTCCTCTAGGCTAGTTTTGGTGGGCAGCCAGTGCCCTCCAAGGTGCCCGGTTGAGCTTTGGTTTGGGAGGGGAAGCTCTCTAAGATCTTCCGGGTGTGTGGCGGGACCTCCTCGCTTCAGCCTTGGGTCTATTCCATTTTCAGCATCCACCGTCAGGAGAGTCTAGTGAGGGAGAAATAAGCATCGGCTACACCCCCAGTGGGTCCGAACTCAAGAGACCAGTTGCTGGTTTCAACAGTACGAGGTTTCAAGGACACAACGACAAGAGTAAAAACTACTCACAACTAGATATGGTGAAAGAAGACCTCGCTTTGATACCACGAAAAGTTCAAGAGAAACATTTTCTTCCCATGTTGCATGCAGTCATGGCAGTTGTTAAAACTTTAGGTAGAGGAAGCCATAACATAAAGATATACATATACATTGGGAGAGAGCATATAAAGTTGAGCTTTAATGATTACTAAATTACTTATGGTTCGCTGTATTTCTTGTTTAAAATAGTAATAGTTGTGAGGATTTCTTTTTTAATGCATGAAGAGTTTACAGTATAAGTCAAAACATTCTGTCATGGTCAGCTATTGTTAATTAACCAAGTTAATGCTTGGTTTCCATCCTTCAACTGTTACTAAATCTCATGCTGATAAAATTCTGCATTTTCTATTCCTGTTTTCAGAAATCTCTTATTTACTTAGACTAAAGAATTTTGAAAACATCAACACTCCTTAGCCTTAAATGCCAATCACCACAATCCTCATGATTACAGTTATAAAGATAAGAGAAACTAAATATTGATTGGACAATTTTTTTTTTAAAAATGCTGTGGTAGAGAATCTGAAGGCAGTAGTCTATCTCAAGAATCTCAATGTTAGTTTCTTACTTGAGAAATGGGATGCATATATATCAGCTGACCAGCCCGTCCAACCATAACCTAGAAAGAAAAAGCACAATAAAAAAACAAGTTCATATTGTGAGTTCACACTTCTCCTTGCTTCAACTTTAATACACAAAAACTATATAAAGAGAGAGAATATACTGGCTGAGCATGTTGATGCATATAAGTAGTTCCTGTCTGAACAGCAGGATGGTATTGCCCAAAAAATCTAGCTTGTTGGTGCCGGGTATTGACTGGTCCAGAAATCTATCAACATGTAAGAAGAAAGGTAAAAATAATGTAGAGGGAAAGGGAAGTTGCTTCACTGCGCATGATTGTATCCCTAGCATCAAGCATTATCTTAATTTTTATTCAGAAAACTTACATAACTGTATACGGACAGTTGGCCTTGTCATGGTGTAAAAGAGACTAGATTAACTGAGTTGAGTTGAGCAGAGTCTAAGCTAAGGCAGAAGATCGGTTTCAACTCAGTATGATAGAAAGTGATAGAGATGGTTTGCTGGAGCAGTAAGGTGGAGATAGATAGGAGTGGGAAAAGAGATGAGCAAATGGTATGAAAGACCCTATAAATCAAGATGATGACCTGAGACTGTAATAATGTAAACAGGGCCATGTCATAATAAAAAGAAAAAAGAAAAAATGAGAAGATATATTAAAATAAAGAGAAGAAAATCAATCGGATCATGTTGTTCTTATTCAAGCTTTACAATTGGAATCAGAGGACTCCACATTAATGACAGAATACAAATGGTTTCTGCTCTCCATTCATGATGAGATAGGATAATTGAATCCGATTTATAGAGTAGATTAATACATCAGAAACTAGCAAATTTAAAAATAAATGTATAAGACAGTGCTAAAACAGAAACTGATAATGGATTTTTGATGGTATAAGTTTTTTCAAAAGTAAATATTAAAAAAAGTCATGAAGCCGGGCATTGTCATTAATTTCTGGACACCAAGAATGCCCATCCAGAGAGTGAAAATGGCAATAGATCCAGAGTGAGCAAATCAACTTATCGACTATGGATGACTGGACCATGGACGGCATTTCCAATAAATTATAGGAGAGGAGGTGACGCAGGGAAGGCTATGAGATTGTGTCTGAAAGTATCTAGTTGCGGCCTAAATCACCTAGAGGGGGGTGAATAGGTGGATTCTATGTCTTTACGCGGAATTAAAAATTATAACACAGAAAAGCACACAGAATCCAAAAGAGCACAGCACAACACAGAAAATTATAGTGGTTCCCCGATCTTGGGTAGTCCACTTTCCACCTCACCTATCTAGCACGACCGGCTAGACTAGGCTACTTCACTGATCTCGGATTAAGAATAATCCTACAACTCGGAGTCAAAACTCCTACAAGCTCGGAAGGGAAACTTCCTACAAACTCGGAGACAACGCTCCTACAACTCGGAAGCAAGCTTCCTACAAGAATAATGTAATAAAATCTTACACAACTTTAGATTGAGAAACAATCTACTTTAAATCTCCTTGAGATTTTAACTTTATCAAATCTGAAAAATAAAAGATCTTCTTCTTCCTTGATTGAATCGGAAATCTGGATCTTGAAAGAAGGAAGAAGAAATCTTGCCTTGAGAGAACTTGATCTGAACACTTAGGAGACAACTAGATCTAAAAGGAACTTGAAGAGATCTAAAATCAGAGATCTAGTTGACCCTTTTCTTCAAGAAGAATCGTTCAAAAACATTGTCGGCAACAGCAGAAGATTTGCGATAACAGTCAGCCGACGGACGGAGAGAACGATGTTTTTCTTCTTGGATTCACGATTAGGGTTAAACGGAATTAACCCTTAGCTATTTATAGCTTCTTCACTCCAACGGCTATATCTGAGAGCATCGAGAAAGACACCTCGCGAATCGTTAAAGAGAAATCCCTAAAAGATCAGGCCGGAAGAACTGAACCGGAGATACGCAGACCGATTCGACTAAATGGAATAACCGAATGGCAATAACCGATTCGAATTCGGTTAAATGATATAACTGAATTCTACAGATTTCAGCATTCGGTTAAACACATTCACCGAAAAAACAATAACCGAATTTCAATAACCGAATTCGGTTATTCTATTACTTTGAAGAAATTTCGATCTTAGATTAACCGAATTCGGTTATATCCATTCAGACCATATAGTCGAATTCGACTATATGTCCTAAATGATATAACCGAATTTTACTTAAGAAAAATTCCTTTCTTAAAAGATTCCACCATCAGCTCCAGTCCTCCTTCTCTTGCACTTAGGAAATGAGGTACATCCCAATAGAGAGATCTCACATGAGCCAACACTTTGGTCTATACAATGAGGGATTACATTGCACAAGCCTGTGTTTGACGACTCATTGAAACCTGACATTGGTTTGTACCTAGAGTGGAATGACCTGTCACAACATAGCTAAAGCGCATAATCAAATACAACTCAATTCAACTTAGTTCAAAGGAACACTTCTTCAAATCAAGGTAATTGTGGCTACAATACCCAACAATCTCCCCCTATTTGAAGAAGTCAGAACCTATGTACTGAGTTGAATTGCACTTAAATAAATATATATCAAATAGATAAGGAGAGTTAAAAACTTAACTTTTTCAACTTTCTCTCCCTTTCAACTTTCTCTTTCAACTTCTTTCCCCCTTACAATTCCTCTCCCCCTTTCTGACTGCTTCAGATAGGGAAGGAAAAGCATGAGAGATCAAAGCTCCCCCTCAGCAACTGCATAGGAGGCATAATTTGGGAGACAACTTTGAGAGTATTGAATCAGATCCCCCTCAATCTTTTCTCCCCCTTAGCCTTATCTCCCCCTTAGAATTTCAGTGCCTGGACTGAATTCCTTAAGTTTATAACTTCCTTGCTATATACTTCTTGTTCTGGTCATGTACCAAGAACATTCATTGTCCAAATGCCTGATTAGAGTTTTGGTTGGCCTTTGGACGTACCTGCAATCACATATTAATTACCCTTTGGAACCCAAAAGGATTTGGGTCCTAGGTTCCTGGTTAGATTGACACCACTCGGAGTGTTAACATTGCAAGGGGTCATTCTTACATTGTTAACCCGTGGAGTCTTGACATTTCTGGGGTTAAACCAACAATCTATGGCGAAGTGACCAATCTTGCCACAACACCAACAATCAAATCGATTGTATCTTCTCTTGTTTTCCTGTTTTAACTTTTGAACGGGGAGTTTAGCAGGAGCAATATTCTTAGAAGTAGAAGTCTCGTGGTTGCAACACACACATGACTCCTTCTCTTCATGAGATTTAGCAACAATTGATTTAATCTTTGGTGCTTTCTTAATAACTGATCCATGTACAAATGAACCATAATCCTTGGGGATTACTTCTTCATATGGTCCCTTGAAAGCAGTTGTTTCGAAGCATCGGGGACGGGTTTGATTTTGGTCAACCTTGCCCTTACCTTTAACAACTCTTTTCTTAGCAGTCTTACTACTTTCAGCCTTATGACCAAGACCACTAACCTTCGCAGGAGCAGAAAATCTTTCAATGATTGGAAGGATAATTTTTGGTTTGGAGAAGCTTTCAACTATCTTCCTTTCCACCACTAACTTTTCTTCTAAATCATTGATAAACTTCTCCTTAAGATTTAATAATTCAGCGGAGCTTTTAATTTCATCTTTTAAGGGTTGGATTTCATCTTTGAGAGGAGTCAATTGTTTAATTTCCTCCCTCAAAGCTGATTCCACCATCTTGAGAGATGCAATCTCATGTGCTTGAGATTTGACTACCTTGCGGCATTTGTCAAATCCCTCCAACATAGCTTTATACTGAACCATTAGATCTAAGTCTTCCTCTGAAGAATAGCCTTCATTTTCAACGGAATCAGTTTCAGATGCAGAAAGAGGAGTGTGCGAGTTTACCTTCCCTTTGTATGAGGAGACACTTCCTTTCTCATCTGAATGTGCCATAAGCCCAAAATAGGCTTCTTCATCTGAGCTTGACTTCCCTGAGTCACTGTCACTAAGAGTCTTGGACTCCTTTGCCAAGAAGCTCTTTTCTTCTTTCCTCTTATTCTTGAAGGATTTCTTCTTGTATGGACATTCCGTGCTTAAATGTCCTGGCTTATTACAACAAAAACAAATAATATCAGTCGAAATATATTTATTTGGTTTAGATTTATACCTGTCGTTGTTGTGTTCCTTCTTGTGATGTTCATCATCACCCCTTGATCTTCTATGATCTGATGAGGATTGACTTTTCCTCTGGCTTCTTTTTCTGAGCAATCTCTTGAATTGCTTGGAGAGAGAAGAGAACTCTCCATCAGACATATCAGAGCTTGAGGGGCAAGCATCTGATTCATCATCTTCATCTGAGGATTTTCTTCTGACAGAAGACGAGGCCTTATGTCTTCTTGATTCTTTGGCCTTCAGTGCCACGGTCTTCTCTCTTCCAGAGGTGGAGCATCCCTCTTCTTCAGCTTTTCTAATACTCAGCTTGAGCTCATGTGATAAGAGCTTGCCAAATAGAATTTGTGGCTCCATCGTAGCCAACTTTCCGAATTCCCGGATAGCAATAGCCTTGGTATCCCATTCTTTCGTTAGGGATCTCAAGAACTTGTCATTTAGTTCTCCAACGGTGAATTCCCGATCATAGTTCTTAAGACCATTGACGATCTTAAAGAACTTCTCATAAGTATCAGAAATGGAATCTCTTGGATCTTGCTTGAATGCTTCATATTCTTGATTCAGCAATGATCTTCGATCATCCCTTACTTCTTCGGTTCCTTCCATAAGAACAACTATGGAGTCCCACATTTCCTTGGCAGACTTGCAGTGTATAAGATTTTGTAGCATTGAATCGTCCACTGCACCAGCAATAATGTTCTTTGCCTTCTTGTCCAAGATGACGAGGGCAATCTCATCTTTGTCTAGCTCCAACATTTTCTTGGGAATCATAATAGCTGAATTTATAGACGATGGCTTCATAGGAACATGGGGACCTTCCTCTACTATCTGAAAAATTCTTGGGTCGGTGGCTTCCATGTAGAACTTCATTCTTTCCTTCCACATAGGGAAGTTCTCCTTAGAACAGACGAGCATCTTGAGAGAATCCTTGGATTTTTCCATTTCAGACAAACTTGCTCTTGCAACTAGATTTAAAGATCTTGTTCAAGGTGTTAACCTTATAGCGAACAACCTAGCTCTGATACCAATTGAAAGTATCTAGTTGCGGCCTAAATCACCTAGAGGGGGGTGAATAGGTGGATTCTATGTCTTTACGCGGAATTAAAAATTATAACACAGAAAAGCACACAGAATCCAAAAGAGCACAGCACAACACAGAAAATTATAGTGGTTCCCCGATCTTGGGTAGTCCACTTTCCACCTCACCTATCTAGCACGACCGGCTAGACTAGGCTACTTCACTGATCTCGGATTAAGAATAATCCTACAACTCGGAGTCAAAACTCCTACAAGCTCGGAAGGGAAACTTCCTACAAACTCGGAAGAATATTGCTCCTGCTAAACTCCCCGTTCAAAAGTTAAAACAGGAAAACAAGAGAAGATACAATCGATTTGATTGTTGGTGTTGTGGCAAGATTGGTCACTTCGCCATAGATTGTTGGTTTAACCCCAGAAATGTCAAGACTCCACGGGTTAACAATGTAAGAATGACCCCTTGCAATGTTAACACTCCGAGTGGTGTCAATCTAATTTCAACTTCCAGACAACTATGAAATGCTCATCCAATATCCAATAAAAAATAAAGAAACACAATATTAAATACTCACGAATATGGGGATCTGGCGGCGGCGATAGACGAAGCTCCAAGTAATGAAGGCAATCCTTGTAATAATGTATCGGCTCGAAGCACGGGGGGAGAAAGGAGGAGGGGTGCGGCTGGAGGTGGAAGAGGGAAATGTCAACTAGAATGATGGAGGAAGAGGGATCGACTTTGAATAACTTGGGTGGTTTGCGGCTGAAGCAGGAGAGGTTGCGATTGTTGTCGGGGGGTAGCTTGTGGCAGAGACGGGGATCGTAAGAAAGTTTCTTTGTTGGACGCTGGATCGGAGATCGGAGATGAGGTTGGAGACGGAATCGAGGGAGGGAAAGCTTCTATGGAATAGATCGAGAGGGGGGAAGCGGGGTTGACTTGTGACTGGGACTGCCGAAGAGAACTCGGGGCAGTTGAAGAGGGGGGAATCTGGACGGCGTTGGTGGCAAAAATAGTGAGGGAGAGGGATACATTATCGTTGTGGGAGAATTGTTGGGAGGTATGGCTCTACGACAGAAGAGGGAGGTGGGTTGTGGTTCGCTTGTTGAAGAGGAGACGCGTGCTGGAGGAGAAGGTATCGAGTGGGGGGAGATTTGTTGTAGTCAGTCGTGGACAGGGACTAAGGGATGGGCGATTATGGCTGAACGAGTGGGAATCGTGGGGGAAACAGTGGGTACGGGAATAGTAAAGGGAAAATTGAAATTAACTGGGGCATCGCACCCCGAGGTCTCGCGGCGTCGCACCACGATATGATTGCCAGCTCTCGATTCTCTCACAAGGCTAACAACGACTCAAACTAGCAGCCATCACCCCTATTTATTGCGGAAGGGGGCTTGGGCACCCGGTGTGAACAGCTATGATTGGTTGTAACACCCGACGTACGAATCAAACTAAATAAAGTCCAAAAATAAAAATAAAATACATTAAAAATGTAATATTGTGCCCTGGACGCACTCGTAGTATCAGATCGCCGATCCGATCAACGCCTCCTGCGTGAGTGCACGAATGTGGGGCCTACCGAGTGGTGGCCCGAAGTCCAATGTCGATCCTGCGGCTGATCCCTATCAAGAGCAATGAGTTTTTATACATGCAATAATACAAGGACTAATGTTGGGATGCTTTCGAGAGGAAACAAATGTTATCCACTTGACGAACATTTTTGTGTGCCCTTATCAAGGATCTCATCACTTGTTTATGGGGAGTAGGATCGAAGGAGATCGCATTACACTTCTACTTCTTCCCTCTAGAATCCCTGGGATTCTAATTGCAGGGAGCGCTCCATTGTCAGTAACAATGTTGGTACCATGATGGCAGGTAGAGATACAAGGGAGTTTGCCCTAGGCTCCTAAATCATTTCATAAGATGTTTAAATACAACCTACCAAAAATGAAAGTGCAACTAACACCATAACAAAAAAAAGATTGGAAATAAAGAATATTGATAAAAATAGAAATTAAAAAAATTCATAAGGAATGACCAACTGCGCCCTCAAGTTGCACGTGCATTCGACTTCCTCTTCCTTTTGTATGTGGTGCCTCGGAAATCAGAATACATTTGTAACATACTCATGTCCTCCACAATGAGCTAGTAAGATCAAACTAAGGATATATTAATTTGCATTCTTAGTATTTCAATTATATCAAAACTTCAGGCATTCATAGGCGGAAGCGGAGGACCCTTTCAGAAATGGCTTCACACCGCCCATCAATCATTTGGGGTAAAAGGAACGAGCTCATCGGAAGTTCATTGTTAAAAACGCAAACGACACAAAGCGCGAAGATCGACAGCGTAGCGAGTTTAGTCTAGAAGGAAGGGGCATGCGGCCGAGACACCTGTGTGATTTTATTATAACCTAGGAAGGGTGTTATTTCATTAAGTTGTATCTTAGTTTTAGTTTGAGTATTTACTCTTATGCCACCATGATGGGTTCTAATACCCCAACTTTCTTGTATTTTGGTATATGCGATTATCCTGAAGTGAAATTGGAACCTAGGGCTGGCCAAACAGGTTGGGGGATTTCTTTCATTCTTCCTATCAATCTTCTTGTTCTAAAGTTGTGAAACCCTAAGGGGTAACATTGGTCTGACCTAATGCCCCCGTCTGCTTATTCCTCAGTCGTGGGGATCCCGTCATCACGTTTTCGTTGTTCGACGCTTACGGGTCAAGAATTATGCCTTTGTGCATCCTCCCAACTATGCTCCACAGATCCCAGTCCAACTGATTCCTTCCCACAGGGCTCCATCACGTCTTCATGTGTCTGGCTCCAGACCGATACTTTCCCGCGACGCTCCATTCCGCAGAGTTTGGCCCCTCGCGAGTCCATTTCGCCACATCAAACCCTAACGTGCTCAGTCCCGCACGAGCCAGTCGTGCGTCCATTTCCGTCACTTGGCACCATCGATGAGACGTCCCAACACCTGAGCCATGATGGATGCCCGCCTCGATGTTGTCGAACGTCGCCTTAACGAACAATCCAGTACCCTAGCCTCGATGCAAGCGATTCTCCAACACTTGGAGACTCGCAAAGCCCAACTGGACAGCCAATCCACTACTTCGCCGCCTCTGGATGACCCGTCCTCTTTCATTGGACAACCGGACAACCCCACGATGACTCATTCGCTTGCCGCGGCACATGCTCCGCATGCCCTCAAAGTTCAACATTTCAATGGGACCGACCCTCTTGGGTGGATTGCCAAGGCGGAACAATTCTTTGACATCCAGGGCACTCCAGACATGCAGAAAGGTCTCTTTGATGCTCCTTGCCATGGATGGTTCTGCCTTGCACTAGGTTTGATGGCTCAGCCAGTCCACCCCGCTTCTCTTGTGGACCGACCTCAAGCAAGCATTGTTTAAGCTCTACGATCAACGCTACTCGGACATTGCCATAGAAAGTCTATGTGCCCTCCGTCATACTTCTTCAGTGGATCAATATATCGACGAGATCATCAAGCTCGTCAACCACATTCCCGGTCTTCCTCCCGATCACTATATGGGCTTCTTACTTCAAGGTCTCCAACCCCACATTCGCTCACGACTTCGTACTCATTATCCCCGTGATCTTACTGACGCTATGGAGGTCGCCCGCTTGGTCGAGGCAGATTTCTCGGTCCGGCCGGTGGACCGACCTTCTTTCCCATCTGCCGCACCCAGCTCCTCGACTCGCTCCATGTGCACTCCTCTTGTTCCTCCATGGCTTCCCGCGGAAGATCCACCACCTACGACCACATTCCCTCCAAAATCGGCCCTCCTCCCTCGGGCCCAAGGCCACCAACCCCCAACCAATTCTCAACCCAGGAGTATAATGATAGGCGCAGTAAGGGTTTGTGCTTCCGCAACAAACGACCCTACTTTCCGACGCATGACTGATTTGACTGTCCGTTTAAGGAGCCGGGGTTCTCATACGTGACGATGAGGACGAAGTTACAGCCGCTGACTTCGACGCCTGCATCCTTGATGATGCCCTACTGCGAACCAGGAGACAGCCTCCTTCCATCGATTAGAGCTCTCAAATTTTTCTACTGGGGGTATTTCGAGACCGCGCACCATGAAGCTTCAGGAAATTCTACAGGGCACATGAGTGGTGATTATGATTGATAGTGGCACTGGCCACAATTTCGTCTTCCACGACTTGGTGACCCCCTTGCAGCTACCCACCGACCCGACGACGGGGTTCTTTGTTTACCTGGGTGACAGTCGTCGCTCCCCGACTAGTGGCCTCTGTCGTGACATTACGTGGTTACAGACATTGGGTGACGCCACCCACAACTGGGCCTCCATAAGGATGACCTTCCAATGGGCCAATCGACCATGCATACTTGTGGGATAAGCCTCCCTTCAGCGGATCACAGTCTTATCTCGCACAACACAACGAACTCACTCTGTGGACTTACGGGCACTGTTATGGCAGATCACCACACCGGTGACTGAGACCCCAACACCTCTGAGTTCTCAGCCGGCCAGCCGCCTCATCTGTCTCGAATTCTGGAGGCTTTTTATCAGTGTTCGAGCCTACTCCGGGCCAACCAGCGTCTCGCGCCACCGACCACTGCATTCTGCTCCAAGACAGAGTCCGGATGATTTCGGTTCAGTCGTATCGATGCGGTCATATTCAAAACTATGAGATCGAGTGTTTGGTGTTGGACATGTTAACCACTGGGCTGATACGACCCAGTGCTAACCCACTCTTGAGCCCGGTCTTGCTTGTGCGGAAAAAGGACGACAATTGAAAATTCTGCGTGGATTATAGTGAGCTTAACAAAGCCACCGTTGCCGAAAAGTATCTTAACCCAGTCATACAGGAGCTCCTGGATGAGCTGTGTCGGGCCACCTATCCAAGATCGATCTTCGTTTGGCTACCATCAGATCCGAGTGTGTGCCGAGGACATCCCAAAGACCGGTTTACGCACCCACGATGGTCACTACGAGTTCTTGGTCATGTCGTTCGGTCAATCCAACACCCCCACTACATTCCAGGCCACGATGAACGACATTTTTCGGCTAGTGCTTCATAAGTATGTTCTGATTTTCTTTGACAACATACTTGTTTACAGCCTGACATTGCAGGATCATTTACATCATTTGAAAACCACTTTGGAGACAATTCGGCGCCACTCCTTGGTCGTCAACCAGAAGAAATGTGTCTTTTCTCGGTGCGAGATCTCCTAGTTGGGTCACACCATCTCAGCGCAGGGGGTGGCTATGAACCCCAACAAGATCGTGACGGCGTTGCAATGGCCACAACCACGCTCCTTACGAGGGGTGTGGGGCTTCCTCAGTTTGACAGGCTACTATCGTTGTTTCATTCGGGACTACGACAAGCTGGCACAGGCACTCATGAGCCTTCTGCGCAGGACGACCGATACGACCTTCTGATGGTCCCTCGAGATGACCACCGCGTTCACAGCGCTACGGCAAGCCTTGGTGATGGCCCCAGTTATGTGCATGCCCGATATTTTATAGCCTTTTATAGCGGAGTGTGACGCCTCGGGGACAAGCATCGGCGCGGTGCTCATGCAGACAGGGCGCCTCATAGCTTACTTCAGCCAGTCCTTCGCGACCATCAATTTTCGCTCAGCCTATAAAAACGAGTTGATGGCACTCGTTTTGGAAGTCCAGCACTGACGTCCTTATTTATTGGGGCGGCACTTCATCGTTCGCACGGATCATCACAACTTACGGTACCTTCTCAGTCAAAAGATGACTACACCATCCCAGCAGGTTTGGATGGTGAAACTGTTGGGCTATGAGTTCACCATCGAGTTCCGTTCGGGCAAGTCCAACATGGCGGCGGAAGTCTTATCACGTCAGACGGCTTCATCAGAGTTGACGGCCATCTCCCACCCAGTTTGGCAGGAGGTGAGTACCTTACAGAGTGAGGTGGAGGCCGACCCGAATCTTCAGGCTATCATGGACAGTTTACTAGCAGATTCCACTGCATGCCCTCGTAAACCCTCGTTGGGGGACGGTTATTCTACCAGGGCCAGTTGGTCCTCTCTTCCTCGTTGGCCAGCATTCAGCACCTCCTCGCAGAGTTCCACACTACATTGTCAGCGGGCCATACGAGAGCATTCCACACTTATCGTCGCCTCACGGTTGCGCTATGGAGAAGGATGATGCGACATATGGAGGAATTTGTCGCGGCCTACCTGGTCTGACAACGTTCTAAGTATGAGGCCACTTTTCTCAGAGCTCTTCTACAGTCCTTACCCATATCAGATCTAATTTGGGATAACCTGACGTGGATTTTATTACACGCCTCCCGCGCTCCTCCGGTTACGACTACATCTTCGTTGTGGTGGACCGCATGTCTAAATATGGCCATTTTATAACCTTACGACATCCCTTCACGGCCCCGGTGGTGGCCGAGGCATTTCTCTCTGCTATGGTCTGATTGCACGGCTTCGCTTGTTCGATCGTCAGCGCTCGCGACCCAGTTTTTATGAGCACCTTCTGGCAAGAGTTATTCAAACTCCAAGAGACGCAGCTACATATGAGCTTTGCATACTATCCCCAGACGGACGGGCAGTCTGAGGTCCTGAACCGATGTTTGGATACTTACCTGCAATGTTTTACCTCCGATCGATCGTGCGATTGGAACAAATGGTTGGGTTGGACAGAGTTCTCCTACAACTCCTTCCACTATTCAGCCGGCATAACATTGTTCCAAGACGTTTACGGCCAGCCCCGCCTACCGTGATTCAGCGTCTACCGGGGGGAATGTCATGTCGGGGCGGTGCACACTCAGCTCTTGGATAGAGATGAGATACTAAGGTCTTGAAGACCCATCTTCACATCGCACAACATAAGATGCTCCACCAAGCAAACAAGCGACGCCGAGACGTTCAATTCCAGGTGGGGGACACAGTCTTTGCCAAGTTTCGGGCGTACCACCAAACTTCAGTGGCGAACCATCTCCATCCCAAGTTGACTGCCGCTTCTACGGACCATTTACGGTGATAGCTCACATCGGTGAAGTGGCCTACCGTCTTCGCCTTCATACCCACAGTCGGATTCATCATGTCTTCCACGTCTCCCAGCTCAAGCAAGCGGTGGGCAATCAAGCCGTCGATGAGACCTTACCTGCGGACATCGCATCGGACGGCTGCACCGTCTATCTTCCAGAAGCAATTTTGGAATGCAAACCCAAGCTGAGGGCAATCAAGCCGAGGGAAGGTGAAGAAGCAATTTTTGCACACAAGCTGTTAGTGGGAACCGACGGACGGCTCCAGTTGGACAGAGAGGTTGGGGTAAGGGGCAGCCTAGCTGGCCTGGCCAGAACTAGAGACCTCCCCTACAGGCTCAGCCTAAGGCCTATGTATTGGATCTGGAGCAGTGCAATGACCAACTGAATGATGTGACTAGTATGCATTAATTATGCATTTTGGTTATGTCGTTTGTTCTTCAGTTACGTTCATAACAACTAGAACTTTTAACCACGTAAATTATGAACATGCAAACCAATGCAAGCATTCTATTAGTAAATGATCGCCTTGCTAAGACATTATTCGACATCGGGGTCACCCACTCATTCCCAGCTGACTTCATTACAGGATAGTCGGATATCCACATTGGACGGGGGTGTTCTTGAGAGTACGACTACCTGACGGTTTCGATATAACTACCTCAGGAAGGTTCTCTTTCAAGGCACTTCTGGGCAACATAGAAGTCGCGGTGGCATCAACAATATTGAGGATTTTCGGATTTGACGTAATCCCATTCTTTTCATGGCGTCAAGGCGTACCAAGGCGATCCCCGACCGCCTTGACGCTTTGGCGACAAGGCGGACGCCTAGGCGACAATAAGGCGAGCAAATGCTAGGCGACATTTAAATTTTTTTTTAAAACAAATGAAGAATATAGACAGCGATTATTTTAATAATCGCTGTCTATAGTCACTGGCAGGGGACTATAGACAGCGGTTATTGAAATAACCGCTGTCTATAGTCCCAGTTTTTTTTAAATCTGAAAGAGAATTTTCAACACTCCCGGAACTCCATAAGTCATTCAGCATTCAGATACACAGTTTTTTTCATTCAGCATTCAGGTACACAATATCATTCCACACATTGAGGAATAGTGGGCCTAGTGGCATGAACAATCAGTCAATCACACATTCAGAATCAAATAGAAATAACATTCAGATTTCAGAATCAATATATATAATGTCAAATTGACAATCACAAGATTCACAACCATTTCACTCAATACCAAAATGTTATCATCATACACTGATACACAGTAGCAATGTAGCATTAATAATTTTTTAGATCAAATAGAATCATCATCTAGTAAATCGTCATTGACATTGCATGAGCTTAGTTGGTTTGAGGTACTCGTCATTTGCCCATAATTATCAACAAGATCTTCATCATCATTTGCAACGCTAAAATGATCTAGATCTTCATCCCCTTCAGCTACTAGTTCAAGATTAGCTTGAGCACCACCTCGTAAATTTCGAGCTCCAGTCCCAATAGCTCTCTCTACAGCTTCCCATGTGAGATCATCATCATCATAAACTAAAGCTTCCTCCGGTTTGTTCATCATCCACTCACTACTCCAATCTAGCTCATCAAGCACTAAAGGGTTGTAATTTCTTTCTTTTTCACGTCTTTCTTGGAATCGTGCTTGTAGACGACGATTGTATTGGATGTATACAAGATCATTAAGCATTTGATGCTCCAATCTATTTCTTTTCTTTGTGTGAATCTGAATCAAGATAGTTGCAAACTTGTTATTTGTTAGTGGATAAAACAAGTTCAATTTTAAATTAAATTTTTGTATGCTTACAAACTCAAAAGTACTCCAGTTGCGCTCACAACTAGAAGAAGAACAACATAAGCCAAGTATGCGCAATGCTACCTTTGTAAGGTCAACATTCGGTCCTCCATGTGCTAGTCTATACCCCTAATTTTTAAAAAAAAAATAAGGCGGCCTTCGCCTTGTTTTCATTCGGCCGACTGGACGCCTAGGCGTCGCCTAGGCGACGCCATGATAAGAATGCGTAATCCTAAGGGTAGGATGCTTGGCAGAGCATGAGACACAAGGACTGCAAGTCCAGGGAAGCCGCGTTGTGAAGGTCGGGAGGGTCGATCATTTGATTCAAAGGTATACCTTCTGTCTCATGTATTATACTATCTGATGTATAGGCCACGCAAGCCTTTATGAAAGGAGCAAAGGTGTTTGTGATCTATTTTAAGATGATAGATGGTAAGAAGCAGTTATATTACAAGATACTTTGTGATTCCCCGGACGTGTTCCCCAAACACCTGTCGGGACTGCCACCACACAGAGACGTCGACTTCTAGATTGAGTTTGTACTGATGCTCAACCAATATCATGGACTCCATACTGCATGGCTACCAAAGAGCCGCCGGAGTTTCGTAAGTTATCAAAGGCGCACCGAGGCGCAAAGGGGTCCTGGAGCCTAGGCGCGCGACTGAGGCCCGTGAGGCGCAAAAATGAATTGGGTGCCCAATTCACTGAAAATCAGCGAATTGGGCACCCAATTCACTGAAAATCAGCTAATTTGGCATCCAATTCATTGATTTTCAATGAATTGGGTGCCCAATTCCCTGAAAATCAGCGAACTGGGCATCCAATTCGCTGATTTTCAGTGAATTGAGTGCCCAATTTGCTGATTTCCAGTGAATTGGGTGCCCAATTCACTGAAAATCAGCGAATTGGATACTCAATTCACTGATTTTCAGGGAATTGATTGTCAAATTAACTGAAAAAACAGCGAATTGGATGCCCAATTCGCTGATTTTCAGTGAATTGGCACCCAATTCGCTGAAAATCAGCAAATTGGGCATCCAATTCGCTGATTTTCAGTGAATTTGACACTCAATTCACTGAAAATCGATGAATTGGATGCCCAAGTGCGCCTAGGTGTGCCTCGGGTGCGTCTGAGATCATGTTTTTGCCCTCCTCCCAAAAAAATAGGTTGAAGAAAACAGCTTGAAAAGCCTAGGCGCACCTTTGGTGCGCCTGGGAGTTGGTAAGGCGCGAGCCTAGGCGCGCTCGAGGCTCGCCTGAGGCACCTCGCCCGCCTCTGCCTTGCAGAGGCGCTGGCCGGTGCGCCTGGTGCGCCCGACACCTCAGGCGCGCCTAGGCGTGCGCCTTGATAACGTAGGCAACTGTAGAAACTTGTTGACTTCGGGTTTGTCCGCCCTAATTCCTCAATCCTCACCCCTGGGAGTGTCAGTACTCTTCCTGAAGAAGGAAGGCACATTACGGTTGTGCATCGATTACCAAGAACTAACCAGGTTGACAGTAAAGAATAATTATCATTTGTTATAGATAGAAAATTTATTTAACCACCTTCAGGGTGTTCACGTATTCTCGAAGTTCAATCTGAGGTCTAGCTACTACCAGCTAAGAATACAGGAAGAAGATATACCCAATATAGCTTTTAGTTTCAGATACATATACTATGAGTTTACAGTTATGCCCTTCCCCAATCATGACCCACAGAACCTAGTTTTTGAACAATACCTAGACCATTTTTTATCCTCATCATCGACAATATCTTGGTATACTCACCATCATGAGACTTGCATAAAGAACACCTATGACTGGTATTGATGAAGCTGAGAGAGCACAAGCTTTACGTTGAGTTTAGTAAGTGAGTTTAGTAAGTGTGAGTTTAGGCTCATGTTGGCAGTTTTCGTGGACTTGCACGATATTACCAAAAGTTCATAGAGGAGTTCTTTGAGATTGCATTCCATGGACACTGGAGTGTGAGGCTTCCTTCACTGAACTCAAGAGACGTTTGATATTTGCACAGATGAACTTATTATCGGGATAAGACAAATTTCAAATTTATACTGACGCTTCACTCAGTGGGTTGGTGTCATGCTTATGCAAAACGACAAAGTTGTGGCATATGCTTCCCACCAGCTAAAGGTATATTAGTGCAACTGCTCGACACATGACTTGGAGCTCGGAGTTGTGGTCTTCGCAGTGCAAATACATCTCAATCATTTGATTCACCACCTTGGTCTGATCATCAAACTGAGAACAGTATGTTGCAGATAAAGAGAG
This sequence comes from Dactylorhiza incarnata, assembly GCA_033032865.1. Classification (NCBI taxonomy): domain Eukaryota; kingdom Viridiplantae; phylum Streptophyta; class Magnoliopsida; order Asparagales; family Orchidaceae; genus Dactylorhiza; species Dactylorhiza incarnata. The sequence goes on from JAWHQI010000066.1 coordinate 5,607,460, forward strand.
ATGTGTGCCCCTCAGTTTGAATAATTCTTGCTAGAAGTGAATAGTGAATACCTTGTTGAGCTCCAAAAAAATTGCCTTCGCCGACAATTCATAAAGATGAAAATTTTCCTCAAAGAACACGTGTCGCACTTATGACGGTCTAGGAATGGGAGAGCGGATCCACCTACATAAAGATGATGGATTTGCCCTTTGATTTGAGTAAACCTTCAAAAAATCTATTGACATGTTTCACTATACTTGTGCCAAAACTGAGAGGGGAAGAAGAAACCAAGTCAAGCAAAGGTGTATCGTATTGTTTTGATGACAAATAACATAATTTGCAATAAATGTTTGAGTCACTTCTTTAGGCACTTCTAATATACAATCAGATAAGACCCGTTATAATGTATATTGTACGTCTTCAGGTGTTTGATTGTGAACTGCTTATATAATGGTCGTAATAAAAAAGGAATGGGGTAAGAGATAGACCTCATGCTTGCTCAGTATTCCACTAATGAAGTCAAAAGTTGAACAGCTTACTGATCCAATGTTGTTGGGTGAAGTGATAAGCTTTTGTTGCAACAAATTTCAAGCTAAAAAAGGTCCATACAAATCAAGATATATCTTCCTCATAAATAGGGTCTCAATTGTTGCATCATGTTTGTTAATCCAATCAACTCAGGTTCATAAGTTAATAGCTTAAGGAGATGTTCCCCTATCTTGTGACCAAAAATGGCGATTGGATGCCCTCCTTGTTGTAAAACCGCATCAATATATCTTCCTGACGCATCCATTGCATCTGAAATTTGTTACAAAAACTTCGAATAAGGCAGACTTAAATGCTGCAAAAGTCATTGATGTGCTGTCACATCAACCAAGGATTTAAAAAAGAAAAGAATAGTAAATGGGGCAGCAATCTCCTTATAGTTCCTCATGAACTTCTTGTAATACTCATCAATCCAAGAAACACCTGCATGACCTCGGGTGACTTCGGCTCTGGCCACTTTACTACTACATTGATCTTGCTAGGATCCAATGACACCCCTTCGCCATGTACTATGCATAGTTGTAATATCCTTTGATATGCCTGACATGTCGGCCGACATGTCAATTTTGAGGGCTAAACAACATTTGTTTTCTAAAAAAATGACTTTTTATAAAATATAAACTAACATATCCGATTTTTTTCAATATATCGGTCGACACTATTTTTCAATATATCGTCCGCTATTTAAATTTGTTAAGAATGAAAAGATATAATCAATCAAAAATATTTAACTTTTAATTTTTTTATTTTATAAAACATAGTGTTATCTGAATAAATTATTATATAATATGAAATATATTTTATAATGTGTTTATTTGTACTTGTTAATGGTAGTTGTAGAATGTTATTAATATTTTACTTTCGATACTCTTTGAATATATTTTGAGATATACATGACTCAGGTTCGTCAACTTGTTGCGCTACTTTTTTTTAGAACATATAATTATATTTTAAAGGGGAGCCTTGGCGCACCGGTTGAGGTGTTGTCGTGTGATTTTGAGGTCACGGGTTCGAGTCCTGGAAGCAGCCTCTTGCAAAAATGCATGGTAAGGTTTGCCAACATTTCACCCTTGTGGTGGGACCCTTCCCCGGACCCTCGTTGCGCGGGCATGCCTTTGTGCACCAGGCTAACCTTTTTTTAAGGCTTGGGTGTTGTTGTTTTATACGTAAAAAAAAAATTATGTAGAAGATATGAAAATTCGACATTTTAAAATATCTCCAACATGTCTCCGACTTCCGATATTCGACATTTAGAAGCTCAATCTGACATATCGTTGACATCTGATATTTACAACATTGGTACCATGTGGCCAAATATGTGAACGTTTGATATCCAAAGAAACATTTCCCCAGGAAGAGGGGTTTCGTCATGACTAAATCCAAGACAATGTGAATGTGTTAAATATGCTCCACCCATGTCTCCTTCATCAATGCTTGAAAAAAGGAGGGAGCATCAGTCAAGCCATAATGCATGACTAGGAATTAGAATTGCTTGTGATGCATCCTAAATGTGTCTTCTCAATGTCTCGTGGATCCATTAGGGCTTGATGGTATCCTGTGAAAATATCAAGCTTTGTAAAAACCCTTACTACATGCATCTAAAATAGCGACTCACCCATCATTGAGATTGGAAACTTATCAATGTCTTGCTTTTTCATTAAATTCTATATAATCCACAAAAATCGAAAGACTCATCTTGTATGTTGCGAAATTATTTGAAATCCTCGGTCATTTTGGTTGCTCCTTACAAAGCATAGTAGTGTGATACTCATAAGGTAAAAGAATGCAAGCCCAATCCACTACACCCATGGAGTTCTTTGATTAATGAAGAACTCTCCACATAGGGTTAACCTTATCAAGAGGACATCCTTGTTATTGAATACGAAAAAATCCAATTTGACAGCCCAATCAACTACCTCCACTATGACGCCCTCACAGATACTCTCCATGAGCAATCGGAGGTTATCCCTCTTGGATAAAACATGTGCATGGTGTGGGAGAATTGAATTTGAGTTTTGATACTAAATTGACATTGACATAATAACTAAAATGACAATTTGTGGTACGGGAAGGATCCGGTACAAGGGAAGAACTAAAAATATAATAAAAATGATATTTAGAAAAAGAGGTGCTGAGAAAGAAAGTATAAGACAAGGAGAAGGAAAGAAGTGCCGAGAAAGAAAGGAGTGGGGCAAGAGGTGGCGAGAAGGAAAGTATATGCCAAGGAGCATGAGAAGGGGTATTAAACAAGAAAAAAAAAGGCTGGGAAAAAGCTATTTTTCAATTTATTCATCTACTAATTAAAAAATATGACTCTAAGCCCTATTTGTAGAAATAGAACACGTTGAAAGTTACAAAATAATAAGTTGAAAGTTACAAAATAACACGTTGAAAGTTACAAAATAACACGTTGAAAGTTACAAAATAACACGTTGAAAGTTACAAAATAACACGTTGAAAGTTACAAAATAGCCCTAAAATAATAGGATATACTAAACAAGTCCTCAATGTCATATTATAAATTTAAACTTACTACTAAAACAATAGAGTGCAAAAAAGAGGAATAGATGGAGAAAGAGGAAATAGTCGACATGGACATTGATAATGCTGGTAAAATAATGGGGTACATGGAGTAGTTGGTGGCATAGGAGTTCACAAACTACTACCAAAATTCATCAGCTAGGTTGGTTTATTACAGTTGAACCAATGATATTTACTCTGGATTCAAAGCCAGCTCTATAATTGGTAAATGAACAGACACGATCAAACTATTCTTTGTAATCAAATCAGAGAATGTTACAAGAATAAAAAATGAAGGATGCCATGAAGGTGTAGTGCTAGAAAACTTACGGGTCTTGGATATTGAGCGTTGATGCCAGTTTGTCCTGAAACCAAAGGACTGTAATGCACAAATTTAGCAGGTAGAGGTGTGCAACTTGGAAAAGAGCTAATCTCAAAGCTTGACTGTGCAGCAGCAGTAATAGGCATTGCAGGAGGAATGCCCGACACGTAGCTTGTATTCATGGTGTTTGGGATGACAGCAGAAGCCGATCTAGAACTTCCAAAGGATGGAAAAAATAGTTTTGCTTCTGGATTTAGTGTAAACTCCTGCAACACACAACATAATGGATGAGCTGAAAAAGAAAAAAGAACAGAAAATCAAACAGAAAATCAAACATATATGATAAACAACAAATTTCCAAAAATAGAAGGCATCCAAAAGCATAAACTTAAAAGGAACTTTGGTCACCTATTAATTCAAATGAAGCATTAAAGAACAAAAGCAAGATGCATAATAAGTCATATCTGTACAAACAGTGGCAACCACGCTATTTTCTGGAAAATCTTCCTCCCCTTCCACCCATGTATAAGTGCTCATCCAGTGAGATACCCATTTTTCAGATTAGCACAGAATATACTGCTGCCTTTCAAGTCCTAAATTTCTACTCTCTGCATTGTATTGCAGGGACTAATTATCATGTTAACCGCCTATAGAAAGCTTGATGAAGGAAAGAAGTTAGAGCATCATATGCAATTACCCTTTCACGTACATATGTCAAAAATGAAAAAAAAAAAAGATCAAACTTGCATTAGGAGCCCTTTATGAGAGTACTATCCCAAATCTCAACAAAATCAACAGATTGCTATAAAATATAACCAGTGTTGCATGCTGTGTAACTGTAAGCTATCCCCATTGATCAAGATTATCAGAATAAGAATAAGCTATACCAAAAAAGACGAATTGAATGAAAATTTTGGTTGCAAAAAGATGAGGTGTTTTTAAAAAAATTGAAAATAAAGAATCATAAATATTAGACAAAGCATATGCTGAATCAAAAAGAACATTTGATCCCCATCACTGAATTTGCATGTTGTGACTAAAGTTTTTTTTTGTAACACCAAAGCCATCCAATTATGATAATCATCGTGTATAAATAAATCACGCAAAATATTTTTACAAATATCAACAAAATTACGCCAAAGAATCTGCAAGAGTCAATCCCACCTTTGTACTAGTACTGTGCAACGGGGTTCCTTCAGCAGCTGGAAGATTAGGTGATGCTGATATGTTGGAACTAGAGTTTTTGTCACTGGATACAGAAGAGGAAGAGGTGGAAATATTTGAAATTTGACCATTTGATGGAGTTTCCGCTAAGATGTCAGCTGTGTTCTTAAGGAAACTACTGCATCTTTTGTTTTCACTTATAGATTGCTTGAATGCTAAATCATCATGGCTTTCTATGTTAGGTATTTCATGTTGAGGACGTTCAACTGCAAAACAATGATTGAAAGGATTTGGCAGAATAAATAAGATATCACAGTGTTAGACATAGCAAACTAGTAATAGATAAGGGTTACAAAAAGACAGCTTAGCATAGATAAAAGTACTATAATCCTTGAAAAAGTACGAATATTAAATAACTTACAACAGGAACTGGAATAATGATCTTCACCGGCAACCTGCAAAAATAGGAAGATGGCATGATAAATTGATGGCAAGCAACGTCGTGAGAAGTCAAAAATACTCTTTATATAATTTTAAAGAATATGTCATGCTTTCAGCATCATACTGTGTTTGTTGAAGAATCCATCTCAACATTGCTTCCAGAATTCTCTGGAGCATGTGCCTCATTTGCCCCAACTTGTCTGCCAGTACAGTAGGGAAGTATTGATGAATTAAATATAACTTATTAACTATAAACAACTCAAAGCATCTCAAAATGCCATGAGACAAATGGCTATAAAAAAATACTTTTACCACCAAACCTTACCTCTCGTTAACAGAAACTACAGGGCTATGAGATTGCTCTTCAACCTATAATCATACAACAGGTAATTCAAAGATAAGAATTCAAAGAAGTAAGCACATCTGAACATAGAAGATTCTTTATTTTCTATTTGGAAACTAAAAATTTCTAAAGCATGCAAATAACTAAATAAGCCATGCAAAAAGTAATGAGCTAAGGCAGTGCATACAGGTAACATCTGGGAAAGGTTTTGATTGCAAATTTTGAAATCACCTAAACCCAATCCTAAGGTAGATGTTCAATATTAAGGAAGCACAATCCTAAGACCCCATATAAAATGTACAAAAAAGAATTGGCGTACTGAACTTCAGCATTAGATGTAAAATTACAGACAAGTATATATAGAGTAAAATACAACTAAAATACGATAGGTCATTGCCAATATCACTATTGCCAATGATTGGTTCCATCAATAATTTAGTGTTTTATCAATGCATGAAATAAACTCATACGTAAGAATAAGCTGCCTTGTTAGTGCATTGCCGATGATTAGAAAGCCATAAATGATGGGCATTGTTGAAGTCATTTTAATGAGTTCATTGAAGTACAATTATACTGGGATTAAATAACCTAGATATTTTAATTCTTAATGGAACCCAGGGGTCCGGCCTAACCATTCATGCGTTGGGAAAAAATAACCCAGCAATGAACTTGAATGTGCGGGACCTAAACTGCTAAATATTTTTGATGCTCAAACATTATAGTGCCCAAGCAAAGCCACGTGCACTCAAGTCCCCAATGGAAGAATCTCATATCCCATGTTCAGATTTGGACGTGGAGAGTTTATTTGAATCCATTTTCATGGCTTCTTTCCAAAAAAAAAAATTCAGGCACATAACTGTTCTCAGTCCCACCATCAAAGAGGGACAAATTCTTCCCATCACAGAAAATGAGACACACAAAGTCGGACAAGAGAATTACATGGATAGGAAGATCAAAAGCAAGAGAAGAAAAAGAAGAAGGATGAAGCCTCTCCCCCTTTCTGCATATCAGGATTTTTTCTTAAATCATGTTCCTTTTTATATTTCATGGTTTATTCTATGGGCGATCTTTCAGTCTGAAGTATGTAGATTCTTCCTTAAGGGGTCTAGGACATCATGTCCATGTCTCTTCTCTCGCCCCAAAGATGAGGACTTCCTCACCTTGGAAACATGTCATACAACTAATCCAAGGAATTCACTTGAAAAATCCTTCACAAATCGTTGAATTAACAAAGAGTCAATGTCATACCCCTTGATTCCTTCAGAAAGGATATCACAAATCAAAAGAACAAGAGTTTCAATTCCCATAAGACCAGCCTTTGTCTCCTCTCTGCGTTGAAACCCAACGAGGTCCTACAAACTTTTTGCATAATTTTTATGCTAGGAATTCTACTTCAAATTATGGAAGTTTCTGTGAAACGACCTCGTATCTATTCATCGTGAAATTCCTCGGAGGAATTCTACTTTCAAATTTAGAAGAGGTGCATCTAAGGTAGCCTTCCTCCAAGTATCATGAGATTCCTTACTGAACAATTTCGCACTCAAATTAAGAAGCGGTACAACCAAGGCAACCTTCACACAAATACTGTGAGATTCCTCACAAAAAAATTTCGCACTCAAATTAAGAAGAGGTATCGTCAAGGCACCGGTCATATTATGAGATTCCTCGCTGAGGAATTTCACACTCAAATTAAGAAGAACTGTCAGTAAGGCCTTTCATCAAAACATCGTGAAATTCTAGTATGAGAAGGCTGACATTCAAAATTTGAGAGGGGTCCCGCCAGGAGACCCTTTGATGGGTATCACGGACCAGGGGCGGGCCAATGCTTACTGGAGCTCACATGAGTCTACATATGCAAGAGGCGGAGATAAGATCATTGTAAGAGCAGATAGTCGTGTTTAAAGCAACGACATTTTTTATGTATTTTTTATTTTATTTTAGTGGTTTATGTTTCAGACGATCTTGGTCATTCGTAGTGGTTCTAAGTCTATAAATATGGGTCTAGGTTGTTTTCTGATATTACGGAATTTGGACAGAAATTTCAGGCCGCGGTCTCCTCACGGTGCCGATTTCGTGGCTCCTAGGTGTCGAATCCTAGGCCACCTCCCTCTCGGTGATTGGTCGGCCCCCACCATTCCCACCACCTCCTTGGTCGGCCACCACCATTCCCCACCACGGCCTTGCCGTCGACCAGCCCCATCCATAGTACCGACCAACCATACAACCACATCCCCTCCTAATTACTCCCATAACCACCCACAATTGTTGATAACAGCCAATTATTGTTGTAGCCATCATCCGGTTTGTCCACTTACATATAGTAATTGTCCACTTCATGGACAGTAAATGCCTCTCCCGGTCCTGAGTCCCTATTCCGAGCCATCCACATTTCCCCACAACCTAGTCGGCAGCTCCTTGTACATTCACCCTCTAAACCGACGATCGATCCTCCATTCCTGACTTCCTGTTCTAGACATGTGACTGCACTGATTCATTGTAATCCCTAATTTCCCACACTGACATGTTTCCTATATATATGTGTGTATGCAGAAGGCAAAGGCATCGAGCCTTTGGTTCAAATATCCATAGTCGTTAGTTTGCCCCTCACGGTGCCGACTGCGTGAGTCCCTCTAGGTAAGCACTCATGGGGTTAATCTCCCTCAAAGATTCATCCACCCCTTCTATCATCTGACATCCTCAAATCCCCCCCCCCCCCCCCCCTCCTCTTTGATCCCCAACTGCAACCCTCGCTTCCAGCCCATGAACCTCCACCTCTACTAAATTTCGTTGATTCCCCAGCCACATCCTCTCCTCCAAACCATGAGCCGCGACCCCCATTCCAGATCCATGCTTGCATCCAAGATCCAACCCATGAGTCACCGCCCCACCTCCCAGTGATCCTGACCCCTCCCATATCCCGTGACCACTCCCACAATCTCCGCCAACTGAGCTCTTTTATATCGTGTGACCCTTCCCACAGCCGCCGACCACCTTCCCTATCAGTCCCAACCTCGCCACACCCTCCTATCCCTTCCCCCAAACCGCCTCCGAATCAGCTGCGCACTTCAGCCGCCTTTCTTCCCGCTCCATCCGCCCAACACCCATACCACAACTTCATCCCTTGTCCATACAAGGACAATCCTTCCACCCTTACAAACTCCCTGATATCATCATTACAGTGTCGTAACTCGTAAACCCCAGAGCGCCACCACCACAAAGCCTCTCCTCTCCATACATGCGTAAGTTATCCTTTCGGGTTAATGTTTCTAGTGCTTTGTACTCTTGGACTACATTTTTATGAATGTGACATTATATGTGTTTGTTTCCATGATTTTGTATTGACTTGCAGGGTTTAATCACAGTGTGCTTAAAATAGTGGTGCTCTACTCGTGAACCAATCAAAGCATGCACTTCAAGTCCAAGTTTATGTTATTTCTTCTGTTTTATGTTGGCTTGCACTAGTTATGACTTACCTGTAATTTAATCTCAGATTCTAAATAATTGTTGCATCATTTTAGTATCCTTCAGGCCTTTTCCTGACACAACACCTAGGATTTGCATCGCATATGATTCCACAGCACCTACTCTACCATTGCTTCACATAGTCTCATTACATTCAACTCAAGGAGCTTCTCCTAAGAGGTCTTCGTACTATTATTATACTCACCCTCATCCTCAATCCCTCATTAGTACAAATCAAGTTAATTCTCTGACATGACCAGATGTTTATCAGAAGCCACATGGAGGTCACCACCCTAACCAGGTCACTAACACAGAGAGGTCGATAAATCGGTTTGAATACATATAAACTGACTTTGATCACATTAGAAATGTCTTAAGGCACATAAACACCAGATTTGATATTAGACGACCTAGAAGATTGGGTCAAGTCACTTCTCTCATAGCGTAGTGCTCTGCAAGGGGTCTGTCATTGGAGAGTGAGCACAAGCGATCCAATGACCCTATAGTGGTATGTTCTCCCTTAACCCGCAGCACAGACCTAGTTGTAACTACACTGCCTACATCTAAAGACACTAACATCACTGATGATACTCATTTGGTGGATCATCCCAATATTAAAATAGGGTAAAGTACTTATGGAATCCCTATATTTTAGAGGATAGACATTTGACCCCTACAATTTTATAATGGACTCTTGAATCCCTTAACTTTTCACAATCTACCCAAATGAAGGCAAATCAATTTTTTAATTATTAAAAATCATTAAAAAATGAGAAGTATATTAGTTCAGTAGAATAATCCAGGGTTTTTTATCCGCTCGCCTTCTCATCTCCATCGCGATCCCAGCTCGCCTTCTCATCTCCTTCGTGATCCCAGTTCTCCTTCGTGATCCCGGTTCTCCTTCGCGATCCCAGCCTATGTACATTTGATTAATTCTTGTAAGTGTTGTTGTAGTCTTTTTTTTTTGGACAGAGCCAAAAGGTCAACTTTTGTTTCTTAATGGAAGGACACAAGATGAGGTATTGAGAAGCTTGGAAATGCTTTGATTTCAGAAAGCATAAGGACTGCGACAAGAAATAGAATAAATTGATGTGGGTGTGGGTCTACATTCAATTTTTTTCAAGAGTGATTACTAAATTTATATAAGAAAAAATGTTTCTCCACTAATAACTAAATTCTGCATGCCGTATTGGTTAGCCTTCAGCCCTAGTTCTTCATTGGCATGGGTTCAAGACTCACGCCTAACATTGTTTACATGAATTCTATTTGCATTGGTTAAAATAGTCTTTTGTAATGTTACAAGGGTCATTTGTCTTTCCTTTAACATGTAGGGGGCCACAAGTACTTATCATGTAAAGGGTAAAAAGGGATTTGCCTATCAAAATTATTTTTCTTTTATTTACCTTTAGTTTTTAAAAAAATTTGTCTCACTTATGAAAACTCAGGGGTTACAACAGTCTTTTGTAAGGTTTCAAGGGGCCATTTGTCTTTCCTTTAAAATGTAGGGGGCCACAAGTACTTTACCCTAAAATATATGTTGATGACCCGCCCGGTGAGCAACATGATGAGCGTTCACCTCTTGATGTGTGGATTCAAATGAGCGATACGCTTATGAGTAAAATATCCTCAAAGTCACTTCAGATTATCTCTGAGATTCAATATAACGACCCAACTCACAATATCAGAGATATCGTTTGATTTGATTTAACAGAGCTCATACTAAGCTGAACTGTACAATTTTATCTTTTTGCACAGGTGGTCTGCGAGCACTTCGCAAGATGTTACTCATCTCATAACTACTCTCACCTAAGCACATTTAACTATGAAGTTTTTCGAACATAACTTCATCAACTGCTTCAAAAGGCGTCTCTGATATTTAGTGTTCTGAATAATTACTTAAGCTCAATAATTTTTCCTTCTGCTTCAATGTGAAATTCAATTCATTCTGCAATTGTATTCATCATCCATAAATATCACCAACCAAAGGTATCCATCATCTACGGTTATCCCTAACCATAGATAACCATTATCCATGGTTATCACTAACCAGGGGTATCCATCCGAAACTTGGGTTGTTACACTCAACCCATCTCAGAGCATCTTGAGACTAGCTCTAAGTACGTAATGGCTTAACTTCTTATGCTTGAAGGGCAGTCCCGATATATCGGGAATCTATTTCGGTACTCGTGCATCTACTACGAATTTTATTATACACCTCTCAGTGAACCGACTGATGAGTTTTCCCTTCGTAGGGGCATTTAATATCCTAGAGTGGTACCATAATTCAGACATTATTATGAGTGTTCATTGCACACTCGATGAGTATTTCTACGCTCCACCTAGAGAGCCTCTTGAAATGTCATTACTCGTTAAAGGCATACTCATAATTAGCGAGTAAATCGATATTGAGAGTGCTTTTATTGGCTCGAGAACCTATTTTAACATTACTTGCACTCTAGGAAGCATTCAACATACTATGATGTCATATCTAATTGTCGACATCACCGGTGATCATTTGAGTAATCATCGCACTCATGATAAAATTTTCTACCATGCCACCTGAGCCTCCAATCAATGTACCTATCTTGGCAGTCCTATATAGCACCATAGAGTCTTAGAGTAAGAAATTGGTTGTGTTTATTGTTCATCATCCACATTTGTTTCATAATCACCCTACATGTACTGCATGACTCACTTGTGTTGTATCCTTCACATTTCTCGTATGATTTGTATCATTTGCCTGAATTTATCTGACATAAATTTACAATAAGTAATGAAAATTATAAAATTTACGCAGACATTCACAAGAAAGAACAGAGCATTAGAGAAGGAGGCAAATAATTGTTAGAATTAAGGTTGAGAGGTTCCCTTAGGGAGCAGTGACAAAATTAAATGTTTTTAGGTGAATGAGCCATTATACAGTAGTACAAAGAATAGGGGTGGGCACAGAAAACCAAAACCGACATGAACCGAGCCAACCGAACCGAATTTCGGAATGAACCAACCGGTTCGGTTCAGGTTCGATTTTGGGGGGATGAAAACCGAACCGGTTTGTTTCGGTTTACATCTTCGGTAAACCGATGAAACCGAGCCGATGAACCCGAGCCGACGAATCATGCTTCAAATGTTTTGTGATTCCCATTTGTCTTGACCCGTGAGTCTTCCCGTAAGTCTGTGACTGATCCCATGAGGCGTAAATTAATTTAATTCAAAACATTGGCTAAATCAATTGCTACTCCTGAGTCCCTCGAGTTTGCTTATTTTATAAAAGCTAACATTTGGAGAGGCAAGTTATAGGTTGTTGTATGGAGGTTTTTCTCCTCTCAATAAAGATTATTTTAATCTATCTTTTGAAGTTTTGCTTGTATTTGTAACTTAGTATGTCGGAAAACTGAAACGATGTCTAAAAATCGAACTGATGTTTAAAAACCGAACCGATTAGTTCAGTTTCGGCTTGGAGTGTGTAAAAATCGAGGCAATTTGGTTTGATTTCTCTTAAAATCAAACCGTTTACAGGCCTAATGAAGAATTGAGTCAAATACCTACAAACAACATTGAGAATTTGACCCCATACTACGAGTCTAATGAGTAAATGAGACCATTCCCTGATACGACCTCTGAGCCTCGGCAAACACCTACATTAAACACTCCACAGTTTCATCCTCGACATACTGCCCAGTCACCAACATACTCACCAGTTCTCACTTCAACATCATTTCCAATTTCAGCATCATTTCCTATTTTAGCACCTAAGAGCCTACACCCTTCCACCGAGAGCGTAGCAAATATTATATCAATGAGATTTCAGTAACACTAGGCAGATCTACATTGGGATATTTGGTTTATTGGAGAGGCGCACCTACTACTGATGATATTTGGAAGATTTTAAAGGAGCTTCACTTACCCCTGAGCTTTATAGAGAGTCTGATCATCTTTATTCATCGGAGATGAATACTCTCAAACTGGGGGAATTGATGGGGATCACAAAGCGAGGGTGGGCTGATACTTATCGGAGCCAGCACGAATCTACATGTGCAGGAGATAAGATCGTTGTATAGACGATCGGATCCAATAGTCGCGCTCATAGCGATGACGACATATTTTTATGCATTTAATTTTTATTTCATGTAAAATTTACTGATGATCTTTGTCATCTGTAGTGGGTTCTACATCTATAAATAAGGGGTCTACGAGCTTATTTATGATATCGAGGAATTTTGACAGAATTTTCGAGCTCTCGCGGTCTCTCCACGGTGTCGATTCTATGGCTCCCAGGTGTCGAAGCCTAGGACACGTCCCTCCTAATGATTGGCCGACCACCACCATTCCCCACCACCTTCTTGTCACCGGCCAGCCCCATCCATAGTGTCGACAAACCATACAACCACATCCCCTCCTAATTATCCTCATAACCACCAACAATTGTTGATAACTACCCATTATTGTTGTATACATCATCCAATTTTTCCACTTACATCCAGTAACCGTCCACTTCATGGCCAGTAACAGCCTCTCTCAGTTATGAGTATTGTTTTAAATGTCCCCTGACATGTCTGACGATGTCATTTTTTAGGAGAAAAAGACAATTTCTTCGTAAAAAATAAATTGTCCTTTAGTAAAATATAACTGGACATATTCAAGTTTTTCTGATATATTGACTGATACGCATTTTGAAGATATTGTTCGCTATTTTGTTTTATTTTATGATAGCAGACTAGCAATATATGTTTCAATCACATATATGCATTATGATATATATGCTTAAACTAATTAAACGTATTGTTTCGCCCTTTTTAATGTGTTATTCATACAATCAATTATACATAATTATTTTGCACTAAGGTTTTTTATTTCATATTACAAAAGATGTTAAAATGTCCAACATACTTATTAGTTGATTATTTTTATGCTTTAAAATAAATTTATTAAATTTGAAAAAACTTATATGTTATAATTGTTGACGCCAGGAAAATCCTAGCTCCAAAATTCGGACCAATACAGTCGGAGGCTACTCGCCCAGCAGTCCAACGAGATGACTTGGCTGGCAACGACGAAGAAGCTAGAAGAGCAACAAACAGGACCCCAGGTGCTGCGGCAGGGAGGTCCACCACGTACCCGGAAGCTCAAGGGAGTCTTCCACGCTCACCGCACCAAAGTGTTGAAGCCAGGAAAATCCTAGCTCCAAAATTCGGACCAATGCAGCCGGAGGCTACTCGCCCAGCAGTCCAACGAGATGACTTGGCTGGCAACGACGAAGAAGCTAGAAGAGCAACAAATAGGACCCCAGGTGCTGCGGCAGGGAGGTCCCACCACGTACCCGGAAGCTCAAGGGAGTCTTCCACGCTCACCGCACCAAAGTGTTGAAGCCAGGAAAATCCTAGCTCCAAAATTCGGATCAATGCAGTCGGAGGCTACTCGCCCAGCAGTCCAACGAGATGACTTGGCTGGCAACGACGAAGAAGCTAGAAGAGCAACAAACAGGACCCCAGGTGCTGCGGCAGGGCCAGGGAGGTCTCACCACGTACCCGGAAGCTCAAGGGAGTCTTCCACGCTCACCGCACCAAAGTGTTGAAGCCAGGAAAATCCTAGCTCCAAAATTCGGACCAATGCAGCCGGAGGCTACTCGCCCAGCAGTCCAACGAGATGACTTGGCTGGCAACTACGAAGAAGCTAAAAGAGCAACAAACTGGACCCCAGGTGCTGCGGCAGGGAGGTCCCACCACGTACCCAGAAGCTCAAGAGAGTCTTCCCCTCCGAAACCAAAGTGGCCGAGCTTGGTACAGGGAAGGCACCGACTTGGCTAATAAGCAAGGGTGACGGGCTCGAGAATTCGGAAATCGGGGTCCAAAAGCTCAAGTCCAGGTGCCAATCCAAGTACCCCTGGGGTCCTATTTATAGGCAAATCCAAATGGTAGGGGGGCTTTTTATAGCCCAGCCCCCAACCTGGCGACTATGGGATACTCGGCGAGCACTTATGCCATAGTCGCCCATCTGGCGAGTATTGGGTGCTGCTTGCACACGCCGGGCCAATACTCGCCTAGGCCTTCTGCTGCTTTCCTGGGCGCGACGAACTCCTCTGGTCGATACTCGCCTACCTGGCGAGTATCACATGCATACTCGCCAGGGTCTTTTCTGCTTCTGCCTTGGACTGCTGGTCTCTGTATTGACCCTTTGACCTTTGACTTCTGTCTACGTGGCTTTGGGTGGATCCATCCTCGGAGAATGAGGGTTGTACAATAATCATTCAATAATATTTATCTTTTAAATCTTCTTTATTTGCTTTAAAGCTTAATGCTATCAAAATAAAAGTATTATGTAATATTAAATATATTTTATAATGTATGTATTTGTGCTAATATTTGGATATTCCTAGAACAACGTACAAATGAGATATTGACTTCAGTGTTCTAATTAATTTTAGAATATACATGACTCATTATTTTTCTGCTTATTATGTTAATGTTTTTGCTTTTAAACATATAATTATACTTAGTAACACAAAAAAATTATCTATAAGATATGAAAATCAAATATTTTAAAATATCTCTGACATAACTCCGACTTCTAACATCCGACATATAAAACGCAATCTGGCATATTACCAACATCTGACATTTACAACTTTGGTACCGAGTCTGTATTCCGAGTCATCCATATTTCCTCTACAACCTAGTTGGTAGCCCCTTGTCCAGAAATCTTCACTATTAACAAATTTCACCCTCTAAACCACTAGTTGATCCTCCATTCTTGTTCTGTAAAGAGGTTGTTGTGTTGATTCATTGTAATCCCTGATTTCCCCCACTAGCTCGTGTCTTCCAACCCCATCTCCACCTCAAATTGACCTTATCGATCACTCTACTTCCTTCCCGTAACACACCTATCACCTTTCCCACCCTTACCAACGCCCCTACAGCTTTCCCTACCTCTACTAACCCAGCAATTCCCCATCCAGCAGTCTAAATCCAGTCCAAAATCAGAGTAAGTTGATGTCCTGCCCGAAATCAACTCACAACTAACCAATTCGGACTCAGATTACTAGGGGTGTGGAGCAAAGATCGAAAACCGGCCGAACCGCACCAATTTTCAAACCGAGCCAAACGGTTCAGTGTTGGTTCGGCTTGGAGCTTGTGAAAACCGAGTTCATATCGGTTCGGCCGATTCCCAAGTTATAAAAACCAACCAAACCGAACTAAAACGACTAAGAGATATCAGGTTAAGCGGCAGCATCAAGTATTCATGATTTTATCATTCCAGATTACTCACTTGCTAGTTACTGGTCGAGTGGCCGCTTGCGGGCCTTGCGAGTTGTAGCTTGCTAAAATCCTTGGCGAAATGACTTTAATGAAAGTTATAATAATTTAAATATTTAACCATTAACAAATAAATAATGTCACGTCTCACGTGATTCACGTCTCGATCTGGGCTCTGGCCGAAAGAGGCAAAGCACCAAAGGTCAAAGCTAAGAACCTAAAACCCTAACCGATAAAAAAATCTTGCAGCTTGCTCAAAGATCCGTCGTATGGACTCTTCGTGCATGCTCGACGAAGACAACGTGCATCAACGCGACGTGCATCGACGACGGCGTGCTCATCTCCATCATGTGCAATCGACGATGACATTGAATATCACGACTTGCTCAAAGCTCCGACCCTCCGTGCTTGCTCGATGCTCGGGCTTGCTTTGGCTGAAAACAACGTGCTTGTTCCTACTTTCCTTGCTCCACCATCGTGCAGTGAGTCATTAGGATTCATGGTTAGAGTAATTTATGTTTTTTTCATAGTGATCTAGTTCTTATAGAGGAGAGATGATTCAAGGTTTCAGCCACATCATTGTTTATTAGGTCACAGAACATAAAACTCTGAAATTTATTAGATTAATAAGATAGAAAGTCAGTAAAATTGGAAAGTGTTTTCTATGGTTCATCAAATAGAGATAATTCTTTAGCTCGAATACTATTCTCAAAATAAAATTTACTCATCATTGTGTACTATGCTTGAGGCCCTCTTTTGGCGGTGAACGACGATCGCCGATCGGCGCTCGCCATTCCCCGTTCCCCAGAGGTCCGTTCAGTTACAATAGTGGCCCCAGACTGCCCCCCTTTAGATCCACCCCCGGTTTCATCAATTATTCGGGATTCCGGCATCGAATCTTTGGGGGCTTGCCCTTACCGGAGATTTGGAACCCAAAACCTCTATAATTAATAAATTTTGTTTATACCATCTTCTCTACATCGTCAAATATGTCTGATTATTAGGGTCGCAAAAAACATGAACGCTATATGCAATGAAGAGCCTTCGACTCATGAAAACAAAAACTGTGATATATTAATTTGGAAGTGATAGTTGGAGTCCTACTATCAGAAAATAACATAATATAGCATGAGTAATTTATACTTTTAAGGTCAACCATGAAATGACGAATCAACAAAAGACAAAAGAAAAAAATTTAGAATAGACATCCAAAATCAAATTGGTTACCTCTTCCTTACATGCACCACCATCTCTCCTTACAAGGTCATGGTGATTATTATCCAGAGACTTCACCAATCTCTTCACATTATGTGTATTATCAATGTCAGCATCCCCACTAAAACCAATAGATTTATTTTCCTCATTGCTGCCAAATATTTTGTGTAGAATAACAAGGTTAGTTAAACAGAACCAGCAGCCATCCACACCTCAAAAATGCATCACATTTGATAAAAATAAATGGAAAAGGCTTATGATCCCTTTCAATGCTAAATAGTTTCAATAGACATATGCTCAGAAATGTAATTCTCTAGCCTAATTTCTTAAGTACGGGATCAAATCATGATGTGATTTAGGACATAGAAGGCATGCTGGAAGAGGCAGAAAATATTTGGCCATACAAGCATCAATAGTTCACATGGTAATAAGATGATAAACTATTAAGTAAAAAAGTACCATTTATACAAATAACTACTTATGGACATCAATCATATTGTTATATAGCTTGAGTTTACAAAGTTTGTTTCTCTGACATTCAACAGTAAACTGTGTCCATTTAAATATTTGAAATGATGAACAAAATGAATTATGGGAGTTGCATCCAGTACTTTAGTTCTTAGAAAGGTAATATAGGTCTTCCTTAAACCCAGCTGACAAGTTAGCAACATAAATAAAGCTGAGCGGCAGCACAATGTAACATTAGATGCGTTAACTGATTTCCATAGTAGGGAAAAGTTTCACATGTTAAGACAAAAGATATTACATGTCAGAAGAAGACAATAAAGTCTATTTAGAATCTTAGATCATGATAAAAATAGGCTATTTGCCAATCCAGAAAGACTGTGGGGAGGTCTTGGAAGGCCACCTGCACTGGTCTCTCTGCAAAGCTGCATAAAGTAATTAGTATAATATAATGAAACTAAAGTATACTCAACATCTGAAAAATTAAGATGAAAACTTCTTCCAAGAAGCGTCTGCTTAAGCTTTGAAGGATGAGCATATGAAGAAAAAAGAGGAGATAGATCTCAACATTCTGAGTTCTATTTTGAATATAATGTTCTTATAAATTTAGTGGATGCAAAACATATGCAGAAAAAAATGGAATCCCTCTACATGAAGAAGTCATGTACAAATCACGATTATTGACGCAACTTCTATTAGCATTTACATGAAAGAGAGCGCATCTTACAAGAGTATCTTGATCCCTAATATAAGCTTCTTTTGGTTCTATCTTGATATGAATGATGACTAGGATAAAGCTTTGATTTTGTTATGCTCTGTACCACCTTCTTATGAACATATTCTTAGGAGCATATTGCTACCACTTTACTAAGAAAGTGTTACGAAGACGGAAAAGGGTCAAGGACGAGGACACAACGCATATGTCAACATCGGACCAAGGCGGCGCGGACACGGATCCCAAGTCGATGACGGACGTTCTCCAGTAGTGCACATGGGCATAACGCACCCATCATCGTTATATTTTATTATCGCACATGTATCTCGATCCTTTGGTTATTTAACCGTTTGCTCTCGCATATATTGTAACTAGGCATTATATAAATTTAGACTTGTCTTTCATTTGGATCATCGAGGAGTAAGATATGTTATTGAAGGAGCCAAAGGAGCTAGATTCATCTCTTCCCTTCTTCACCCTTCTTCTCATCCCTAGTAGCTAACAGTTTGTCTAACCTGCCGTTTTCTAGCCACGGACTCCGACACCTGAAGCCAAATTGTTCTCGCGTCGAGGTTCCGTCTCGCTCGTGGCCATATGTTGCGACTGCACTCGTTTTCACCTGCTTCTCAAATCGTCACCCTCGTCATCGGCATCGACCTCGACTACTTTGACCTCTCCCTTTACAACCCGCGCTTGCATCGTCTCCCCAGTTTCGCTCGCCCCTGATATCGCCCTCGCGTTCATCTACCTTCTACATCGACACCCCGACGACTTCGGCCTCGCGATTTTCTCCAGCGACGGCCTCGACTCGCCAGTCCAACCTTTCCCCGTTCTCGTTGTTACCAGTGTCCTCTTTCGTGTTGCTTCCAGCCACGTCGTGTCGTGTGTATGCCCCCTCGGCTCCGCTCCATGGCACATTCTGACGCACCAGCGCCTCCTCCTCCAGTGGATCTGACCATCCTCCATCGCCTTGACGATCACGATGATGTCATTGCCTCGCTCCAAGCCCTCATGTTGCGGATGGACGCACACTTGATGCCATCATGGCCGTCCACCCAAGCACATCTACAACCTCCACTGTGGACTCCGCGTTCCTCCTCGACGCAGCCTCGGACTTTTACTGGGACACGGTTCTGCCACAAGCTGGTTTTTCCCCGGCACCCCGGTCCTTCGACGTTTCGTCCTTAAATAGCATCGATCTCATGGTCTGGATTGTCCGAGCGGAGCAGTTTTTTGACATCCAACAAATCTCGGAGCCGCACAAAGTTAGCATGGCTTTGATAAGCATGGTGGGTTCCGCACTCCATTGGCTTTGTTGGCTCCGACAGTCCAAACCTGCTCTCTCTTAGCCCGACCAGCAGCAAGATCTCATTCGTCGCTACGATGTTCGTTACTCGGGTTCAGCGGTGGAGCACCTCTGCCGTGTTCATCAAACGGGGTCCCTCGATAACTACATCGACGAATTCATCGTTATCGTCACACATGAGCCCGACCTTCCCCCTAATCACTACCTCAGCTTCTACATGCATGGGATCCTTTCGCATATTTGTGCCCGATTGCACACACATCACCATCCCTCTATTGTCGGGGCCATGGACCTCGCATGCTTGGTGGAAGCGGACTTCAATGTCACTTCCGTCGACACCGGCCAGCCTCCGGGGAGTTCGACGCCCTGTCTGGTTGCTTACCCTCTTAGACCCTTCCAGACGCCATCTCATGCGAATACCGTGGCTCCCCTACGTCTCGACCCACCACCTCAGCAGCCCCGGCCGCCGCACGGCCCCCGGATGACTAATCAAGAGTATTACGATCTTCGCACTAAGGGCCTCCATTTTCGTTGTAAATAGCTCTACTCTCTGACTCATGAATGTCCTTTGAAGGAGCTCCGCATCACCATTGGCAAGGCAGACCACGGGATCGCCCTGGGGGATTTCGAAGCCCTGGATGGTGATGACTCCCCCGCCGTCACGGGACACCAAGCGCGACAGCATCGTTACGAACTTCTATGCTCTGCAACTAGCGACCAGAAAGGCCTAAGAAGACGCATATTCGCCGACCTCGCGAGGCAGGCAGGGGCGAGCAGAGGCGAGCAGGGGCGAGCAGGGGCGAGCGCGGCGCGAGCTGGGCGAGCGCGGCGCGAGCTGGGCGAGCAAGGCGCGAGCTGGGCGAGCAAGGCGCGAGCTGGGCGAGCAAGGCGCGAGCTGGGCGAGCAAGGCGCGAGCTGGGCGAGCAAGGCGCGAGCAGGCGCGAGCAGGGGCGAGTTGGGCGAGCAAGGGGCGAGCTGGGGCGAGCTGGGCGAGCTGGGGCGAGCTGGGCGAGCTGGGGCGAGCTGGGCGAGCTGGGGCGAGCTGGGCGAGCAGAGGGCGAGCTGGGCGAGCAGAGGGCGAGCTGGGCGAGCAGAGGGCGAGCTGGGCGAGCAGAGGGCGAGCTGGGCGAGCAGAGGGCGAGCTGGGCGAGCAGAGGGCGAGCTGGGCGAGCAGAGGGCGAATTGGGCGAGCAGAGGCGAGTATGGGCGAGTATGACCAGGTAACTACCCCCCCCCCCCCCCCAGGATTTGTCTATAAATAGACCCCCAGGGGTACAAGAAAGAGGACACTTTTGGACGAGGTTGACCCCCTCAGGTGAGATACTCGCCAGATCCCTGCCTTCCTTGTACCAAGCTCGGTCATATTTTGGTTTTGGAGGGGAAGACTCCCTTGAGCTTCCGGGTACGTGGTGGGACCTCCCTGCCGCAGCATCTGGGGTCCTGTTTGTTGCTCTTCTAGCTTCTTCGTTGTTGCCAGCCAAGTCATCTCGTTGGACTGCTGGGCGAGTAGCCTCCGGCTGCATTGGTCCGAATTTTGGAGACTAGGATTTTCCTGGCTTCAACACCTCTGGCTCCCTCGCTATGACGTTCTATGGGTCCATGTATCCCCTAACTATGTTGGTTGATAGTGGGGTCAGCCACAACTTCATCTCCATGTGCTTGATGACATTGTTCGGCATTCACCCGTCTCTTGCTCCTCTCGCGGTTTGCTTGGGCGAGGGACACCGCACTACCAATGGGGGCCGCTTTTCGGACCTGCACATGACTGAGGGTACCTACCCTCTCCGCGTAGATTTACATTCCTTCGAGATCGGTGGCCTTGATGTCATTTTCGGTGTTGCGTGGCTAAATGCCCTGGGCGATGTGTATGTCAACTGGACTCGCATGACGATGCATTTTCCTCAAGCGGGAGTCCCTTTCCTCTTTGTCGGGGCGGTGTCCTTTCCCCGCCTGGCGGTGGCCCTCAATCCTCCTCTGTAGGTGTGTGCAAAAAAGAACCGAAGAACTGAGAACCGAAACCGAACCAATTTGGGCGGTTCGGGTCGGTTCTAGTTTTGTTCGGTTCGGGTATGGATCCATTTGTAACCGAACCGATGGTTCGGGTCGTTTCTAGGTTCCCATACACGGGTACCCGAGAACCGACCCGAATTAATAGTTTAAAATTTATAATATAATATAAAGCTATGAACCGTAAAAGTCTAAATGAGTATGAACCGTAATCAAGGCGGTAATTTTTAATTCTATAGCCAGTTCTCGTTTATACTCTGCCAGCCTATCGAATCCCGACCCGATCGGATTTATCATTTCGCTTTCGCATGCCTAGCAGCCAACGACACTCACAGGCGGCCAAGCTTCTCTCGTTGGAGCTCCTTCACTGATCTCTCATCCAATCTTCCTGCAATCCACGCTTTTCTCGTTGCAGCGGCTTTCTCGAGTCTCGACTCTCCTTCACAGGCGGATGACAGGAACGACACTTCCCGTCCCCGACATCTCGACGCTCCTTCCTGCAATCCACGCTTCTCTCGTTGGAGCTCCTTCATCTTCCTCCGCCTAGCGTGAATCAGCGGCCAATCAGTGCTTCTTTCGTTGGAGCTCCTCCATCTTCTCGGCCTTGCGTGAATCAGCGGCGATTTTTTCTACTCTCTGATGTCCCTCCCAAGGTAATCCCATGATTCCCATCCTTCATTCCTTCTACAGTATTTACTTTAATACTATTTACGTATTCAGCAAGCAGAAGCTGCAAAACCCAGGTTTTGATTTTTGTTGATTTTATTTGTTTCATGCTTTCTGCTGTGCAAAGTTAATCAAGCAAAGGTGTTTCCTGAGCAAAGGTATTAAGGTACATAAACACTCTTCATTGTCTTGATAGTTACCAATTTCAATTGTGGATTAAAGTTTATTATTTTTATTGCATAGTGCGTCAATGTCTAGTGTGGGGGAGACGAATGCTTTTAATGTTGTTCAAACTGAACATGATAGTGTTGTTGGGTCCTGCTGTAGTTGAAGAAGTTGTCAATGTTAATGTAGTTAGCAAGTGTGATCATAATCGTAAAAGGGACTACAAAGCTAAATCAAATATTTGGGGTCATTTTACGAAGGTGAAGAAAAAAGATTCCGAGAAATCTAATAAAGCAGCGTGTAAATATTGTAATGGGGGAGTACGATAGTGTTGGTGCCAATGACACAAGTAACATGTGGAAACATTTGAAACTTTGTAGCAAATATCCTTATAACGAGGTTGATAAAAAATAAAAGATACTATCATTTGAAAACAAAGGTGGACAAGAGGGAAGTGATATTAGCTCAGTAGGATTTTTTAGTAGTTGGAAGTTTGATAAAGAGTTATGTAGAGAAGCCCTTGCTAAATGGATCATTACAGACGAGTTGTCATTCAAAATCATTGAAACTCATGGTTTTTTGTATCTAATGAGAATGTTACAACCAAGGTTTAAGTTATTAGCGCGCACAACATTAACAAGAGATTGCATGAAACTATATGTCAATGAGAAGACGAAGTTAAAGAAGACTCTTGTGAATATGAAATCCACTGTGAGTTTGACAACGGATTGTTGGACATCCTTACAAAAACTTTATTTTGTTTTTTTCATTAGCATTAACTCTTTATTTTTTACCATTTATTTGTAGTGAGCAAGAGGCTTATGAAAAAAATGTTGAATGTAATGCAATATAAAAGATAGGTTGAGAGCAAGTCATAACATATTCAGGTTCCGATGTTTTTGTTCCTATGCAGTTATTTTGGGTTATGAATTTTATAGTTACGTCATGCTCAAATGTTATTTTTACACGAATTTTGAGTTATGAAATTATTGAAAATTTGAAACAGAAGTTTTATTTTGCTGTGAAAGTTTTATATTTTAGTCTATACTGTTGTGAAATTTTATATATTAGTTTATATTGCTGTGAAAGTTGAAACAGATAACTGGCAGGACTAACTTTTTACAAGTTTGATTGATTATCTTGTAGCTTATTGATGCGTCAATTGCTGAGGTACTTACAGCTTATTGATGTTCATCAATTCTCTGTTCATGTCTATAGTAGGACTAACTTTTTTACAAGTTTGATTGATTATCTTGAGATTGGCTTTCCTGTATGCACAACTAATTGATCGTTTATTCAAATTATCTTTGAATACCGTATTTAGTAATTCTGATAATTACTATGATCTGGTACTTCAGAGAACTGAGCTACTTAGTCGACTAGGATCTGGTATGATTTCAATTCCCTTCACAAGGCAAAGCAAGGAACTAATGCTTTTGAATTCATTATCCTCTTAGATTCTACAGTAAAGTTTTAATTCCCTTCACAAGGGAAAGCAAGGAACAAATGCTTTTGAATTTTACAGTATCATCTTAGACTCTACAGTTCTTAATCACAGCTTTTGAAGTTTAAACAGTAGAATCTATCATGAGCCAGCAATTTTAATACATCATTGTATCCATGTAATCACTCCTGAGTGAACTTTTTTGATGTTACTTTTTGGAGTAAATGCAATTGTTGTTATATCTTGGAGTACAATTTATTTCTTTTGTGATTAAATTTGTTGATATATATAAATGTTGTAGGACAATTAAATCATTTTTCCAGTAATTATGAAACATGGGTAGAACCAAACCGGAACCGAACTGAATTGGTCAGATCTTGTTCCATAATTTAGAACCATGGGTCGGTTCTGGTTCCAAAATTTTGAAACCGAACCTACATGGGTCAGTTCTTGGTTTTCGGTGGAACCGATCCAAGTTGCCCACCTGTGGGACGACGTCGCGCCGAACTACCCGGCTGCCCCTCCACCATCCCAGCTACCATGCGTTCCAGAAGTTACTTCGGTCTTAAGGACAAGGCGAATTTTTGAGAGGGCGGCATTGTTACGAAGACAGAAGAGCGTCAGGAATGAGGACACGAGGACACAACGCATATGTCGACGCCTGGACCAAAGCGACGCGGACACGGATCCCAAGTCGATGACAGGCGTTCTCTGGTAGTGCACACGGGCATAGCGCACTCATCATCATTATGTTTTATTATCGCACATGTATCTCGAGCCGTTGGTTATTTACCATTTGCTCTCGCATATATTGTAACTAGGCACTATATAAGCCAAGGCTTGTCTTTTATTTGGATCATCGAGGAGTAAGATCTATTTTTGAAGGAGCCCTAAGGGCTTGATTCATCTCTCTTCTTCTCCCCCCCTTCTTCTCACCCCCTCCCTCTCTGCCTCTTCAACCCTAGTAGCTAACATAAAGACATTATGTATGCTAAATGCTAATAGGTGAAGTTCACCCTTTTATCAAATGAGCAAAGGAAAAATATGCAAAGTGAAAACCCAATTGAGATCTTATCTGTGAGGACATATAGAAGTTTCAAAAATAAAGAAGGAAATACATCAAAATCAAAGTCCAAACAGAAATAACAATCTCATTGTTACAAGATTGGATCCTGGATATTTGGGCATAGATCATTACAATGAAAGCAGAAGAGAAAAGATGATCAAAAGGCAAGTCTATCTCTCAAGTAATATGTAACGGTCCAACTCATGATATCTGAAATATTGTCTGGTTTGGTTCAACTTATCGCATACTAATTTGTTCATGCTAAGTTGAACTCCACAGTTTGACCATTTTCTTGAGATAGCCAACACTAGTATGACCAATGAGGTTACTCATTCAAAAATTACTCTCACCCAGAGTTCGCTAAATATGGAATTTCACAAAATTCCGCCACTTGCTCTGGGAAGGCATTTTTAATAGCAGGGGTATAAATTATTTCTTAAGCATAGACACATCTCTTCAAATTTTGACATGAGATTCATCCATGCATCTCATTTTACCTAGAAATATGTCATCCTAAAAGCATGTCAGAAGTTTCCTTTGTCCAAGCCTCACTGCTCCAAAGACATTATTCGACCTCATCAGATTCGGGATGTTACAGGCCCACCAACTTCCATTTGTTATGTTTCTGAATCGCACACGTAATGCAGGAAACATGACTTTGATACCGTCCAGAACATGTCTTTGTTCGGATTTCACTGGCCCAAAGACATTTCTCGCCATAACGGATTGTCATCATCAAATACACGATGTTACATGCCCATCAAATTTTGTGGTTCATCCCCGAACAACATATATTACTGCAAAATTTCTAGCTTTGATACCATTTGCAACGACCAAACTCACGATAAGAATAGAACAAAAAAGGGAATCCTTGTTTTCCATCCTTACATTCTCCACTTTTTGTCAACTGCTTTTTCAATAACAAACCAAAGAAGAATGCTGAAATCAAACGATGTCTAAGGGTGAATAAGTCAAAAAGATATCCTTCGGAACTAATACAATCATTAGAATGTACTATAGAAGTATTTTAAAACCAAGTTCAATTTTGATATCAGAGGCCACTGTGGTCAAGGTTTGCTAGTTTTGAAAATTTAAGTCTTCGTTTGATGTATTATCATATACAATTAACATAATTTTAAGGGAAAAACATGAACTTTTAGAAAAATATGTAGTATATGATCATGATGAAAACAAAAGAATAAGGATCCCATCAAGAGATTAAAATTAATTCCCTGTCATCACTTTAATAAAAAAAATTTGATAATTTCATCAAATTCTAGTTCAGGATTGATGAGGCTCGAACTTTGGCTTCCTCTTATTAAGACGAAGCTCCATTGGACTATAAGTCACCCTTACTATCACTATACAAAACCGTGCATGAGATTTTTATCTTACCCAACTCTTCGTTCAATTCTTTTGAAGTAACTGAAACCTTTTCTTCTTTCTTAGCTATGGATGACCTTCTTCCACTAGTCCCTGAGTCAGGAACGTGAAAAGGGCCCCAACCTAGCCATATCTATGGCGTGCATAACCCTGTGATTTTAGAAGAGTATTCTATTTATTTTTTCCTTTAAAATTCCTAATATCAAAATTATGCACACTATAATGTTTTGCCGATTTTATATAGATTATAAAATCAAATAGCACATGATCTTTATATTGGAATCACAATCATAGGTAATAGAAACTTCTTTAGAGAGGAATTAGATAATATAATCCATCAAAATAGAACAATTGAGGGACTCATTATTAGTATAGTTAAATGCATTAACTTTGTTAACTTAAGTACATAATATGTATTGTTTTGATCAAGCTAGCATTGATGAGAAGATGGAAAGAAGTTAGCATTTTTAAGTTGTTTCTTTAAAAAAAATTATCGCATTCGAAAATTCATTTACGCTCAAAACGTGTGATAGAAAGCTCTAGATTACTCCATCTCCTCCCATGGATTCAAGATCATAGTTAACACTATTTTAGAGCAATTTCTCCGCATCAGCGAGAATAACAAGGCCTTTATCCCATACAAAACAATACAACAAAACAACACAGCATCATGAGCAAAATTTGAAATGGGCAAAAGCAACCTCTAAGCATGTACTTTGTCGGTCTAAGATTTCTTTGTGACAGCTTTTCTAATCTACAGACTATGAAATGCACAATGTTGGACAAAATTTTAAACAGGAATAAGGATATAATAAATTGAAATTTAAATTGGAATCAAAGAGTGGCCCTAATGTATACAAATAGACAAATAGTTAAACTTATCAGTAAGGGGAAATAGGGAAGACTATCTGGCCATACTAATCATACATACAGAGATGTGGCATCAGTGCCTGAGGAATCTATTGTGTCAATCCCTTCGCATAAACGATCACCGACTGAATAACAAATATCGCCTTCCATTGGAAGCAGAAAATCCTAGTAAAAAGATAAACACAACTCAAATAACCAACAACATGAACCAAAATATACTTGAAAAATAAAGATCTACCTTCACGATAACTTGTACAAGATCATTGGAAAGCACAACCAGAGTATCTACAAGAGCTCCTACTTCTAAAGCAGAATTGCACATCCCCTTCTCTATCATCATCGCTTTCTTCAATACGATCCCTGCACATTTACAATCTTATTCAATCATATTGACTCAAAGTAAATTAGCATAACCAACGGAGACTTGACAAATCCATTCCTATAAGATCGCAATGCGAATCAAAAGATCGTTTAGAATCCTCAAAAGTGCAAGCAGAACACGATCCGAGACGGCGTTTAACCAGTATTCATCAAGAGACCATACAAGTGGAATGAACAATGGATTGGGATTTCACCATAGCCCTCATCGACGGAAGCGGTATGGAAGACGCCTGAATAGAGAGAGCCGTCCTTGACCTGGACCTCGACCGGTAGCCCAACGGTGGAGACCGTCGCAAGAAGAAGGGCGTTGCCAGAGTCCGACACCGGCAACTCCACCGCTGTCTCGGCTTCTCCATTCCTGCAACCCATCGTCTAGATCTCTCGAACTGCCGCCTTTCCTTCGCTGTTTAGCTCGCTCGAATCCCTCCTCGGTTTTCAATTCTATTTTTCCTGCGCTCGGACTCGGTCTTGGAAAAAGAAAGGCAACATGTACAGAATGCACTCTTATTTTGGTTTGAAACACAAAATTACTATCGATCTAATACTTCCAAGATTGTTATGGGCAGACTTTTAGGGTCTTATATTAAGTCCAAAACGTTATTTGCAGACCAAAACAATTATAAAAAAAATTGAACCGAGCATCTAAAACCAAATATTAAATGAAAAAAATTTAGGTAAGTTACTCTACCCTAAGATCATGGTGAGAGGAGCACATATCAACCATTGATAGCTCTAAATATTGCTGTATTTATGAATAATAAATAATGTCAGTATTTTTCCTATCGTCGGATCTAAGATCACACGGCTGTATTTACCCCCCACCTAGAACTAGGTGAGAGAACGCACCTAAGTATTTCTCATATTAAATACATAGGTGTCATGTAAATTACAAAACACGTTATATTTAGGGTATTTGTGTCAAAAGTAGAGTCATCCAAAAGAGTCCATAGCATAAATAAACATGCAAAACTTTGAATGCCTCTCATCATAAAACTATCCGCCTTTTGAATGTCGAGGACTTCCTTCTGTAAGTCGTCGATGTAGCTTTCATCGTCTCTTGGGTTCCCTGCTTAAGAAGAAAGAGAGTCGGATGCCCCTTCTTCCTTCTCTTGGAAGTTGAAAGTGCAACATCAGCCTGTCGCGCAGATCCTCAAAATAGTAAATGAAACTTGCACGCATCTGATGAAACCAGACTCTCACCTTCCCTTTGAAGGTATCGTGAAGAACCTGCATTTAAATGCATCGATCATGGTTTGAATAAACACAACGTCGTCAAACCATTGCAGGTGTTGAAGGGGATCATCCTTCCCTGTATGGTAACTCAGGATGGACTCCATGAACCCATCAGGGACCGAGACAGACAAGACTTGATCACAAAATGGACTCACCGGTCCATACTGACGAGCTGGCAGGGGGCAATCTTGTTCGAGCTCGCGGAAGTGAATTCCTCGCGAGCTCGTTGGGGCTCGAACTAGGGAAAGTGAATTCCCTGTGAGCTCGCAGGGGGAGCCCGCGATTGCTGAAATCGCTCGGGCTCTTCCACGACGACCTCCTTGCTGTGTCGCTGAGATGGCTCTGGTTCTTATGAAGACGTGACGATCAGAGGCAAGCACTCTGACCTCGGCGTGACATCACTTCGTTTAAAAGTGATCTTGCTCCTTATTTTGTTATAAAATTGGATATAAATGAGAGAAAATGCGTTATTTGAATAAAAAAATACTCTCAATTTATATTTATGTTCAACACTGATTTATATTGACAATTTTCATTGTTTCTTGCTAGTTTTATCGAAGAAACTGAATCGGTGGTAATCTGGGACGTGATATGCAGTTTTGCTGAATTTTGACAAAGGTGTTGCAACACCTAAAATGGGGTGTTGCAACACATCTGCGAATTTTAAATCTGAATTACAGATTCGTAACCGCCGAAATTTTGAACGATGGGACACGTCTTTTCAGTTTTGGAGGGCAGTTATTTGGCCAAAATTGTGGCTGGAATATAATGATTGGACGTGGCTTTTGAGAGAGAGGGATTGGAGTTAGAGTTTTGGAGAAGAAGAGGGGAGATTTTCGCCATTTTTGAAGGAGGCTTCTTCGAGACGGATCGGTCGGACATCAAAGGAGAAGAACACATCTAAAGCGGATCCCTACAGCGCTCATATTTATCTAAGGAAGGCTAGTAAGATCTTTTCGTTTGTGTGGTTAAACATTTCCTCCATGAACTAATTTTCCAATGTCTTGTATGATGTGAGTACTGTATTTACTGTGATGAATTAATGTTAATTTCCTCTTCATGGTTGAATAATTTTCTTTCTTTATTGAATTTATGTTCATTAATTGTGGATATTTTGAGCAAACATTCTTCTTCTACTTAGCGTGACGAGATTCGAGAGAGAAGTTGCGCTAATCTAGGGTTGAATCCTTTTTGCTATGTGGCGAGATTCGAGAGAGGTGTCACGTATTTCTTAAATCAAAATTCCATATTTTTACTACGCTGCAAGATTCGAGAGAGGAGTGGCATAAGTGTAGCATAAATTCTAATTTAGTTTCAAGAGAGAAAGAGATTTCCTCGTTGGCTAACAACGGTGATTTTACACTTAATGTTGTTTTATTTCGTCTTAAGTTAGATATGACTAGGGGGATTTGGATGGGCAGATATATCGGAGATCGAGAGATGACGATATCCAATTAAAAATCATTGTAGGAAAAGGATTAATCAACTCATGAGGATTATGTTTGAGATTTCATCATAATAGGCACGGAAAAATAAAATACAAGACTATTTTCCCAAAATCTGAACCAAAGGTCTAGTAATAGTAATTAAATAGTTTTATTTTCACGTTGTAGTCTGATAATTATTATCGAAATTCACCTTAAAATTGTCACTTGAATTTAAAGAAAAGAACGATCTAGTAATTGCAAGCACTAATTCACTCACTTTCTCGAGGGAACGATCACTTCTCACTCTTTATTACTTGGCCTGGCACGTGCACTTGCGTAATACTATTTTTCGCGTATCAAGTTCTTAGCGCCGTTGTCGGGGAAGTGTCACTGTGTTAGTGTCTATTTTCTTGCAATATTGGTGAAATCTTAGTATTTAGAGATCAAGTGTTTGTTTAATTTTTTGTCTATTTTTTTTTCATTTAACCAATTAGATTCCTGCTTTGTGTATGTCCAGATATAGGCAAGTAAATTTATTGCCTTTGAATTTTGAAATCGAACACACGTGACAAAATAGGAGAGAATCTAGAACATTGAACAGTGCTCATCCTGTAATGGATGATAACTTGAATGATAATAATAATATGAACAATAACAACGAGGGTCAGGTTGACCAAAATGGTCAACCCGCTTCTCCACGAATGACATGCTACGATTATAACACACCTCTAAGGCGAGGTTTGCATTTCAGCATTGCCTGTCCGACAATTGCAGCAAATAACTTTAAGATGGACCCACTAATCATGCAACAAGTTCAACACAACAAGTTTGAGGGTCTTAGTCACGAATATGCAAACTCACATTTATGAACTTTCTTAGCTATATGTGACATGTTTAAGTTTAACGGGGCATCCGATGATGCGATTATGTTGAGACTGTTTCCATTTTCGTTAGAAGGAAGAGTTAAAGATTGGTTAGACTCTTTACCTAATGATTGTATCACCACTTGAGAGCAGTTAGTTGAGAAATTCTTGCATAAATACTTTCCTCCATAAAAAACCGCAAAGTTGATAAGGGATGTAACCACATTCACACAGAATAACGGGGAGACATTGTACGACGCTTGTGAGCGTTGTAAGGAGTTGTTAAGGAAATGTCCCCATCATAGGTTAGCCCAACATCAGCAAGTCTCCACCTTCTATAATGGTTTGCAAACTGCAACCATGATTTTAGTGGATGCAGGAGGATCGTTGCTTAAAAAATATCCCGAGGATGCATATGCAATCCTTGAAGATCTTACCGCTAACAATTACCAAGCCTATGAGCGACAAGGAAATAATAACACAGTTGGAATCCAACAGGTGGATCAAATCACATCCTTGTCCCAAATGGCATCACAGTTTAATCTAATCAATAAGAGATTAGATTCTTTATCACAACATTCATCTAGTGCTCCATTGACCGTGGAGCAATTGAATCAAATGACTGAAGAGGTAAATTATTTGGGAGGGGCACAAAGGCAAATTCCTCATGGGTTTGCCAATCACTATCACCCCGAATGGCGGAACCATTCAAACTTTTCTTGGAAGAATAATCAAGGGATGAGTCAACTGTCAGGGTTTAATCAAAATCTAAACCACCATAATAATAATAACTCTCAACCCCAACAAGTAAACCAAAGAAAGATGACAGATGATTTTATCCTTGGCATGTTCTAAAAGTATGATTCTAAAATGGTAGGGATAGAATCTTCATTAAGATCATTAGATACGACTTTGGGACAACTTGCAAATACTTTAAGCCAAAGACCCATGGGTACTCTACCTTCTGATATCACGCCCAATCCAACAACTGATAATCATTGTAAGGTTATTGCCTCGAGGAGTGGTGTAGAGATCCCAAGTGGGGATGAGTTGCTAGAGAGAGTTAGGGAAGAGGAGAATAATAAGAAGATTAGTGAACGGAGTATGTTAGAAAGAGATGATCTATGTGAGAAAAAGAAAGTGGGAGAGGAACAAAAGGAGAAATTAATTAATAAAAATAAATATGTTATTTACCCCACACCCCTATTTCCATCTAGGCTTGCCAAATCCAAACTTGATTTACAATTCCAAAAGTTTATGGATATGTTCAAAAAGCTAACCATAAATATCTCATTTGCTAAGGCTCTTGAGCAAATGCACAGTTATGTCAAGTTCATGAATGATATTTTGGCAAAGAAGAGGAAGTTTGTTGATAGAGAAATAGTTGCATTGACTGAGGAGTGTAGTGCTATCTTGCAGAAGAAATTGTCACCCAAGCTAAAGGACCCCAGTAGTTTCACAATACCATATTCGATAGGATTAAAGTTAACCCTGAAAGCTTTATGTGATCTTGGGGCTAGCATCAACTTGATGCCATTATCCATCTACATGAAATTAGGCCTAGGGTAAATCACACCTACATCTCTTACTCTTCAGTTGGCCGATAGATCTCTCGTATATCTTGAAGGGATTGTTGAGGATGTATTGGTTAGAGTGGAAAATTTAATCTTTCCCACTGATTTCGTTGTGTTAGACATGGAGGAGGACAAAGATGTCCCAATCATTCTTGGTAGACCATTTTTAGCCACTGGGCGCACACTCATTGATGTGCAAAAGGGTGAGTTGACTATGAGAGTTAACGATGAGGAAGTGACATTTAACATCCTCAAAGCAATGAAATTTTCGGATGAGAAGGAAGAGTGTCTCTCCATTGAGGAGGTAAATACACCTACACGAATGATGTATGATGAGAATGATTTCGATCGTAAGATCCTTAGTGTGTTGACAAATGAAGAAGTGGAAGAGGACCAAGACTTAATGGAATCTATGAAAACTTTAGGGAATTATGAGCATTTACCGAATGCTAAAAAGTTTGAACTAATAAGTAGACCAAATGAGTCTAAGGTCATAAAGCCTTCTATTTTAGAACCACCTGCATTAGAGTTGAAACCTTTACCTACAAATTTAAAGTACGCTTTTCTTGGTGAGGAAAACACACTACCGGTTATTATAGATTCATCATTAGAGAAGAAAAATGAGAAAAATCTGCTTAAGGTTCTTCATGAGTGTAAAGGAGCAATGGGTTGGACCATTGCAGACATTAGAGGGATTAGCCCCTCAATTTGTATGCACAAAATTCTTCTAGAGAATGACTCAAAGGAGTCCATCGAACCCCAACGTGGACTTAGCCCACCAATGAAAGAAGTGGTGATGAAGAAGATAATCAAGTGGTTGGACGTGGGTATTATTTATCATATCTCCGACAGCAAGTGGGTAAGTCCAGTTCATTGTGTGCCGAAGAAGGGGGGCATTACTGTAGATGAAAATGAGAATAATGAGTTGATTCCCACTAGAACTGTAACTGGATGGCGAATCTGTATGGATTATCGAAAGCTGAACAAAGCGACTAGGAAAGATCATTTCCCACTTCCATTCCTCGACCAGGTTTTGGATTGGTTGGCGGGCAATGAGTATTTCTGTCTCTTAGATGGTTACTCATGGTATAATCAGATCATGGTTGCCCCCGAAGATCAGGAGAAGACGACCTTCACTTGTCCTTTTGGGACATTTGCATTTAGGAAAATGCTCTTTGGATTGTGTAACGCCCCGGCCACATTCCAGCGTTGCATGATCTTTGTTTTTACTAATTTGATTGATGAAGGCATCGAGATTTTTATGGATGATTTTTCGGTCTTTGGGAAATCGTTTGATGATTGTTTAGAGTTGTTGAAGAAAGCGCTGGACAAGTGCATTCAATCCAATTTGATCCTGAATTGGGAAAAATGTCACTTCATGGTTAGAGAGGGGATTGTTCTTGGGCACAAGGTATCAAAGAAAGGTTTGGAAGTAGATAGGGCCAAGACAAAAGTTATAGAGAAATTGCCTCCGCCAACTAATGTTAAGGGAGTGCGTAGTTTTTTAGGATACGTGGGTTTCTACCGTCGTTTTATTAAAGATTTCTCTAAAATTTCTAAGTCATTAAGTCATTTGTTGGAAAAAGATTCACCCTTTAATTTTGATGAGGAATGTCTAGCCGCTTTTAATATCTTGAAGCAAAGTCTTATTTCTTCACCGGTCATCACCGCACCTGATTGGTCTTTATCATTTACCATTATGTGTGATGCTAGCAACTTTGATGTGGGCGCGATATTAGGACAAGTGCACGCCAAGATCTTCCACACCATCTACTACGCTAGCAAGACGCTGATTGACGCTCAGATAAACTACACAACTACCGAAAAAGAGTTATTAGCGGTTGTTTTTGCTTTTGACAAATTTCGCTCATATTTGATAAATTCTAAGGTGGTTGTCTATACGGATCATTCAGCTATATGATTTTTAGTAGAGAAAAAGGATGCTAAAACGAGACTCATTAGGTGGGTTCTCCTCTTGCAAGAGTTCGACTTAGAGATTAAGGATCGTAAGGGGGCTGAGAATCCTGTAGTTGATCACTTATTTCGTCTAGATTATGAGTGTGAGAAGGATGCACATATTGAGATTAGAGAGAATTTTCCTGACGAGAGATTACTAGCAGTATCTGACATTAGCACCCCATGGTATGCTGATTTTGTTAATTTCATTGTGAGCAATGTGTTGCCTCCGGATTTATATTATCAGCGGAAAAAGAGATTCCTTCATCAGGCTAGATTTTATCTATGGGATTCCCCATATGTGGTCAGAATTTGTGCTGATCAAGTACCGGAAGTGGAAGTTCGTGATATCCTAGAAAAGTGTCATGCATCTCCTTACGAAGGACACTTCATGGGAGAACTAACGGATATGAAGGTGCTAGAGGCTGGATTCTATTGGCCAACATTATTTAAGGATGCACATGTATTTGTCAAGGAGTGCCATAGATGCCAGAAGACGGAAAATATCCATCGGGGGGCAAGTATGTCAATGACTAGTATCCAGAAGGTGGAGGTATTCGACGTATGGGGCATTGACTTTATGGGGCCGTTTGTCAATTCTGGTGGGAATCTTTACATATTACTAGCGGTGGATTATGTGTCAAAATGGGTAGAGGTCGTTGCTACACAGAAAAGTGATGCCAAAGTTGTACTCAAATTTATTAAATCCAATATATTTATGAGATTCGGCACTCTGAAGGCGATAATTAGTGATGAGGGTTCACACTTTTGCAATTCACAATTTAAATAACTTTTAAAAAAATATGGTGTAACACATAAGGTGGCCCAGCATATCACCCGCAAATCAATGGATTAGCCGAAGTTTCCAATAGAGAAATTAAGTCTATATTAGAGAAGACTGAAGCACAACTAGGAAGGATTGGGCATTGAAGTTGAATGACGCCTTATGGGCCTATAGGACTGCTTTCAAGACACCCATAGGTGTGACTCCTTATAGAATGGCGTACGGAAAATCTTGTCATTTACCAGTAGAATTGGAACACAGAGCTTTTTGGGCCATTAAGAAATTAAATTTTGACTTTCAGGAAGCGGGTAAGAGTAGGCTTCTGCACCTTAACGAATTGGATGAAATGAGATTTAAGGTGTATGAGAACACTAAGTTATATAAAGATCTAATTAAGAAATGACACGATTCTAGATTGCAGAAGCGGGAATTTAGGATTTGACAACTTGTGCTTCTATATAATTCACGACATCGTTTATTCTCAGGGAAACTGAAATCTAGATGGTCTGGACCATTTCGCGTAAAAGAAGTGTTCCCATATGGTGTGGTAACAATCTGCAATGAAAAGGATGGGTCGACATTCAAGGTGAATGATCAAAGACTCAAGACGTACAATGAGGGAGGTGACCATCATGATGCGGTTGTCATGAAATTTCAGTAACGAGAAACAGAAATGAACGTCTTGCCAAGACGAGTAAATGAGGCGCTAGGTGGGAGGCAACCTGTGAGGACCCTGACCACAGCCTGGCACACCAGCGCTGCCATTCGTCCCAGGCCCCCACATGGGCCGCAGCCCATGCCACCCCAACCCCTCTCCGCGCCCCTTCGGCCACGGCGGGTTGTTGGAGACCGAAGCCTCCCTTTGACGAGAAGTGATCCAGTTAAGCGCCTCTACGTGGACTTCCCAGGAGGTCACCCATCCCAGAATTGCTCCCGTCCGAGCACGCTTAACTATAGAGTTCTTTCACTTCTCATCACCAATTGAGCTGCAGCTCAATTGGTGATGAGAAGTGAAAGAACTCTATAGTTAAGCGTGCTCAGACGGGAGCAATTCTGGGATGGGTGACCTCCTGGGAAGTCCACGTAGAGGCGCTTAACTGGATCACTTCTCGTCAAAGGGAGGCTGCGGTCTCCAACAACCCGCCGTGGCCGAAGGGGCGCGGAGAGGGGTTGGGGTGGCATGGGCTGCGGCCCATGTGGGGGCCTGGGACGAATGGCAGCGCTGGTGCGCCAGGCTGTGGTCAGGGTCCTCACATAAAAAAGTGCACTTTTTTATGTGAGGACCCTGACCACAGCCTGGCGCACCAGCGCTGCCATTCGTCCCAGGCCCCCACATGGGCCGCAGCCCATGCCACCCCAACCCCTCTCCGCGCCCCTTCGGCCACGGCGGGTTGTTGGAGACCGCAGCCTCCCTTTGACGAGAAGTGATCCAGTTAAGCGCCTCTACGTGGACTTCCCAGGAGGTCACCCATCCCAGAATTGCTCCCGTCTGAGCACGCTTAACTATAGAGTTCTTTCACTTCTCATCACCAGTTGAATTGCTCCCGTCTGAGCACGCTTAACTATAGAGTTCTTTCACTTCTCATCACCAGTTCAACTGGTGATGAGAAGTGAAAGAACTCCATAGTTAAGCGTGCTCAGACGGGAGCAATTCTGGGATGGGTGACCTCCTGGGAAGTCCACGTAGAGGCGCTTAACTGGATCACTTCTCGTCAAAGGGAGGCTGCGGTCTCCAACAACCCGCCGTGGCCGAAGGGGCGCGGAGAGGGGTTGGGGTGGCATGGGCTGCGGCCCATGTGGGGGCCTGGGACGAATGGCAGCGCTGGTGCGCCAGGCTGTGGTCAGGGTCCTCACATAAAAAGTGCACTTTTTATGTGAGGACCCTGACCACAGCCTGGCGCACCAGCGCTGCCATTCGTCCCAGGCCCCCACATGGGCCGCAGCCCATGCCACCCCAACCCCTCTCCGCGCCCCTTCGGCCACGGCGGGTTGTTGGAGACCGCAGCCTCCCTTTGACGAGAAGTGATCCAGTTAAGCGCCTCTACGTGGACTTCCCAGGAGGTCACCCATCCCAGAATTGCTCCCGTCTGAGCACGCTTAACTATGGAGTTCTTTCACTTCTCATCACCATTTGAGCTGCACTTTTTATGTGAGGACCCTGACCACAGCCTGGCGCACCAGCGCTGCCATTCGTCCCAGGCCCCCACATGGGCCGCAGCCCATGCCACCCCAACCCCTCTCCGCGCCCCTTCGGCCACGGCGGGTTGTTGGAGACCGCAGCCTCCCTTTGACGAGAAGTGATCCAGTTAAGCGCCTCTACGTGGACTTCCCAGGAGGTCACCCATCCCAGAATTGCTCCCGTCTGAGCACGCTTAACTATGGAGTTCTTTCACTTCTCATCACCAATTGAGCTGCAGCTCAAATGGTGATGAGAAGTGAAAGAACTCCATAGTTAAGCGTGCTCAGACGGGAGCAATTCTGGGATGGGTGACCTCCTGGGAAGTCCACGTAGAGGCGCTTAACTGGATCACTTCTCGTCAAAGGGAGGCTGCGGTCTCCAACAACCCGCCGTGGCCGAAGGGGCGCGGAGAGGGGTTGGGGTGGCATGGGCTGCGGCCCATGTGGGGGCCTGGGACGAATGGCAGCGCTGGTGCGCCAGGCTGTGGTCAGGGTCCTCACATAACCCATCTTTTCTAGATTTGTTTAATTATTGGGGATATTTTGTTTTCGTAGTCAGGAGGATCACACTAACTCGAGGGAAGTTAGCCATGTAATATTAAGTGTATTATGTTTGAAATTTGGTAGGAGAGCTGTGGAAGAAACACAATTCGAGCCATTATTGATAACAAATTTTTTTTAGTAAAGGTGTTGCAACACCATAAACGGGGTGTTGCAACACTTTAGTCTCGGAATTTCAATAGAGGCTGAGCGCGCCGGGTCCGGTTCAACTGAACCGGCATTTTGTAATTTAAGCGGAGGGTGTTGCAACACCAAAAATGGGGTGTTGCAACCTTTTACTCTCTGAATTTCAACGGAGAGCTAGGTGTTGCAACACCAAAATCGGGGTGTTGCAACACATATGCAATTTTTTAATGACATTGCTGTGCATGGACTTCAAATTTTGGGTACTGTTATGATTTTAATCAAGATAATTTTTCATGTTTGGTATTGCTTAGTTATTTCTATGCTCATTCACTTACGTTTTGCTTAATTGCTTGTCTAAGTTTTATTGATTTTGGAAATGCTATACTTCTAATTCATCAATTTTAATTTTAAAATATATGTGATGAGCCTAGATTATTTTAATTTTACTTCTAACTAGCAACATCAAACTTGTATTGTGGAAACACTCTGTCTGCACTAACAATGTCTGTAGGAGTGATCTACGCAGACAAGTCATTAGTTGAGAATGAGGAGCTTTGGAACAAAGGATTTGGTTCCATAATGGAGCTTTCAGTGAACTCCAAATTTAATTTTTCAGGGGAGTTCTCAGTTTTCAATATTAATCTTTTTTCGCACTGCTGCTATACCATTTTATTATAGATCTGGAATGACGGTTTTCTCAAAACTAATATCTTTGTTAGGGCCTAGCAAAGCCTTAAGTGTGGGAGTACTAAGTTTGAGCCCCTACTGCTTGGATAAGTACTTATTTATTTACATGTGCGAACTCAATAATTTCATCTTTGTTTTTGCAAATTAACCTATAGGACATTCTTGTTATCCAATGATAATCGATTGATATGTCCGAATAATCTAAAGATTTCAGTCACTGAATTTGAAATTTGTGAGAATTTTTTTGGTAAAGCGATCTTTTAAGACTGATTTATGTACAATTTTCCTTGAAATAGTTTACTTCAAAATCTAGCTTTTGATATGGTTTTCTAAAATATAATGGGGATGTGTGAGCAAGAACTGAGTTAGTGATGTTGACTGAAACATGGGTTTATGTAGCTAAACCATTTTGACCCTCCACTACAATCTTTGTGCTTGAACTCTTTTCATGTTGATACGTATTATTCCACGCTTACCTTCCCAAAATTCTTACTAGTTACGTCTTAGTATATTAGCCATTTTATGGGTGTTTAATTAAAAAAATGGTTGAGATTCATAGTGATATGGGCCTAAGTATATATATACATGCTTGGAATGATCCCAACTATGCTAGTAAATCATAAAAATCAAAAATAAAAATGCATCATAGTGATATGTGGCATATGTTTGTACACTTATACTTGGAATGATCCCTACTACGAATAGAAAAAAAAAGTAAAAATGTCAATAAACCCCATAATTTGGTGAATTACTAAGATTACGAACTAAGAGAATGTCTTTCCACTTTCAACATTAGCCTTGAACGCTTAACCAAGTCAATTCTACTCTCATTTGAACTATTAATCTTTGTGTAGGCTCAATCAATAACTTAGCTTATTCTTATCCTCTCCTCTGTTGCGGAGATCTAATGTTAAAATATGTTTAGGAGTAACTAATTTTAAGGAAAAGCACACACAACACATATGTCTTTATTGAGCTTTACCTTTCATTCGAGCAAATGAATTTGTGAAATGATTGAATTCTTGTTGATTTATAGGTTTATCAATTGAGTAAAGCGGGTTTCTTGAATATACCTTAATTAATTTGTTGTTTAAGCATGTGTGATTAGCTGAGTTTGCACTTTGTTATTAGTCTTCTATTAAAGTTTTGAATTGATTATATTTGTTAGAGACTAACAAATGCTTAAGTGTGGGGGTGTGACATCACTTCATTTAGAAGTGATCTTGCTCATTATTTTATTATAAAATTGGATATAAATGAGAGAAAATGCGTTATTTGAATAAAAAATACTCTCAATTTATATTTATGTTCAACACTGATTTATATTGACAATTTCCATTGTTTCTTACTAGTTTTATCGAAGAAACTGAATCGGTGGTAATCTGGGACGTGATATGCAGTTTTGCTGAATTTTGACAAAGGTGTTGCAACACCTAAAATTGGGTGTTGCAACACATCTGCAAATTTTAAATCTGAATTACAGATTCGTAACTGCCGAAATTTTGAATGATGGGACACGTCTTTTCAGTTTTGGAGGGCAGTTATTTGGCCGAAATTATGGCTGGAATATAATGATTGGACGTGGCTTTTGAGAGAGAGGGATTGGAGTTAGAGTTTTGGAGAAGAAGAGGGAAGATTTTCGCCATTTTTGAAGGAGGCTTCTTCGAGACGGATCGGTCGGACATCAAAGGAGAAGAACACATCTGAAGCGGATCCCTACAGTGCTCATATTTATCTAAGGATGGCTAGTAAGATCTTTCCGTTTGTGTGGTTAAATATTTCCTCCATGCACTAATTTTTCAATGTCTTGTATGATGTGAGTACTGTGTTTATTGTGATGAATTGATGTTAATTTCCTCTTCATGGTTGAATAATTTTATTTCTTTATTGGATTTATGTGTTAGACAATGTCTATTTGGTGGGTGTACAACCCCCATATCCATCGAGTGAGGCCCAGCGTGGAGGGCCGCCGAGACATGTCTGTACAACCTTATATCCGTCGAGTAGGTTGCCAGGACCCAAGAGTGCATCGGGGCCACGTCTGTAGTATGATCCAAGACAGGAAGAAAGGAGGAAGAGCGATAGAGGCAGAAACCTCCTGCTCACCCAGCTGGAGTAAGAGGCAAGTGAGGGGGCGAGAGGAGGAGGGGCGGGTGCCCCCCTCTCGCCATCGCCCAGCTAGGGGCGAGAGGAGGAGGGGCGGGTGCCCCCCCTCTCGCCCTCGCCCAGCTAGGGGCGAGAGGAGGAGGGGCGGGTGCCCCCCCTCTCGCCCGCGCCCAGCTAGGGGCGAGAGGAGGAGGGGCGGGTGCCCCCCCTCTCGCCCTCGCCCAGCTAGGGGCGAGAGGAGGGGCGGGTGCCCCCCCTCTCGCCCGCGCCCAGCTAGGGGAGAGAGGAGGAGGGGCGGGTGCCCCCCCTCTCGCCCTCGCCCAGCTAGGGGCGAGGGGAGGAGGGGCGGGTGCCCCCCCCTCTCGCCCGCGCCCAGCTAGGGGCGAGAGGGGAGGGGCGGGTGCCCCCCTCTCGCCCTCGCCCAGCTAGGGGCGAGAGGGGAGGGGCGGGTGCCCCCCACTCGCCCGCGCCCAGCTAGGGGCGAGAGGGGAGGGGCGGGTGCCCCCCTCTCGCCCGCGCCCAGGTAGGGGCGAGAGGGGAGGGGCGGGTGCCCCCCCTCTCGCCCGCGCCCAGGTAGGGGCGAGAGGGGAGGGGCGGGTGCCCCCCCTCTCGCCTGCGCCCAGCTAGGGGCGAGAGGGGAGGGGCGGGTGCCCCCCCTCTCGCCCGCGCCCAGCTAGGGGCGAGAGGGGAGGGGCGGGTGCCCCCCCTCTCGCCCGCGCCCAGCTAGGGGCGAGAGGGGAGGGGCGGGTGCC
Source organism: Dactylorhiza incarnata (assembly GCA_033032865.1). Classification (NCBI taxonomy): domain Eukaryota; kingdom Viridiplantae; phylum Streptophyta; class Magnoliopsida; order Asparagales; family Orchidaceae; genus Dactylorhiza; species Dactylorhiza incarnata. The sequence continues at coordinate 5,649,418 of JAWHQI010000066.1, forward strand.
CCCCTCTCGCCCGCGCCCAGCTAGGGGCGAGAGGGGAGGGGCGGGTGCCCCCCCTCTCGCCGGCGCCCAGGTAGGGGCGAGAGGGGAGGGGCGGGTGCCCCCCCCCCCCTCTCGCCCTCGCCCAGCTAGGGGCGAGAGGGGAGGGGCGGGTGCCCCCCCTCTCTCGCCCGCGCCCAGGTAGGGGCGAGAGGGGAGGGGCGTGTGCCCCCCTCTCGCCCGCACCCAGCTAGGGGCGAGAGGGGAGGGGCGGGTGCCCCCCCTCTCGCCCGCGCCCAGTTAGGGGCGAGAGGGGAGGGGCGGGTGCCCCCCCTCTCGCCCTCGCCCAGCTAGGGTAACCTCTCCCGCCCAGTTCCAGAGAAAGGGGGGGGGGGTTGATCTGCGTTTAGTATCTCATAACAGCGGGATTTGGCTATTCGCAGTCCAGTTTTGGCTATTCGCAGTCCAGATCCGGGGGTATTTTGGTAATCTGGCAGATCAGTTTTTGGCTGTTTGTAGCCCAACTTGGAAAACCTATAAATAGACCCTAAGGGGCACCAAATGGAGGACTTCTAGATTTCCAAATTTCGGATCTTCTCCTTCCCTTAGAGCTCTCCTTTGGTGCTTCTGGTTCAGCATTGGCTAGGGAGGGGAAGATCTCTCGGGTCTTCCGGGTGTGAGGTGGGACCTCCTCGCTGTAGCCTAGGGTCCGTTTCCAAGTCCAAGTGCTCTTGCCTAGAGAGTTGGCTCGAGAGAAGTAGGTGTGAGACCACCCCTTTTTTGGGGACCCCGAACTCCACGGAGACCGAGTAGTCGGTTTCAACATTTTTGGTGCGGTGAGCGTGGAGAGTGGTCAGCACAGAAGTTCTTGAGCCAAATCTCATGGCAGGAGACCCCGGAGGAGGAGACGATGAGGGGTCTCACATCCCAAGTGAGGTGGTAGGAAGGGGAGAGTTCATGGCGGCCATCAAGGGAATCATGGAGCTGCTCCAAGGCATCACCAGGGGAGGTGACTGCTCGGCTCCCTCCCCCCAGACACCGCCTTCTGGGTCGCAAGGAGTGCTCGCCCAGGGGGGGTCAGGAGTGCTCGCCCAGGGGGGGGGGGGTCAGGAGAGGTTGCCCCAGGGGGTCGGCCAGGCAAGGAACCAATGACTGAGAGTGGCGAGCGGGACCTCGCCGGGCGAGTGCTTTTTCCTAGCCCGGTGAGTGGGGTCTCGCTCAGAGCAGGAGTCGCGCGAGTGGAGCTCGCGAAGCCGGCGAGTGGGGGGTCACCCTTTAGCGAGCTGATCATCTCGGCTCCCATCCCGGAAGGCTTCAAGGAGCCCAACATGACTTTCTATACCGGGAAGGATGATCCCGTCCAGCACCTACAGTGGTTCGAGGATACCGTTTCCATCAGGCCCATGACGGGCGCGTTCAAGTGTCGTCTCTTCGCCACCACCCTGAGGGACAAAGCTAGGGACTGGTTCCACCAGCTCCCGGTTGGCTCCATTTACAACTTCGAGGACTTGGGCCGAAGTTTCCAGCTACGCTTCTCCACATCCAAGAAGAGGAAGAAGAATGCTGAGTCCATTTTCCTGATCAAGCAGAGGCACGAGGAGACGTTGGCCCAGTACATGGACAGATTCCAGGAGAAGATCCAGAACATCCAGGAGGTGCCAGGGCATGCCCTCCAGATGACTTTCACCGTAGGGCTACGAGAGAGCCTTTTCAAAATGCGCCTAACTAGGAAGCCTCCCTTGTCCTTTGAGGACCTGATGGAAAAAGCTGCAAAGGAGGTAGCCACCGAGGCGGCAAACCCGGGGCTGGCAAAGAAGTTGGCAAAGTTGGTAGAGGCCGAGCCAAGAGAGCAAGGTGGCCCCAGGCAGCAGGAAGGAAGGAGGAGGGAAGAGCAGAGGGGTCAAGGGTACCAGGGACCCAAGGGGGGTCAGGAGCAAGGGAGGGGTCTCGCCCAAGAAGGGGGAAACTTCTACGGAGGCCAAGGGAGGCCCAACCCTCCTCCTTGGAGGCAGGTCCCTAGGCAGCTCCTACCCCCACCAGCTCAAGCTATGGCGATTCGAAGAGGAGGAGGAGTCGAAGCAAGAGACATCCCAGCCCGTAGGAGAAGGGGGGAAGGGCGGTGCCGTACTGCGACTACCACCAAGAAGAGGGGCATGCAACAACTACCTGCCCAGAATTCTTGGAGGTGAGAGAGGCGAGAGGTCAGACACAACAGCAGCCGCCGGTGCGGATTGAAGAAGTTCCACCTGGAGCAGTTGTAACACCCCAAAAATCGTAGTTCAGCGAGGTAGGCGGAGTGGTAGTGCTGCGCTCGGGATAGGCTAAAAATTCCACAACAGTTCTCTGCGCATGACCATTGCCCTCTTCGCGCACGACCAGTGATCGTGCGCCAATGATCGTGCATAACTCGCAAGGAATCGGAGTTCTGTCTCGGGTTATCGAACGACCATTCTCCTCTTCGCGCACGGCCAGTGATCGTGCGCCTGTGATCGTGCGCCCTGTTAATTCTGCTCCGCGAATTTGAGCGGAGAAGGAGATCGGTCCGTCCAAATCTTTTGGAATCCGATCTAGCGGCTAGGATTAGATGCTGGAGGTTATTAGGGCTTATGAGAGGGGTTTAATCCTCATTATTTCATAGCCTTTCTCTCTCCAAACCTAGAGGAAGAAGAAGGAGGCAAGGAAGAAGAAGGAGAGATCCCGCCATTGACGGAGCTCCGGAGCTCCGTTTCGCGAGCCGTTTCCAGATCTGGAGAGTGCAGCCCGGTGCGGTCGTTTCCCTCCGTCTAGAATCTCGGATCCATGGCGAAGAAGAACGCTCCTAGGGTAACGATTCTTCCTCCCGATATTTGGACTTGTCATTTGTCCTCTCCTTCATTTCTCTATGCTTGCATGAGGAATCCCTTTCACCAAATGGGTGAAGTGTAGGATTTCCTCAAGTTCTTCGGAACTCCGGGTTGATTGTGTCCGTCCCCGGCATATGGCATGTAGAAAATCCGGTAGTCATGCGGATTAAGGCATTGTGTGTGAAGCCTATTCGTGGCCGTGAGCCCGAATCGGTGATGCTTGATTTGCGACGTTGCATTTAGGTTAAGCCTAGAATGCGTGCCGGAGAATGACTCTGTGATATATGCGATAGTATTGCGGGATTTAAGCGTAGGCGTCTTGTGAAGATCCTAACGGAAGCCCCATGCTTTGCGAGTGGTTGAATGCAAACCTTCACCACTAGAATTGTTGAGGAGTGGTCTTGTACCTCCTTTTAGGTTACGTGTAAAGCCCTAACGATCCATCATGCCCTCCGGCCGAAAGGCGGAGTCGGGTCTTGAGTCGTTACAAAGTAAACTTTTAAGGCTTGGGTGTTGTAACTTATGTTTTGTGTAGCACTAGCGAGTGCTAAACCCTTACGGGCCGAGGTGATGTCATACCCGCATCGTGTGTTCAATCGATGACAAGAGCACGGGAATTGGCTGAACTGAACCCGTTTCCAGGCGCGGCGGTAGGGGGATTTATCTCTTGTAAACCCGAACGACCTTGGGAGAGGTTGGGAAGGGCGTCTTGCCTAGACCGACCAAAAGCTCTTTTCTATCTAGAGTTTCCGAACTCATTATGGTTTTGGTGCTCGGGAAGAAGTACCTTTGGTGCATGCCTTGTGAGCATGGAGCGTGCGGTTGTGTGTACCCACGTTTGTGATGAATTGATGTTGTTAGCCTCATGCGGTTGTTTAGGCGGTTGTGAGAACCTTCGGGTGAACCTAACCAACATCATGTGCATACCTAGGTTCCTTTCTTTTGATGCTCAACCTAGAAGATTGATTGTGCTTGAAACCTCACCTTGTGTAGTTGCACTTTCTTTATATTAGTACTTGTGCTAGTATGGCTTGCTTGCAGGGTAGAAGCTCCGACACCCTAGGAAAGGGGTCGGGTCGTTATAATTTGGTCAGCTTTGCTGACCGTTACCTTGTTTGCCACCGCTTGGTGGAATGTTCTTATTCAGGTGCAGGTGAGCCTAGCGGAAAATAGCGGGCGGTGGCCCTTATGCTGAGTTGGCCCTCGAAGGCCAGCCTATTTTCTGTTTTCCTTGTATTGCCGGCCTGCGTGCCGATGTATGTTTGGGGTTTTTATCACATTTGGTAAATGTAAGGCCTTAAGGCCGTAACTCTATATTTTGGTTTCATTCCTATGATAGTGGACAGTTCTATTTGAAATGTTTTAATCAAATGCTTCCGCTTACGTTTTGTACTCTCGTGTAGTTGTATTCTTTTCTGTTTATCACCTTTTAACTCCTATCTAATGTGGTTTGTATGGCGTGGGGTCCCGGCCGGACCCGCTGTTATACTTTTCGTACTGGCAGGGTGTTACAATTTGGTATCGGACTTAAGGCGTCGATCCGTAGTTTAACAAATTCGGGACGAATTCCTTTTAAGGGGTGGTGTGCACGGGATGTGCATTCACCTAAAACGACAAAAACTAATAAGAATGTCCACTTAGGAATGGAAAAAACATACTTATTTGCGGAACCTGAGCGTTCCATGATTGTTGTTTGCTATGTTTTCAGTCACTAAATTGTGTCTTACACGATTATAGGTGACTAGGAGTGCTGCGGGGCAGTCTCGACCCCGTAACACCGCTGAAAGTAGTGGGTCGTCTGAGGTGCCAACGACTACTCCTTCGGCTGAGATGATCAAGTTAGTCGCTGAAGCGGTCTTCGCGATGATCAACACTCAGTCTGGGCGGCTTGCACAACCTACTACTCCGACTCTGGATGTGGCCCCTGTAACTGTTGCTGCAGTGGAACCTGCTGTAGAACTGAGGGTGGAACGTCGAGTTGCGCAGGTAGTAGTGGGGCGAGCGCGTGACCAGCAATTAAAGTACTTTCTGAGCCTCAACCCTCCATCCTTCGAGGGGACGGAATCCCCTGGGAGAGCTGCTGAGTGGTTGTCAGAGATAAAGATGACTTTAATGTCTATGCTTATAAGCAAAGATATGTTGGTAACCTTAACCACCTTCCTACTTATAAGAGAAGCAAGACTTTGGTGGAAAGAAGAGTTGTTGCACAAGTTTGGTGGGAGACAACTTTCTGAAATCTCTTGGGAAAGCTTCCATGAGTCATTCCTTCTAAAGTTTATACCCCTAACCGAGATTCCTGAACTACAAGATCAGTGTCCACACCTAGAGCAGGGAGAACACTCAGTGGATGAGTACCTGATTGAGTTCATCAGTCGGAATCGTTATGAGAGGTCTATGTGGGAAGATGAGGAAACCAAGGTCAACAAGTTCTACAATGGTCTGCGAGATGACCTAAGACTAATGCTTGTGGGTCCAAAGTTACTCGGCTTCAACGTCTTAGTGAAAACAACTAAATCTCTGGAAATGGATATGAAGAGTATGCCGTGCGCGAAAGACTTCAATGAGTTTCATGCGTCGGTCTCTCAGTCCAAGTCTGAGTTCAGAAGAAACAAGAGAAAGTTTAACTATGTGGAAGCTAAGACTGCACGGTGTTCCTTAAATTGTTTCACTTGTGGAAAGGTGGGACACAAAGCCGCGGTGTGTCGAAGTGGTCCCCCAAAAGCAAAAAGCGGAGAAGTGGACTATGCTCGTGCGATGGGTTCAGCTCCTATGGAGAAAGGCAAAGCGGTGGAGTCTTCGATTCCCCAATATTCTCTAACCCAGCCGAGAGTCTACTCTTATGGCCAGCCAGAGGTCATTCAGCAATGCGATGTTGCCACATGTATGGATGATCATCTCCTAATATGATTTCTACCCCGTGTGCGGATAGAGATAGAAATATGTCAACTGTATCTGTTGACAACAAAATTTTATGTCTTGTATTTGTGTGCAATTAGGCCTTGTCCTAATTATCGACTATTTGACGAGAGCTCTGTTGGTGTGGGAGCATCGCTCTCCTATTTGTCTAAGGACTTCGTGTTATGAATCAAATTGTCATTTACCTTAGTCAAGGATAGATTGGAGGTAATGCTGCCTAATAGATCTCGAGTGAGCGTGAATAGGAGAAGCTGTGAAAAGGCGCGAAGATGTTCTTCACCTTATTGAAGGATTCGGGGCCTAAGACCAGTTTTGTGTTGTCCTAGTAGTAGCGGACCAAGCTGACCGAGAGGAACCGTTATCCGATTCCGAGAATCGACGACTTACTTGACCAACAGGTTGGGTCGACGGTATACTCTATGCTTGACTTAAGGTCCGGCTACTATCAGCTTAGTATTAGGGAATGTGATATTCCAAAGACAGCGTTCAGTACTCGCTTTGAGCACTATGAGTTCACGGTGATGCCGTTCGGTCTGTCTAATGCACCGTCGGTATTCATGGACTTAATGAACAAGACATTTCGAGAGTATTTGGATCAATTTGTGATCGTCTTCATCGACGGCATTCTGGTATACTCTCAGTCGAAAGAGGAGCATGTAGGGCATCTGCACGCAGTTCTGAGCACCTTGAGGAGGAGTCAGCTATATGCCAAGTTCTCCAAGTGCGAGTTTTGGCTACCGTCTGTAGCATTCCTTGGTCATGTTGTTAGTGGAGAAGGAATTGCAGTTGATCCGTCGAAGATAGAAGCGATCCGAGCGTGGCCTTTGTTGAAAAACGTAGCGGAAGTCCGAAGTTTCTTAGGACTTGCCGGCTATTATAGGCGCTTTGTGGAAAACTTCTCGAGGATTGCACTCCCTCTCACTAAACTGACTAGGAAAGATCATAAGTTCATTTGGTCGCCTGAGTGCGCACGAGCTTTTGAAGAGCTGAAGAGCCTTCTGACCACGACGCCCATTCTATGCTCGCCATGTGGCACGAAAGGCTACGAAATTTATAGCGACGCCTCGGGGAGTGATTTGGGTTGTGTCCTAGTGCAGTTCGGTAAGGTAATTGCCTACGGCTCCCGGCAGTTGAAGGTTCATGAGAGGAATTACCCGGTCCATGATTTGGAGCCAGCGGTCGTGGTATTAGCTCTTAAACTCTGGAGGCATTATTTGTATGGCGTGAAGATCGACATCTTTACCGACCACAAGTGCCTCAAGTACCTGCTGGATCAAAGGGAGTTGATTATGCGTCAGAGGAGGTGGATGGAGTTCCTTGGGGACTACACCTTCGACATCAAATATACTCCTGGAAAGGGAAAGGTAGTTGCGGACGCGTTGAGTCGTCGGGCTCCCGCCCAAGCAAATTGGATTTTGATGCACGATGAGCATCTAATCCGCGAGCTGGAAGAAATGGAGATCATTTGCGTTGATAGAAGAGCGTCTACTTCAGCATGCTTGAACTGGACGGAGGTTCAATACAACCTTGCCGACCGAGTTCGACAGGCATTGGAGCTGGATGAGAGCATGAAACACTATAAAGCGGAAATCGTGGATGGGTTAAACGCTGATTTCTCCTTCGAAGATGGCCTTATGGGGAAAGAGGGCAGTTTGTGCGTCCCAAACATTGGCACTCTACGGGTGGAGTTGATGTACGAGGCTCATCATACCAAGTACTCTATCCACTCGGGGAGCACGAAAATGTACATGGACATGAAGAAACTTTTCTGGTGGCCGGGTATGAAGAAGGACATTGCCCTCTACGTGGCCAAGTGTAATACTTGCGCGTTGGTGAAGGTGGAATGTCAACGTCCCGGTGGAATTTTGAAGTCCTTGTCGATTCCGGAATGGAAGTTTGATGATATCTCGATGGATTTCGTGCACGGATTGCCGAGATCACAGCAGGGAAACGACGCCATCTGGGTGATCGTGGACTGATTGACGAAAGTATCACACTTTATTCCGAACCGGAAGGATGATTCTGTAGAAAAGCTAGCGAAGCTCTATGTTGATAGTATTGTGCGGCTGCACGGTGTCCCTCGTAGCATCGTCAGCGATCGTGACGGGCGTTTCACATCGAAAGATTGGAGGCTTATCCATGAACTGTTGGGCACTAAATTGAAGTTTAGCACGGCCTTCCACCCGCAAACGGATGGGCAGACCGAGAGGACCAACAGGACTATGGAGGATATGCTCCGAATGTGCGCTCTAGATTTTGGAAAGAAGTGGGAAGATCATCTCTATATGATCGAGTTCGCCTTCAATAATAGCTACCAAGCCAGTATACAGATGGCTCCCTTCGAGGCCCTCTATGGTAAGAAGTGTCGTACGCCGTTGTCTTGGGCGGAAACGGGCGATACTAAGCTATTAAAGCGAAAGGACGTTGAGGAAGCAACTTCGACGATCCGATCTATACGTGAAAGGTTATTGATTGCCCAGGATAGGCAAGCAAAATATTACAACGCCAAGCATAGGAACCTAGAGTTCGCCGTCGGTGACCGGGTTTACTTGAAGATCAAACCGTTCAAAGGGGTATCAAGGATCCGACGCTTGAAAAAGCTCAGTCCAAGGTACTTAGGACCGTTTGAGATTGTGGAACGTGTTGGTGATGCGGCTTATCCGCTTGCACTATCTGCAGAGCTGAGCGGTCTGCACGACGTGTTTCACATTTCAGTTCTGAGGAAGGCAGTGCAAGAGCCTACTCATATCGTTGCGGTCGGCAAAGTGCCGGTTGATAGTGGGTTGTCGATGAAAGTCAAGCCCTTACGCATCGAGGATACCGAGGTAAAGCAGTTGCGGAACAAGTCCATTCGGATGGTAAAAGTCCGGTGGGATAATTGCGGCCGAGAGGAGCTATCTTGGGAGAGAGAGCAAGCGATGCTTGCGGAGTACCCCGAGCTATTTCTCTCAGGTAATTTTTTTACTGTAATTCCTGCTATTACTGTTTTCGAAATTTCGGGACGAAATTCTTTTAAGGGGGGTGGAGTTGTAACACCCCAAAAATCGTAGTTCAGCGAGGTATGCGGAGTGGTAGTGTTGCGCTCGGGATAGGCTAAAAATTCCACAACAGTTCTCTGCGCACGACCATTGCCCTCTTCGCGCACGACCAGTGATCGTGCGCTAATGATCGTGCGTAACTCGCAAGGAATCGGAGTTCTGTCTCGGGTTATCGCACGACCATTCTCCTCTTCGCGCACGACCAGTGATCGTGCGCCCTGTTAATTCTGCTCCGCGAATTTGAGCGGAGAAGGAGATCGGTCCGTCCAAATCTTTTGGAATCCGATCTAGCGGCTAGGATTAGATGATGGAGGTTATTAGGGCTTATGAGAGGGGTTTAATCCTCATTATTTCATAGCCTTTCTCTCTCCAAACCTAGAGGAAGAAGAAGGAGGCAAGGAAGAAGAAGGAGAGATCCCGCCATTGACGGAGCTCCGGAGCTCCGTTTCGCGAGCCGTTTCCAGATCTGGAGAGTGCAGCCCGGTGCGGTCGTTTCCCTCCGTCTAGAATCTCGGATCCATGGCGAAGAAGAACGCTCCTAGGGTAACGATTCTTCCTCCCGATATTTGGACTTGTCATTTGTCCTCTCCTTCATTTCTCTATGCTTGCATGAGGAATCCCTTTCACCAAATGGGTGAAGTGTAGGATTTCCTCAAGTTCTTCGGAACTCCGGGTTGATTGTGTCCATCCCCGGCATATGGCATGTAGAAAATCCGGTAGTCATGCGGATTTAGGCATTGTGTGTGAAGCCTATTCGTGGCCGTGAGCCCGAATCGGTGATGCTTGATTTGCGATGTTGCATTTAGGTTAAGCCTAGAATGCGTGCCGGAGAATGACTACGTGATATATGCGATAGTATTGCGGGATTTAAGCGTAGGCGTCTTGTGAAGATCCTAACGGAAGCCCCATGCTTTGTGAGTGGTTGAATGCAAACCTTCACCACTAGAATTGTTGAGGAGTGGTCTTGTACCTCCTTTTAGGTTACGTGTAAAGCCCTAACGATCCATCATGCCCTCCGGCCGAAAGGCGGAGTCGGGTCTTGAGTCGTTACAAAGTAAACTTTTAAGGCTTGGGTGTTGTAACTTATGTTTTGTGTAGCACTAGCGAGTGCTAAACCCTTACGGGCCGAGGTGATGTCATACCCGCATCGTGTGTTCAATCGATGACAAGAGCACGGGAATTGGCTGAACTGAACCCGTTTCCAGGCGCGGCGGTAGGGGGATTTATCTCTTGTAAACCCGAACGACCTTGGGAGAGGTTGGGAAGGGCGTCTTGCCTAGACCGACCAAAAGCTCTTTTCTATCTAGAGTTTCCGGACTCATGATGGTTTTGGTGCTCGGGAAGAAGTACCTTTGGTGCATGCCTTGTGAGCATGGAGCATGTGGTTGTGTGTACCCACATTTGTGATGAATTGATGTTGTTAGCCTCATGCGGTTGTTTAGGCGGTTGTGGGAACCTTCGGGTGAACCCAACCAACATCATGTGCATACCTAGGTTCCTTTCTTTTGATGCTCAACCTAGAAGATTGATTGTGCTTGAAACCTCACCTTGTGTAGTTGCACTTTCTTTATATTAGTACTTGTGCTAGTATGGCTTGCTTGCAGGGTAGAAGCTCCGACACCCTGGGAAAGGGGTGGGGTCGTTATAATTTGGTCAGCTTTGCTGACCGTTACCTTGTTTGCCACCGCTTGGTGGAATGTTCTTATGCAGGTGCAGGTGAGCCTAGCGGAAAATAGCGGGCGGTGGCCTTTATGCTGAGTTGGCCCTCGAAGGCCAGCCTCTTTTCTGTTTTCCTTGTATTGCCGGCCTGCGTGCCGATGTATGTTTGGGGTTTTTATCACATTTGGTAAATGTAAGGCCTTAAAGCCGTAACTCTATATTTTGGTTTCATTCCTATGATAGTGGACAGTTCTATTTGAAATGTTTTAATCAAATGTTTCCGCTTACGTTTTGTACTCTCGTGTAGTTGTATTCTTTTCTGTTTATCACCTTTTAACTCCTAGCTAGTGTGGTTTGTATGGCGTGGGGTCCCGGCCGAACCCGCTGTTATACTTTTCATACTGGCAGGGTGTTACAGCAGTAGTGGATGACGACATCTGCGAGGACCGAACTGACGTAGGAGCCAAAGGACGGGTCGCGGTGATCCACGGGGGGGGGGGGGGGGGGGGGGGATCGAGGCCACTCGTAAGGCAAGCCTCCACGCCGTATTTCGACGCAGCGTCGCTTCAACGTCACAGGACCCACCTCCCGAGGAGAAAATCACTTTCTCAAGCAGGGACATGCCAGATCACGAGGATCCATTCTGTGATGCGCTAGTCATTCAGACAGCCATCGAAGGTTACACTGTCTCTCTGATCCTCGTTGACAACGGGAGCTCTGTCAACGTCATTTTCAAGAAGGCATTTGACGAGTTGAAGGTGGAGTCAAGGAGGGTGCTGGCCTAAGATGGGCCCTTGTTCGGATTCTCCGAAGAAAGGAAAGAGGTAGAGGGTGGAGTTGGACTCCAAGTGACGATGGCGGGAGGTTCAAGGAACTGTCGGTTCGTCATAGTTGACGCTCCTAGCAGTTATAATGCCATCTTCGGAAGACCCCTCATCAGCGCCTTCCGATGCGTACCATCATCCTTCCACCAGTGCCTCAAGTTCAACACTGGAGGAATCCAAGTCAGGATCCGCGGAGACCCCAGGATGGCGAGGCACTGCTACGTCACAGCCGTCAACAACATCTCTTGGCAAGCGGGGGCGGAGGAGATGGAGAAGATCATGGAGAGTATGAGCAGGATGGGAGTGGCAGGAGAAGTAGAGGAATGATCATCTCGCGCAAGCAGCCTGAGAGGCGAGTGCCATGGGGGGGTATGTTGTGTTTATTTTTTGTTTTTTGTTGTTTTCCTTTGTAGCAAGTTCTACCCCTCGCTGGTTGGGCCAGGAGGTTTTGACAAGGGAAATCCCCCCATTAGATGGATGAAGTTATTTTGCTTATATGATTAGTAAGTTCAACGCTGAGATGTCCTCCTCACTCCAGGCTCTCACTAGCTGGGTGGGTCGAATGATCCTCGGAAGGAAGAGTTTGCCATCGAGATGTCCTCCTAATTCCAGGCTCTCACTAGCTGGGTGGGTCGAATGATCCTCGGATGGGTAAGTTCAACGCCGAGATGTCCTCCTCACTTCAGGCTCTCACTGGCTGGGTGGGTCGATTGATCCTCGGAGGGGTAAGTTCAACACCGAGATGTCCTCCTCACTCCAGGCTCTCACTAGCTGGGCGGGTCGAATGATCCTCGGAAGGAAGAGCTTGCCATCGAGATGTCCTCCTCATTCTAGGCTCTCACTAGCTGGGTGGGTCGAATGATCCTCGGATGGGTAAGTTCAACGCCGAGATGTCCTCCTCACTTCAGGCTCTCACTAGCTGGGTGGGTCAAATGATCCTCGGAGGGGTAAGTTCAACACCGAGATGTCCTCCTCACTCCAGGCTCTCACTAACTGGGTGGGTCGAATGATCCTCGGAAGGAAGAGCTTGCCATCGAGATGTCCTCCTCATTCCAGGCTCTCACTAGTTGGGTGGGTCGAATGATCCTCGGATGGGTAAGTTCAACGCCGAGACGTCCTCCTCACTCCAGGCTCTCACTAGCTGGGTGGGTCGAATGATCCTCGGAAGGAAGAGCTTGCCATCGAGATGTCCTCCTCATTCCAGGCTCTCACTAGCTGGGTGGGTCGAATGATCCTCGGATGGGTAAGTTCAACGCCGAGATGTCCTCCTCACTTCAGGCTCTCACTAGCTGGGTGTGTCGAATGATTCTCAGAGGGGTAAGTTCAACACTGAGATGTCCTCCTCATTCCAGGCTCTCACTAGCTGGATGAGTCAAACGTGCCTCGGGGGCGAGGTTCTGCCCCCTTCGATGGATATTTGGGCTTGGACTTTTTTTTTCCGAGGTTGTGCCAACCTCGCAAAGAGCGGGGATTGTGTACAACCCCCATATCCATCGAGTGAGGCCCAGCGTGGAGGGCCGCCGAGACATGTCTGTACAACCCTATATCCGCCGAGTAGGTTGCCAGGACCCAAGAGTGCATCGGGGCCACGTCTGTAGTATGATCCAAGACAGGAAGAAAGGAGGGAGAGCGATAGAGGCAGAAACCTCCGCTCACCCAGCTGGAGTAAGAGGCAAGTGAGGGGGCGAGAGGAGGAGGGGCGGGTGCCCCCCTCTCGCCATCGCCCAGCTAGGGGCGAGAGGAGGAGGGGCGGGTGCCCCCCTCTCGCCCTCGCCCAGCTAGGGGCGAGAGGAGGAGGGGCGGGTGCCCCCCCTCTCGCCCGCGCCCAGCTAGGGGCGAGAGGAGGAGGGGCGGGTGCCCCCCCTCTCGCCCTCGCCCAGCTAGGGGCGAGAGGAGGAGGGGCGGGTGCCCCCCCTCTCGCCCGCGCCCAGCTAGGGGCGAGAGGAGGAGGGGCGGGTGCCCCCCTCTCGCCCTCGCCCAGCTAGGGGCGAGGGGAGGAGGGGCGGGTGCCCCCCCTCTCGCCCCTAGCTGAGGGGGGCCCGCGCCCAGCTAGGGGCGAGAGGGGAGGGGCGGGTGCCCCCCTCTCGCCCTCGCCCAGCTAGGGGCGAGAGGGGAGGGGCGGGTGCCCCCCTCTCGCCTGCGCCCAGCTAGGGGCGAGAGGGGAGGGGCGGGTGCCCCCCCTCTCGCCCGCGCCCAGGTAGGGGCGAGAGGGGAGGGGCGGGTGCCCCCCTCTCGCCCGCGCCCAGCTAGGGGCGAGAGGGGACGGGCGGGTGCCCCCCCTCTCGCCCGCGCCCAGCTAGGGGCGAGAGGGGAGGGGCGGGTGCCCCCCCTCTCGCCCAGCTAGGGGCGAGAGGGGAGGGGCGGGTGCCCCCCCTCTCGCCCGCGCCCAGCTAGGGGCGAGAGGGGAGGGGCGGGTGCCCCCCCTCTCGCCCGCACCCATCTAGGGGCGAGAGGGGAGGGGCGGGTGCCCCCCCCCCCCCTCTCGCCCTCGCCCAGCTAGGGGCGAGAGGGGAGGGGCGGGTGCCCCCCCTCTCTCGCCCGCGCCCAGGTAGGTGCGAGAGGGGAGGGGCTGGTGCCCCCCCTCTTGCCCGCACCCAGCTAGGGGCGAGAGGGGAGGGGCGGGTGCCCCTTCTCTCGCCCGCGCCCAGTTAGGGGCGAGAGGGGAGGGGCGGGTGCCCCCCTCTCGCCCTCGCCCAGCTAGGGTAACCTCTCCCGCCCAGTTCCAGAGAAAGGGGGGGTTGATCTGCGTTTAGTATCTCATAACAGCGGGATTTGGCTATTCGCAGTCCATATCCGGGGGTATTTTGGTAATCTGGCAGATCAGTTTTTGGCTGTTTGCAGCCCAACTTGGAAAACCTATAAATAGACCCTAAGGGGCACCAAAGTGGAGGACTTCTAGATTTCCAAATTTCGGATCTTCTCCTTCCCTTAGAGCTCTCCTTTGGTGTTTCTGGTTCAGCATTGGCTAGGGAGGGGAAGATCTCTCAGGTCTTCCGGGTGTGAGGTGGGACCTCCTCGCTGTAGCCTAGGATCCGTTTCCAAGTCCAAGTGCTCTTGCCTAGAGAGTTGGCTCGAGAGAAGTAGGTGTGAGACCACCCCTTTTTTGGGGACCCCGAACTCCACGGAGACCGAGTAGTCGGTTTCAACAGTGGGCCAAATATGTGTCATGTAGACCATGTTTGCCGTCTAAGGATTTTGACCATATAAGTGACCCATTAATTTATGATCATGGCGGGTCTAGTCACGTTTCTGTTGCGCCTTAGCCAAGGGTGCAAATTAATTTAAATGAGGGCCTTTATGTGTAGAACCTAAGCTAAATTAATCCTGGCCCTTGGATCCGTGATGGGTGGAAAAGGGACACGTATATAAATCCATTGGTGTGGTTCTCCTCCTAACCCTAAGGTCATTCTCTCACTTCAACCACGTCAGTCTTGAGAGCTGCAGATTGGGCTTAGGTTTTGGGAGAAAGAACACTGCCTGACGTCGGCATTATCACCTCCGGCGGCTTCGTTCCTGCAGCGAATCTCCGGCGACATCCAGCAGCAAGTTAACGGGGACATCCAACTCCAGTTTGCCGGCTCCGTTCTTGTACAGATCGGGCTTCGCCAGTGCCGAAAGCCGACATCCATATCTCATCTCTGCCCATGGTCGGAGGTACGATCTTCAACCCTATTTCTTCATTAGATCTGAACGAGAGATCCTCCTGAATGCTATATATAATGAATCCTTAGCATTGTTTGCAAGTTAACATGTGGTATCAGAGGCTCTCGCTCAGATTGATGGAGATCCAGTTTTGTTGTTTTTTTTCATTGTGTTCTATCTCTAGTTTTTTTTTGGGTTAGTGAAACTCTTCATTATAATCTTTCGAGATTAAGACTAGACTTAACACTGTTTCAAATTGTCTGTTCACGCTTCCATTCTTAGGAGAATTAGAGATAGTGCTCTTATTCATAATCATAGTTTTGTATGAAGAATTAAGGGGTTTTAAATGTGTTTGTGACTCATGCGAGTGGTTGTCAGCCCAAAGGAAGGCTATCACTTGGCCGAGCCATAAACAGTGTCAAATAATTAATGTGAACATCTCAATTTTGGATACACTTGAGGTGTAAGGGTCAGCCCTAAGGCAGACCCCTATCATTTCAAGACCTGAATTGAGACGTTCGCCCTAATTAGTTTGACAATAGGGTAAGGATTCAGTTGCATAAATTGTGTGGTCCATGCGTTTCGCACTCGGCCCAAAGGAAGGGTGTCGTTTTGGCCGGACCACACACTATTATATGGTCGATATAAATGCTTTAGGTTTTGGGGTAAATCCCATACGACGACAGTCGGCCCAAAGGAAGACTATCTGCCGCATATGACCTAGAATTTGAAGTGTTTATATCGGGCCACTCCATAGTTGGCAAAATAGTTACACACTTTACTCTGAGAGTCTAACTGGCTGCCCTATCAGTTAGACTAGCTGCATATATGAAAATTTAATTTATTGACAATTTTAATTCATATTTGCAACAATTATTTGATGGGACTTTTATGTGTATGTAATCTTTCATTTTCCCTTTATTTATAGTGAATGCATCATCAATTTCTGCAAGCTTAAACGACATTCCAATACTGAATGGGTCAAACTTTGACAAGTGGCAAGACCACATAAAGATCGTTCTAGGATGTATGGACTTAGACTACGCCTTGAGGGCTGATGAACCCACTGCTCTTACTGCGTCTAGCACAGCCGAAGAAAAGGCTGCATATGAAAAATCATATGAGAAGTGGGAGAGGTCCAATAGGATGTGTCTTATGGTTATGAAACATTCCATTCCTGAAGCCATAAGGGGTGCAATGCCTGATCAAGAAAAAGCCATACAGTTCCTTGCTGAAGTAGCTAACCGGTTTACTAAATTGGATAAGGTTGAGGCTAGTACGCATCTTAGCAAGCTGGTCAATATGCGCTACAACGGTAAAGGAAACATAAGGGAGTACATCATGGAAATGTCCAATCTTGTTTCAAAATTGAGGGCACTTAAATTGGAATTCTCTGATGAGATTTTAGTGCACCTTGTTCTGATCTCACTTCCTGCACAGTTTAATCCCTTTAAGATAAATTATAATACTCAAAGGGATAAATGGAGCCTCACTAAGCTCATCAGTCACTGTGTGCAAGAGGAAGAGAGAATGAAGCATGATAGGACATAAAGTGCTCATTTGGTGTTTCAAGGCAATGCGGGCATAAATAAAAGGAAGAGGAATGGGACTAAAGCGAAGGAAATTGCTACCACTAGCGCTGATCCAGGAGTAGCAAATGTACAAAAGATGAAGACTAAGGTTGTTTCCTGCTTCTTTTGCAAGAAAGTAGGTCATGTGAAAAAGGATTGCGCTGGATACCAAAAGTGGCTCATAAAGAAAGGTAATTCTCATGTTTTTGTTTGTTCTGAAATCAATTTAACTGAAGCGTCTCCTAACACTTGGTGGTTAGATACTGGTGCAACAATTCACATAAGTAATTTAATGCAGGGATTTCTAACATCCAGATCGCCAAATGAAAGTGAACGTTTCATCTATATGGGCGATGGGAACAGAGTAGTTGTCGAGGCCATTGGAGTCTATAGGCTTATATTAGGGTCTGGTTTTGTTTTGGATTTGGATGAGACTATGTTTGTACCGTCGTTTAGACGGAATTTGATTTCTATTGCACTATTAGTTCAGATCTGGTTTTACTGTCGCTTTTGGTAATGGAACACTTAATATCTCTTTTGATTCCAAAATTATTGGCACAGGCTCTTTACTTGATGGCTTATATAAATTAGACTTAAATTCCTCGCATTATGAATCCCTACATGTGAACAATAGAGACACTAGGTCGAAATCAAATGAGAACTCATATAGTTTATGGCATAGACATTTAGGTCACATCTCGAAAGAGAGAGTTGAAAGGCATGTGTCTAGTGGAGTTCTAGGCCCTTTAGACTACTCAGACCTCACAGTCTGTACGGGTTGTCTAAAGGGAAAACAAACAAATATTAGGAAGTTTGGTGCTAAAAGGAGTCTAGGTGTCTTAGAGGTGATACATACAGACATTTGTGGTCCATTCCCTACAACATCTTGGAATGGTCATACATATTTTATCACCTTTATAGATGACTATTCTTGGTATGAGTACCTATACTTAATACATGAGAAATCTCAGTCACTGGACATGTTTAAAATCTATAAAGCTGAAGTTGAGAATCAACTTAATAAGAAGATTAATGCCGTTAGATCCGACCGTGGTGGTGAATACTATGGTAGGAATGACGGGTCAGGTCAATGTCCAGGACCGTTTGTCAAATTTTTGGAAGAGTGTGGCATCGTTCCTCAGTATACACAACCAGGGACTCCACGTCAAAATGGTGTTGCTGAGAGACGTAACCGCACACTAAAAGACATGGTTAGGAGTATGATTGCTCATACCTCCCTACCTGAGTCACTATGGGGCGAAGCTTTAAAGACCTCAATTTACCTCCTAAATAAAGTTCCCAGTAAAGCGGTGCCCAAAACCCCATATGAGTTATGGACTGGGAAACTTCCTAGTATAAATCACCTTCATGTTTGGGGTTGTCCAGCTGAGGCTCGGCCTTATAGACCACATGAGAAGAAGCTGGATTCCAGAACCGTTAGTTGCTACTTTGTTGGATACTCTGAGAGGTCCAGAGGCTTCAAATTTTATTGTCCTTCCACCCAAAACATAATCGAGACCGATAATGCCAAATTCATCGAGGATGCTGAAAGTAGTGGGGGAAATTCAGTTAGAGAGTTCACCTTTGAAGAAGAACATGTAATCATTCGTATGATTAATGTTGAATGTGGTGAAACAGATGTACCTTTGCATGGTACTATTGACATGCCTTTGCTTGGTGCAGGCTCCTCTCATTCAGATACTGAATTGAATCCATTTAATGAGGTGGAACCTGAGCATCCTCCACCACAAGTTCCATTAAGACGATCCACTAGAGAAAGGAGATCCGCCATTTCTGATGATTATGAGGTGTATCTCCATGAGCATGATTTTGACATGGGGCTAGAGGATGATCCTACATCCTTTGATGAGGCCAAGCTCAGTGCTCAGTCGGATAAGTGGACAAATGCCATGATAGATGAGATGAAATCCATGAAAGACAATGACGTTTGGGATCTAGTAGAGTTGCCCAAAGGGAAGAAACCAATTGGTTGCAAATGGCTATTTAAAACCAAGAAGGATTCAAAGGGCAATGTCGAACAATATAAGTCTCGTCTTGTAGCTAAATGGTTTACTCAAAAGGAAGACATCGACTATAAAGAGACTTTCTCTCCGGTTTCTTTGAAAGACTCTTTTAGGGTCATTATGGCTCTGGTGGCTCAGTATGATTTAGAGCTTCACCAAATGGATGTTAAAACGACGTTCCTCAACAGGAACATTCAGGAAGAAATCTATATGGTGCAACCAAAGGGTTTTGAACTGAAAGGTTCAGAACACTTGGTATGCAAATTAAAGAAATCCATTTACAGTTTGAAGCAGGCATCTCGTCAGTGGTATATGAAATTTGATCAAGTCATTTCTAGCTTTGGCTTTAAAGAAAATATAGTTGATCAATGCATTTACCATAAAATTAAAGCGAGAAGATTTATCTTCTTTGTGCTGTATGTAGATGATATTCTACTAGCAAGCAGCGATATAGAACTTCTACAGGAGACCAAGGTCTTTCTTTCAAGGAACTTTGAAATGAAAGACCTTGGGGAGGCGTCTTTTGTGATGGGCATCCAGATACATCGTGATAGATCACGTGGTATATTAGGTTTATCACAAAAGGCTTATATCGATAAGGTGCTAAACAGATACGACACGAAGGGGTGTTCACCCGGTGAAACACCAATTTCTAAGAGAGATAAATTGAGTTTACTACAATGTCCTAAGAACCTTTTCCAGGTAGAGCAAATGAAAGATATCCCTTATGCCTCCGCGATTGGGAGTCTTATGTATGCTCAAGTTTGCACCCGTCCAGATATTGCTTTTGTTGTTAGTATGCTTGGCAGGTTTTTTAGCAACCCCGGTATTGATCATTGGAAGGCTGCCAAGAGGGTGATGCGATACCTTCAGAGGACGAAAGATTACATGCTCACCTACAGGAGATTTGATCAGTTGGAGCTGATTGGATATACAGATTCAGATTTTGCTGGTTGTCTTGACAGTAAGAGATCCACATCAGGTTGCATTTTCATGATGGGAGGAGGAGCAGTTTCGTGGAAGAGTGTCAAGCAAACACTTATTGCTTCTTCCACCATGGAGGCAGAATTCATGGCTTGTTATGAGGCATCGAATCAAGCGATATGGCTACGAAATTTTATTTCTGGGCTTCAAGTGGTGGACATAGTTGAGAAACCATTAAAGCTGTATTGTGATAACAAAGCTGCAGAGCTTTATTCCAACAACCACAAGAGTTCAGCAAGGTCAAGGCACATTGATATAAAGTTTCTCGTCGTCAAGGAAAGAGTTCGGAATCATCTTGTGTCTGTTGAGTACATTAGCACTAAGCTCATGATTGCAGATCCACTCACTAAGGGCTTGCCACCTAAAGTTTTTCTGGAGCATGTTGCTCGTATGGGTGTGGTTACTTCATCTGATGTGCTGGTTTAGTGGGAGTCTGTAATTTTCTTTGCTTATTTTGTTCGACAGACATTTGTGTGCGCATTCTATTTTGATGATTCTGAGATGAAATTGTATCTGTCTTCTTTATTATTTGCTAGCTTAATATGTTTAAAGATGACAGACTTATTGTTTGACTCGCTGGAGTCATAAAGTAGAACCAGTTGGAAATAGGCATAACCGATCATATAGAATGTAATTTCCATGCTGCACATCCTTCATTTGATCCATGTCGTTGTGAGTACTAATATCTGTGATATGGAAGGTCCTGTCACGATTTGGAGTGACTACGATCGCCATGTCCCATGTTGGTGTTCTTCGATGGACCGGATTGTTTGGAAACGTTGATCAAATTTGACGATGTTATTATAATTTGACGTCATAAAGCTTACATGATCTAACTTTTAACATAATCGTTTTGGCCCAAGTGGGAGATTGTTAGACAATGTCTATTTGGTGGGCCAAATATGTGTCATGTAGACCATGTTCGCCGTCTAAGGATTTTGATCATATAAGTGACCCATTAATTTATGATCATGGCGGGTCTAGTCACGTTTCTGTTGCGCCTTAGCCAAGGGTGCGAATTAATTTAAATGAGGGCCTTTATGTGTAGAACCTAAGCTAAATTAATCCTGGCCCTTGGATCCGTGATGGGTGGAAAAGGGACACGGATATAAATCCATTGGTGTGGTTCTCCTCCTAACCCTAAGGTCATTCTCTCACTTCAACCCCGTCAGTCTTGAGAGCTGCAGATTGGGCTTAGGTTTTGGGAGAAAGAACATTGCCTGGCGTCGGCATTATCACCTCCGGCGGCTTCGTTCCTGCAGCGAATCTCCGACGACATCCAACAGCAAGTTAACGGGGACATCCAGCTCCAGTTTGCCGGCTCCGTTCTTGTACAGATCGGGCTTCGCCAGTGCCAAAAGCTGGCATCCATATCTCATCTCTGCCCATGGCCGGAGGTACGATCTTCAACCCTATTTCTTCATTAGATCTGAACGAGAGATCCTCCTGAATGCTATATATAATGAATCCTTAGCATTGTTTGCAAGTTAACATTATGTTCATTAATTTTGGATATTTTGAGCAAGCATTTTTCTTCAACTTAGCGTGGCGAGATTCGAGAGAGGAGTTGCGCTAATCTAGGGTTGTATCCTTTTTGCTACGTGGCGAGATTCGAGAGAGGAGTCACGTATTTCTTAAATCAAAATTCTATTTTTTTACTACGCTGCAAGATTCGAGAGATGAGTGACGTAAGTGTAGCATAAATTTTAATTTAGTTTCAAGAGAGAAAGAGATTTTCTCGTTGGCTAACAACGGTGATTTTACACTTAATGTTGTTCTATTTCGTCCTAAGTTAGAGATGACTAGGGAGATTTGGAAGGGCAGATATCGGAGATCGAGAGATGACGATATCCAATTAAAAATCATTGTAGGAAAGAGATTAATCAATTCATGATGATTATGTTTGAGATTTCATCATAATAGGCACGGGAAAACAAAATACAAGACTATTTCCCCTAAATCTGAACCAAAGGTCTAGTAATAGTAATTAAATAGTTTTATTTTCTCGTTGTAGTATGATAATTATTATCGAAATTCACCTTAAAATTGTCACTTGAATTTAGAGAAAAGAACGATCTAGTAATTGCAAGCACTAATTCACTCACTTACTCGAGGGAACGATCACTTTTCACTCATTATTACTTAGTCTGGCACGTGCACTTGCGTAATACTATTTTCCGCGTATCACGGCGCGAGGTTGGAGTGCTCGCAAAGTGTCTTCCATTGTCAGGCTGAAATCCGCAAGGTCGGCTCGCGTGATGAACTCAACACTAGTTCGCGAGTGGTTGATGTCGGTCTCTTTCTCTCCACTGCGAGTCATGATGTCCTTTTACATTAGTTTCTTTCTCAGGCTACGTTCAACGCTCACTGCATCAAAAATGTTGGATGTCAATGTCAAATATGGGTCTGTGTTTTCTTCATGCTATAATATAGCTTTTATCCAAGTTTCACAATTTCAAAGTCTCACTTTTCTACCGTTGAATTCACCACCGCCGCCAACACAAATGCTAGTTTCAATGAGTTACATAGATGACAATCATTTCGTGCATTTGGTGATGCATGAAGGGTGTTCACTACCTCGTATTGTCTCCTCTTGGAGAAAGTTCCGTGATCCAATTGCAAGCACATGGGAGAACAAATACATTGCACGAGTACAAATTCCAAATCAACAATAACATACAACCTGCGAGATAGTAGATTTGGGTGGCTTTTAAGGTATAATTTATTTTTTAGCTTTTTGAAGTTTAACATTTTATTAAATAAAATTTCGATTCAATCCAATATCTAAATTTTATTTATTGATTGCAGGTTTGTTTCACTTGACGAATATGATGAACGATAAATATGATCTTTTCAAATTTTTGAAATCAAGATTTTTTGGGTGGAATTACATAAAATATATTTCTTGAATTACATCTTTTCTGTAATGTGGGCTAATGTAATATGTTTTATATGTTCTATTAATATAAGTAGTTGATTGCTTTTAAAAAAGTCATTTTTTTTAAATTTTATATTGATTTGCATATAACAATTTAGTCTATATATAGCAGGTTTGAAATTAATATGATTTGTATATAGCCAAACATGATCTAAATATAACAATGCCCATGTTTAATCAGCCATCAGAACAAAGATTATCCAAAAAGAACCTCAATTTTTACAAAAATTCAAACTACTCATTTTTTTAAACGACATAATATCTGAACATAGCTGTAGTCAAGACTTGACGAGGAAAATTGGGCACGGGAAGGAGGATGATTTGTAAATGGGCGGCGTTAAAGGCACATCTATAATGTCTATATGCACATCAAACCAAAAATTAAAACCCCACATCATTCCGTTGAAATCCAATGTTAAAGGCAGGCCCCGATAAAACCCTAATTTTCATTTCGCCTCTCTCATTTTCCGCGATTCTGTGTTTCGCTCTCGCAGTTTGTCATTTCCTCCTCTGTGCTCGCCGCCATTTCACCATTTCCGCCGCCTCTCGCCACATCGCCTCATCGTCGGTGCGCCATTTTCCATTTCTACGGCAGAGTTCTCGGTCTCTCGCCATTTCGCCGCATCGCTCGTTCACCATTTTCGTCGCCGACTAGGTACTTCCTCCCCGATCTTCTGATTCATTCCAAACTCTTGAAATGTTTTCAATCACAAAAGATAAGAACATATCAGGAATGACAATTTTTTTTTTTTTTGATTTTTATGTTGGTGTGCATTTAACAAGATGACATGCAATTAACATTTTTGTGGTGTGCATTCACCACTGGTGTGCATATAGCCATTATAAGTGTGTCTTTAACACCACCCTTTGTAAATAGATATCTCAATAATCTAAAATGAATTACAAATTAAAATAAAGCTTTGAAAAATTGGTTTGTGAATAGATAAATGATGGTCTGCGAATAACATTTTCCGTTTAAATCATCCTCGGCTTTGCTGCTCCAGCTTTCCTTCGCTGAAATCAGGAGTAGCTCCCCAATCCAGTCTCGGCTTCAGAAAAAAAATGGCGAAACCGGACCACGGTGACGGAGATTGGGATTTCCACCTGCGATCGCTCACCGCGAACGCCAGAGACTCCACAGCTGCTAGTGATCCAGCTTCGGATCCTTACATCCTCCAATCCGTAAGGTCTTCCCGCCCCTGTCCAGTTTTTATTTCCATGATATTTCTGTACACAATCATTTACTATGGGTTTGTTTCGCACGAAGATTCGGAAAATTTACGAGATCTGCAAGGAAGCCAGGTCGGAGGATTTGGTCGCCCGCTCTTATCCGCATATCAACAAGCTCTTCCACCGATCGATAGCGGCGCTTCCTCGGTCCCAGACCTCTAATGGGATTCTATTACTGGTTCTCTCTCTCTCTCTATATATATACACACACACACACTAGCATCTTCGAACGGGCTACGCCCGTTCTCGATGCGTCGCTGCGGGCTTCGCCCGTAACCAAGCGGGCTGCGCCCGCACCTGTCCTGGGCGGTGTCATTGGTCGTGGGGGGTGATATTGGTCGCGGGTGCGACATTCGTCGTGAGGGCGACATTCATCGTGGGGGCGTCATTCGTCGTGCGGGCGACATTCGTCGTGGGGGCGACATTCGTCGTGGGGGCGACCACAATCTTTATGCATACAAAAAACCAAAGCTAAATTAGATCGTAGCAGTTAAGAGCAATCTGAATCATATACAGAAAATTAACCAAATAAACCAAGTCATTTTGCCTTTCTTCTTTTTGATTTTGAAATTATTTGATTTATGATTCCCAAGTACAACTGGGCAACCATGACATGGTGGATTTGTCACCAAATGTATTAGAAAAAATGCATACAATTGGGCAAAAACACATCTCATTATTTCATTATCAGTAATATCTCATCATTCCAACACAATAAACATTTCATTATCAACACATATCTTCATTTCATTCCATTATAATCATGAAATTTATAGAGCACTGATTGGAATTTATAAAGCACAATTGGACGAAAACATATCTCACTATTTCATATACAGTAATATCTCATCATTCCAACACAATAAACATTTCATTATCAACCTCTGTTTGGACGGGACATTCTATGCACAATCCATAAGAAATTAATTAAGAAAATTAGACACTAATTGGAATGATTACTTTCATACAGTGATACCAAATAAAACTTCCTGCACAATCGGCGGGAGCGGCGCCATTCACAACTAACACCGGTCATTATCTTCTATTCTGCCAAAAAAAATTCAATTAGCGATTTATTGAAATAGTTGCAGTGTTGTGAAAAAAATGATCAAACGACCTACCTTGGAGATACGTTGTATGGTACTGTCTCAGTTGTGCAAAAATTTCTTTGTAAACAACGTTCATTGTATAGCAGCCTTCATGACCATCTATTCTGCCATTCTTTATCAGAATTTTTGTTTTTTCACGGGACACACCTCGCGATAAAGCCACGTACAACTGACCATGACTGAACACATTATTAGGCAGATATATTCCAACATTTTCGATTGTTTGGCCTTGAGATTTATTAATCGTCAGTGCGAAGCTTAGCCTCAAAGGAAATTGTTTGCGTGTTAATTGAAATGACAGTCTAATATCTTCAGCTGTCTTCAATGGTATCCGTGGCAAGAAGGCCAAGTTTCCTTGAAAGTGACCTGTTAAAATCTCTGCTTCTATTATATTTTTTGCAAACCGGCGACAAATAAGTCTCGTTCCATTACAGAGACCTAACTCTGGGTCAATATTTCTGAGTAACATGATAGGAGCTCCGATTTTTAACTTTAACTTATGAGGTGGTAAGTTACCCGGTGTCAATGAATTTAGAAATTCAGGTTGATATAAACTTCTCCTGTCATCAGCGACTGAATCATATGAGTAGTATATAACTTCTTCGCCTGGGAATTTTAGAAGAGTGGTGTTGTTCAACATATTCACATGCTAATTTAGCGGGGTTAATAAAGCTCTGTCTCGAATATAGTTGTTATCGCCAACGTGCGATTCTAAACTTGGAAATGTAACATTTATTAAATCATTAATAGATTTCTCACTCTCCCATGACATCCACATTGGATCTGGGATTCTAATCATATCATCTTTTATGGTCATTTCCAACCCATTTCCAACTCTGAGGAGATATTCAGAGAAGCTGCTATCATTTTTGGTTCGCATATTTTCTGTTAGAGTTAATATCTTAACATGACTCCATAAATATGATTGAACGATGCTTGCGTTAATTATTTGTGCTCTCGTTCCATTGACAACAACCAGTAGTACCTGCCGAAAATCTCCTCCCATAATGACAATTTTTCCCCCAAATGGCTTGTCTACATCAGTAACATCACGAAACGAACGATCAACTGTCTCAAACGCCTTTCTATCAGCCATTGGTGCTTCATCCCAAATTATGGCCGTTGATTGTCTGATAACTTCTGCGAAATCTGACTGTTTCTTAAAACCGCAAAAAGATTTGTAATCCAATTTAATGGGTATTTGTAATTTTGAATGTGCCGTCCGACCTCCCGATAATAGTGTAGCAGCGATACCAGAAGTAGCTGTAGCTATAATGATGCATCCTATTTTTCTAAAAGTGGCAAGAATTGCACGATACAAATATGTCTTTCCAGTTCCACCAGGTCCATCAACAAAAAGTACTCATGTGTTTTGTTCTTTATTGCCTCACAGATCGTATTGTAAGCATGTAATTGACCTTCATTGAGCAACGTAGCTGTGGTAAGATCCTCTCGTGTAATTGGTATTGATAACTCATCTTCAATCAGACTCGATAAGTTATTGAAATCATTGAATGATTCATTTATCGGTGGTAAATCAAACTCTTTAATAGAACGTTTATGTTGTTGAAGGACATCATTGAGGCTATGAAGTAACTTATTCATAATGTAGAACTCGTTGGTCGTGGAAGAACTTGGATAATCTTCGATCATGCTTTTATAATTTTCATCCCAAATACTTCTTACGTCGGTTGGTTCACAAAATATAAATATAGTAGCGAACAGTCTTCTTAACGCGGATGACATTCTGCTCGAGCCTCATTCAGACATTCTCGAATACTGTTATCGTGCTCAAGCAAACCATAGTTCTGTGCAGCATTCTTAAAAGTGATGCAGTGCGCTCCATTGACAATCAATAAATTATCGAACGATTTTGGGCCTGGTACGTGATTTATTAGCATGCGCAAATAGTATCTTTCGCTATCAGCAAGCGGTACTGAATAAATCCTACCAATCACCCTTCGATTTCTGATCCTTTTCCTTCAAATTTTCTGTTGTTTGAACCATCGATAATATTTGGGAAAATCTCTATATAAATGAAGGTTTTGCTCTCTTTGTTGATTGTATACACTAAAAAACTCGGTCAACATTGTTTTAGAATTTTGGTTGTCCATTAAAATCGATGAAATTGACTGTTCACTGCGAAATTGTATCTGATGTTTATTAGGTAGATGTATTTGTAATCGTTCTACTGATGGATATATTCTGCTCATTTGGAACTTGAACATTCTCCATAATGATTCAGGCGGGCATATCCATCTGCCGTCAGCATAATTGTTTATTTCATCATGTTTAGCACCAGGACGGACTTCAAAAGAAACATGATCGGGTCTTTTATATACGTATTTGTATAAATATTTAATGCTATTGATACTGCTGCATATCTCAACATTAATATGACAATCATATTTTAAAAGCAACCATGGATTATATGGAACAACCCATCTATTATCAACATTGAAAACCGCATTTCTGCCTAAAGTAATGTTTCTGTTATCCATTCTTCTTCGATACACCGGGTAAGCATCATTCCCTTGTATTGTTGCATCTGCGTACTGTTTAGGAAAACTTTTATTACAGACATGGTTTTTCATATATTGTGCATTTGGTTTGTAAGGTCCACATGGTCCGTGAATCATGTGTTTTATTACGGACTCGTACAATTCAGGTTCTTGGTCTCTATACGGTATCTCAGCTCGTACAACTGAATCGTATTCGTCAGGGGAGCTTAATTTGTCTGCTGGATCCAATAAAACCAACATGTGAACATGTGGTAATCCCCTTTTTTGAAATTCAATGACATGAACATGTCCGACTACCTTTCCTAATACGCCTTTGTGGAATATATCTTTCTTGAGCTCCTCATATTTAGAACGGAAAATCCTAGTTAGGAGATCTGGACGATCATACGGAGCTTGTCCTTCCATGAGCTCATCTTTAATCTCCTTCCATCCTGGATTGCATGTCATGGTTATAAACAAATCTGGCTTGCCGCTATGCTGAACAATTGCCATAGCATCTTGATATCGCTGATACATATCTCTTGGGCTGCCATTAAATGAAGATGAGAGTATGGTTCTTTTTCCTACGTTACCTAATTTGAAAGAGCATGAAAGAGGATGGTTATGATCATGGTATTAATGAGTAATATTATAACAATATTTGCAAGCAGAAGTGAGTTTATTGTACCCGCATTATTTTCACCAGTAGAAAAACAATCTTGCAATCCTGAATAAAGTTCTGCCCGCAGCTCACTTTGATGTGATCTAATAAACCGAAATTTTTGATTTTCTATTTTTACATAGTTGTCGACCACATATTGTTGTAGTAACCTTCCGCTACGCAGTAATATTGAATTGGAAGTCTCTCGAATCTAGAAAAAACAATAAAGATATTAACTCTAACAGAAAATATGCGAACCAAAAATGATAGCAGCTTCTCTGAATATCTCCTCAGAGTTGGAAATGGGTTGGAAATGACCATAAAAGATGATATGATTAGAATCCCAGATCCAATGTGGATGTCATGGGAGAGTGAGAAATCTATTAATGATTTAATAAATGTTACATTTCCAAGTTTAGAATCGCACGTTGGCGATAACAACTATATTCGAGACAGAGCTTTATTAACCCCGCTAAATTAGCATGTGAATATGTTGAACAACACCACTCTTCTAAAATTCCCAGGCGAAGAAGTTATATACTACTCATATGATTCAGTCGCTGATGACAGGAGAAGTTTATATCAACCTGAATTTCTAAATTCATTGACACCGGGTAACTTACCACCTCATAAGTTAAAGTTAAAAATCGGAGCTCCTATCATGTTACTCAAAAATATTGACCCAAAGTTAGGTCTCTGTAATGGAACGAGACTTATTTGTCGCCGGTTTGCAAAAAATGTAATAGAAGCAGAGATTTTAACAGGTCACTTTCAAGGAAACTTGGCCTTCTTGCCACGGATACCATTGAAGACAGCTGAAGATATTAGACTGCCATTTCAATTAACACACAAACAATTTCCTTTGAGGCTAAGCTTCACACTGACGATTAATAAATCTCAAGGCCAAACAATCGAAAATGTTGGAATATATCTGCCTAATAATGTGTTCAGTCATGGTCAGTTGTACTTGGCTTTATCGCGAGGTGTGTCCCGTGAAAAAACAAAAATTCTGATAAAGAATGACAGAATAGATGGTCATGAAGGCTGCTATACAATGAACGTTGTTTACAAAGAAAGTTTTGCACAACTGAGACAGCAACATACAACGTATCTCCAAGGTAGGTCGTTTGATCATTTTTTTCACAACACTACAACTATTTCAATAAATCGCTAATTGAATTTTTTTTGGCAGAATAGAAGACAATGACCGGTGTTGGTTGTGAATGGCGCCGCTCCCGCCGATTGTGCAGGAAGTTTTATTTGGTATCACTGTATGAAAGTAATCATTCCAATTAGTGTTTAATTTTCTTAATTAATTTCCTATGGATTGTGCATAGAATGTCCCGTCCAAACAGGGGTTGATAATGAAATGTTTATTGTGTTGGAATGATGAGATATTACTGTATATGAAATAGTGAGATATGTTTTCGTCCAATTGTGCTTTATATTTTCCAATCAGTGCTCTATAAATTTCATGATTATAATGGAATGAAATGAAGATATGTGTTGATAATGAAATGTTTATTGTGTTGGAATGATGAGATATTACTGATAATGAAATAATGAGATGTGTTTTTGCCCAATTGTCTGCATTTTTTCTAATACATTTGGTGACAAATCCACCATGCCATGGTTGCCCGGTTGTACTTGGGAATCATAAATCAAATAATTTCAAAATAAAAAAGAAGAAAGGCAAAATGACTTGGTTTATTTGGTTAATTTTCTGTATATGATTCAGATTGCTCTTAACTGCTATGATCTAATTTAAGCTTGGGTTTTTTGTATGCATAAAGAATGTGGCCGCCCCCACGACGAATGTCGCCCCCACGACGAATGTCGCCCTCACGACGAATGTCGCCCTCACGACGAATGTCGCACCCACGAGCAATATCACCCCCCACGACCAATGACACCGCCCACGACAGGTGCGGGCGCAGCCCGCCTTAATGCGGGCGCAGCCCGCTTGAATGTCAAGCGGGCGAAGCCCGCTTGGTTACGGGCGAAGCCCGCAGCGACGCATCGAGAACGGGCGTAGCCCGTTCGAAGATGCTAGTATATATATATATATACACACACGACCTCCGTGCCCCGCGCGACAGTACCGGGCTCGCGGTGGCGGGCTTCGCCCGCCCCCTACAGGCGGACTTATTTTAAATTTTGAGCACATGGACCCCCCGTGCCCTGCCCGACAGTACCCGACTCGCGATGGCGGGCTTCGCCCGCCCCCGCCCCCGCCCCCGCCAGACGAATTTATTTTAAAATTTTTGTGTCGTTATTTTTAATTATTTTCTTTTTTGCATTTTAAATGCATATGAACTAGTTGCGCCGCATATGAGCGGGCTGCGCCCGTATATGAGCGGACCACTCCATCATATGTACACTTACTTTTATTCAAAACATATGCAGATGAGTACTTAAAATGACCGCAAAAAAATATGAATCAATATTCTTAATTTTATTTTGTAAAAAAATATAAAATTTTACCTAAAAAATCAATTTCTCTCTATCACCCTCTCTCGCTCTCCCTCTCCCTCTCATGTAGGTATGTAGGTTTAGGAGCCCTATAAAGATTCCCTCTCCCTCTCTCTACCTCTCTATCCTCTCTTTCTTTTTCTCTCTCCATTGTAAGTTTGAGATGCAAAGTTTGTCTCATTTTGGATGGCTCATATTTATTGCACCACTTCAAACTATTTACGTATAGTAGTTAAGATATATATATATATACACACGAGTGACAGTGCACGGGGGCCCCCCGTGCCTTGCGCGACAGCACCGGGCTCGCCTCGCCCGCCCCCTACAGGCGGACTTATTCTAAATTTTGAGCACATGGACCCCCCGTGCCCTGCCCGACAGTACCCGACTCGCGATGGCGGGCTTCGCCCGCCCCCGCCAGACGAATTTATTTTAAATTTTTTGTTTCATTATTTTTAATTATTTTCTTTTTTGCATTTTAAATGCATATGAACTGGTTGCGCCGCATATGAGCGGGCTGTGCCCGTATATGAGCGGACTGCTCCATCATATGTACACTTACTTTTATTCAAAACATATGCAGATGAGTACTTAAAATGACCGCAAAAAAATATGAATTAATATTCTTAATTTTATTTTGTAAAAAAATGTAAAATTTTATCTAAAAAATCAATTTCTCTCTATCACCCTCTCTCGCTCTCCCTCTCCCTCTCATGTAGGTATGTAGGTTTAGGAGCCCTATAAAGATTCCCTCTCCCTCTCTCTACCTCTCTCTACCTCTCTATCCTCTCTTTCTTTTTCTCTCTCCATTGTAAGTTTGAGATGCAAATTTGTCTCATTTTGGATGGCTCATATTTATTGCACCACTTCAAACTATTTACATATAGTAGTTAAGATATATATATATATATATATATACACACGAGTGACAGTGCACGGGGGCCCCCCGTGCCCCGCGCGACAGCACCGGGCTCGCTGTGGCGGTCTTCGCCCGCCCCCTACAGGCGGACTTATTTTAAATTTTGAGCACATGGACCCCCCGTGCCCTGCCCGACAGTACCCGACTCGCGATGGCGGGCTTCGCCCGCCCCCGCCAGACGAATTTATTTTAAATTTTTTGTTTCATTATTTTTAATTATTTTCTTTTTTGCATTTTAAATGCATATGAACTGGTTGCGCCGCATATGAGCGGGCTGCGCCCGTATATGAGCGGACTGCTCCATTATATGTACACTTACTTTTATTCAAAACATATGCAGATGAGTACTTAAAATGACCGCAAAAAAATATGAATCAATATTCTTAATTTTATTTTGTAAAAAAATGTAAAATTTTACCTAAAAAATCAATTTCTCTCTATCACCCTCTCTCGCTCTCCCTCTCCCTCTCATGTAGGTATGTAGGTTTAGGAGCCCTATAAAGATTCCCTCTCCCTCTCTCTACCTCTCTCTCTCCTCTCTTTCTTTTTCTCTCTCCATTGTAAGTTTGAGATGCAAAGTTTGTCTCATTTTGGATGGCTCATATTTATTGCACCACTTCAAACTATTTACATATAGTAGTTAAGATATATATATATATATATATATATATACGAGCATCTTCGCACGGGCTACCGCCCGTGCTCGATGCTCTCCGCATCGACAGTACCCCGGCTGCGGCGGTACCTCCGCACAAAATCGCCCGCTCTAGGACGCTCGGTCAATTGACAGTGCATGGGTAGCCCCCGTGCTCCGCACGACAGTACCCCCGCCTCGACAGTGCCCCGACGCGACGACGCTCCCGCCGCTCGCGAGCCCCCGTGCACGGTGCTCTCCCTCAGCATTGCAGACCGAAGAACTGTTTTGGTAGGTTTAAGTTTGTGATTACATTTGATTATCACAACTATTTGCCATCATAGCAGGTAGTTTTGCAGGAGATTCCAATAAGATACAACAAAATTTTTCTTTTAACACTATTGCATATTTTAAGCATCGCAACGATATTACCACTAAATATGAAGATGTTTTTTTTTATTTCTCCTCAAGTGAAACCATGCATCCCAAAGAAACGAACTTCCCACTAAATATAAAGATGTTTTTTATAATTTCTCCTCAAGTGAAACCATGCATCCCAAATAAACGAACGTACGCACTTCAGGCATTGTAATGTTGTCATCATCAGGAAACAATCTATTGTACGTTATTTGATAGTCAATATGCTGCAACATGTGTTCCTACCTGTGAGGCCTTCCTACTGTAAAATATAACATGAAAGGAATGGTGTGGATAAAATATATAATCAACAGATTTTGCAAGTAGAATTTGTTTAGCAAATTAATTTTCGAAGCAGATTTTCTAAAATCAAAGAGCATCATTGGAGCTAACTAATCTTCGCAACCACTTATCAGTGAACCTAACTTTCATTCTTAGAAAAAATAAATATATAGAAATATTACGGACAAACTATAAAGTAATTTTTCCTGGTGCTGAATTGAAATGGATTTCTACAAAGATACTTCAAGTTGATGGATCAAGGTCGATGACCAAGGCATTTCAAAAAGGCGCTCACCACAGAAGTAAAAGAGCAGCTGAGCACGCAGAGCATCGATGTAAAAGAAACACCATGACATTTACAATACCAATGATCATAGCACAATGCTAGCAATATATCAAGAAATTAGATGAGAGCAGAAGATAGAAGCAGTCGTCGGCAGATATAGGAAATAACGATAATAGTATTCATTGACAAAGTTTAAAGCAATCCGAAGGAGGGCCCACTAAGGCACCCGGAAGTAAGCAATTGTTGAAAGAAGTTTCGAGTTAGCGGGAGCAATCACAGAAGAAGGAGCCTCTACTGTTTCTTGAGAAAATAGCTTTGCAACACATATGGCAATGTAGGAAACACTGAACTGCAATGAAGACAACAAATTGAAGAATAAATCTGTGAATAAGGTAGCACCATGTTCTCCAAGAAAAGTTCTTTGGAGAGTGAAATTGTCAGTTGTTTTACTTCTAAAGAGCACTAACCAGAAGTTTGACTGAGAAGTTTTTCTGATGAATTAAAAAACAATTTAATATGACAAAATCAATAGAAGAAAAACTGCTCTATTGGCCATCAGATTGTACCTGAACTTCCAAGTTACATCCATATCAAGATTAGCCAATTAGTAACATCACTCGCAAAAAATACAAAACAAAGGTGACATTGTGGTAATGAACTGAGAACTGATAGGTGTAATTGGAATTAAAAGCTGCTCTAAAATGATAGATGAATGTCACATGCAAGAGAGGGAATGCATTCAAAGAGGTGATGGACAAAATCAATACCACCAGTGCAGGTGAGCATGAAACGCCGGCGGGAACACATTCTTCACAGTCGTACGCATCTGAGAATCGCCGACCAGAAATTCGGTGTTCCAGCAAATAAAACCTCATCAATTCATCGGTGGAAACACAGTCAGTCATAAATTATTGTGGAAATAGAAGTACAATGCCCTGCCATTAAAATAGATAGAAGTTTAAGACCAAACTTTGGATTTGGAGGAGAGATTCATCGACTGTATAATTCAAAATTACAGAGAATTGAAGTTGAAGTAAATTATAAATATAAGACTAAACTTTGGATTTGGAGGAGAGATCCAGATTCTCGGAAAAAGGTGGAGTATAACCTTTGTGATCGTTGCACCAATAGAAATGGTTTAATTAAATTAAAAGACAATCAACATAACAACAAATATGTTCAGAGGAAATGGACACGGGAGCATGAATTCAAAATGAGAAGCAAAACCTCAATTTGAAAACATGTAGGCTGCAGTTTAATTGAAAGATACAGGCTGCAGCTTAATGAAACAGTGAGCTTTGGTTTACCAAAGTGGTACTTCCATCATCTTCAAGATAAAAATCAAGTTTTGAACACAAAGAGAAATTGAATACGATACAAACTCAGCAAGGTAATCAGTGGAAAAGCACTATAGAGAGCAACTGATAGTTTAAGCATAAAATTCATGCGTATCATTATATACAAAGCCCATTTCGTGTACATCTTTCCTCCTAAACAATCTTCATTGTTTTGCCTCTCATCTTTCCTCCCAACCATTTCCATTGGTGCAAAATTGGTGTTACAATTGTATTATAATCAGCATGTGTATATAAAGTAAGCAAATGAATATTTTTTTTTTGCTGCATGTATAGATGTAGGGAAATGCTAATAACCTGGAGAGTGCATAAATTATGGCACAGGGGAAAGAGAACCTGTAATTTCAATATGTTCTTAAAAATTTAGAGATCAGGGATGTTGAAATATTTTAGAGAGTGTATAAGAATAGTTGGAAGGTGATTCAATTGTGATAATTGCTGGATGTAAATGACATAAGCCAGACTAAAATACTCTAGTGAGAACTTTTCTACCAATTTAGGCAGCAAAAATAACCAGAAATTGCAAACCAAAACAAAAGCAGAAATTGAGAAGCCTCGGCGCTGTGTGGAGGGAGGGCATGCCGTGTCGATGGAGGCTCACCGGCGGTGGGTTTGGACCTCCGGCGTCGCGAGCCCAGACGATGAGAAGCGGCGAGGAGGAGCGAGGCTTGCGGGAGAAGAAGTGGAGCGCGAGGAGGATCGAGGCTTGCGGGAGAAGAAATGGAGCTCGGCGAGGGCGGCAGGTCAGGCACGAATGGATCCGGCGAGGGCTTGCACTGCGAAGAAGAAATGAAGTGGAGCTCGAGCTTGCGGGAGAAGAAATGGAGCTCGGCGAGGGCGGCAGGTCAGGCACGAATGGATCCGGCGAGGGCTTGCACTGCGAAGAAGAAATGAAGTGGAGCTCGAGCTTGCGGGAGAAGAAATAGAGCCATCACGCTTGCGACGGACAGTCGATACTGTTCATAGGCTAAATAACTTTATATATATGTATATATATATATATATATATTTGAATGAAGGAGTTTTACCCGTATATTTAGGATTCTAGATTTTGCA
This sequence comes from Dactylorhiza incarnata, assembly GCA_033032865.1. NCBI lineage: Eukaryota > Viridiplantae > Streptophyta > Magnoliopsida > Asparagales > Orchidaceae > Dactylorhiza > Dactylorhiza incarnata. The sequence goes on from JAWHQI010000066.1 coordinate 5,684,755, forward strand.
TCATGTTATTCTCATGTCAATTGTTTGTATTTCTCATCGTTCGATGGATTTAGCTCTATGTTTAAGGGTTAAACTAGGTTTCCTGACAATTTTTTTGTGTGCTGCGAATCATAGATTCCTCCTTTGAAGTTTTTAAAATTGAAGGATACCTGGTCTACCTACTTGGCTACTTGAATGACCTCTTTCTCCTTTCTGATTTCAGAATAACAAGTAGAATATGTTTGATTTAACATTGGAGAGAGCGAATTGTGTCAATATAATGATAAATCATCATACACTGTGAACCCTAGATCCCTCCTTTAGAGTTTAAAAAAAATGAAGGATACCTGGAGAACCTGTTCCTCCTATCTGATTTTAGGATTACAGACCGAATATGTTTAATTTTACAGTAGGGCTAGTGAACTGTGTTAGTTTGAATATAATGATAAATCACTTTACATTGTGAACGATAGATTCATCCTCTAGAGTTTTAAAAATTAAAGGATACCTGATACACTTGCTTATATGACCTTTTTCTCCTATCTGATTTCTGAATCACAGATAGAATATCTTTGATTTTACAGTGAAGCTATGAATTGTGTCAATTTGATTATAATGATGAGTCATTTTACATTCCGAACCATAGATTCCTCCTTTAGAGTCTTATAAATTGAAGGATATCCTATATATCTACCCGGATGACTTGTTTCTCCTATCTGATTTCAGAATCACAGACATCATATCTTTGATTTTATAGTGAAGTTAGCGAATTGTGTTAGTTTGGATATAATGATAAATCACTTTACTTTATATAGGCATATTTACTTGACACATGCTTCAAAGGAAACTCATGCAAAATAATAACAACTGATTATGGCCTAATCGGTTGTTTACAACTTATGATATAAAAAAATTATATATTCAAATGCACATATTGCATGTCAATTTTAAGATATGTTCACTTGCATACATGTAAGCATAAAATATTTTGCATTATGTATGTGTGATAGATGATATCCAAAAGTATAATTTCTTGTTTCCAATACTGAGTTTATTAATAGGAAATTTGATTTATAATGTCTGTCATGGGAAAAAAGAATTGTATGAGTCATTATGAACTACTATATTTTGGTTTTTCTTATTCTGTTATACCGATGCAGTGACATTGCTAGAGTGATCAACAACTGAGTTGAGTTGCTCAATTATTGTTACTATGACTTACAATCTTTTGCCCAAGTGTATGCTAATAGTCTCATTTGTGATACACTTAAGTTTCCATGGAGCACTAATTACATTGATGTAACTTTTTTGAAGAAACAAGTTTCCTTCCTCTTAATGCAATAATTTTTTTGGGTATCTATTTTTTGCAGACTATACTTCAGTTTTTTCTTGATTTTGGTGAGATGGTTTTGCACGACACCGATCCTAGTTTAAGGACCTTTTTTCGCTCGTGTTTGAGCAGGCAAGTAACTTTACAAGCACAAGTTTTAGCAATGTCCATATTCTTCTTTGTGAATTTTTTCATGCAAACTAAAGGAAACATTCATTTTTTTATAGAATTAAAGAATAAGTATTTATGTATGTAGTCAACACTTTATTGCAGAAAGCAATCGATATGATACTATTTTAGCAATTCCATGTCATTTTCCCGATTGATGTGAGCTAATGATTAATCTTTTAACTAGAATTTATGATGGAGATCTCTCATTAATCACCCCGGATTCTTTCATTTCCATGTAGAGATCATTTCCCTCATGAGTACGTTCACCTACTCCACCAAATACGGATACGCCTCCATGAGCTTTGGCAATGTTGTTGATCAATTCCATGATGAATACTGTTTTACCCACTCCAGCTCAACCAAATAGTCCAATTTTTCCTCCCCGGCGATAAGGGGCTAAAAGATCCACCACTTTAATCCTTGTTTCAAAGATTGATAATGTTGTATCTAAGTAATCTAACTGTATGAAGGCAGGTGCCGATCTATGAATGGGAGATGTGTGAATATCGACAGGACCTAAATTATCAACAGGCTCTCCAAGAACATTGAAAATTCGTCCGAGAGTAGCTCCGCCGACCCATATACGTGTATTCCCGCATGAGGCAATGATCCGCTACCCATTCAGATGATCCGAGTCTATGGATGTGTCCGGATGGTCGACCCAAGTTTTCTTCAGGTATTTATTTTTATGTTTTGAGTTGTATTTGACACCCGATCGAGCCGACCATTGTGAGCCGTTCAATCTGTGTACCGTTTAGTTATATACTATGCATAACGTGCACAGGAAGCAGCGAGGGTATCTGAAAGTGCACAGTTAACCTCACTAGAATTCTCTAGAGGGGGGGTGAATAGAGATTTAAAATATTTTGTGCTAAGTTAATATATATATATATATGTGTATGATCACAGATTAGAGCTTCCCACACACCAACAAGAATTAGACAAGTAATTAAAGTAAATGCAAGAGAGAAAATCACAGCACAACACAAGAAAATATAGTGGTTCCCCAAACTTTGGGTAGTCCACTCTTCTACCCCCTTGGTAGGAATTCACTATCTTGGACTGAGTCTTTTGATAAGGAGACTCTTAGAACCACCCTGAGTCTTTTGACAAGGAGACTCTTAGAACCAACCGAGTCTTTTGACAAGGAGACTCTTAGAACCAGTACACTGAATTTTTTGAGGAGAGATTCTAAAAACTCTTTTACAATATTTAAGTAAGAAAGAAAGAAAGAAAGAAACAATAATGAATCTTCTTCCTAGCAAGAAGATTGGAAGCACAAAAAGTGAATTAAATCTTTCTTCTATAGAGAGAAGAAGATTTGTAGCCTTTCTCTCTTTTAGTGAGAACAATCAGATTTTGCAGCAGTGAGATTTCAGAAGCAGAAGAAGAAATGGTTGAATATTGCTGCAGAGCTTTTTCTCAATTTCTCTCTTTTCTCTTGGGAGCTTTTCCTCTATTTCAAAATGTATGTGGTAGATCACTCAACTCTCTTTCTTTTCTGCCGACCTCCTCTTTATTTATAGCTCTGTGTATTTAAAATAATGCTATAGGAGGATAATTAATTAGCAGTCAGAGAATTTGAAAAATAGAAATGTTTCTATAATTAGCATATCAATAGAAGGAAAGAATTCATTCCAAATTCAAATAATATCCATAATGAGCTTTATCAGATTAGCCAAGAATCAAATAGAAGGAAAGAATGATTCAGAACGGCTATAAAATATTAACATTATTCCATATAAATTAGATCTACTGAAAGAAGGAAAGAGATCTGGCGCATTTTTAAATCTGTCATATAAATCGACGTGCGTCGATTACTATTCGACGTAAGCGTCGAATTCATCCTGGCTGGACGTCGAGAGAAGAATAAGGAAGGTGCGTCGACTAAGGTGCGTCGACTTCTTTATATGCGTCGACTAGAAATCAGAGTAGCGTCGACAACACATACGTCGAAATCTTCCTAAAGTTACTTCGACATATCCTGAAGAAAACGTCGACTACATTTCGACGTTGCGTCGAATACTATTCGACGCATATTTACTTAGTCTTGTTTTTCATTCATAAAACTCTTTCTTTAACTCATTTCTAGGGGTTAAGAGAAATCATTTCCCCAACAATCTCCCCCTATTTGTCTTAACCCTATTTAGAGAGAAATTGTATTAGCATAAGAAGTATGTCACTTTAAAAAGTGAAATTTAGATAAGGAGATCAAATATTCCAGAATCATATAAACAGATTTCATTTTCATGCCAATTCATTTTCAACTATAGGATGAGATATATCAACAATGTTTTCAAATACTACTCAGGTGGAGTAGGAGGAGTCTTTCTTTTTCTCTTGAATACTAATGTTTGAGGAGAGGAGGATTTCTCTTTCCCACTTGTAAGAAGTTCATTTAGCTCCCCCTGAGCAGGTAGCTCCCCCTGGGATAGAGCTCCTTTTATTTCTTCTTCTTCAGCCAACAGAATATCTGTCTCTTTTTCTTTTCCAGTATCAGCTTCATTTCCTTTCTCAATGACATCAGCTGGTTCATTTCCATCTAGATTTGTACCAGCTTCATTTTCAGCCTCATTCACTGCTCTGCTTCCTTCCCCCTGTAGTGGTGTCATTTGATTTGCAGCATCTCTTGCTATGTTGAGTATCTCTATTGTTTGTTCATCAATATGGAGCTCAGGTACTATCTCATTCCCAAGGGTTTTGAGCAGTGCTAGACTGTCAGTTTTTGAGGTAGGAAGGGATTTGTGAGAAGGAGATTTAGGGTTGGAGAGCTGATCTTCATCTAGATTCTCCCCCTTCTTGACCTTCTTGGCCAAGGAGGTTAAGAAAGACCTAGTCACTCTAGAAGAAGAGAGAGATGACTTCAGATCTTGCACAGAGGCACTGACCTCATCTATTTGGGTGTGCATGTGAAGGATGGAGGAATGAATCTGGGAGCAATGCTCATCTAGCATTGCCTGGAATTTTTGAGCTGCAGATTGGATGCACTGAGTGAGTAGAGCCTCAGTGGATGCAGATGGTGGAGAGTGAGGAGATGATGAATGTGGAGAGGGGATTCTATCATCTTGAGGAGGTATATTTGATGGAGGAGGTGGAGGAATAGATGAGACTTGGGCATGTGGTTGAGATGGTATTTGTGTGGATGAAGAAGGTACAGAAGATGTGACTGTTTGAGAAGGAGGAGGAGGAGTAGGATGAGCAGGAGAGATAGGAGGAGATGGAGTCCTTTCAGGAATGGAACCAGACTTAGGGATTTGCCTGGCCCATTTAGAAAATAGGGCTATGGACATCCTTTTTCCTGGAGGGATGGGAATTCCTTTTGACCTACATAGGTCAGGGAAGGAATGGAACAGTACTTGACTCATCATTCTCATGTAGGCATTCTCTTTGTGAGAGTATTTAGAGCCTATCATCTTGAGTAGCCATGTGGCCCAGTCTACCTTCTTCTTCAACATAAGGGCCCCCATGATGTTCAGTTGTTGTTTTGGTACTGCATCATGTGCTGAGATCTTGCACAGTAGAACTTTCCCTACTATATCAGCCAACAGCCTATATTCATCAGAAAAGTTTACCTTTTTCAGATGGATTGGTCTATCTTTTGAGAATTTCATGGTGGTAAGTAAATGCTTGACTTCATCAGGTGTGAGTTCAATGGATTCATCACCTAATAGGGGAATAATTTATACTAGTTAAGTCATTCATGAGAGGCTCATTTTCTTTTCCTATTTTATTGAAATGAAGATGACATTAGGATATACCTGATGGGAGGTCAAAGGTGGCCCTAATGTGGTCTGCTGAGATTGAGACTAGTGTCTCATAGAGTGTTCCTTGGATTTCTCCTTGTTCAGAAATCTGAACATGAGTTATGAGCTCAGCGAGCTCAGTTTCCAGGAGCTTGCACCTAGTGGAGATGAGCTTGTTCAGTCCTGCTTCAGTGAAGAGAGCAATGATGCTTTTATAGTTCTCTGCTGCTGCTTGGAAGGATTCGAGATCGATGTCGAACCCAGAATTTATTTTGGGAGCCATTGAAGATCAGTGAGAGAGGAGCAAGAAGAATCAGCTGGACAAAGGAGCACGGAGGATAAAAGATGCAGAGTAGTGGAGGTTTCTGAAGAGTCTTTTTAAGTCAGGTGAAACGTCAAGACAGGGCTCAATTCGAGGCTTTTTCGGTACTCCAGTGGATGTGACCGAAAATATTCTAATGTTGCCGCTCTTTATCATGAAGTCGACGTTACGGCGAGTGGAATTCGACGTGAACATCGATATGGTCTGATTTGGTATGATAGGGTTTCCTATCGACGTATGCGTCGATAGTAGTCGACGCATGCGTCGATTACACCTGTTGATCTGAGTCATCGACGGTGCGTCGATTAGAAGTCGACGTGACTTTTGGGTTTTCAGAACCACTCTATGTTCTTATTTCTTGTTGTCTCTTCCTAATCCTAAAGTTTTCTAAGTCAGCCTAGGACTAGATTTTACAGATAGTTTGATTGATTATACCAACATTGTTTGGCAAGGTGGCCATTTTTGTTGCATATACAACATTTGAGTATTTTGAGATTTTGAAAGTTTAAGTTTAGATAGGGATGGTGGTATTGATTAGAATAAGAGTCTTGATTTTGATAGAATCTTTGTTTAGGATGGAAGTTTTGTTTTGGATAGAAACTATGGTTATGAAAAAAATTAGGATGAGAATTTTGTTTACTAAGTTTTGGGTAGAAATTTTGGTTAGAATAGAGATGTTGATCATGATCAGGATGAATGGGTCCTGAATGGAGGTTAGGGTGAAAGGTTTTTGGATGAAAGGTATTTAAGTTGCTCTGAACTTTTGTGCGTCGATATCCATTCGACGCATGTTGATAGTCGCGTCGATTTGTATTCGGCGCTTTCTCCAGATGGCGTCGATCTGATTTCGACGCATAAAAAAAGTTGCGTCGATTGGAAGTCGACGTGCTTTTGTTCAGCCGTCTAGAAGAGATCGAAGCATCTGAAAGATTGCGTTGAGTAGAAGTCGACGCACTATCATGCATGTGTCGATATGAAGTCGACGCATCTGTGCCTTCACAAATTTTCATTTTGCCTTTCTCTGTTTTTACTCCTTTATGTGTTGTTTTTCTCGGATTGATTGTTTCTTCAGATGAAGTTTGTGAGTCATCAGCTGAATAATAAGATGTTTCATCCAATTCTTTTATTTCTTTGAAGGAGTTTTCTTCCTGTGGGTCTTTTTCTGGGTTTAACAAATTAACAGGTTTAGTGAATTTTACAGGGCTCATCCAAGCAGGTTTGTTGGATGGAATTAGGCTGATTAAGGGATCAGCCCCAAGCCCAAGATTCTTGTGTCTTAGTTTTTGTTTTTCAGTGATTTCCTTAAGAGTTTGGCTTCTCATTTTTATTGATTCTTCAAAGGCCTTTGCCTGGATTACCTTATCTTTAAGGAACTGGTTTTCTATTTTAGCCCTTTCTATTTCTTTAGCTTTTAGTGCATAATCTTTTGAGCATATTTTCTCTTTATCACTTTGGTTCTTAACCATGTTAATTTGTTCTTTTAGATCTTTGATTTCTTGTTTTGTTTTTAGTTGATCTATGTACATTCCCATAAAATCATTTCTAAAGTCATCACATTGAAAATCTATTTCATCAAACATGCTTACCTCATCCTCATCCTCAGATTCCTCAATGAGAATGAGGTTCTTTTCTTTTTCATCATCAGAAGATATGCTTTCTTCTGACCCTGTTTCACTCCATGATTTATCATCATTCTTTGAGTCTTCAAAGGCCATCAAGCATAGGTCTTCTTGCCTAGATTCTTCATTATCACTCTTAGAGGATGAACTATCCTCAGAGTTTGTTTCACTCCAGACTTCTGCAATGAAGCCTCTTTCTTTCTTCTTCCCCTTTTTCTTCAGATCTTTCTTTTTCAGATCCTTTCCTGTTTCAGCATTCTCTGGACATTCTGGGGCAATGTGTCCAGGTTTCCTGCAAGAATAGCAAATAATTTCTTTAGTGGGGGTTTTGTCATACCTTGGTTTTGACTCCCTCCTTTTTGATCCATCAGTCTTGACCCATCTCTTAAATCTTCTTGCTAGGAAACTGAATAGTTCTTCTTCAGTGACAGAAGTCCCTTCTTCTGTTGCCTTTAAGGCAATGTTCCTGCTTTTTGAGGAAATTGGAGTGTTTTCTCTTCTTTCCTTCTCCTCTCTAGTTTTCAGCAACTGCTCATAGGATCTGAGTTTTCCTAAGAGAGCATCTGTTGAGATCTCTTTTTGTCCTCTTGTGTCTCTTATTGCCTATATTCTTGAGTCCCATGAACTAGGGAGACTCATTAGCAATTTGTCATTAATCTCAGTGAGAGAGATTTCTCTATCCAAGTCTCTTAGTTGATTGATGATCAGACTGAATCTGTCATACATTTCAGAGATGCTTTCTTCAGCCTTCTTTTGAAAGTTCTCATATTGAGAGATCAATAAGGCCTTCTTGTCTTTCTTTTCATCAGCACTTCCTTCCACCATCTTTGTGAGGGCATCCCAAATTTCTTTGGATGATTCACAGTCAACAACCTTTTGAAAGATGTCATCTGAGAGAGTTGAGACAAGTATGTTCATGGCCTTTAGATCATGAGTTCTTGCCTTCTTCTCATCTTCTGTCCATTCAGATCTTGGAACAAGTGTTTGTGTGATATTGCCATTTGCATCCTTTCTATAAGGCTTTGGGGGACCTGTTACAGTAATATTGAACAAGTCAGCATCAATGGAATTCATATAGATTCTGATTCTTGTTTTCCAAACTGCAAACTTTTCAAGATTGCACATTGGTGGTCTGGTGGAAGCATAATCTTTGATTTGTGCCATGTGAAAAATAGTTTTGAAGATATATATATATATAAGAGGTAGAATCTTTTGATCAAGGAGTTATCCTTTTTAGATCAACCTCCCTCTGATACCAATTGAAAGTGCACAGTTAACCTCACTAGAATTCTCTAGAGGGGGGGTGAATAGAGATTTAAAATATTTTGTGCTAAGTTAATATATATATATGTGTATGATCACAGATTAGAGCTTCCCACACACCAACAAGAATTAGACAAGTAATTAAAGTAAATGCAAGAGAGAAAATCACAACACAACACAAGAAAATATAGTGGTTCCCCAAACTTTGGGTAGTCCACTCTTCTACCCCCTTGGTAGGAATTCACTATCTTGGACTGAGTCTTTTGATAAGGAGACTCTTAGAACCACCCTGAGTCTTTTGACAAGGAGACTCTTAGAACCAACTGAGTCTTTTGACAAGGAGACTCTTAGAACCAGTACACTGAATTTTTTGAGGAGAGATTCTAAAAACTCTTTTACAATATTTAAGTAAGAAAGAAAGAAAGAAAGAAAGAAAGAAACAATAATGAATCTTCTTCCTAGCAAGAAGATTGGAAGCACAAGAAGTGAATTAAATCTTTCTTCTATAGAGAGAAGAAGATTTGTAGCCTTTCTCTCTTTTAGTGAGAGCAACCAGATTTTGCAGCAGTGAGATTTCAGAAGCAGAAGAAGAAATGGTTGAATATTGCTGCAGAGCTTTTTCTCAATTTCTCTCTTTTCTCTTGGGAGCTTTTCCTCTATTTCAAAATGTATGTGGTAGATCACTCAACTCTCTTTCTTTTCTGCCGACCTCCTCTTTATTTATAGCTCTGTGTATTTAAAATAATGCTATAGGAGGATAATTAATTAGCAGTCAGAGAATTTGAAAAATAGAAATGTTTCTATAATTAGCATATCAATAGAAGGAAAGAATTCATTCCAAATTCAAATAATATCCATAATGAGCTTTATCAGATTAGCCAAAAATCAAATAGAAGGAAAGAATGATTCAGAACGGCTATAAAATATTAACATTATTCCATATAAATTAGATCTACTGAAAGAAGGAAAGAGATCTGACGCATTTTTAAATCTGTCATATAAATCGACGTGCGTCGATTACTATTCGACGTAAGCGTCGAATTCATCCTGGCTGGACGTCGAGAGAAGAATAAGGAAGGTGCGTCGACTAAGGTGCGTCGACTTCTTTATATGCGTCGACTAGAAATCAGAGTAGCGTCGACAACACATACGTCGAAATCTTCCTAAAGTTACTTCGACATATCCTGAAGAAAACGTCGACTACATTTCGACGTTGCGTCGAATACTATTCGACGCATATTTACTTAGTCTTGTTTTTCATTCATAAAACTCTTTCTTTAACTCATTTCTAGGGGTTAAGAGAAATCATTTCCCCAACAGTATCAATGGTTTTGCTTCCATTTACAGAACCACCGGTCTCCTTCCTCTCAGTGAGACTCCGAGAGGTCCTCCCTTGGTGTGACTCCAAGGCTCCGACGCCCTCAACCCTTTCCTCCCACCAATCGACATTTTCTTCGTTTGTTTCCGCAAGCACCATCCTCGTCACTCCACAACTTCCCACCTCCAACCACGACTTCAACGCCACCAACTTTCGCAAATCCTTCCCGTAGTCATAAGTCCGATTTCTTTGACACTCCTTTCAGCATCACGACCTCCAGTCCTATTTCATTGAGCTCAAATAATTTGGTAAATGATTCAACAAGAAGTTCAAGAAGTGGTTCCCTTACCCTATTCCTTGTGCTGTTCCTATTAGGGCTTTTCCCTTCAGTCTCTCAACCTATTGTGCAAAATGATCATGATCTGTGCTATGGATCATATGCCGTTGGTTATCTAGTATTAGGAGTTTATTAATGTGAGTTGTATCGAGTCTTTTATTGTATGATGCGAGTCGAGTCAAGTTGAGTCGGTCGTATCATATTTAGTATTAAGGGTTGCATCGAGTCGAACCGAGTGAATCAAGTTGAGTATTATTATTATTATTTTTATTTGTTAGAATAGTATTGCGGGTCTATAAATAGACCGGTCCTTGTATGGAATAACAAGCAATGAAATATCAAGTTCTTTTATCTCTCTAAAATTTCTCTCTCTCTCTCTCTAAGCCCTCTTCTCCCTCTACGGTTCCTCTTCCCCCCTTCCCCAAGCTTCGTCTTCTCTTTCCTCTTCCCCCATTCTAGGGCTTGCCCTTGTATCTCCATCCCCGTTGCCATCCAACAAACCATCTAAAAGAAGCATGTACCACTATGATTTTGCATTTAGATGAAGCTCTTCATCCATATATGGTAATTTTCAATCTATTTTCAACTTCTATTATGTGATTTTACATTTGATGCAATGAAGGTTTCCACCAAGTTTCTTTTCCATATGAGGTTTTAAAGGTTTTAATGAATATGAGGAGGCTTGAAAGGTCAATGTAATCTTAGGTATGCTCTCACCAAAATAATTCTGAAAATAATTTTTAATTTGAGAATTACTAATTTTTAAATAATATGAAATACTTAATTTTTAAAAATCCTTGCTTGCCTGTGCTAACACTAGTCCTAATTTGCCGGACCTTTTCATTCATGGTCTTATTGGTCGGTCAAACCAATAAGCCGAACGATAGTGCACAAACGTGCGTGATACAACATACGTGAAAACTATATAAAATTCGCTGAGACATGCCCTACAAAATTAAAATACTGTAAATAAAATAAAATAAAGATGCAATCTTGGGTTGCATCACTAGCCCTGGTGCCGCCACAATTTGTGTCGCCACTGACCGTCCCCGCGGTCTCAATTTTGCAGCCTCCGCTCTGACCACCTGCTGCGCTGGCCACTATGGAGCCATTACTTTCGACGACTTCCCCCCATCCGCCGCCGCCGCTTCTGTTCGCCTCACCTTCATCCAGGGCCTCCGACACCCTCATCTGTCTGCACTCACCAGACACACTCTCTCGGACTCCAAAGCTTCTGACCGATGGTCTGTCTTCCACAAGCGCTTCTGCCACGCCAGATCCCTGCAATCTCTCGTGTCATCTGTGAGCACGATGACAGCCCGCCACGCGATGCGGCCGCCACCACAGCGACGCGCTTCCAAAAGTTGTTCTGGCGGGAAATTAAGGGGTCAGATGGTCACGACGTGCAAGCCTCGCTCGAGCTTGAGGGCAAACTCAATTGGGAGGGCGGGTGGGATGTTATGGTCCCACACGACCAGTTATCTAGGTCGTTAATTAGTGTCGGTATGTATTCATGTTATGTGTCTTGTATTAATTGAGTCGATGTACGAGTCCGTTGTGTTTTATCGTTTCATGTTGTTCTCTTTATTTCCGGGTATTTACACCCATGTCACTTTGTAAGTTTTTAAATAGACCCCTTGAGTTATTTTATGGATTATGAAATCAAATTATGAAAGTTCTATTTCTTTCTTGAGTTCTTTTCTCCTCCCTCAATTTCTAGGTTTAGGGTTGAGCACGACTCCCCTTCTTCTCCCCTTGAATTCTCAGTGGGTAGAGCCCGTCTCCCTTGTATTTCCCCCGCCACCACCCCCTCTGATGAAGCCCCGAAGTAGGATCGTAACATGTATCTTTTGGCTTAGTAGTTGTTTTGGGATCTCATTTGAGAGAAGCTTTTTAGAGGATCCAGCCTCCATAACTTGGCGCTAGCAAATCCTTCTTTGGTAACAATGGTCTGACCTGCTGCTCTCCGCCCGTTGCTCATGCAGCCGTCGGGAACCCGCACAATGCTCGACATCAACATCCTCAGAGAACTCCAAACCCTCATTCCCAATCACCTGGCCAACGACGTGCGCCTAAAGGAGCAGTCTACACGGGCACAACGCCATCTGCCCCTAACAGCCCCCCTGACGGTCACCAATGTAGCTCCCTCTTCCCACGAGATTTCAGCCATGGAGGTCGAGCCCTCTACCCTACCAGTCACCCAGATGGACGTGCACGAAAGTCCCTCTCCCGGCTCTAGAACACCATCCCCGTCCTAGCCCTACCTTGCGCGCCGTCACCTGTTGTCTACAACCACGCTGCTGTTCCCGCTGTGCAAGAACTTCCGCTATCCATGCTCTCCACAACGAAGCCCTCCGCCGCTGCTACCACAGAGCCTAACGGCCCGACGCTTCCCCATGATCTCAGTCCACGGCTTCTCCCAGTTTCTCCTTCCCGCGCTGCCATCTCTATCGTCGAGCAACCCGCAACCTTGCGTTGTCCAACAGACCCACTGCCATCTACGCTTGTTCTGATCTTCGCTCCCACCCAGCTGACAATACCACCCACGCCGCTCACTTCGTCTCCTTCTCCACCGCCCCTCCCGCACGGTTACAATCCTCTTCACGTGTTCCCTTTCCCCGCGGACCGCTATCTTGCTCCGGAACCACAACACAACTCCTTGAGCCCCACCCCCGCCGTTTTCGTTCCGGCAGCCGTTCGCTTTATGGAAACGAGCACTGGCCGTCCCTTTTGACATGCCCCCTTCCCCACTCCCGCATCATTAATTTGGGGCCTCACATGCATCAATCCCCTCTTATTTCCACCAAACCCACATCTTTCCTTCTTCCCTAGCTGTCACAATTCACTTTTTCCCTCACTTTTGTTGGCACCAATTTTTAGCCCCATCCTCTCACCCACTCTAACTACCCTTCCATCTTGTCCCCACCTACTTTTTATCCACACCACCCCACTCTTCTCCCCTTTACCGGGCTCACACCATCCCCATCCTTTTCCACCCTTCGCCCTCCATTTCCCAATCACCGGTTGTATGTCACTCCAATTCTTAAAGATCCTGACAAATCTTGGAGACTCGACCTTGGGGGCAAGGTCGATTTTCAAGGGCGGTATAGTGTTACGCTCACACATTTGCTCACGTGAACCCCCCTCGCCGGAACCAATGTAGCGCGTATACGCAAGCCGCCGTGACAATTTCATAAAATATGAGTAATTAAATAGTATTGATTAATTAATTGTATTAATTAAAATGTTTTATAATTGGTGTGTGCCCTCACTCATTTATATAAGGGGGAGGGGTTGATGGTGTTGGGTATCTTTTGGCTAAGTAGTTGTTTTAGGCTCTCATTTGAGAGAAGCTCTTTGGAGGACCCAGCCTCCAAGAGTTGGTGGGAGTTTGTCTTCCAATTGTATCTTGTTCATATTAAACGTGTAGTGCAATGTTATTTCTCTCTCCAGCCCTAGCAAATCCTTCGTCGGTAACAATGTCCTACCTCCAACAATTCAATCCAGGTGTTAAATACACAAAAGGAATATAAAAAAAATGACTAACATGCTTTCTATTATTGACAAGTGCCTGGCATACAATTGGCCATGCTTGAACAGTAGAAGTTATTGATGCATGAGAGTATGCGGGGCAACCGATTCATCGCATGGATGTGCGTGATAATTGAACCAATGCGTGAAATGAATTGCATGATATGACAGTGCAAAACATCAAATGGTTAAGCGCAACTACATTGATGTGTGATTCTAGGGAATTAGAAACGGGAGCTGGATGTTAGAACCCCTCGAAATGGATCTCATCACAGGATATTGGATGTTCAGCTCACAGTCGAAGGCTTGCTCCTTCCATTTCTTCCTTGATGATCTCATGTGCAGCCAATGGTGGAAGCCTATGTAGAGAATGTGTGAGGGAGAGATTGAAGGATGGAGGAGAAGAGGAGAGACATGGGGAAGGCGGCTAGAGGGGGAGGGGGCTATGCCGACGACTATGGGAGAGAGTGATTAAGGTAAGTTTTTCTATACCTTCATTATTCCCCCACACTATTTATACCTGCGATCCATAATTAATCAAAAGAATAATATTTAATTTGAATAAAATAGCAATATTTCAGAAATAAAATCTCTTATTTAAGTTAAACTAGCTTATATTTTTTTACTTTTAATTAAAACATTAAAATAATTCATCATCTCCACACTGAAAGTTGTTACTTAATGCTTACTCTTAATTTATGAGGACTATATTGTTGTGAAATCTGCTCTAACTTTTTATTACAGTTTCTAAAGAATTTCAGTTTAACTTCACCATGCAGAAATAAGATATGATATTCTATTTTATGTGATGCTTATATAATGTATTTACTTTCTGGTTTGCAGAGAGTTTGCAGACCCTTCTGTTGCAGAAGCCACTCTTGACTTCCTTAACCTGAACAAAATAAAGCTTATTAATGGTCATCCTACTTTGCTACCACAGGTATAGTCTTTTATGAGAGAAATTTATCGATGTTTGTCATCAAAAAGAGCAAACTACACTTTTCCATGAAGACTTCTTAAATATGCGTGCTACTTCTTGTTTGCTACATTGAGTTTGGTGATGCAATGTTTTTGTAATAACCGATTGTTTAAGTGCTGGTGATGTTCCAATCTGCAGAACACTAATGTCTAGGAACAAATGATAAAATGATTTTGATAGATATATGCTAGATATAATATAGCCAATATCATTTGTCACGTGTCCTTGAATGCATGATTGAAATAAGGTTTTAGGTTGAGTGGAGAGTCGACTTTCTATATCCTGCTATACAAATATCATGTGACTCACATTAAGTAAATGTTACAATCCGTTGATGATGATCCAAACACAAAAAGCAACTTGCATTAAAATAGACAAGATGCAAGATTGAAAGTTGATTTCCTCGCTTTGGTAAAGTTCAAATTATATACCCTAGAAGCCATGATAAAAAACCCCTTACATAACCCTCACAACCTAGGGATACAACTCACACCAACACATATTACCATGATGTCCTTACTAGCCCTTTATGATCCAACTATACAAATACACTCGTAATTCATGTCACTGATTCCATAATCACAATGATACATCCCGTCATAAAAAGTGACCTTCCCTTTCAAGATTGTGGGAATGAGAATGAGTCGAGGCAACTTGGGGCCATCATCCCGCGTCATTGTGTCAAAGTCAACTATGAAGATATCTTCGCCTTTAGCACCATGGACCATGCACATTTCTTTACTTGGATATTGATGTTTAGGAGAGTAGAGTTTCCTGCAAATAGAGGCCATGCGAGCGAAGTTCAAGGTACATATGATGGGATAGTCATCAAGGATGGTGGTACAGTTTTGGTGGAGGCACGGTAGGAATGACCAGAGGAGTGTGCAAAGTCCCTGGAGGTGTTGGTGTGTGTGTGTTAGTTTTTTTTGTTTTTTGGGGGGGGGGGGGGGGGTCAGGTGGAGTTTGGTAGAAGCCTGGTGAGTGATCTTTGGAGGTGGTGCGGAAGGGATGATGTTGGCAAGGTGGTATACTAGAACAACTGAAAGGAGGATCAGCTGTCTTGGAAAATTCAGCTTTCACAAAATAAGCGTTGTATTACTAAAGAGAGGGTAGTGGGGTTATGAATGCGAATATACGGTTGGAAGCCATGCATAAAGTACCCCAAGTGATGCACAATCATAAAACTAGAGACAAAGCTGTCCAACTCCACAAATTCGTCAATGTATGTGCTGTCTGAGTTAGCCTCGTGGAGTGCACACAAATTATGGAAGGTGTTATCGGACTAGAACTTGTCGTAATGGCCGATGAGTTCGTCTTTCAATAGTGGTCAAGTCATAGTCCAATTCGTTTGACGGAGCCAAGTTGACATCTCAACAATGGAGAACCTAGCCCTACATAGTATCATGGGGAGAGACATTTTGTGGCCTTTCGATGTAAATTAGAGTTAAAAAAATTGATTTGTGTGTGTCATCTAGTCGATGTGGTCCGCTTTCTAAAATAGAATATCCAAATGACCACTGTTTTAAATGTTCTTCGGCATGCCCGATATGCTCGCCGACATGTCATTTTTGAGGGTAAAACAATATTTTTTTCTAAAAAAGGAATTATGTTCTTTCATAAAAATATGAGTTGACATATTCATTTTTTTTCGATATATCGTCCGACATATCCATTTTTTTTCAATATATATCGACACAACTTTTAAATATATCGTTCACTATTTTTTTTATGTTATGTTAGCAGACTAACAATATATGCTTAAATCACACGCACACATATATATATATATACAATGTGCTATTCTACATTCAATTTTGTATAATTATTTCACACTATATTTTTATTATTTCATATTACAGAAAATATGAAAAAGTTCACCGTATTTATTAGTCAACAATTTTTATGCTTTTAACATAAATTTATTAAGCTTAGAAAGATTAATAATCAATCAAGAATATTTAGTTTTTTGAATCTTCATTATTTACTATAAAACTTAGTGTTATCAAAATAAAATTATTGTATAATATTAAATATATTTTTCAATGTATCAATTTGTACTTATTATTTTGGGATATATATGACTTATTGTTCGTCAACTAGTTTTGTTACTTTTTTACTTCTAAAATATATAATTATACTTAATAAACAAAAAATATTTTTTATTTATTTATAAGATATGAAAATCCTTTTTGCACCAGTTAAGGTGTTGTCGTGTGACCTTAAGGCCCCTGGTTCGTCTTAAAAGCATCCTCTTGCAAAAATGTAGGGTAAGGTTTGCCTACATTTCACCCCTGTGGTGGGACCCTTCCCTGGACCCTCGCTACCCGAGGTTATCTTGTGTATCAGGCTGCATTTTTTTATAAGATATGAAAATCCGATATTTTAAAATATCCCCGACATGTCTTTTCGACTTCCGACATTAATAAACACAATCCGACGTGTCGCCGACGTCCGATATTTATAACCTTGCAAATGTCACAGAGGATTTGCTTGAGTTGCGATCCAAGGAGCCGCTATCAGTAAGGGATGCGCCGTGCTTGCCACCCCAATGAATTTGATCAGGATCGAGTCCAATGGTGGCAATATCAAGGAGTGTTGGTGGTTGTGACTTAAGAGCCGGAGGATGTTGGCGTGTGTCGAATACTCAAGGACAAGAAACTTGGGTGCATCGAAGGTGAGGATCCATATAATTTGATGACAAGAGGATCCATATAAGTTGTTTTGATGTCTTGGTCCACTGTAGATTGTGCATGCCTGATGGAGTGGATGAAAGAAAGGTTGTTTGGTTGGAGTACATGGTCCTTGCAACTGAAGAGGAACAATCAAGCGGTGACGTCGAGTGTGAAGGTTGTTGGAGCTGGAGCCGTTCGACCTGTGGTCTTCGTCCGCAACTGAGCAATGGAGTTAGAGTTGTCGAGCGTAGAAATCACATGGGTAGAGACAAGGGTTGATGATTCGTTGCCCTAGGTGGCATGTATGGTCATCATGGGAGGCTGATTCGCGGAACTGCAACAACGCATAGAAATAAAGCCCATGGAAGCACGCACTGTAGACATATGCGATGGAGTTGTGGGTTGCAATGGTGCGTGACTGCACGACAACAACTGGTCATCGAGCTGGTGCTGCAGTTGGGATTGCCTAGTGGCATAGTTGCGACTACATGGAGGAGGCAGGGAGGAGCGACAATCTGTAGCAAATATTACAATGCGTCTGTGAAGATCAAAACACAAAAACAACTTGCATTAAAAGATACTAGATCAAAACACAAAAACAACTTGCATTAAAAGATACTAGATCAAAAGACAAAAACAACTTGCATTAAAAGATACAAAATCAAAACACAAAAACAACTTGCATTAAAAGATACAAGATCAAGTGTTAGTTTCCTCGCAGACAGAGCTCGAATCCCAAACCCAGAGTCGAAGTAAAGAGGCACTCACAAGCCCTCCCTTATATAGGGATACAACTCAAACCAACATAATGCTCCTACTAACACTTTAGGCTCTACCTATACTAATGCACCCGCTATTCACGCCGCAATTTCAGTAGTCGTAACAAAATATTTTTGAATCTAGAAATACCTCTACTTACATTGGTTTTGTTTTATGAGTATTTCTGAGTGGGTAACATTTATTGAAGCTGTTGTTTTATCTAATCATCAAATTTCTATCTTTTGAAAAAAAAATATGACTTTTGTTAAAGCAATCTATACAAAAGGCCCATACAAATGCCCACGACTGAGCCCATTGCTACATAGGCATTAGTCCCACATTTTGGATGTCGAATTTGTCACCACTCGTCGCATCTATTTATACATGTAATAATAGTTGTCTTTGTTACTAATGTTTTTATGAGAATAAATAAAATATTGATTGTATTTCTCCCCAATTTTGTTTTTCTCCACACGATATTAGAGGGAGGTTCATACAGACCGGATTCCTTTTTTTGATTGAGCATCTACTCTCGATTTGATTCTTTTTAAAGCCTCAACCTCGCCTTGCGTTCTGCCCCGCGCACGCAATTTGACCCAAACTGCAGTCCGCAATCCTAATTCCCGTGTGCAATCAAAACAACCGCAAGCCTCACTCCCGCAACGCGTCCCACACTGTTGCCGATCCCGCGTTCGCTTTGATCCCACACGCTCTGCGCGCCACACCTCCCATTTGTTCCCGCACGTCTCCGCGCTTTGATCCCGCCTGTCTCGCTTTGATCTCGCACAGAAATTCCCATTTCCTACCGCAACAACCCCTTTGCCGCAAACCAGTCCGACACTTTACCGCACCCTAGGCCTGTGCGTCCGTTTCACGCGTTCCGCAGCTTGCAGCCGCACCAAATATTTATTTACTTCGCCGCACACCTCTACCTCCCCCCTTGCGTCGTACCCCCTTGTATTGCACCCACCCTTGCGCCACACCCCCACTTGCAACCGCCCCCCTTGCAGCCGCCCCCTTGCGCCGCCCCCTCAAGCCGCCCCACCTTGCCACAATAGCCTGCAACATCAACCTTACCAGTCATGGGCACGTCTACCGACTCTTCCGCTTCCTCCCTTCCGGCTCTTGCTCCGGCTCCTGATCCCAATGTACGGGATGAATTGCGGATCACCACTATCTCTCTCAGTGATAAGGAAAATTTTGTCGAGTGGGCGCACTCGGTGCGCCGAGTTCTACAAACAAAGGGGTCACTTCATCATCTCTCCAATGCATCGCTTGCTGTGCCCAACGAGCAATGACTCCGTGATGATAGCCGCGTTCAGTCCTGGATTTCGAATTCGATGGATGCTGAGCCATATCGTATGACAATGTATCATGAGACGATAAAGACAATGTGGGATGAACCTCACTCCTTGTATTCTGGCATGGACAGTCTCCAACACTTGTTTGACATTTTCATGGACATTCAATCTCTTTCTCCGGGAGCAGACGAAGACTTAACCTCCTTTGTTGCGAAATCAAAAACTCTCGTCGAGGCCTAGATTCAACATCAGCCTCCAACGTTGGATCTCGCCGCTCAATGTGCTCAGAAAGAAGCAGTCGACATTGCCATGATGATGGCCCGCGCCCCCTATATCTCCAGAGTGTCCGTGCAAACATTCTCTCGTTCTCCACCGTTCCTTCCCTCTCAGATGTGTGCTCCATGATGTTGAAGGTGACACCCCCCGATGCTCCAGGTCCTGTCTCTCCTACCCTTCTCCAACACTCTTTTGAACACAGTTTACATGGACTTTTCTAACAAATATTAAATATGTTGGACTTTTCTGAAATCATCTCGCAGCAGCCAAGTGGCCTCGGACGGGGGACGGTGGCGCCACGCCACAAGGATCTCCTCCGGGGCTGCATCTTCGGGAAGGTGGTGGCGGTGTCCTAGAA
The DNA here is from genome assembly GCA_033032865.1 of Dactylorhiza incarnata. Classification (NCBI taxonomy): domain Eukaryota; kingdom Viridiplantae; phylum Streptophyta; class Magnoliopsida; order Asparagales; family Orchidaceae; genus Dactylorhiza; species Dactylorhiza incarnata. The sequence goes on from JAWHQI010000066.1 coordinate 5,704,713, forward strand.
TGGTGTGCAGATATATTGCAGTGGAGTCGGAGTAGTCAAGATCTGTCGGAATGTGGTCCAAAGTTGGATGGTCGCCGATGACACGGAGAAGCTGAAAGACATGGAAGACTCGGTGGATGCGGCTCCCCTCGGGAAGTTGGATCTTGTAGGCGACGCCCCCAATCCGGGCCATGACGGTGAACGACCCAAAGACACACGACGCGAGTTTGGGGCAAGAGTGCTTGACGACCGTTAGTTGGCGGTATGGGTGGAGCTTGATGATGACATTCTCGCCGACTTGGAAGGACAGATCTCGACGCTTCCGGTTGGAGAAGGATGTAATTTTTGCTTGGGCCCAGTGAAGATGTTGCTTGAGACTGTCCAGAATAATGTCCCGGTCTTGGAGGTGATCTGCCAAAGTAGGTACGACGCACTACATCCGGTGGTGGTCGGCCGTAGACAACTTCAAATGGTGTTGATCCCGCTGCATGGTGGTAGGCGATGTTGTATGAGTACCTGGCCCAACCCAACCATTTGGCCCACGTGTCCGGTCTCTCGCCAATGAAGCAACGTAGGTTAGTCTCCAAGCAACGGTTGAGAACCTCTGATTGGCCATCCGTTTGTGGATGGTACGCGGAGCTCATGCGGAGGTGTGTGCCTTGAAATGCGGAACAGGGATGTCCAGAAACTGCTCAAAAAGAGGGGATCACGATCGCTCACAATCGATCGTGGGAACCATGGAGTCGCACGACTCCGGAGATGAAGCTGCCGGCTACACCCGCTGCCGTGTACGGATGCCAGAGAGGAATAAAGTGCGCGTACTTGGAGAGTCGGTCCACCACCATAAGGACACAATCGCATCCGTTGGGCCGGGGAAGACGTGTGATGAAATCCATAGCAATGTCCTCCCAAATTCGATCCGGGATGGGTAGGGGACGAAGCAACTCGGCCGGAAACATCGCCTCGTACTTCACCTTTTGGCTTGGAAGATATGCGACCACGTGGTTTTTGACTTGCTTGAACATGTTCGGCCAGTACAGGGAGGCCGCCAAGTGCCGGTAGGTGCGGAAAGCTCCTGCGTGGCCCCCAGTTAGTGTAGCATGGAACTCGGCGATGAGGCGCAAAATGAGAATGGAGGTCGCGGATAGCACTAGACGGCCCCGCTAAAAGAGTCGACCGCTCACCAAGGAGTAAGGAGGGTGGCCTTCCGGGTTGGCGATGAGGGTCGTTCGGATGGCCACAAGGTGCGGGTCGTTCTGCACGTCATATTTAATCGATGCTGCATCCTCCCAGACCGGCAAGGAGATGGCCCGGAGTTCCGGGGAATGTACTTGCCGGGAGAGAGCATCCACTGCCTAGTTGGTGCGGCCTGGTCGGAATTTGATGGAGAAGTCGTACCCAAGGAGCTTTGCCACCCAAAGTTGCTGTGTTGACGTGACGATCTTCTGCTGAAGGAGGTACCGCAAGCTATGATGATCGGTGCAGACGACGAAGGAGCGGCCCATGTGGTACGGTTGCCAGTGTTGTACTGCCAGGACAAGTGCCATGAGCTCGTTCTCATAAGCCGAATGGCTCCGAATGGTGGTGGAGAATGCCCGACTGTAGTAGGCGATGAGACGACAGCCTTGCATGAGGACCGCACCCACCCCGGTGCCCGAGGCATCGCACTCCACGATGAAGGGTTGAATGAAGTCGGGCATGGCCAGAATTCGGCCATTCACAAGAGCCGCCTTAAGGGCGGTGAATGCGGACATGGCCGCTGGAGTCCACGAAAAAGGTCCCTCCTCTGTAGATTGAGCAACTATGTGAGGGGTCGAGCCAAGGTGTCGTACCCCTGAATGAAACGCCGGTAGTAACCAATGAGGCCCAAAAAGCCCCGGGCATCCCGAAGAGAGGTGGGGGTCGGCCAATGTAGAACCACCATGATTTTGTCGTCGTCCATGACCACTCCCTGGGCTGAGATCGTATGGCCCAAGTACGGTGGTTACCCCGAACGAGCACTTCTTGCGGCGGAGGACCAGATGATGCTGACGAATTGTCTCGAGCGTTCAGCGAACATGACATAACTGCTCCTGCCAGGATGAGCTATATACCAAAATATCATCAAAAAAACAAGTACGTGTTGTCGGAGTACCGCTTGAAAGATGTCGTTCATGGTGGCTTGGAAGGTGGCCGGAGCGTTGGTTAGCCCGAAGGGCATGAGCAGAAACTCGTAGTGCCCATCATGCGTCCAAAATGCTGTCTTTAGTACATCTTCCGGCCGCACCCAGATTTGGTGGTACCCCGCCCGGAGGTCAAGCTTTGTGAAAAAGGCGGCGCCGTGGAGCTCGTCCAAAAGCTCCTGGATGACTGTAATAGGGTATTTATCTGGAACCGTGTCCTTGTTTAATTCCCGATAGTCGACACAGAAGTGCCAACTCCCGTCTTTTTTTCGCACGAGGAGGACCGGGCTTGAGAAAGGGCTTGCGCTGGTGCGGATGAGGCCGCCCATGAGCATCTCCCGCACCAGACGTTCGATCTCGTCCTTCTGGGCATGCCCCTAACGGTAAGGCCGGACCGATACGACTGTGGTGTGGGGCTGTAACGGAATAAGCATGGTCGGTGGCCCGCACCGGAGGTAAGCCACAGGAGCCGTAAAAACGTCGGAGAACTCCTCGAGGATAAGACGGAGGTCTGGTGAAAGCACCAGGGTGGCCGCGGGTTCGGCCTGTAGCTGCCAAGACAAATTTTCTGCCCTAAGTCCTACGCAAACCCAGTCGTCAACACAAGGGCGAATTACCGCAACAAAAATAAGATTAACCAAAATACAAAGAATAAAATACATAGGTAGAGAAAAGTAATTATGAATGCAAAAAATCCCTAAAAGGATTTCATAAGGCGATGTCGAAGGAGCGCCCTTGATCTTCGTTGTATGTGCGCTCGATTTTTGCCTTGAATAAGCATTAATCTAAAGCTCCTTTTGAAATATCTTAGACTTTATACATGAGAGTCTTGTTTCTCCTTTGGAGCTCTGGGATTAAGAGGATCTCCAAAATATTTGTGGCTGTATTCGTTATCATTGAGAGAAGAAGAGAAATGATCTTTAAATCAATATCTGTGAGCAATCGTTGGAGGTAGCACTGCAGCCGGGCAGCAGTGCTAATACATCAATTTCACTTCCTCTTCTCTTGATTTGGAAGTCGGGGTTATCATCTTAGGAAAACATTATAATAGCGCAATAAGGCTATCTCCATGCGGCAAGGCTATCCCCATGCGGTAGCTTAATATATCTGCATGCCAAAATGATATCACATGCTTCATTTGGAAGCCAATCATTCTCATATTGACAGAGTTGTCTTATTGTTATCACCGCGTGATAACACAATCTTGGCACAGTAAAAATTTCCACATTCTGCTCCTTTCTCCTGCCAAGTCCTCTTGGATTATTCTTTGACAACTGATCATTCTAGAATGAGGGCTACCGTAGGCAATAACACTATCATCGTCGGTAGGTGACAAATCTTTCCATATCTGCCAATTAGTGTCCCGAAAATACTCCAATGTAATTGTCTCCATTTTACCTATAATTCCTACACACTATAAAACAAGCAATATATATCAAATACAAATTAGGATTTTTATTCTCAAAGCAAGAGATGAAGAACCAATGTTCCAACAACCTCCCCCTTTTGATAATAAGAAATTCATGAATGAGAAATTAATCATTTATGCAAGCGGTTTGTGTATAGAATTGTGTATTAAATGATAATCATGAATAAGGTATTAGAATGAATAATTTGATATATGTAAATACCACAAACTCACCTAAGTATGTGTTTCCCCTAAATTCAATATTGTTTCTCCCCTAGATTTCTCAATATATTCTCCCTAGATTTCTCATTTTATTCTTCCCCTTTGTTATTAGCAAAATAAGTGGGAGTATATCATGATAGATTGATTATGATTGAGCATAATACATCGTGTATACAACTGATAAGCGTGAAATATGGAGCGAGGGAAATACACAAGTAATCAGGAAAACCAAAAGCACACCTTTAGAGTATATATATAAAAAGATAATCGTTAATTATAAACCAATAGTCATCCAAAAAAGGTAATCATTATAAACCAATAAAATTAAATTTCAAAAAAGATTTATCTTTAGATTTCAAAAAAACAATCGTTAGTGAATTATATTGGAAATTAGTAATGATATTCTTTGAATTTCATAAAGAATGTGATAACTAGTAATGCGCCCCAAGATCTGCTTCCACGGCGAGCGCGAGATCGAGCGCTTCAAAGACCGTCCTTGGTTGATGGGTGCGGAGGCGCGAGCGGATGAACGACAGGAGGCCTTGCATGAAGAATCCCAAATAGTGATCGGGCGGAAGGCCGGGGACATGAATGACCAAGGCTACAAATTTGTCGATGTAGGAATCGAGGCCGGTTGTCTGGCGGATGCTACAAAGGCGCTCGACGGCGGAACCGACATTGCGGTGGTCGTACCGTCGAATCATCTATTGTTTCATTTTTCCCCAGGAGATGAGGGGCTGTGATTGGCGTAGCCATCACGCTCAATGGAGAGTGGATCCGTCAAGGCCGACCATGGTTGTGCCGATCTTGTCCGCTTCCGGCGTGAGATGGAGGTCGAAGTACTGTTATGCCTTGGCGATCCACCCCGTGGGATCGATGCCGGAAAAATGTGGAATGTCAAGGGCGAGGGTCGAGCGACTTGAGAGCAGCACGGTGGTTGCGGGCTGGGGGGTGCCGAGCAGTGAGCCCCCGTCGGCAGAAGAAGCGCAGCCGCCGTTGGCGGTGAGCGCGGGCGAGGCGGGGCGGGCTTCCAGTCGCGCAAGGATGGCCTGTAGCGTGGCCTGGATGGAGGCGAACTGGGAGTCGTGTCCGTCGAGACGACGCTGGACGGTGTCGCCGTGGCCGTGGCCGTCGCTGGCGGAAGTCTTGGGATGCAATCGAGTCGCCGGAGAAGCCATGGAGGATAGAGAGGCCACCGCGGTGCGACACAACGCGACCGAGATCGAGCAGCAAGATTGCTGCGGTGCGAGATCGAGCGACAAGATTGCTGCGGTGCGAGATCTAATGGGAGATTGGTAGGGCGAGACCGAGCGACGAGATCTAACCGGCGAGACGTCGGGCGCGGGGGTAGGTGATGGTCTGGCGGCTACAAGAGCGGCCATACCAAATATTACTGCACGAAGAAGATCCGGCAAGGTGAGGGCCGACAGAGAGGAAGGGAGAAGGAGGCTAGGGTTGAGAGGGAAGAAATAAGGGAGCAGCCCTTTTTTAATTCATATCCAAGACAAAAACAATAGAAGGTCCGCGTGCCCTCTTATAGTGGCGAGAAGCGAATACAAAAGGAAATAATGAAATAGGAAATAACAGAAATAGAAAATAACCCAAACATAACAACATATTTAAATTGGAAATAAACCAAACATAGCAACCTATTTAATATTAAATATCCTCGGCGCTTGCCATAGTCGGCTTCTCCCCGTTGACACCAACCGGGCCCGCCTTCTCCACCGAAGTCGGTTCCCGCCGCTTGTAGACTCGCCATGTCCGCGCCTCGTCATGCATATCCATAACATCTACACTTTGGATGTTCCCACCGCTGCTCTAACCTCTGTTACCTCTGTTGATTGACATCGGCGCCTTGGGCATGCGCCTCTCCCGTTTCTCCGGAAAGCTCTTCCCGATCTCTTCCTCCCCGACTTCACCCGCGAGTCCTGCATATATGACAAATAACATCGTTCTACTTTTCCACCTCATTGTACTTAGAGTTTTGCTCCTTTTAATTTAGTACACTATGATATTTTGGGACCGTATAAAACAACTAGTGATTCTGGTTATCGTTATTTTCTCATATTTATTGATGATTATTCTCGCATGACCTGGTTGTATTTACTTTGTGACCGTTTTGAACTACTTGGTGTATTTCATGCCTTCATCGCCGAGATGCGTACACAGTTTTCTAGCTCTATCAAAATTCTACGAACTGATAATGCGTGCGAGTATACTAGTTATGCGTTTCAAAATATTTGTGCAAAGCATGGTATTATCCACCAAACTTTCTGTGTCTACACACCCCAACAAAATGAGGTTGTCGAGAGAAAGAAACGTCACCTCCTCGAGGTTGCACACTCTCTTATGTTTCAGATGATGGTGCCAACGGTCTACTGACATTTCATAGTCTCTATGACGTACTTATCTAATCAATCGCACGCCCTCCTCCATTCTTAACTTTGTGACGCCATGCAACCTTCTATTCCTATCCACACCTCCCTTTCCCTTAACTCCTTGCGTGTTTGGTTGCGCCTGCTATGTTCACCGTCTTGGTCCTCCTACAGACCAGTTTGCACCCAGAGCTACCAAATATATGTTCGTCAGATATTACCGCACTCAGAAGGGCTATGTCAGCTATTCTCCCACTGATCGCAAGATTGTTACATCTGCAGATGTAACCTTCCTCGAAGACTAGCCGTTTCACTCCTCACCTATGGTACCTCCAACCACTTCTACACTACTATGCCCTGTCGTTCCTGTCCATTTTAACTCACCTTCCCTTCTGCCTACACCCACTACAATATCTTCCAATCTGCCTATTATTCGTGTGTACAAACGATGCCCCCACGTTCAAATGCTCAACGACAGTTTCCCTTTACAGATGATGCTCCACGACCTGCTGATCTTGTATTATCCTCTACCACTCATCCTCTATCTAATTATGTTTCATTACATCGCTTGTCTCCAACGCTTCTCAAATTTGCGACATCTTTGTCGACTATTTCCACCCCTACTTCTTTGCAAGAAACTCTTCAACATTCTGGGTGGCGGGCTGCTATGGATGAAGAAATGACAACTCTCTGGCCTAATCAAACCTGGGACCTTGTCCCACTTCCACCTGGTCAAACCTATATCTGTTGTAAGTGGGTTTTCACCGTCAAGCATGGACCGGATGGGGCTGTGGAACGTCTGAAAGCTCGCCTTGTGGTCCGTGGTTTCACACATCATCAATGCCTCGACTATGAGGAGACATTCTCGCCTGTTGCGAAGCTGAATACTGTCCGTGTTTTAATATCTCTGGATGTTCATCGTCACTGATCATTGCATCAGTTGGACATAAAAATTGCTTTCTTGAATGTGGATCTTATTGACACTGTTTACATGAAACAGCCTCCCGGGTTTGAGACCACGGGGGTGAACCTTGTCTGTCACCTCAAGAAGTCTCTCTATGGTCTTGAAAAATCTCTTCGAGTGTGATTTGGCAAATTTAGTCGTGTCGTTCGTGATGTTGGATTTACTCGAAGCTCAGCCGAGTATTCTCTTTTTACTCGTCACCGCTCGACAGGAACAATGATACTTTTGGTGAATGTTGATGATATTCTTATCACGGGCAATGATCTCAATGACATACACATGATCAGGAAACACTTAGCATCTGTTTTTCAGACCAAAGATTTGGGTAATCTCAGATATTTTCTCGGTATCGAGATAGCTCGTCGCCTTGATGGTCTTCTTCTATCCCAACATAAGTATTGTCTTGATCTTCTTTACGATGATGACTACTCTGGATGCAAGCCTGCAAATACACCTATGGATGCCAACCAAAAGCTCTATGCGTATAACTCCGACTCCGACCTACTCCTTCCAAATCTAGAATATTACCGTCGTCTTGTGGGCAAGCTAATTTATTTTACAGTTACACGACCTAATATATCCTTTGTTGTTGGGGTTGTCAGTCGTTTCATGCATGCTCTATGAACTTCCTATCTTCAGGCAGTTAAGCATATCCTCTGGTATCTGAAGAGTGTCCTTGGTCAAGGGCTTGTATAAGCCCTCTTCATCCTTATGTCTCATTGCCTACTCGGACACTGACTATGCTGGCTCTTTGGGCTACCGTCGATCCACCAGTGGTTATTGCACTTACTTTGGTGGAGACCTTGTCACCTAGAGAAGCAAAAAGCAAACTGTGGTTGCACGATCATCTGCAGAAGCAGAGTATCGCTCAATGGTCTCGGTCGTTTTTGAACTTACGTGGTTGGAAAGTTTTCTAAGTGATTTGGGTGTGAAACTCTCCTCTCCAGCCACTCTCTTTTGTGATAGTCAGACAACTATCCACATTGTAAATAATCCCGTGTTTCACGAACGCATCAAACACATCGAGGTCGATTGCCATTTTATCTGGGAGAAAGTGCAGATGAAGAAACTAGACTTGAGACATGTTCTTGCAGCCGGACAGATTGCTGATATTCTTACCAAAGCTTTACCAAGCCCACTTTACCACCAGTTCTTGTCCAAGCTTGGTTCATATGATTTGTATGCTCCAACTTGCGGGGAAGTGTTAAAGCAATCTATACAAAAAGCCCATACAAAGACCCACGACTGAGCCCATTGCATAGGCATTAGTCCCACATCTTGGATGACGAATTTGTCACCACTCACCGCATCTATATATACATATAATAATAATTGTCTTGTATGTAATGTTTTTATGAGAATAAATAAAATATTGATTGTATTATAGAATAAATAAATAATCTATATTTCTCTCCAATTTTGTTTTTTCTTACCACTTTCATATTTTTGATTCATGGTGATTTTGAAGAATCCAATTATTCAAACACCGTTAGACAGACATACATGTACAACTACAGACTACCTGTACTCTTATAAAATCTAGGAGCAGAGATTAGACAAGGTGATGCCCAGCTTTGACAGTTAAATATGAAGAGAAGTCAGGTACTAAGGGAGGGACTGATTGGAGAGAGGGAGAAGATGAAATAGAGCGAGGAGAGAATAAAGTGAAAATTCTGAGACTCAATTCACCTTATGCAATTTCAAGCCCCAAATCTCCTATATAGAAATTGGGTTACATGCTAACTCCAAAATCTAACCCCCTCAAATATTAATTCTAATCTTATTATGAAGATCAAATTTTAAATTAAGAGCCATCCAAAAGGATTTCAACTTATTAAAATAAGGGTAAGTCCTAATTATATGATAAATTTAAATGTCTTAACAATAGGAAAAATTGAAATAAAGCCTAAAGTTATTCAAAATTAAGATTATTTAGAATATTCTTCTTGTATTCTTCAAGTCTCCCGGGGTCAATAGAACTCTTCTTTTGAAGAGTAACGCAGTACTTTTCGAAGAAGTTGGGAATTTTAACGTGGGCATGTGCCCCCTTTATTTTGGTATTTCTGTATATTAACATTTAACAGGGAGGTATGCTAATGCAATTTTGATAGCTTAACTAATTTTGAGTATACCGACCCCTTCCTCATTAGGTTCCAACCTATTATACATCTTTTTTTATTTTATTTCCTTTTGCTTCAGAAACCTCATTAAGTTAAACGACTCTAAATTCCATAATTAATTTTAAATAAAGTTCAATTTATCAAATTTCTTCCTGTTTAGGTATTCCTATCAAACTAAAAAAGCTAGCTAATTTTCCCACATGCCTCTCTCTCATTCTCTTCCCCCTCAAAACCATCATAGTAAAAGCACCATATCGATTTATCTTCTCAATAAATTTCAAATACAACATTAATATAAAATTTTCATCATCAACAAAGGCTCCTTCCCCTTACAGCTTATTATCCAGCTTCTCGTCTCTCTCTCTCTCTCTGACCACCTAATATCCACCAAAATGTAGCTAGTTTTATCTCTTCCATCTTTCCTTGATAGAAAGGAACAGGTCAGTCATTTGTGGTAATAACTTTTCCAGCTTTTTGGCCAAATCTCATCCCCATGACCTCAAGAAATCCATAAAAACTACAGATATCTACCCATATTTTTTGATTTGATTGTAATTACATTTGACTTTTACTTTTAAGTCTTACTTAAAACTGAATATTTATTTTGCAGTTCTTCCCTTTGCTATTGAAGTTGATTGCATGGAATGGTGAGAAGTATGTTCTAAATTTTTATTCTTCTAACCTCTTTAGATATTGTCATGTTTCCTGTGAAAGCATTTTGAAGGACAATGGGCAATAAGCTGAAAACTGGATAGTTATATGTCAACTCTTTGCATCCAACATAAGTTGTAATTTTAACTTCAATTAGCTTTTTTGATCCTTCTAGTTGGCTTGTACATGCTATTACCGTTCATAGTATTGATTTTCTTTTCTAATTTTCAGATTAGAGAAAAAGTTTCAGTTAGTTTTACCGGCAATGATGTCAAGTGGATCATTTCTTCCCCTTTTCCCATCACTTACAGACCTACCAAGTACACACTCTCTCTCTCTCTCTCTCTCTCTCACCCTTTCAACAAGTAAAAAAATTTGTTTCATATCTTAAAAAAATCAGCATGGTAATTTTATCTTCTTACAAAGCTTTTGCTATAACTTTTCTGATTGTATAGTTGCATTTTATGGTATCGTAGTAGCATAGGTCCTGCTCCAAGTCACTCATGAGCGGTGCACATATTTTGAATGATAGCAAATGATCATATATGCTTTTGGATGTCGTTAAATCTTCACTATACCTACAATTCTTCAATGTTTGTTCTTTCTAGTTTTATATAGCGCTGGCCTAGACAGGTCAGTAGTATTAGAATCTGATTCTACTTGTGGTTTGTTTATAGTTGTTACGAAGAAGGAAAATGCTAGGGTTCACATAGAATGAAAAATGATAATAAGATATAACTCGGAAGGGACTCTCACGTCAAGCTTTCGGAGGCTGGGTTCTCCAAATAACTCTTCTCTCAAATGAGAGCCAAAATCAAGATCCAAGATACCTTCTCCTACTCCTAAAGCCTCCTTATAAAGGGTGAATACCTACTGCAATACAAAAGGACTACCCGACAAAATAATTTAATCAATTAATGGTATATTGATTAATTAATACCTGGTTAATTAATAAATAAATCAAAATGGATTCTTGGGTCTTTGTCTTTGATTTGAGGGCATGATTCCGCAGCAAACGCGACGGTATATGGGGCCACTATTTTGTCTGTGAGCAGCCACTTTGTGCATTTATTGTCAAAGGTTAGGTCTTTCTCCTCTGAGAGAAGCCACTTTGTGCATAGTGCCAAAGGTTAGGTCTGTTTCCAATCTTCCCCCGCCCATACCCCCAATGATTGGGGACTATATGGGTTATGTTGTTGTTGTTGTTTTTGATTAATTAACAAATTATTAATTATATTAGCATTCATTGTGGTTGCCAAATTTGTTTCCGCCACTTTTCGAGAGTGTCGCGGCTCTTCCAAGTGTCGTCGAGGATTGGTGATGGGGATCAACACAAAAGATATCTAGAACTCGTCAAGGGTGCAAGGGGTAACATGGTGGTCTCCCAAAATATCGAGTGCCCTCAAGCTTATGGGAAGCAAGCTCTACGTACTCAATGCTACCTCATTTAGGGGAGAAATCAAGTACATGACTTGAAGAGAATTTAATGATTTTTTACTTGTAAACGAGTAATTCACCTGAATCTCATCCTCTTTAAGAAGCGGTGTCTTATCAAGGGGCTTATTTGGAGGCTCATCAAATAAACTATCAATAGTGGGATTATCCTCTAGATGAGTATTATCGTGAGTGGTAGTGCCCTTAGAAGCAGGTGAGTCAACTACTACAAGATTAACACTAGATTCTCAAATCTCACTCAAGATATGACAACACACTACGATGTGAAGAGACTCTAAGAAACTTGCACTTGAAGGTGGGTCTATAGTCGAAATAATAACTAGGTCTGTGCAAAGGCTAGGAGAGAGACACACCAATACCAGATCATTGGGTGGGTGGGTGGGGGGGGGGGGCTCGTAGTCCTTCACCTGACTGCACTCACTAGTCACTGTAATTGAGTAATATCACTCTCAGTCTGCGACACAAAGCGAAGGTCAGATTCAATCCCATAATCAAGTGGTATACTACTCGTCGGTCACTGAACCTCATCAGGATGTGATGAATCAAAGTAAGGTGTTTGACCTTTCGTGTTAGTGGGAACACGATTAAGAGAAGTCGGGTGTCAAATCTTTCGTGTCAGTGGGAACACAACTAGGAAGACACATGACTGGAGGGATCATAATGAAGGACGGGTCCAACTGTAGGTGGGACTGCGAGCGGTGCGGTTTGGGGCCAAACCGAAATCGCACCGCAGGGGTGCGGTTTTCGACCGGCCCAAACCGCACCGCACCGCACCGAAACCGTGCAGTGCGGTTTGGTTTCGGTGCGGTTTGGTGTTAGTTTTTGTGGTGCGGTTTTGGTTTTTGACTGTTTTTATGGTCATTTAAAAGCAGCGCGCATCTTGGGTGAAGCCAAAAAAGAAAAATATTAAATCATTATCATTTCATTTGATTTGATGTTAATTTTACCATTGACTTAAAAACAAACATCAACCCTCTAGCTGCTCTCATTTAGGCCAAATGACTGGCAAATGGCAGTGACATGAATGAGTATCATCGTTGTTATTGATAGATATATCCCAACTATTAGGATTCAACTGGTTTCTATTATATTCACCATTGACAGAGATTTTTCTTATCAAATTAATCTCTTGTTCTTCAAACCAGTTGAGATGACGATAGTCAACTACAGTATTGCTAAATACAATTGCTTGATTACAAACAAAAATAAACAATTCTGCCATACAACAATGGTCAATTATTCAATTTTGCACAGACCAAAACAATTCTGCCCTATAGTTCATATCATGGTAAAACAAGTGAAATGGACACAAGCAATATGTTGTAAATGGATTCACAGATGACTAGATACAACAACAGAAATAGTCCCCAATCATTGGGGGTATGTGCGGGGGAGATTGGAAACAGTCCTAACCTTTGACACTATGCACAAAGTGGCACAGATGACTAGATGAGGCACAAAAATACTAAGGCCTAAACTAAGTAAGTTGAAAGAGCAAGCTGCGTTAGAGGGTGCTTTTGCCTGTTACCTTGTTGAGTTTTGAGTTTGGAGACTGGATGCCGGACGGCTGGAGATTGGAGCCTGGAATTGGACTGAATGCCTTTGTCTGCTACAGTGCGGTGCAGGTTCGCCGGTCGGTCCAACCAAGGACGCCTTCGTCTGCTTCGTCAATTGTCGTCCTGGAACTTTGGAAGTCTTCTTCAATCGTCGGCGAGAGCTAGCCGCTAGGGTTGACGGGGGCGCGGCGGGGTGAGGGCGAGAGCCACGAGACCGAGGGAGACTGAGAGACTGAGAGAGGCATCGGTTTCGGTTTTAGCTTTAAATGGCTTTAGCCTTTATGGTTAATTTTATAAAAAAAAATTAAATCTTTATATCTTATAAAGTATGATGACTTTACAGCAGGTGCGGTTCTAAGTTTCTATCAATATAATATAAATATCATAAATAGTGCGGTGCGGTTCTAATAAGTTTCTAAGTTCTAACATTATAATATCTTAATTTATGAAGCTTAAAAGTTTAAAGCTTATTCAGATTTCAATTCAGGCCTACTAATTGAGTCGCGAGTCACACCAAACTCAAAGTATTTTAGACCGACTAACCGACTCACGGTGCGGTGCGGTGTGGTTTTCACAATTTTTAGGAATCCAAAGCCACACCGAACCGAAAAGGTGTGGTTTCCAGACACCTAGAACCGAATCGGACCGCACCAGATCAGTTCGGTTTGAAATTGGGTGCGGTGCGATTTTGCGATTTGGTGCGGTTTTCGGTTTTCCTGCACATGCCTAACTGCAGGCCAACTCGTCTCGGTTCTCCGACTCTCAGATAATGCTCGTAGTGGAGTGCAAAGTGAAATATCTGATCGACATACTCTAAGAGGTGAGGAATCAACTCCCTACGTATCTCGACACAGAGTGCAGGTCGAAATCGGTGGGCAGCCGCAATGAGATTTTCCTGAATATCACTCTTCTCTACTAACTCATGGAATCAGGTCATATAATTATTAATTGATAGAGTCCCTTGCAGTTTGGTGTATATTTGATCTAAGAGCTGACATCTATAAGATGCAGAAAGATTTATTCTTTTAATCCCGCTTCATGTCTGCCCATCAAGAGATGGGGTGAAGACTATTACACTCTATTTGACGCTTCATGCCAATCCAATAATCCTTACCCCGATCCCGAAGCTGCATCTTAGCTAGCTAACACGACGCTCTTGATATATATCATATCAATCAAAATAATAATCATTGTCTATGATCCAATCCATAAACCCTTTTGGGTCTAACTGACTCTTGGAGCCAAAAGTGTCCCCAACCTCCACCCTCAGCCATGAACTGCTAAGAGACGGTGGAAACCAGGAGCCGCAAGTGACCAACTACTAATCACAAAGAGTTAGAGTGAAGATAGGGGGGGGGGGAGGAGAAGGTTGCCGCGAATGGCTACACCAGACTTCCTGCAACTGCAAGCCTTAGCTGTGAGTGATTTTATTACCTATCAAACAAGATCCGTTACATAATGATTACATTCAAATAACAGAAAACTCAGTTGTCAGAGAGAGAGCTGTGAACTAGAGTCCACATCAACAAGAAGGATTCGACTCAAGTTCAGCGTGCCTTTCTGGGTACTATGCCCTCCTATTTGTACTAATTGGGGCCTTCCCGAATGGGCAAATACTAAAATTACGGGCTGCTCGGGGTACATGAGAACCGTGCAGTGATGAGAGAGAAAGAGAGGGTGCGGTTACAACAAGCTGTAGTCGCCCTTACTAAATGGCTGGAAAGGAAAGCTGGGGCGGTCTCTGGATAGTGTCCGCCCATGCTGCTTGACGCCAAGAGGCTCCTTGCTCCATCTGAGTCTGACTGGCTCTTGCTGAGGTCGCATGATTCTGGGCTAATATAATCCCCACACTTTTTCAAGTCTGCGCGGACTTCGAAAAAGTAGACAGGTAGCCGCGGAGATTACGACTTGAGCTGAATGCTCCCAAAAATCTATAAATAGCCCAAGACTAGGCTGTTTTTAAGGCTATATTTCTGACTGCTCCCTTTGTACTTGCTGTAGCAACAAACCCTGACGAATGGATGGCTGCGCGGAATGCTTCGCTGTTGGAGCAATTGGCGAAAAGGACTGCAAACCTCTTCTCTCTTAGCAAGAAGGGGCGCTTCCGAAGTGCCGACCGCTACGACCACTTCGAAGAGGAGGAAAGGGACGGGCGGTATGCCAAAAACAACCGTCATTCCTGAAACTCCTCAGCTTCCCCGGAGATAAGAGTGATGGATACACCAACTTCTTCCGCGGGCACTCCTGATTCCGTTGACTAAATGCTGGATGAGTTTTTGGAAGGTGGACGATGAATCCGCGAAGGATCCTTCTCGCGAGCCTTCGCCCAAGGAGCTGAGTGAACTAGAGATGATTCAGGAGACCGGGGAGATCTCGACGGATACTTCTAGCAAGAGGGAGAAGAAGAAGCGGTCGAGGAAGAACCCCAAGAAAGAGATCGCCAAGAAGAGGCGCATGCCTGCCGGTGTTGAGGGCGGAGGGGAAAGGCTTCCTTCCGAAGTCATTCACTTTTACACGGACGTGTCTGTCCGGACTCCCCTGGTTGAGGACTTGCTCAACACTCAAATGAATGATGATCCACGCCGGACGCGGTCACTGCGGAGGATCCTGTGGACGATGCGGTCAATAAGGCCGGCTTGTAGGACGAGGAGACGCCAGACGAGGTTGCCGAGATGTTGCAGCGAGAGAAATAGGCCCGAGAACGAGCGGACGCCGAGGGGGCGGAAAAGATGCAGAGAGGTTGTGGTTGGAGAAGGAGTTTCTAGATTGGGCGACGCCGAGAGAGATCTGGAGGCTGCTGAGAAGAAGCAGAAAGCCGTCAAGGAGCGGTTGAAGAAAAGATCTCGAGGTCGAGTGACTACTGATACCGTGCAACCTGAGGTTGAGACCGAGCCAAGAGGTAAGCCGATTGTTGACTTGGGGCCGACGAACACCTTGACTCAGTTTAGTGCTGATGTTGCAGAGATTTTAGGTGAAAGCAGAGGGACCGGCGGAGGTGGTGCTGCGGACACTGGAGAGAGTTCGCAACAACCTGCCGAGGTGCTCCTGGCTTTACTTCTTCCTCCCCCGCCAAGACACGAGTCCAAAGTCATCCATCCTTTGGTTGGAGCGGCCCCATGTGAGCATCCTTTGACCCACAGGCAGATGAAGGAGCGGCGGAGGCGGGGCGAGTTGTTGCGCAAACTATTCCTCCAAAGAACTGACCCATAGCGGAGTAGACGCCCTGTGCGGGCCCCCGGTGTAATATCCGCTGCTGGTGCTGCTTACTTTGGCAAGCCCGACCAAGTACCTGAACCAGTATCAGTGACGGATACAATGGGTATATCCGCCCTCCCATGCTCTTAATTAGTTATGCTAAAAAATAAATTTCTTACCCATTGTTGCTGTGATTACCTTGTAGAGCCCGCACCGACTATACCTGTCGGGTTAGATGAGGAGCTGGTGTCTCTTCGGGGGGAGTTGCGGAGCACCAAAGATAGAGTTCGCAACCTGGAGAGGATCGACTGATTAAAAGATGAGTTAATAGCCACACTTACTTCCGAGATTTCTTTGCTGAAGCAGAAGGTCTTGCGAGAGGGTGCGAACTCTGGGTCGAGACCGCGGTCATTCTCCGAAAAAGCGAGCATCCCCTACGAGGTGTGGGTGTGGAAAGACTTCCAGGCTCTTCACAACATCAGAGCGTAGCTGAGCAGGGGCCTGTCGGTTGCTCACAAATCCTATAGCAATCTCGCTGATGGTTCAACACATCTAGGTGTAGAGCGCACCCCTTTGCGATATTAGGGTTGGCATGTGCGATTAGAGACACTTTGTTGGTTTTCGTATTTGTTGAACTTATTGATTATTTATGATTCTTTAATGCGCACAGTTATGCACTCGTCTTTATGTTGTTGATATGCTGTCTCGCCTGTGCTTTTATCTTATGCTTGGAATGTTCTGAGAATGCTGTGCTGTGGCGGTTGCATGAGGTTGATGCGAACACTTGCCTTGCTGTCCTTTGTTTTGTTTTGTAGGTAGACACTCTGGAGGGGGTGGTCACTAGACGCGTAACCGCACGAGCTTGAACTACCGACGTTTTAGCTTTCGAGGCTAAGGACAGGGAGGAAACTATAAGTAGGAGGTGTCTCCCGCCCCTTACGCGACTTACTTGCTCGCAGAAAAGAGCCGATTTGTGCGGTTACTGACGATGGTGTCTTAGCGAGTAGACTGCGCCGTTACTTTCCTGTCTGTTCGGCTTGAGATTCCTTCTATCACAGAGCTAGAGTTCAACAACTTCTTGTCTCAACCCTCACTACACGACGCGGTTACTAAAAGGTGAAGAGAGGCTGACGACTGTCTACGACGAGGAGTTGGCCGTCCCATTCAATTACTTTGACTCTGGGTGGCGGTTTCCAATCTTCCCTGAAATTGTTGAGATCCTGAACTACTTAGGAGTAATGCTCGCCCAGCTGCCGCCGAACGCTATAGCAACCGTCATTTTGTTTGTGACCTACTTCCGGACGGTGCAGGTACAATTCAGCCTGGATGTTTTCCACAACCTCTTCTACGTGAGAGCTAGAGCGGGAGGGCAACTGTATTTCGCCTTTTTCAAAGGCGACTTTGACGGACTTTATCCTTCTAGACGCGCGGAGCAAGGACACCTTCAAAGTGCCAAGTCTTAGAGGAGCGGTGAGGCGGACCGTGGACTTTCTTAACCGAGCGCCCTTGGATGTAGATTATTACATCCCGCTAGGGCGGGAAGTTATGAATATTCCTGCAGAGGATTGTAAGTATGGGCGGTTAGTTAAATAAGTAACCACACTTACCTTCGCTGTTGACTTATTTTTCCCTTGCAGTCGTCCTGATGGTTCCTGATCAGAAACCGCACCCACCACCTCGAAATGTCTTGACGGAGGGTGAACGAAGATGCCTTCTTCAACAACAAAGAGAAAAGGCGATGGAGGCAGGTGGCGTGGGCACATCTTCTTTGAGGAGACGGAAGTCCGTACAGGCTCATGCGGATGAAGCGGAGGAGCTCACGTTCTCTGGTGTCAGAGAAAAACTAAAGGATGTCGTGGGTAACCCCCTGATGCAATGACATTCTGATGGTAGAGTGGTCACTTTTAGCACCGCCCTTCCTTCTTGGAGGGAGGGCGACAAGACGAAGCCATATGCTTATCCAGTCACCTATGCTTTGTTCGGCAGGGAAAACTTTCGTGAGTTGGAAAAGATCCCGGTGGTGGTCCTCCCCAAGATGGCGGCAACTGCGACACTACGACAGTCACTCTTGATCATTTTGTCAGGTGCGAGCTTGAAGAGCCGTTGAAGGAAAATGCCCGCCTGAAAAAAGAACTGAAGGTACAAAGGAATAATTCTTGAGATGTAGCGGTCATACATACCTGTCCGCATCTACTAATGTTTTGATTCCTTCCTCTGCAGGCCGCCCACACTTTCGAGAATCAAAATTTTCAGCATGCGATACTGCGGAACATTAAAGTGTTCGCGGCTCTCACTCTAGATCTTTTAAAACAGAAAGGCGCCTTGAAGGACGAGTTCGTCAACATTGACTATCCGACTCTTTATGCGGAGTTTGAAGATGTTGAAATCTCGGAATCGGAGGGTGCGGGCTCTCAGGCTGGCGCGGATGGTGATTCGCAGGAGGTGGGCGCTGAGGAGGATGTCGCTGATCTGGAGCCGGAAATTGCTAGTGAGGAAGATTGTTTGTCTTCATAAACCGGCTCTGATTCGAGCGGGTATAGCTTGACCAACCCTTCTAAGATAAGTTCTACCGAACACCGTTCGTGGAAGAAGGCCAAGGGCAAAGAAGCGACGGTTTCTTCCGAGGAGGAATAACGACTCTTATTTTATTTTTTGATTGACGAGTGGCCGCACGACTTCTTTTGTAAGCGCAGTCACCGTAACCTTTGTATACGTTACTTAAAGAAATGAAAGGCTATTTTGCTTCCAATCCTGTTGTGCAACTTCTGTGTTTGTACTTGCAAACACATGTTTCACGTGTATATAGAAATACTCACGAAATTACGACGCACATTCGTTTTGCGGAGTGTGCAGGCTCATGACTTCAAAACACCATATGTATAGTCACTGTACTGTATTATTTCTGCAGCTATAGGGCGCGCAGTTACTGAAGCGTAATCGCGATTATTCGGGTTCCAGAGAGACGACCAATAACCCAAGTGGTGCTGAGTGGCTTCTTCGGATGAGAACCTTGTCTTCGAGTATTGAGAAATATATTGCATGAGACTATGTAGACATACTCAATCGTGTCCGCGCAATGTAGAGGATAACAACAAGATGACCTTAATAATATAGACTCGAAGGACATGAAGCCCGTGTCATAAGATTAATCACATGTTGTGAAGAAGAATACTGAGATGGTCTTGATATCAGAAAAATGATACAACCGATAAGCCAGGTGCGGATTCTAGATGAGAGACCGCTCATTATAACAATGAATATCCCAGAAAACCTTAGTTATAATGATCGAAAACCGCGCAGTTGCTATGCGTGTAATCGATCATTCACATGATTATTATTATTATCGAAATTCAACGCCTCAGTCCTATAAGGCACCTAGAGCGTGTGCGTTCTCTGTACGAATAACCGAACAGTGTGATCATCCATGTTTCGATAGAATTCCCAGAGATGTGATGAGTATGAATAATTGAGATCCCGTGCGGTTATAATGTGAATTACCGCCCACTTATATGATTAATGCCATGCATATTTTGATGCCATGAACTTGAATATAAAACGGAGAGTGTGCGAACACCATAATGCGTAACCGCACGATATCAAGCTTTGCATATACATATTTGAGACTAGCAAGAGTCAATGCGGCCTTATAAGTTACCGTACTTTGTGATGATTATTGCCGTGCATGCAAATGTTTCTCTCGATTCCCGGGATGATTTTTCATCAAGTGCGACTGCACGCATAGTAACTGCCCAAGATATGGGAGACAACCGGTTGGAAAAAGAAAAAAAAGAGGGGCATTGATACTCCTACGCGTGGAAAATACCCCGCCACACCTACCAACTCGACCTAGGGAGTCTACCGCCAGAGGCTAGGGTGACCAGTTGGGCATAAGACATCCATGGAGCTTTCTTCCGTTAGAGTCATCCAGTTGGGCTATAGGTGTCCGGCGACAGAGCTCATTCCTAAGAACGCATGTCGAGAGGGTTTAAGGCATCCATTACTCGGAGCTTGTCCTCAGAAAGGGTCCAGAGCATAACGATACCTCTGTTGATGCACGACAGACTATTGCAATCACTCTAATCATCATAGCTTCCCACATATACCAGCCGTGAGAGTCTCCAACAGAGCAATTGTAGTGGCCTTACATCGGTGATAGAGGAGACGAGCTTATACCGACAGAGAGGGTCGAAGTTTTAAAGACCTCCACAAGAAGTTGGACCCGGGGATCGCAAATCAAGGGGGTTCAATTAAGTTTCGGGGACTATCCGAAGGGAATGGTTACTTGCTTAAAGTCCTCCGCATGATCGGATATTGAGATCGCACATCAAAGGGGAGACAAGTAAGCGATGTTGTGATAAATAAGACCCCTTGTAACCCGCCGTTCAGGCGAGATCCAGAGACCTCACACCAAGAGAAAAAACGTTAGTAACACAAAGTAACTACTAATGCATTAACAGTTTGTAGAGATAATCTGAAAGTAAAAAGTACATGATAGATAATCTGTTAAGAGAAGCGTCCCCTTTACGACGCTGACGAAGGCATGAGTTGTGTAAATGGCCTTGTTGTTTAAGCTTCTGCAGGCTATGTTGTGATCTCTTGGTGTTCTTCTAGGTCCGAGCTTTTACCTGGGCTAGCAACCGCGACCTCCCCATCGAGAGCTGTTCGACGAGGGGCGAACTCTGTTTCGAGTAACCGCCCATCCCATGCGGTTTTAGGAACGAGTAAACTCTACTGTTGTTGACCTCTTCCAACCATTGTGATGATTTCTTCAGTCACTTGGATCTGAAGACCGCGTGTTCATTCTGTTGAAGCCAAAAGTGTCCCCAACCTCCACGCTCAGCTACAATCTTCTAAGAGACGGGGGAAACCAGGAGCTGCAAGTGACCAACTACTAATCACAAAGAGTCAGAGTGAAGAGAAGGGGGAGATAGGAGAAAGTTGCCGCGAACGGCTACACCAGACTTCCCGCAACTGCAAGCCTTAGCTGCGGGTGATTTTGTTACTTATCAAACGAGATCCGTTACAAAATGATTACAACCAAATAACAGAAAGCTCAGTTTTTAGAGAGAGACGTAAACTAGAGTCCGCACCAACAGAGAGGATTTGATTCAAGTTCAGCGTGCCTTTCTGGGTACTATGCCCTCTATTTATACTAATTGGGGCCTTCCCGAACGGGCAGCTACCAAAATTACGGGTTGCCCGGGGTACAAGAGAACCGGTCAGGGTTGAGAGAGAAAGAGAGGGTTCGGTTACAACAGCTGTAACCGCCCTAACTAAAAGGCTGGAAAGGAAAGTTGGGGCGGTCTCTGGATAGTGTCCGCCCATGTTGCTTGACGCCAAAAGGCTCCTTGTTCCATCTGAGGATGACTGGCTCTTGCTGGGGTCGTAGGATTCCAGGCTAACACTGATGATAAAATGATGATGTTGTTACCTAAATCTACACGTAATGTCATCCTTACAAAAATACTCTATTGGATCCATGATACTCATAATGGTAATTTCCTCTAGCAGAATCAAATCACATCAAAGAGTCAACATGATCTCTACAAATGGGGGATTAAAGAGATGATGATCATCGTAATAATACGAAGATCTCTCCGAAAGAACTCTATGATATCGAGCATAGATGAACTCTATTTCCTCAAATAGAGGAGAGGGGTAGCGTCGATAACATGCCATAAATGAACCTATAAACTCTATTAATGCGTAACACAAACTAAGACCGAACTTGACATGAGTTCTCTTAATAACCTAGGCCCAGTGTTGTGGAAATAAATCTTATCGAGCCCTATGATGTTGTACATATGCAATTAGCGATCAAATGATAAATCATAGTTAATAATAAAGCATAAAACTTTAGCAGTAAGACACATCAATGTGCAAACACTTTGATCAAACAAGTGGATCACGCTTTCCTTCGATTGGATGACCAAAAGCTAATATTTGCAAGCGATAATGATCCTGCAAGTCATGATTAATCTCAAGAGCAAACTCACTAATATAAAAATACGTCCATAAAAATATAAGCAATCATGTCCATGCAATAATGCTGAAATCAATATAAACTCGCGAGTGAGGGGCTATTGGCGAGTGCTGGGAGATTCAGTGATCATTAGGGTGATGGCCTCTCTTCAGAGAGATGATGAGTGATGTATGATGGCTGTCGAGGGAGAATATCGTCTGTCTATGGACTGGTTTGGTAGGAAAGGGTGTGGAAGGGGTTGGGGTTAGGTTGCAGGTTTTTTTGTGTGTGTGTGTGTGGGGGGGGGGGGGGGGGGGGGCTAAAGGGGGCGGCTGTGGAGGATGTGGCATTGGGGAGGTGTGATTACAGTTGGAGGAGGCTCGGTTGTGTAGTTTTGGGTTTGGAATCGTTTAGACAAAGTAGGGGAAGGCTGGGTGGGGTGTTTTTCCTGCTGGGGGGAGTGATTTGGACTTGGCTGGAATTCCTTGGGAGGTCTGTTTAGGCAAGGAATGTGTTATGGGCGTGACGACGCCAGTTATGTTATTTTTATGTTATGTTATGTTATTTTGTGGTGTTAATTCTAGCGTTTTGGCCCATTGTCGTAAGCCCAAATGGGGGGCGTCGCGTGAACTTAAATAGTGCCCGGTTGGGCTTTGTTAGTAAGCAATCTCTCTCTCTTATTTTCCCTCCTCCCTCTCTCTCTTTCTAACCCACGGGAAAAAAAACCGTGAGTCGCCCTAGCCGCCCCTCCTCGCTACCGCGCTCGATCGACGCCGCCTCCCCTTCCCTCGCGCGACCACGGGTGCCGACCATAGCTCCTCCTCCTCTCACGAGGTCCAAGGGAAAGGGTCGTAACAATTTGGTATCAGAGCCCGCCGCCGGCTCTTCTTCCGGTGTTTCCTCCGCCCGCCCAAACCAGCGCCGCCCTTCCTGCGCGCCCGCCAGCTCCTCGAACGACGGTCTTCTGGCCATCTCCGAGCTCCACAGCCCCTCAGCAACAGCCCCGGCTTCTTCTTCCTCCGCTCCCACGACGTCTGCTCCCATTCCCAACCCCACAGCAATAGCCCCGCGCCTCTCATCCTCCGTCGGCCTACTCCCTACACGACCGACTGTCGGTCCAGCCCTAGTACAGATGGGGGACAGTACTCCCTCGCTCGCGGAAGTCATGGCACTCTTCCAAACCATGTTTGCGACTCAGAACGCCAAAATGGACGCCCTCAACGCACGTCTGGATTCCTTACAAGGGGTGGCTTCTTCTCCACCCCTGAGCGCGGCCGATCACCCTTCGACAAGCCGTGTGGACTCCGCCGCGCTTCCAGGAGCGGACTACCCCGCCAACGTTCGATCTCTCCGGATGGACTTCCCGATTTATGAGGGCCGTGAAGATCCTCTTCCTTGGCTCACACGCTGCGATATTTTCTTCGCAAACCACTGCACGCCGGAGGCAGAATGCATCGGCATCGCCTCCTTCCACTTACTTGGGCCAGCGCAATTGTGGTTCACCCAACTTATGCGCGAACACCCCCACACTTCATGGGCGGACTTCAGTGCGGCCTGCACCTTAAGATTTGGTCCTCCTCTTCAGGGCAACCCACTCGGCGATCTGGTGAACCTCAAACAGGACGGCTCCATTGACACCTATCTTGAACAATTTCAACTTCTTCTCTCTAGGGCGACGTCAGTCCTACCGGAACAACAAGTGCACCTCTTCACTGCCGGCCTCCATGAGCGTTTACGTTGGGATGTGGAATTTCTGCTGCCACGTGATCTCAACACGGCTATGAGCCTCGCCAGGGCTTGCGAACGGCGACTGCTATTAGATCGTCCACCTTTGGGACGTCGGGACTATCAGGGCGCTCACCCTCCAACCAATTTACCCGCCAAGGCTCCACTCCGGGATGATCCTCCGCGACCTACTGTCCGCCGCCGTTTGTCCAGCTCGGAAATGGCCGCGCGTCGTGAGAAAGGCTTGTGCTACAATTGTGATGAACAATTTATACCGGGACATCGTTGCAAACGCTTATTCTGGCTCGAAGTAGATGATCCTCCCAGTGACGACGAGGCAAGGGACGAACGCACCGCAATACCATTTGATCCAGCTTGAGGACAAGCTGTCTTCCGGCGAGGGCGGCGATGTTATGGGCGTGACGACGCCAGTTATGTTATTTTTATGTTATGTTATGTTATGTTATTTTGTGGTGTTAATTCTAGCGTTTTGGCCCATTGTCGTAAGCCCAAATGGGGGGCGTCGCGTGAACTTAAATAGTGCCCGGTTGGGCTTTGTTAGTAAGCAAGAAATTAGAACTTAAAATTCTCTCTCTCTCTCTCTTATTTTCCCTCCTCCCCCTCTCTCTCTCTCTAACCCACGGGAAAAAAAACCCGTGAGTCGCCCTAGCCGCCCCTCCTCGCTACCGCGCTCGATCGACGCCGCCTCCCCTTCCCTCGCGCGACCACGGGTGCCGACTATAGCTCCTCCTCTCACGAGGTCCAAGGGAAAGGGTCGTAACAGAATGATGTAGATGTGTTGGTTGAAGACGGACAGCACATGGAAAGGGGTGACTGGTTCAGGGAATGGAGGAATTGGAGTGCTTGGGGCTGGATGGAGTGGAATGAAGGAGGCGGCTGCAGTTTTGGCTGTTGGCTGTAGGTTTAAGGTGGGGAAAAGGGCGTCTATGATGGGGAAATGGCAAGTCAAATATATTTCACAATTTATTTATTTGGACTTGTTTTGGATACTTGTTATCTCTGTTTTAAATGTCTGCGGACATAAAAAATATATTATTTCATTTTGTAAAATATAAGACCACATATCTGATTTTTTCCGATATCGACTAACATGAGTTTTGAACATATCATCTCCTATTTTATTTTATGTTATGGTAACTAACTAGAAGTATATTTATAAGTTGCCTATCTGCATTATAATATATATGTTTAAATTAATTAGACCTATTGTTTTGTTCTCTTTAATATATGTTATTTTTACAATCAATTTATATAATTATTTCATACTATTTTTTGTTTCACAATATTTTTTATTTCATTCAAAAAATGTTAAATTGTTTAACACGGTTATTAGTTGATATTTTTAATGCTTTTAACATAAATGTATTAAGCTTGAAAAGATTTATAATCAATTAATGATAATTTGTTTTTAAATCTTATTTATTTACCATAAATCTTAGTGTTATCTAAATGAAATTCTATAATATTAAATATATTTTACAATATATTTATTTGTTCTTGTTAATAATATTTTATATTGGATACTCTTCGAATTTATATTGAGATCTACATGGCTTATTATTCGTCTACCTATTATATTAATTTTTTGTTTTTAGAACATATAATTATATTTAGTACATGTATAAGTATTTTTCATTTATTTATAAGATAAGAAAATTTTATATTTTAAAATATTCGTAACATGTCTCGGACTATCGACATCTGAATCCTCTATCAGACATGTCGACATCCGATATTTACAAACTTGTTTGTTAGTAGTAGCCATAATGGGTTACTAATATTTTATTTTGAATACTCTTCAAATTTATTTTGGGTTATATATGGCTCATCATTTGTCTACTTGTTATACTCATTTTTACTTTTAGAATCTATAAATATTATATATTGTTAGAAAAGCCCATGTAAAAGCCCATATTGGAGCCCATGTAGCCTCTTATTGTTTAGTCCCACTTCTTGTATAGGATTTATTTTCTCTTTCTCCCTTCTATATATATGTATTCATACTCTGTATTTATGTTAAGAGGAAATATATACAAGGTTTAGTAATTCTTTACATGGTATCAGAGCCATCGGTCCAGACCTGCAGTCTCAAATTTTTGTGACCGTCAGCCCCCCCTCCTGCGAGCTCCCCCTGCGAGCTTCTTGTCTTGGCGGTCTCATTTTTTTGTGACCGCACCCCACCCCTGCGACCTCTGCCGCTCTGTTCCCCCCCTGCGAATGCTCATCGACTTCTTATAGACTCCTTCTCTGTCAAGTGGGCCCCCCTCCTTCCTTTTTTTTTTTCTCTACGCTGCTCGCTCAGCATCTTCTCCCTGCCGATCTCGCTCAGCGATCTCTCCCTTCCAGCGGTCTACCGAGCTCGTGCGGCCTCCTCCCAGCGGCCCCTCTCGACGGTCTGCTCTTCTCGACGGTCTGCTCCTCCTGCGAGCTCCTCTGCGATCTCCTCAACGACCTCTCCCTTCAAGCGGTCTGCCGAGCTCGTGCAGCTCCTCCCAGCTGCTCTTCTCGACGGTCTGCTCCTACGAGCTCCTCTGCGATCTCCTACCTCTTCTGCAGCGATCTCGTATGAGCTCTTATCTGCAGCGATCTCCTCTGCCGAGCTCCAGCGGCCTCCTCTACAGCGACCTGCCGCTCCAGTAGGCTTCCTCCCAGCGGTTTGTCGAGCTTCCTGAAATCAAGCGGCCTTCTCCCAGCGATCAAGCGGCCTGCTCCCAGCGATCAACATCCTCCGCAGCGATCAACCTCCTGAAACCTAGTGGTCTGCCGAGCTCCAGCGACATCTCCCAGTTGCGATCTTGCTCGCGGTCTTGACCCGAGTCCCCTCTCCGCTGTGATTCCATGGGATCTTCGACGGAATCATCAGAGCTGCCCGTATCCTCTCCTGCAGGTCGCATGTCTCCTGCTCCGGAGGTGCGTGATGAGTTGCGGATCACCACCATCTCCCTTGCCGGGAAGAAGAACTTTGTCGAATGGGTGCATTCTGTCAAACGGGTCTTCCAATCTAAGGGACTTCTGCATCATCTCCAAAAGGATCCTCCTTCTGCACCTACGGATGAATGACTACGGGATGATGGCCGTGTTCAGACTTGGCTCCTCAACTCTCTTGATGGAGAACCCTATCGAATGGCCATGTATCACGAGACGGCCAAGGCAATGTTGGACAAACTCCATTCTCTCTACTCTGGGAAGGACAGTCTCCAGCACCTCTATGACATTATCACGGATCTTCAGACTCTTGACACTGTTCTCGTGTTCCGCCTCATCTTCAGAGCATTCGAGCCCAGATCCTCTCATCCGCTGCTACTCCGTCTCTCTCTGATGTGTGCTCCATGCTCATAAAGGTATCACCTCCTCCTGATACTACGGGACCTCACTCACCAGCTCTACTTCAGAAAGCTTCTGCACCATTACTCCCTCCTCCTGCACGTGGGGGACGTTCAGGTTCTCAGGGAAGGGGTCGTGGTGGCCGAACACGTCCTAAGTGTTCCTTCTGTGGTAAGGATGAACACTTCGAGGTGACCTGCTACCGCAAACATGGTCTTCCTCCTCGTCCTGCTACAAATATTGTTGTCGACAGTCCCTCTGCCACTCGTGCTGACCTCGAAGATGTCCGCCTCCAGCTCCAGCAACTCCATGACATGCTCAGTCGCCCGCCCGCCTCCGTTGCCTTCGCCGCCTCCATCTCCAATGAAGGTATCACTTGTCTCTCCACTAGTTCACGCTTGATAGTGGACTCAGGTGCTACTCATCACATCACCTCGCTGAAGCCACCTCAATACTTGAACTCTCCGCATCCCAAATATTTCACCGTGGCCAATGGCGACACCGTCCCTGTCTCCGGCTCCGCTGACATTCCTCTCAATTCCTCTCTCTCCCTCCGCTCGGCTCTTCATGTCCCGGGCTCCCCGTTTAATTTACTTTCTGTAAGTCGCCTCACTACAGAATTGAATTGCTCTGTGACATTCACCTCCTCTTCCTTTCTTATGCAGGATCGACGGACGCAGAGTATCATTGGTAAAGGACGACTGCAAAATGTGCTCTACCTTCTTGACCCCCCACCATCCTCTCTTCCGTCTCCTCAGTTGATTGACACCGACGTCTCGGACATGCTCCTCTTCCAGTCCTCCGGAAGGCTCTTCTAGAGATTTATCTTCCTTCTTTTCGTTGTAATTCATGTATTCTGGGTAAACAACACCGCTCATCGTTTTCTCCTCATTGTACTCGGAGCTCTGCTTCTTTTGTTTTAGTACATTCTGATATTTGGGGGCCGTATAAAATTACAAGTGTTTCTGGTTATCGTTACTTTATAACGTTTATTGATGATTATTCTCGAACGACATGGCTATACTTACTTCGTGATCGCTCCGAGCTTCCCTGTGTGTTCCGCACGTTCATCCTTGAGATTCACACTCAGTTTTCCGAACCAATCAAAACCGTTCGAACGGATAACGCTCGCGAATACACTAGCCATGAATTTACCAACCTCTGCTCAGAATTTGGGATTATTCATCAAACGTCTTGTGCCTATACACCCCAACAAAACGGTGTTGCTGAACGCAAAAATAGACATCTTCTTGATGTTGCTCGCTCCATCATGATTCAAATGCAGGTGCCCAAGGCCTATTGGAACTTTGCGCTGTCAACAACATGCTACCTCACCAACCGTCTACCTTCCTCCGTCCTTAATAATGCTACTCCGTTCAGTCTCCTCTTCCCAACTACTCCACCTTTCTCTCTCACCCCTCGAATCTTTGGATGTACCTGCTACGTTCACTTACTTGGTCCATCCACAGACAAGTTGGCACCACGAGCAGCCAAACACGTGTTCGTTGGTTACTCCCGTACTCAGAAAGGATATGTCTGCTACTCTCCTACTACCCGCAAGGTGACAGTATCGGTTGATGTTACCTTCCGGGAAGATCAACCTTTCTTTTCCAACCAAAACCCCCCTCTTCCACCACCATCCGTACCTAGACCTGTAATCCCAGTCACTTCTCAACCAAACCTCCCTCCTCTCCCGGCTCCCACAGCCAACAAGCCTCCTCTTCTTCGTGTCTACACTCGTCGCCCTCCTCGCTCCGTCGCCCCAATGCAGTCGGCTTCGACCTCTGACACTCTGCTACCTGCTGATTCGGCACCGACATCCACCGCTCATCCCATGACGAACTATGTATCTTTACAACGCCCGTCCCCGCCACTACAAACCTTGGCTACTTTCCTGTCCTCTATTTCTATCCCTAACTCTGTGCAAGAGGCTCTCCCACATCCGGGCTGGCGGGCAGCCATGGACGACGAAATGACAGCTCTCTGGGCTAATCAGACATGAGATCTTGTTCCTCTCCCTCCAGGCCACACTACTGTTGGTTGCAAATGGGTCTTTGTAATCAAGCATGCTCCGGATGGGACAATTGACCGTCTTAAAGCCCGTCTTGTGGCTCGTGGCTTCACTCAACAACAAGGTCTCAACTATGAGGAAACGTTTTCTCCGGTGGCCAAGCTCAACACAGTTCGTGTCCTTCTCTCCGTGGCTGTGCATCATCAATGGCCACTCCATCAGTTGGATATAAAAATGCCTTTTTAAATGGCGACATACAAGAAACAATATACATGCAGCAACCTCCCGGGTTTGAGACCACGGGGGAGTCCCGAGTATGTCATCTTAAGAAATCCATCTATGGTCTCAAACAATCCTCCCGGGCATGGTTTGATAAGTTCAGTAAGGCTGTCCGGGAAGTTGGCTTTACTCGGAGCTCGGCAGACTTCTCTCTGTTCACTCGACATCGAACTACAGGCACGATTCTTCTGTTAGTATATGTCGATGTCATCCTAATCACATGCGATGATTCAAAGGGAATACAAGCGATCAAACAACATCTCAGTTCCGTCTTTCAAACCAAAGATCTGGGGAACCTTCGATACTTCCTTGGTCTTGAGATCGCGAGACGTCTTGATGGACTTGTCGTCTCTCAACAGAAGTATTGTCTCGATCTTCTTCAGGATGCTGACTACTCTGGATGCAAGCCAGTTAACACTCCTATGGATGTCAATCACAAGTTGTGTGCACATGCCTCAGATGATGATCTTGCTCTTCCGAATCCAGAATACTATCGACGGCTTGTTGGAAAGCTTATTTACTTGACAGTCACGAGACCAGACATATCCTTTGCAGTTGGGGTGGTCAGCCAGTTTATGCATTCTCCTCGGATATCTCATCTACAAGCTGTCGAGCGCATCATGAGATATCTAAAAACAGCCCCTGGTCAAGGGCTGGTATATTAAACCTCGTCTTCTACTCCAACATTGGTTGCATACTCAGATGCAGATTATGCGGGGTCCCTCGATGATCGGCGGTCTACCAGTGGTTTTTGTACTTACTTTCGAGGTCACCTGGTTACCTGACGTAGTAAGAAACAAGCTGTGGTTGCTCGATCTTCAGCTGAGGCAGAATACCGTTCGATGACATCAGTTGTTTCTGAACTCACATGGCTTGAAAGTCTCCTTGCTGATCTAGGAGTAAAACTTTCCTCACCTGCTATCTTACTATGTGACAGTCAAGCTGCTATACACATAGCTAAGAACCCAGTCTTCCACGAAAGAACGAAACATATTGAAGTGGACTGTCACTTCATTCGGGAGAAAGTTCAAATGAAGAAGATAGAATTAAAGCATGTTCCGGGTACTGACCAAGTTGCTGATATTCTCACCAAGGCCCTACCAAGTACCCTATTTTATCAATTCCTGTCCAAGCTGAGTGCTTATGACTTATACGCTCCAGCTTGCGGGGGAGTGTTAGAAAAGCCCATGTAAAGGCCCATATTGGAGCCCATGTAGCCTCTTATTGTTTAGTCCCACATCTTGTATTGAATTTATTTTCTCTTTCTCCCTCCTATATATATGTATTCATACTCTGTATTTATGTTAAGAGGAAATATATACAAGGTTTAGTATTTCTTTACATATATATATATTTATGAGATATGCAAATCCGATATTTAAAATATCTCCATGTCTCCGACATCTGACATTTTAATACTCAATCCGACGTGTCGCTGACATCCGATATTTACAACCTTGTTGCCATCATACAATCAACGGTTTGGGGCATGCTTATTGTGTTTTGCATGGTCCTTTCTTGTGTTCTATTACGCCTTTTTGTTGTAAAGTTTTTTAACTGGAGTGTTTTCTGCATAATTCTAGTGATTGCAAACTTGTTTAGTTATTCTCTCCATCCATTTTCTCGGTAAAATTTTCTCCTTAATTACCCTTGTATTTCTTATCCTTCGATTATTGTTAATAGTTAATTTCATTACATTTTCCCTAAACAGTACTGGTGGTTGCCTTGGAAAAGGTGGAAAGAAGCTCTGGAACGCTCCTGGGAAGTAGTATAGCTTCTATCCAGAAGAGTGCAGCTCCTGAAGTTAGTTTTTAAGGCTTGTATACTTTATATTTTCACTATTTTGTGAGGTAAAGTAACCTAATCAAGTGTCAATGTTTCTTTGTTCTTTTGATCACAGATGCTACTTGCATTGATGGATGAAGCTTATACTGGATCAACTATAGATGATCGTGCCGGTGGTTCTGGATCTGATGACAGCAACAGTATAGATGCAGCTGATCCCGTGTTTCTTGACCTTCTAAAAGATGAGAATGATGGGCTTGTTGTATGCCTCTTTCTTTGCAACAGTGTTTTGTGTTCCTCCGGATCTTTCCTTTATTAAAACACAATCTATTATGCCATTTAAGTAGAAAATCTTTAACATATATATATTGTTGTCACGGAAAGACGGATTGAAAAGTAAACTATCGATTGCATAAAAAGCAACTAGATTGCATAAAAAGCAACTAGATTTGCTATAAAACTGCCATAGTTATAGTTATTAATTTATTTGAACAAAGTACTAAACATTGGACCTTAGTCGTAAAACGTTAGAAATAGGTTGTTTGCAAGTTCCATATTCATTAAAACTTGAACAATCATCATAAGAACCGTCGTCGTCAGTTCCATATTTCATTAAAACTTGAACAATCATCATAAATCGATTTCATATCGACGTACGCTGATTGCCAATCGGCGAGCGAAAAGGGAGGAAATCAGCGCACGTCGTTTTCATATCGACGTACGCCGATAGGCGAATGTGAGATAGAGTGCACCAGCGAAGGAAGCATCCAAACTTCTATATAAACTCTTTGTATGGGGAATAATAGATCATCAAATCATAAAACTATTTTTACCAAAATAAACAATTCAATTTAATTACTTCTCAAATCCCAAATCTAATTCAAAGTCCGGTGTGTGAGAGCTCACACGTTTTTGTGGTCTATGGATTCTCCTTTCTTTCAACAGAATATATATGAGAGAAATTGTTTATATATTTAGACAAAGTAGTAGAATTAGCCAATTAGGCAATGTGAGACTATATGGCTTCATCCTTTCATGGAAGGATTTCCCTTCAAATATTTGAGTTGCCTCCAAATGGTTTTGTGTTTTTCCCATCAATTGATGTGGAATCCAAACACCAAACACCAAAACCATGAAGGCTGTATAAAATGTCAATGAAACAATTATTTCATAATAAGATTCTAATAATATATACAACATAAATTGTCTTAACATAGATGAATGTTCACAAAAGAGGATTAGATTGGAAAATAAGCTGTCATGTTGCAAATAAAACCGTCCTGGTTTTAGCATTACATTATAGTATATCAAATGGCGAACTTTGGACTTAAGGTTCAAAATATAAAAAATAGTTTGTTTCCTCAACATAACCTAAAGTAGTCATCCCAAGTTCTTCATCATCATGAATCAAAGTAGCTTCGAGTCCTTCGTTATTTTCAGCTCCCAATCATAATTTTCTTCAGTCTCTTCATTTTCATGTTTATTTTCATATTCATGTTCATTTTCAAATGTGTAGGCCTAGATTAAGATTACATTTTCTTTCCTTTATTTAGTTTGAAGATTCCAGTAGCTCTCCCAACTCTTCTTCACCAAACACTAACTGATCCCCTTCATTTACTTTTCATCCAATTTATTTGTTAACTACTGATTAGCAATATCTACATCATTTGTAGAGCATGGGGCAATAATGCCAGGATGGTTGTATTTTGAATCAAAGGTTAATTACGTAAAACAACTCATAGTCAACCCTTAAAATGAAAAATCTGAACAAAGTAAAAAATCAGGGAAAAACTGAACCATTAAAAATCTCTATATCTCATAATGCCAAATAACACACTACATGCGCTATTTTACCTTGTTACGCCTTATTTTGAGAATAGCGCGAGAGGGCACCTCACTCTATGATCTATATTACTTGCTATTTTGCATTGTTGACAAGTATGGCAATGTCACCCATGTTTCTCATTAATGCCATGAGAATCCTTATCATAACTATTGTGTGGTCAGCTTTGTCAATCCCCATTTTTAGTTTTACCACAAATTCATCTCCGCGTCTGTATTTCTACACAGCTTTAAGCAGTTAATACGCTATGATTTTAAATCTGATAGCAAGGTTGTGTGGAGCAGGTATTTTGATTAACATTTGAAAATGGTTCTTTTATTTTCAATAATCACAATAGATATCTATATTTCTAGCAAAGAAACTATATTTCTATCAGAAAAAAACTATGTTTCGAACAATGCAATCTCCGCTAGAGATCCATCCTAATCCCAATCAGTACCTGGAAATATAAGTAAGAAATGATTTTGCATCCTTTCGGTGGAATTATAATTAATACTTTTTTTAAAATATATTCAGGAACGACATTGGACATCACCTGGAATAACCGCAGCACTACAGGCTGCCAAAAATTCATCACATTCTCACAGGCTAAAAGAAGTTCTTAATATGACACCGAGGTTTCTTTCTCTGTATTTTGCAGTAGCATTACAAGATATCAATGATTGTATGTTCCTTGTCTTCAATGCATCTATAAGATGCAATTTGTTTTATCTATCTTATATTAAATCAGTAGTTAGTTTTTATAAATTATAAGGACGAGCATATATATTATTAAATGACTTTATCCTTTATTGCAGCATTGGTATGCGCCTTAATTCCGATTATTATGTCAAGAAATTCTACTATATTCCCAGACAAGGTTTTCTCTTTTGAGGTTGGTTAATTGAGTTGCAGTTGTACTGATCAATGTTTGAGTTCTAAATTGATTTTTTTTAATATAATTTGAACTTTATCAGTCCTCATTGCCTAAAGGATATTAGATGTAGTGCGACATGTTTTTATTTGTTCAGTTATTTTTTTCAATGATTAAAAATTGGAGCTGTAGACTAGCCTCAGTAACATTAAAATGTGATGTTATTGAGTGGGCTTTTACAAAAAAAAGTTGCTCTTATAATTTGACTGCCATGATTTTGTTTTGTAAACATTTTATTTTGTTTACTTTATAGGTACGCAAGAGACTTTCAGATTTCATACTAACTGCATTCCAGGGATCTCCACATTTTATAGCACTGCTGAAGGTACTACAACTTTAAATTGATGAGATGGAATGTTGCTCCAGGCATAGTGTTTTTATGTTAGGATAGACTTATGGCCGAAGGGGAGCCTTGGCACACCGGTTGAAGTGTTGCCATGTGACCTTTGAGGTCACGGGTTCGAGTCCTCGAAGCAGCCTCTTGCAAAAATGCATGGTAAGGTTTGCCTACATTTCACCCTTGTGGTGGGACCAAGCTTGTCAGGATCGCGAGCCGGATCGTAGGATCGCACGATCCTACGATCCGGGATGGTAAAACTGATCCGGATCGCTCACTGGATCGGTTTTGTTGGGATCGTGCGTAGGATCGCAGAATCGCGATCCTACAACGATTCTAGCGATCCCCGCTACGCGCCTATATTAAAAAATCTGCCTCTTTTATTTTTCAATCCCGACCAGCCCTAATCCCGTCTCCAGCGGCGTCGTCGTCTCCCGTCGTGCCTCACTGCGTTGTCGTCTCCCGTCGTCCTCCACTGCGTCGTCGTCCTCGTCGACCTCCCATCGCCGTCCTCCCGTCGCCGTCCTCCCGTCATCGTCTCCCGTCGTCTTCCACTGCGGCGTCGTCGTCTCCCGTAAGCAACAGCTTCCACGACCTCCACAGCTCCGACATCCACTGCCTCCACAGCTCCGGCCAGCAACAACTTCCACGACCTCCTCTTCCCTTCGTGCCTCACTGCGTTGTCCTCTCCCGCCTGTAAGTGACAACATTAGGTGTATGTAATACCTTTTCCAATCATCTATTCTCATCCAGTAGCTTCTTCTGCCATTCCTTTCCTGTATAGGCTCAAAAGAAATGACCCGTGAATGAAAGAGTTGGGACTACACATTCTGCCATTCCAGTTGATGTTCCCTGCCCTACAATACCCGTGAATAAGGATTGTGTATGCTACTAAATCAATATGCCTCAGTTAGTTTCTAATTTTGAGTTCATATTGTACATCCCCAACTAACTGTTAGTATATTTTGAGGTCATATTGTTCATCAACTTCATATTGTAAATCCCCAACTAACTGTTAGTAATGTAAATCCCCAACTAACTTCATATTGTACAACAACATGTGTTGCTAAACCCTTAGACTTTTCCACCTTTGTTAAACCCTTAGTATGTTTTAAATAAAACTTGTGTTGCTAAACCCTTAGTTTGTAGCTCCAACTCTATGTATTTGGGCCTATCCTTGTATACCTATTCTCCCACATAGTCTATTTATATTTTTATGCTTCCATAGCTTGTAACTCACTTGTATCCTGATGGCTTACTTGTGCTAGAAAAAGAGAAATGTCTGGTTCGGGTTCAGCTTCAAAGCCCACTACCACAAAGTCTCGCAAGAATGTTTTAAAGAAAAAAAGAATTTTTGAGGAAGTGGAGGATGAGGTTGAAGTTGGCTTGGGACAAACCAAAAAAACAAAAGGGAGGGAGTCAATGGATATATTTGTTAGAAAATGAAGTCAATCGACAATTAATCAGATTTTTAAAAAGGACGCGCCTGAGAAAGCATGTCAACAGATTGCTCGCTTTTTCTACACAAGTGCCATTCCCTTTAACCGTGTCAAGAACCCGGAGTTCATTAGCATGATTGAAGCAATAGGCCAACATGGCCCGGGAATGAAACCACCTTCCTATAATGATATTAGAGTAAAATATCTAAAACATGAAGTTGATAGAACTCTAGAATTACTAGAGGAGTACAAGGTGGAATGGCAAAAAGTTGGTTGTACGATTATGTTTGATGGATGGTCAGATAGGAGACAAGGAACTATATGCAACTTCCTGGTGAATAGCCCCAAAGGCACAGTGTTCTTATTATCGATAGATACTTCAGAAATTTCCAAAACTGCAAATAAAGTTTTTGAAATGTTAAATGAAGTTGTGGAAAAGGTTGGGGAAGGAAATGTTGTTTAGGTTGTGACAGATAATGCTTCAAATTACAAGGCTGCTGGTGAAATGTTGATGGAGAAGAGAAAACATTTATATTGGACACCGTGTGCCGCACATTGCATTGACTTGATTTTAGAAGATTTTGAGAAAAAAATTGATCTTCATAAATTAACAATTGCAAAGGGCAGAAAGATAACAACATACATATATTCAAGAACTCTTCTTCACACTTAGTTGCTTGACTTTATGAAGGGGAAATAGTTAATCCGACCTGCAGTTACTAGATTTGCAACAGCTTATTTGACATTGGGATGTCTTTCTTAAAATAAAGGTGGTTTGACGACGATGTTTATTTCTGCCAAATGGAAGTCCAGTCAATTTGCTGGTTCAAAGGAGGGGAAAGCTGTTCAAAGAATTGTTTTGAATTCAACTTGATTTTGGTCTCATGTTACATTATGCTTGAAGACAGCACTTCCGCTCATCAAAGTGCTCAGAATGGTTCATTCTAAGGGTCCTATGATGAGATTTATATATGAGCAAATGGACAGAGCGAAGGAGAAAATTCAATTAAATTTTGATAACACCAAGAAAAAGTAAGATGTTTAATAGTTTGTGTTTTCAATTTTCATCAATAATAAACTAATAGTTTGTGTACTTGTGTTGTAGATATGAGCCAATATGGGCCATCATTGATGATAGATGGTCAAGCCAACTGCATAGGCCATTGCATGCTGCAGCTTACTATTTGAACCCTCATTATCATTACAGCCCCTCCTTTAGAGCAGATGTAGAGGTAAAAATTGGGTTTTATACTTGCCTCCAGCGAATGATTCCTAATGAAAATGAAAGAACAAAAATAGACATTCAGATGGATGATTTCAAACATACTAGAGAATTATTTGGGCTAGACTCTGCAAAATCAACTAGAAACAAAAGAGCTCCAGGTTAAACATATTTGTTTAATGCTATTTTCAATTATCAAGCAATAAACATTTAATGTATTGTTATTTTCAGCTGACTGGTGGGATTCCTACGGAGATAACTGCCCAGAATTGAAAAAATTTGCAATCCGGGTTCTTAGTTTGACATGTAGCTCCTCTGGATGTGAACGCAACTGGAGTGCATTTGAGATGGTGAGATCTTCTAAACAAAAATATCCTAACATTTAACATTGAATATTTGATTGACTTCAATTTCAATGAAGCAGGTATGTTCTTATAATTTATATTTTTTCAAAATAGGTGCATTCGAAAAGAAGAAATCGATTGCATCAAAAGAAAATGAATGATCTAGTCTTTGTGATGTACAATATGAAGTTGATGGAACGACAAAATAAAAGAGATGTGCATCTAAAGGAGAAGTTTTTAAACTTTGAGGATATCCCTTCAGATGATGAATGAATCACCGAGAAGGAAGATCCCGTTCTTTCCCGTAAGGGCAATTGGTTGGGGATTCTTCAAAGTAGAGATGCCCAAGAAACCTATAGTGATGATAGTGCGGGAAGGAATGTTGAAGAATTCGTTGCAGCAGTAGCTGATGAATGTAAGTTTGATATTATTTAATTTGAAAATGCAAAATTATTCAATTATATTATGTATCATAATTAAACCCTTTTTTTTATTTTAGGTGGATTATATGATCTCACCATAAGGCACAGTGAACTTGATGCTGACGATTATATTAGTGAAGCTGAATGGGATGATGATCATAATGATAGTGGGGATGATGACGATGCAGGGAATGTAGAACTTGATGATGAGGACATGACAGATGTAGCTGCTAAAGATTTATATTAGTGATTTTGTATCGGTCCGACGAACATATGCTAAGGTTTTATATTAGGACATGGCTGATGTGAAGTTGTGAATTTTATGTTATTTTTGGGTTTAGTTGTTCATTAGTTTATTTTTGATATAAGTACTTAAATGTTTATTAGTTTTATAGTTTCTTATGTGTTAATTGTGTGTACTTGGATGATAAAAAAATTGTTTACATATTTTATGTCATAATTTATGATTTTTGTAGAATCTTACGATCCTCGATCCGATCCAACCAGAAAACGATCCTACCTGGGATCTCGATCCTGACAACCTTGGGTGGGACCCTTCCCCGGACCCTCGCTGCGCGGGGATGCCTTTGTGCACCAGGCTGCCCTTTTTTTATAGACTTATGGCTGACTCTGGTCCACTTGAAGTCAGGTCGGGTTTGGTTGTCTCTCCAGACCACCAAAGGTAGATAGCGGAGCAAATTAATGGAGTTCCTTTATGCATGTTGTATCTTTTTGCGAGTTTGTATATGTGATGGGCGACCATCTGGCGCAACTCGGCGCAAGGCGGACTCCACTTTCGTGTATTCTCGCAAACGAACTTGACCGAACCGGCGATCCGCCACCGCGGATGCGTCCGGCTCGTTGTTTAGATTTAGTTTCATATATAACATTATGTATTTTGAGTTTTATTTCATGTAGTTATGGGATCGGAACCGCCGACCAATCATAGTCGTCGATTTCAGTTGCCCTAATCTTGTTTTCTTATAAATAGATCTTTAGGGCTGCAGGAATTCTGATTGCTGAAATTTAGAGACTTGTCTTCCTCATTTCCGGTGATCCCCTCCGCGATGTCGACTCCGTGGAGCCCCTTGGTGACGACTCCTTGGGTAAGTATCCTCCTCCTCTTGTTCTCCTCCCTCCTCCACCAAACAACCACCTTCTCCTTTCCATCCCAGCCGCCAGCCTCCTGTCAAACCCACATCTGCCAACCTCCTGTCAAATCCCCAGCCGCCAGTGTGAAGACCCTATTTCCGGGCTTCCCAATAGATTTGAGGATCATCGCAGTTTCCAATAAAAGTCAAGTTGATCACAGAGTACAAAGGTAAAACACCACTTTATTCATATATTATTCATTTACAATGTACATAAGTAACTACACATAATACTGAATACAATAATCACAATCACAATAAGGATTAGTGATTCTATGTTTCTCCTGTGCTTCTCCAATGCCAACAAAGATCTTTACCCATACCTTCGCTAGTTCTTCAGGGGGAACTCTCTTGGGTGCGTTGGGAGAAGCTTCTGCTCCCTAAATATAGGTATCAACAAAGGATTAGTCATAAAAATATGACTAAGTGAGACAGGTATTTCCTGAAACAGTTATACATGCAAGGGAATGGATTTATAACAATATGCATACATTACAATAATCAATAATATTTGATTTGAACAATTCTTCTGAAACGCTCCATATAATTTAGATTACATAAATTGGGAAATACTTAGGTATGCAAACATGAATTGGCCACACCCCCGAAGGGCGTAATGGTAGGCTCACCCCTACTGGTAAATCCATCAGCAGATGCCTCTACATCATCGGATTCAAAGCCTTCATATTTCCCCATGCCGAATTTTATAATGATTTATATATTGAAATAAATATTTAAAAGGTCCCCTCAGAACTTTGTATCGCTATCTTTTACCCTCGCCCACATTTCTTTTATAGCGATTAATCATTGAGTTGAAACTCATATGCACAGGCAGTGGTTTTGA
Source organism: Dactylorhiza incarnata (assembly GCA_033032865.1). Taxonomy (NCBI): domain Eukaryota; kingdom Viridiplantae; phylum Streptophyta; class Magnoliopsida; order Asparagales; family Orchidaceae; genus Dactylorhiza; species Dactylorhiza incarnata. The sequence continues at coordinate 5,744,425 of JAWHQI010000066.1, forward strand.
AATAACAAGAAAATAATAACTCAAAAGTACTGAAACAATCATAATTTCAAGAAATAAAATACTCACAACCGTCTTTCCTTTTCCAGTATCCTTTCCTGCATTCTCGCCACGATTATCTTGAGACGCCATCCTCTTATTTCTCGGCCTCGGAAAATACTGAAATATTGCATACTTAAATGGGTTGCGTCTCTTGGATAACTCGTAACGTTAATGTTTAAAAGAATTTAAAAATCTGTCCAGAAAAATCGGAAAGACGAATGACTATAATAAACTCCGAAAATTTCGATTAAGCGATAAAAAAATCAGCCCACAACCTTAAAAGGACATAGCCTAACACAGAGGATTGAGAAACTGAAAACAGTAGACAGAAGGAGCCCAAAATAGTGCACTGCAAGGACCTTAAACAGCCATTAAACCTCACTCGAACCAGCCACTAACAACATTAGGAACTAACCAAACTAGTTACTAACAGCATAAATAAGAAGTAAATAAGAAGCTTACAGTGGAGAGGAGGAAGGAGTGCTGTGTAAGTAGAGGAGGTAGCAGCCCTAAACCAGAGGCAGCAGGAGAAGAGCAAAACCAGGGGCAGCAATAATCGGCAGCCCTAAATCAGCGGCAGAACCAGGGGCAGCAACAATCAGCAGCCCTAAATCAGCGGCAGAACCAGGCAGCAACAGAGAAGAGGAGTAGGGCTAAGAGGAAGAAGAAGAAGTCGAGAGGAAGAGAAAGCTGGGATCGGCAGAGCAGCTGTACGAGAACCGGCGCAGGAATGCAGAAAAGAGAGGGCTCGATGGGTCTTAAAAAGAAGTAGTAAGCGGTTTGACTGTTCATATGGAGACAGCAAACCACAAGCACCGTATAAACCCCAACTAGGTGCCATGCTAGAAATAAAAGCCAAGCCAGATTTCATAATGAATGATACATGTCAAGCCACCAACCAACTTTAAATTCCAGCACCCACAAGGTGCTAATAGCAGCCCACCAACATTTTAATGCAGCCCAAAGTATATAGCAGCCCATAATAAATGGCAGCCCACTCTTTGATTCAACCCAAAAATAAATACCAGCTCATTCAGCTATTGACAGCCCAATTTACATCAACTTAACAAAATTCGAACATAAAAACTTGAACAATAAAACTCGAACATCAACTTTAATGCAAAAAAAAATATAAAACGCGAATAAGTGTAACAAAAACAAATACATTTATACTGCCTTGGTTCATCATTGGGGAAAATAAAGAACGCAAAAACAAAACAAAAAAACTTTTATACGAAATTGAGGTCGTCACAGCCAGCCCCTGCCAAATCCCAGCCGCCAGCCCCTGTCTACACCCCGCCGCTGCCCGACCTTATCAAGCCCCAGCCGCCAGCCCCCCTCCTGTCAATCCCCAGCCGCCAGCCCCTCTCAGCCATCTACCGCCGCCCATCCCTGCCCCTAACCAGCCGCACGCCGCCAACCCCCATCAACACCCTGCCGATAGCCTCCCTAACAACAGCCCACAACGGCCCCAGCCCCGCCCGATTCCCTGCCCCGGCAAAAGTCAGATCTGTCCAGATCTAGACAGGACAGTCCAGATCTGGCCCCATACCACCCAATCCAGCCCCATAACACTCCATACTCGCAGCCTACACCCCCTCTTCCGTGGAGCCACCTTCCCCTTACCCGATCTAATCTGCCACCACCCGGAAAACCCCATCTCTTCTCCAACGTTCAGATTTGTTTTAAAGTTACTGCAACCCTAATTTATTTTCAGATTTTGTGTTGTGCTTTGTATTGATCGAAGGTGTTGAAACTTTGTTACGTTGTGGTTATCTAGTGCTTGATTGGAATTAAAAGCTTATAATTATTTGTCTCGTGAGATCTCTAACTGCAGGACGGATTGAATCGCCGCGTGCTTTTCTTTTGGCCCTCCGTGTGGAGGAACGCCATGCCTTAAGACTAAAAGAAAATTGTTGTTTTTCGTTTACTAATTGAAACTTGTTGTCTTATATTATTCAATTGCTAATATTAATTCGCGCGCCTAACTATATGTGTTGTTGCCAAGGTTGTCAGGATCGAGATCCCAGGTAGGATCGTTTTCTGGTTGGATCAGATCGAATCGTGGGATCGGATCGAGGATCGTAAGATTCTACAAAAATCATATATTATGACATAAAATATGTAAACAAATTTTTTATCATCCAAGTACACACAATTAACACATAAGAAACTATAAAACTAATAAACATTTAAGTACTTATATCAAAAATAAACTAATGAACAACTAAACCCAAAAATAACATAAAGTTCACAACTTCACATCAGTTATGTCCTAATATAAATTCTTAGCATATGTTCGTCAGACCGATACAAAACCACTAATATAAATCTTTAACAGCTACATCTGCCATGTCCTCATCATCAAGTTCTACATTCCCTGCATCGTCATCATCCCCACTATCATTATGATCATCATCCCATTCAGCTTCACTAATATAATCGTCAGCATCAAGTTCATTGCGCCTTATGGTGAGATCATATACTCCACCTAAAAAAATAAGGGTTTAATTATGATACATAATATAGTTGAATAATTTTGCATTTTCAAATTAAATAATATCAAACTTACATTCATCAGCTACTGCTGCAACGGATTCTTCAACATTCCTTCTCGCACTATCATCACTATAGGTTTCTTGGGCATCTCTACTTTGAAGAATCCCCAACCAATTGCCCTTACGGGGAAGAACGGGATCTTCCTTCTCGGTGATCCATTCATCATCCGAAGGGATATCCTCAAAGTTTAAAAACTTCTCCTTTAGATACGCATCTCTTTTATCTTGTCGTTCCATCAACTTCATATTGTACATCACAAAGACTAGATCATTCATTTTCTTTTGATGCAATCGATTTCTTCTTTTCGAATGCACCTATTTTGAAAAAATATAAATTATAAGAACATACATGCTTCATTGAAATTGAAGTCAGTCAAATATTCAATGTTAAATGTTAGGATATTTTCGTTTAGAATATCTCACCATCTCAAATGCACTCCAGTTGCGTTCATATCCAGAGGAGCTACATGTTAAACTAAGAAACCGGATTGCAAATCTTTTCAATTCTGGTCAGTTATCTCCGTAGGAATCCCATGTTTATTGCTTGATAATTGAAAATATCATTAAACAAATATGTTTAACATGGAGCTCTTTTGTTTTTAGTTGATTTTGCAAAGTCTAGCCCAAATAATCCTCTAGCATGTTTGAAATCATCCATCTGAATGTCTATTTTTGTTCTTTCATCTTCATTAGTCATTCGCTGGAGGCAAGTATAAAACCCAATTTTTACCTCTGCATCTGCTCTAAAGGAGGGGCTGTAATGATAATGAGGGTTCAAATAGTAAGCTGCAACATGCAATGGCCTATGCAGTTGGCTTGACCATCTAACATCAATGATGGCCCATATTGGCTCATGTCTACAACACAAGTACACAAACTATTAGTTTATTATTGATGAAAATTGAAAACACAAACTATTAAACTCCTTACTTTTTCTTGGTGTTATCAAAATTTAATTGAATTTTCTCCTTCGCTCTGTCCATTTGCTCATATATGAATCCCATCATAGGACCCTCAGAATCAACCATTCTGAGCACTTTGATGAGCGGAAGTGCTGCCTTCAAGCATAATGTAACATGAGACCAAAATCAAGTTGAATTCAAAACAATTCTTTGAACAGCTTTCCCCTCCTTTGAACCAGCAAATTGACTGGACTTCCATTTGGCAGAAGTAAACATCGTCATCAAACCACCTTTATTTTCAGAAAGACATCCGAATGTCAAATAAGCTGTTGCAAATCTAGTAACTGCAGGTCGGATTAACTCTTTCCCCTTCGTAAAGTCAAGCAACCAAGTGTGAAGAAGAGTTCTTGAATATATGTATGTTGTTATCTTTCTGCCCTTTGCAATTGTTAATTTATGAAGATCAATTTTTTTCTCAAAATCTTCTAAAATCAAGTCAATGCAATGTGCGGCACACGGTGTCCAATATAAATGTTTTCTCTTCTCCATCAACATTTCACCAGCAGCCTTGTATTTTGAAGTATTATCTGTCACAACCTGAACAACATTTCCTTCCCCAACTTTTTCCACAACTTCATCTAACATTTCAAAAACTTTATTTGCAGTTTTGGAAATTTCTGAAGTATCTATCGATGATAAGAACATTGTGCCTTTGGGGTTATTCACCAGGAAGTTGCATATCGTTCTTCGTCTCCTATCTGACCATCCATCAGACATAATCGTACAACCAACTTTTTGCCATTCCACCTTGTACTCCTCTAGTAATTCTAGAGTTCTATCAACTTCCTGTTTTAGATATTTTACTCTAATATCATTATGGGAAGGTGGTTTCATTCCCGGGCCATGTTGGCCTATTGCTTCAACCATGCTAATGAACTCCGGGTTCTTGACACAGTTAAAGGGAATGACACTTGTATAGAAAAAGCGAGCAATCTGTTGACATGCTTTCTCACGCGCGTCCTTTTTGTAAATCTGATTAATTGTCGATTGACTTGATTTTCTAACAAATATATCCATTGACTCCCTCCCTTTTGTTTTTTTGGTTTGTTCCAAGCCAACTTCGACCTCATCCTCCACTCCTCAAAATTTCTTTTTTTCTTTAAAGCATTCTTGCGAGACTTTGTGGTAGTGGGCTTTGAAGTTGAACCTGAACCAGACATCTCTCTTTTTCTGGCACAAGTAAGCCATCAGGATACAAGTGAGCTACAAGCCATGGAAGCATAAAAATATAAATAGACTATGTATGTATACAAGGATAGGCCCAAATACATAGAGTTGGAGCTACAAACTAAGGGTTTAGCAACACAAGTTTTATTTAAAACATACTAAGATTTTAACAAAGGTGGAAAAGTCTAAGGGTTTAGCAACACATGTTGTTGTACAATATGAAGTTAGTTGGGGATTTACATTACTAACAGTTAGTTGGGGATTTACAATACTAACAGTTAGTTGGGGATTTACAATATGAAGTTGATGAACAATATGAACTCAAAATATACTAACAGTTAGTTGGGGATGTACAATATGAACTCAAAATTAGAAACTAACTGAGACATATTGATTTAGTAGCATACTCAATCCTTATTCACGGGTATTGTAGGGCAGGGAACATCAACTGGAATGGCAAAATGTGTAGTCCCAACTCTTTCATTCACGGGTCATTTCTTTTGAGCCTATACAGGAAAGGAATGGCAGAAGAAGCTACTGGATGAGAATAGATGATTGGAAAAGGTATTACATGCACCTAATGTTGTCACTTACAGACGGGAGATGACAACGCAGTGAGGCATGACGGGAAGAGGAGGTCGTGGAAGCTGTTGCTGGCCGGAGCTGTGGAGGCAGTGGATGTCGGAGCTGTGGAGGTCGTGGAAGCTGTTGCTGACGGGAGACGCCGCCGCCGCAGTGGACGACGACGGGAGACGATGACGGGAGGACGACGACGGGAGGTTGACGAGGACGACGACACAGTGGAGGACGACGGGAGACGAAAATGCAGTGAGGCGCGACGGGAGACGACGACGCCGCTGGAGACGGGATTAGGGCTGGTCGGGATTGAAAAATAAAAGAGGCAGATTTTTTAATATAGGCGCGTAGCGGGGATCACTAGAATCATTGTAGGATCGCGATTCTGCGATCCTACGACTTAGGATCGCGATCCTATGCACGATCCCAACAAAACCGATCCAGTGAGCGATCCGGATCGGTTTTACCATTCCGGATCGTAGGATCGTGCGATCCTACGATCCGGCTCGCGATCCTGACAAGCTTGGTTGTTGCATTTAATCATTAAAGTATTGCGAGTTCACCGTCACCTTTCACTAGTGTGCATTTAGGAATCCACCCCACAACCTACCTACATCAATATGTTTTATTGTCTTCTTAGTTACAAGATGGAGGACTATAAATAAGTTAAGTGAAACTATTTTGTGTATACAAATTTAATTAAGTAGTGGGGTTGAACTGTACGATTCGATTGTTTTCCAACTCCTCGCGCTTCTACCTCGTTCCCATCTCTGTTCTCCTTTGTTGCAAGCACTAGCTAGTAGCTCCCCATCAAAAGGCTTGCTAACATTGGTCCAACCCTACCGTTTCAAATCGGCTATTCGCGCCAACGCAAGTCGTTCCACAACGTCTTCAACGCACACTGCATACCCACGCCACAAAACCTGTCAATTGTTGTTGCTCAACTGCAGTTCTGTCACCACCAGTGAACTCGACCCCGAGGTCGTTTCTTCTCAATTCCATGCCTGACAACAACTCTCCGTCTGTCGTTCATGGATTTCAACATCGTTCTCTTGTTGTCTCATATTTGGATGATGATCCATCCAATTGGCCCCCCATTTCATTTAATCATGCATCAAGCTTTTTGTTCAGTCCATGCTAATGTTCGATCATATCTTGCAAATTTGATGGATCGACTTCTCTATTTGAAGCAGAGTTCCGGTTGCCTATATCGAACTCTAATTACCTCTACCCGGTCGTTGCATGACGCAGTTATGGATTTATTTTGGAGGAGGGGTAAGGGGGATGACGAGGTCGTCAAGGATACAAGCTAATTGTGCTTATTAGAAGGGGGAAGTGGGGAGGACCTTTGCTTAACCCTAACCCTAGAAGGAGGAGAGAAAGAAAGAACTAGAGAGAGGATGAGAGAACTTTGATTAAAACACTAAATTACGATATTAAATCATATATGCAATAACTGATAATGGATAACTGGTTGTGTGAGACCATAACATTTTATCCGTTCTTAAAATCGAGCTTTCACTCAAGCTCGAACGAGGCTGTGACAGTTTGATCATCTGGTTCTTTGATTTCTTACCTGAACAACTCATTGTAGTTTGTCGCCTGAGCGGAGACTGCATCGAGAGACAAGCTTTCATTGTATTCACTGATGATGCAAAATATGATGATGATGTTGGGGGCCATTGCTTGCGGAAAGACAAAATCAACAAACCCTGATGGTGGAGGCTAGGTGCCCGATGACTATGGACTGTAGGGATATGGCGTGGCAAAGGCACTTGAAATGGGGAGACTGCCGACAATAGTGAATGGAGAATGACCGGCAAGACAAGTGGCGTAGAGCTCGAAACTGGTGGATTCTGTGGCTGTTATCTGGGCAAGGGTGCACAGTGGTTGTTGACTAATGAACCTACGAGATGGGAACTGTGATGGTCAGGAGAGGTGGTTCCAGCTGAGTAGCAATTGCCTGACTTGATATCATCATTGCTGGAGAGATTATGGATGTTTATAGAGCTGCAGAGTTGTCTTGATGCACTAGCATAGTGGTGTTAACACCCTACGATGGCGACGCGCGCTAATGCGCATTGCAAATTTCGAAGGAAATGCTACGACAATGTTCCGGTCGCAAGTAAAAAAGTGTATGAGTTAAGATATCGTTTGCATAAGGAAGACGAAGCGGAAGTTCCACAACTATAATGCCATTAATTATTTGAGCAAATTAAAAAGTGGTTTTGTTTGCATTTACGAACATTAACTAAAAACTAAAGAAAGAAGAGAGAACCATTCATCCAATCATCACCAATCTGAAGCAAGGAGACCAAAACACTAACATTAACATGAATTGACATGAAAGCGCATGATTTCACAATACAAGATATTAAAGAAAACTTACAACCATATATAATGATAGAGAACCCTTGAACTTCCAAAGTTTTGGCCGAGGGGGGATGAAAATACAGAGGGAGAAGAGAGGTTATTCCTCGAGTATGAAGGGAATATCCACATGTTGTCAATCAGACTTCTCTCCAATCCTTGGCTGACGTCCGAGGTCGAGGAGGAGCTATCACCAACCTCCCAATGTTATCCGTCTTCTCTCCAAGTGCTCCTAAGTTTTGGCTGAGGGGGAATGAAAATACAGAGGGAGAAGAGAGGTTATTCCTCGGGTATGAAGGGAATAACCACGGGTTGTCAATCCGAGTTCTCTCCAATCCTTGGCTGACGTCTGAGGTCGATGAGGAATTGTCCCCAACCTCCTAATGTTACCTGTTTTCTCTCCAAGTACTCTCGCCTCCACGTTCTCTTCCTTGTCCATCTTGCCCTTTGAAATCCTTGGAGAACTCTCCTTGTAGCCCTAGAACCTGGAAGAACGGTTGGAAAAACTCCTGTTCAGAATAAAATGTCCGCCCTTTGAAATGACCTAAAATAGGAGTTTATATGCAGCAGAATTTGGTCGCGCACAGATGGGCCCACAGTCGTGCGCGGTCTATGAAAAATTGCAGGAAAAATCTGTGGTGATAAAAAAGCAGGATGGCGGGGTGTCAGACTGTCAGGATAAAGTGCACAGTTGTGTACCCTGAGGCGCACGGTCGTGCACCCTGAGGCGCACGGTCGTGCACCCTGAGGCGCACGGTCGTGCCACTATGTGCACATCACCCTACCATCAAGAATTGGATATATGCACCCGCACACGACCGTGCGCCAAGGAGCACACGAGCAGGAGGCAGGACTCAGATTTATGTGCCAAAATTGGATTTGTTGATTTGTTCGCGCACGGTCGTGCGCAAAGGGCACACGGTCATGCTCTTGGCCAGTCGACGCACAACCCTAAACCCTAAAACCCTAAACCTCCTAATTTATGGATCGAAATTGGATTTAGGGTTTACCGTGCGCAAAGGGCACACCGTCATGCGCTTGTCCAGTCGACGCACAACCCTAAACCCTAAAACCCTAAACCCTAAACCCTAAGCCCTAAACCCTAAACCCTAAGCCCTAAACTCTAAAAACCCTAAACCATAAAACCATAAACCCCTAAACCCTAAACCTTAAACCCTTACATAGACTAACATACGCATGCGTTTGATTCAACACTACAACCGCTGACACTTGGGCAATGTCGTGGAGCTCCGGATTCCACGTGCCTCTCAGCGATGGATGACGCGTTCGCACGGCGGGACTTTGCGTTGGACTTTCCCTAACCATCGGCTCGTACTCGGGCAAAGCATCTTTATGATAGCAAAAATGATCCTTTTTTATTACATATCAGTATATTTGCAACAATTTCAAAGAAAGATTCTCATATGCACTGAGGAGCATAAACTGCATTTTATTGATTAGGGAAGCTCTGAACTAGGACGCTTTTAATTAAATTTGTGCAGCTTTTTTAATGGGATTTACATTTGTATATATATTTACTTTTTGTTTCCTTTTTCTTTGCAGAAACCTATTGTTGACAGGTTAGGTGAAGCTTACGATAGTCCCATTAAGGCAAGAAAATATCCTCTCTTTTTTTCCAAGAATTAAAGTTCCACAAGTGAGACTAATTTATCTATCCTTTATTTTTGTCGAATTTTGATAGGAATTCCTATCATTTTCCCATATTTCCTAAAAAAACTGCCCTGGTTGACGAACTTGTAATTTGTGCAGACAGAGTTGGCCTTAAATTTATGTTGGGCGATTGGAGAGCATGGAGGTGGAGGAGCTTCCCACAATGATGTTGCTCAGGAGCTCTTCGAGAGCTTAGAATTACTTTTATATGAGAATCTTTCATCCAGGTTAGTTTAAGACTTGAAACCAGGATCAACCATTTGTTCACATTATGGCCAGAAGTCGAAGTTAATGCATTTAGTACTTTTTATAAGTTACATGACACCATATTAAATTATGCCCTTATTCTTGAAATTTGCATTAAAAAAGGTTAGGACCGAGTTTTAATTGTGGCTAGTAAATCGCTTTCAGTTATTTACTTTTTTTACATTTAATAATTGTAGAACAGCAGTAAATGAGATACTGGGTTTTATTGTGAGATGATGAGCTAGAATATTGATTTTATTTATAATAAGGAATAATTACAAAAAAAATCCTGAGAGTTTGCATAATTACATGGACCTCCCTTCTACTTTTTTAAAATTACAAGTCCTCTATAAGATTACATTGTTAAAATGCATGTGCAATAAGAAAAACCCATGGATAATTGTAAGAAATAGAGGGGAGGTTTCTGTAATTATGCTAAGTTGGATGGGAAGTCCTAGTACATGACCATTTATAATGATACTAAACTAATGAAAAGTAACTGTGTGGCTAGATAACTATCAAACACAAGAAGTGAGTTCATTGAATAAATAAATATTTCATTTTAATGATAAATTTCTTACTCCTTTCAACATTTTTATGCTACAGCCGTTTGGGCTTAAGCCAAGAATCAGGTGTTGAATCCAATGGAGTTAATTCTATAAGATCTTCACAAGTTAGGCTCCTAAGCTTTGTCATAACTGCTATCGCAAAGCTTGCCACGTGCCATACAAAATTGCTTCCAAGGGCTCGAGTTGCTCTAGCAAAGGTATTTGATCATTGTTATTGTTACAAATCCTACATCAATAAAGCCCATGTATTTAGGCCCAGGAAACCTCTCTCCTCTAGCTCCTCCTTTAGTCCCACATCTTGAGCTTGTAGTTAGCTCTCTCTCTCTCTCTATAAAAGGAGACCCTTTGTACAATGTAATATAATTTTTATGATAATAATAAAATATTGACCCTTTTTATTCTCAATTTCCACATGGTATCAGAGCCATCTGATCCAATCGGCCTGATTTCACCCGATTGAGCCTCTGCTCTAGCGGCTTAGGGCTATTTTGTTTGCTGTCTGCGACCTCCCACAGTATGACCACGTAATGCTCACGGTTATGGTTGCGTTCTCTCACCGTCTGCGGTGGGCTCTGCCCCCTTCTTCCTTTTATTGACTCGGTTTGTGAGTCCCGCCTGCCTCTTCTAGCCGTAACTGCGTCGTGACCGTAGCGTGTCCGCCTGCTTCTTTATGATGTTGTAGCTTCGTGACCGCAACCCTGTCGCAGCATCGTGTCCGCTTCGTTGTATCCGCCTAAGTGGTGATCACCGCGCCCGGTCTTCTCCGCTCCACACGGTTGCTTCTTCCTTAGGCCGCAGTACCCATTGTGCCCACCTCTGTGCGGTATCTTCCTATGTTCGCAGAGCTCACTATGACCGCTTCCAGCACGCGCCCTCTGCTTCCTGCAAGGCTGACAGAGCATGTTGTGTGCATCTTCCTTGTGGCTTCTTGGCAGTGCCCGTTGTGCCCGATTCCAGCACGTGCCCGTCGTGCCCGATTCCAGCACGTGGTCGTTGTGCCCGATTCCAGCACGTGGCCGTCGTGCCCGATTCTACCACATGCCCGCCTCCCCGTATCCGTCGTGATTGCCGAGCCCGCTGAGACCTCCTGTGACCGCAACTCCTTTTGTCTGCATAGCTCCTTTGTCCTCTGCTTCACATGCGACCTGTGCGACCGCCACTACTGCTGTCCACGCGGAATTGTCCGCTCGACAGTTGTTGTCCACCAGAAAATGTTGTCCGCCGGTCTCCGTGTTTGTCGATCCATGGTTGTTGTTTGCTCGCGGCTGCTCGCTCTTGCTCGTCTTTTTGCCTTGCGTTTCCAGCTGTTTTCACTGCTCGTCTCGCTTGTTGCTCTTCATCGATTCATTGCTCCTGCTTGCCAAGCTCGCACGCGCTCTTTGTCGGTTGCTGCCCCTCTTCCTGAGTTCACCGCTTCTTGCTGTTTGTGCTCGCTGTCACCCATCATGGGACCTCCTATCCACCACCCTCAAGCTCCCCTTCTAGTTCCCGTGCTGACATCGACGTCTTGTTGGATGAACTCCGACGACTGTGAGATCTTCTTACACGCACCCACGGCCTCGTGGCCTCTTCCTCCCATGTCGGCTTATCTTCTCTTCCTCTTGGATTGTGGACTCCGAGGCTACCAATCACGTTTCTTCACAACCGCCCTCTCGGTACACGGATACTGCTACTCCCAAGTTTATCACCGGTGCGAATGACGATACCACCCCTGTTTGCGGTTGCGGCGATGTTGTTGTGTCTCCGTCTATTTCTCTTCGTTCTATTCTTTATGTCCCCGACTCTAAATTTAACCTACTCTCCGCTAGTCATCTTACTCAAAACCATGACTGTTCCATAACTTTTACCTCGTCTTCTTTTGTGGTGCAGGATCGACATATGCGGCGTCTCATTGGTACCGGCCGACTGTCAAATGGGCTTTACACTTTGGACCTTCTCCGTTCTATCATCGTTTACTTTCGTTGACTGACCTCGTCGCCTTGGCCATGCCCCTCTTCCTATCCTCTGAAAAGTTCTTCCTGATTTTTCGTTTTGTGAAACTTGCATTTACGGCAAACAACATCACTCTACCTTACCCTAGTTGTCTCGGAGCTCTACTCCCTTTGACTTGGTTCACTCAGATATTTGGAGCCCGTATAAAACTACCAGTTTGTCCGGCTATCTGTATTTTTTGACCTGTATTGATGATCATTCTCGCGTTACCTGGTTGTACTTACTGTGTGATCGCTCTAAGTTGTTGCGATGCTTCCGCTCCTTCATTGCTGAAACTCGTACTCAATTCTCGAGCACCATTAAAATTCTTTGCACTGATAATGCTCGTGAATATTCCAATCGAGAATTTTAGGACACCTGCAATCTCTTTGGCATTCTCCATCAAACATCTTGTGCCTATACACCACAACAAAATGGTGTCACCGAGTGGAAGAGCCACCATCTTCTGGAGGTTGTTCGCTCTCTTATGTTCCAAATGCATGTTCCAACGCAGTATTGCCACTTTGATGTTTCCACCGCATGTTATTTAATTAATCGCATGTCATCGACCGTCCTTAGCTTTGCTACGCCCTTCTCCATTTTGTTTCCTTCCACACCTCCCTTCAGCCTCCTTCCTCGGATTTTTGGGTGACCTATTTTGTCCATCATCTCAGACCTCCTGTCGATAAGTTGGCTTCTCGTGCTACCAAGTACATATTTGTTGGGTACTCTCGTACACAGAAAGGTTATGTGTGTCACTCTCCCACTACTGGGAAAACGATCACCTCTGCGAATGTTACCTTCTTTGAGGATCAACCATTCTCTCCCACGTTCGTCTGTTCCCACTCACACTTTTCCTCCCTTGCTTCCTACACCTCCCGTGCTCCTCTCTCCTCCTCTACAAGTGTACACTCGCCGTTGTCCTCGGGCTGATGCCCTGCGACCGTTGCCGTCTACTGATGTTGCTCCCCGGACCGTTGATCCTCCTACGTCTCTCTCCTAAGATGTGATTTCTTCTACTGCTCACCCTCTCTCTAATTATGTATCCTTGCACTGCCTCTCGTCTCCCCTTCGCAGGTTTGCGATGTCTTTGTCCTCTATTTTCACCCCGTCTTCTGTGCAGGTGACTCTTAAGCATCCGAGATGGCAAGCGGAAATGGATGAGGAAATGACAGCTCTATGGGCCAATCACACATGGGACCTTGTTCCTTTTCCTCCGAATCAACATACAGTGTGTTGCAAGTGGGTATTCACTGTGAAGCATCATTCGGATGAGACTGTTGACCGCCTCAAGGCTCGTCTTGTTACCAGAGGTTTTACTCAACAACATGACTTTGATTATGAAGAGTCCTTTTCTCCGGTCGCAAAACTCGGCATCATTCGGGTCTTTCTTTCCCTTGCCGTTCATCGTCCTTGGCCGCTCCATCAGCTTGACATTAAAAACGCCTTCCTTAATGGCGACCTCCTGGAGACTGTGTACACGTAGCAACCTCCTGGTTATATAACCACAAGGGAGTCCCTTGTCTGCCACATGAAGAAATCACTATATGGCCTCAAACAGTCTCCACGGGCATAGTTTGTGAAGTTTAGTCAGGTAGTTCGTGAGGTTGGTTTCACCCGAAGCTCGACAGACTTTTCCCTATTTATTCGACAACGTCCATCTGACACAGTGATTCTTTTAGTCTATGTTAATGACATCCTTGTTACTGGAGATGATCTTCCCGGCATCACCCAAATCAAGCAACATCTTGCCTCTCATTTTCAAACTAAGGATTTGGGACGACTCCGCTACTTCTTGGGAATTAAGGTAGTCAGACTACCCGGTGGTCTTTTCTTGTCACAACGGAAATATTGTCTCGATCTACTTAATGTTGCAGACTACTCTGGTTGTAAGCCTGTGGATACACCTGTGGATGCCAATCACAAGCTCTGTGCTTATGGTTCGGACTCTGATCAACTTCTTCCTAATCCGGAGTATTATCTCTGCCTTGTTGGCAAGCTAATCTACCTTATTGTCACATGATCGGACATTTCCTTTGCGGTCGGTGTGGTTAGTCGCTTCATGCATGCTCCTCGGACCTCTTATCTTCAGGCAATTGAACATATTCTTCTATACTTGGAAGAATGCTCCGGGACAAAGTCTGGTGTATAAGCCTTCTACTTCTCTGTCTCTCATTGCATATTGTGATGCTGACTATGCTGGGGCCCTCAACGATCGTCGGCTACAAGCGGCTACTGCACATATTTTGGCGGGAACTTGGTTACCTGACAGAGCAAAAAACAAACTGTGGTTGCTCAGTCTTCAACTGAAGCGGAGTATCGTTCCACGGTTGTCGTTGTCTTTGAACTTACATGGATAGAAAATCTCCTCAATGATTTAGGTGTCAAACTTTCATCCCCAACTGTTTTTTTTGTGATAGTCAAGTTGTTATTCATATCGCCGAGAACCCTGTTTTTCATGAGCGAACAAAACACATCGAAGTTGATTGTCATTTTGTTCGGGAAGAAGTTCAGCTTCAGAAACTGATTCTACGACATGTGCGGGCCGCTGATCAATTCTCCGATATTCTTATTGATGCCTTGTCTTACCCACTATATTAGCAATTCCTCTCCAAGCTTGACACTTACAACTTGTACTCTCCAGCTTGCGGGGGAGTGTTACAAATTCTAAATAAATAAAGCCCATGTATTTAGGCCCATAAGACCTCTCTCCTCCAGCTCCTCCTTTAGTTCCACATCTTGAGCTTGTAGTTAGCTCTCTCTCTCTCTTTCTATAAAAGGAGACCCGTTGTACAATGTAATTTAATTTTTACGAAAATAATAAAATATCGACCCTTTTAGTGATTATGTTTGGAAATTATTAACTGGAGCAGTTCTGGAATTTGATGATGTCAGGTTGCTCGGTCCCGTGGAATAGGCAAGAGAGTGTGGCAGCGAGCTTGTGACTATTTGGGATTGTTGAATGAACCTGCAATTAGTTTATCTATTTTGGGCCCTTCAACAGGGAATGTTCAGAGTCCTGGTACTGTTAATTGGAGCGAAGGTGGTTCTAAGATGGTATCTCATATTCCGTTTTATATTCTTGCTGAACAAGAAGGTACAACTATCTTACTGTGTCCTTTATCGTATTTTTAAAGTAAATTCTGACCTGAAATTTTAGGGTAGGTTTGGTTTGAAGTAAGTGGAGGGAGAAAATTCATTTTAATTCATCATTTCATTTTTGGTGGTTGGTTCCTAACGTGCAATTGTATTTACCTAATAAATGCGGAAAATGCATTTTTATTTACAACTTCCTACCTAACCCTTGTAAAAATAATGAATAAAAATCAATAGTGTCATTGTTGTAATTCACATGTCCCTTCATAAATGGATAAAAATTAAATCTATCATCAATCATATAAAAAATTAAATTATTTTCTTGCTAACGCTATGTTTGGTTTCAAGGATCTGGACGAGAGGAAATGTGAAAGAGAATGGAGTCAAAATTGTTGGATATTTGTATATGCATATTTACTTCAAGACTATGGTTAATACCTAAGGTCTGTTGGTTTCTATGGAAGAAAAATATTATCTGCTGTAAGGCATGTTAACATGGTTTCATATTAGGTTTCAACTTAGGCACGGGCTTTCTCAGTTCAGCAAAACTCTTCTTCACTGTCGATCATCATCATTTTGTCTCCTGCATCCTAGAGTAGTTCTCGTCTATAACTTTGAAGCCCCCCTGCAGCTCCCATCCTCATTCGATAACGACACTGCTTCTCTAACCTTTGTCAAGTGAAGAACGACATTGCTCACTAATGAACTAATTGCAGAGATGGCTCTACTCGAGATGAATAGATCGTAGTCGAGCATAGGAGAACATATCTCTCGCCTTCATCTTCTTTTTCTAGTCGCAAATCAATATGATCACAAAGATTTGCTCTCCATCTGATTGTCTCTTTTCTGTCAACTTTCCCATCCCTTCAACTGCAGAAATTGCAGCTTTGGCATTTGCAATTGCCTCAATCGCCGAGCAAATGTTGCAACTCCCATGAAATCCTCCCCATGCTTGTTGATGTTTGTCTTCTCATATGGCGAAGAGCAATTGCACAAGGTCGGCGCCGATCATCACTTACAGTCGACCTCTTCTTCCTACCATCTCGAGTTATTTGAGCCACTTCTATGATGACTTCTTTTGGACAATGCGCTGGATGCGACATCGCAAGTGCTCATTACAGCAGGATATGACACCATAGAAATACACTACAATCATGATTTGCCATTTGAGAACTCATATCACTCCACTATTGCAGCATTTGCTCCTTGTCATGGCCCACCATATTTGACCTGCATCTGACAATTTTTATGCGAGAAGATTCTAGAGAAATCTAGAGTCTTGGAGATTCTTGTACTTAAGAGAATGCATGAAAATCATAGAGAATTTTAGGATGGTCTCATGGGAACATACTAGAGTAACTTGGAGGATTCATGAGTATTGTAAATACAAGAGATGTATAAAATAATCTAGAATAAGAGACATTCTAGATCCTTCTATACTTTGGAGGGAAGATTCATTGTGACCTATAAAATGGGAAGATCCCTCATTTGTAAACATCCAAGTTTTGGACAAGCAATAGAGGTCTTTGAATTCTCTTCACTTGTGAGCTTTTTCTTGAGTTGTTTCTTTACTCTTCATTTCATCACCAACAAGTTCTTGCAGGAGGCTGACTTTGCAGGACTACGCAGGGTGGCAAAGAGGAGTTAAGGCCGCACGGGTGTTTGCGAGGAGACAAGTCTTTGACATCCTGCTCCCTTCAGTATTAGACTCCTCAAGACGTGAAGGCAACCCTTCCTAGTCGTAAGCCCCTTAAAGCCGCCCAATGTTCTCCCTGAGTGGAAAATTTTGACCCGCTTGCCGCCGGTGAGGGCAGTCGGTGTGCTAAAGTGGCCAGCCACCGCGATCATTGAATCACTCGACGTGCGCCGCATGCCGCTCAACATGCGCATCGTGAGTGATTTGATGATCGCGGTGGCTATCCACTTTAGCATACGAGCTGCCCTCACTGGCAGCAAGCGGGTCAAAATTTTCCTCCAACCATAAGCATCCCACGATGATCCAACCATAAGCACTCATATCATTCCACTATTGCAACATTTACTCCTTATCATGTCCCGCCATATTTGACCTGCCTGTGACAATTTTTATGGGAGAAGATTTTAGAGAAATCTGGAGTCTTGGAGATTCTTGTACATAAGAGAATACATGAAAATCATAGAGAATTTTAGGATATTCTCATGGGAACATTCTAGAGTAACTTGAGGATTTATGAACATTGTAAATACAAGAGATGTATTGAATAATCTCGAATAAGAGACATTCTAGATCCTTCCATACTTTGGAGGGTAGATTCATTGTGGCCTATAAAATGGAAAGATCCCTCATTTGAAAACATCCATGTTTTGGACAAACAATAAAGTTCTTTGAATTCTCTTCACTTGCGAACTTTTTATTGAGTTATTTCTTTACTCTTCTTTTCATCACCAACAAGTTCTTGCAAGAGGCTGACTTAGCGGGACTACACAGGGTGGAAAATAGGAGTTAAGGCCGCACGGGTGCTTGCGAGGAGATAAGTCTGTGACATCATGCTCCCTTCAGTATTAGACTCCTCAAGACGTGAAGGCAACCCTTCCTAGTCGTAAGTTCCTTAAAGTCGCCCAATGTCGCCTTGAGAGGAAAAATTTGACGCGCTTGTCGCTGATGAGGGCGGTCGGTGTGCTGAAGTGGCCAGCCACCGCGATTCTCGAATCACTCGACATGCACCGCGTGCCGCTCAACGTGCGCCCCGTGAGCGATTTGATGATCGCGGTGGCTATCCACTTCAGCATACTGATCTCCCTCACTGGCGGCAAGCTGGTCAAAATTTTCCTCCAACCATAGTCCATAATCATCCCACGATGGTCCAAACCATTAGCACTCATGTCACTCCACTATTGCAGCATTTGCTCTTTATCATGGCCCACCATATTTGACCTGCCTGTGACAATTTTTATGTGAGAAGATTTTAGAGAAATTTGGAGTCTTGGAGATTCTTGTACATAAGAAAATACATGAAAATCATAGAGAATTTTAGAATGGCCTCATGGGAATATTCTAGAGTAACTTGGAGGATTCATGAATATTGTAAATACAAGAGATCTATAAAATAATATAGAATAAGAGACATTCTAGATCCTTCCATACTTGGAGGGAAGATTCATTTTGGCCTATAAAAATGGATGGTCCCTCATTTGTAACCATCCAAATTTTGGACAAGCAATAGAGTTCTTTGAATTTTCTTCACTTGTGAGTTTTTTCTTAAGTTGTTTCTTTACTCTTCTTTTCATCACCAACAAGTTCTTGCAGAAGGCTGACTTAGCAGGACTACGAAGGGTGGCAAAGAGGAGCTAAGCCGCACGTGCGCTTGCAAAGATACAAGTCTGTGACATCCTGCTCCCTTTAGTATTAGACTCCTCAAGATGTGAAGGCAACCCTTCCTTGTTGGAAGCTCCTTAATGCCGCTCAATGTTCGCCCTGAGAGGAAAAAATTGACCTGTTTGCCGTCGGTGAGGGCGATCAGTGTGCTGATGTGGCCAGCCATTGCGATTATCGAATCACTCGACGTGCACCGCGTGCCGCTCAATGTGCACCCCAAGAGCGATTCGATGATCGCGCTGGCTAGCCACTTCAGCATAACGACCGCCCTCACCAGCGGCAAGTGGGTTAAAATTTTCCTCCTACCATAAGCATCCCACGATGGTCCAATTGTGTTACTATTTCCTCTCGTATGGATACTCAATTCAGGTGCGTCTGATCATATATTTGGTAATACGTCTCGTTGTCTCTGTGCACCCGTCATCATAAACCCTCTTTCCTTACCGATGTTATCCTTGTTGATGGATTTCTCTCTAGTACCTGACATTGGTACCGTTCATCCTATACCATCTCTACCTGTACAAATTTGTTTTTCTCCCGACATATGTTTTCAATCTGATCTCCGTTCATAAAATTACCACCGTAATTGTACTTTTACAATTACTACCATTTGCATTTAGGATTCAAAGACTAGATGAGTGATCAGTATATGACTTGAATCCATAGGTGTACCAAATCGTTGCATGCTTTCTTTACGAAACTAGAAAATTAGAGAATAAATAAATGAGCAAATTAAATATTCTTTATTATATGTATAACACATGTACAAGAAGCTCCTTTATATAGATAAAGGGAGCAAGAATGAATCTAGCAATGTGGGACTGAAAGAGCCTAAGAGAGAGATGACCAAATAGACCATTTATACATTGGCCAAGTATAATACCAATGATAAAAACAATTTATGGGTCATTTTTCAACACTCTCCCGCAACCTGGAGCATACAAGTCGTAGGCGCCAGGCTTGGAGACACACTACCGATATAGTGAGCAAGGCAAGACCTTAGTAAGAACATCTGAAACTCGATCCCCAGTTGGAACATGCCGTAAAATCAATCTTCAAAGTTGAACCTTTTCTCGGACAAAAATGACAGACGACTTCGACGTGTTTTGTGCAACATAGGTTTTTCAGCAATATGAATAGCAACTGACAACACAAAAGAGAACGGCCGAAGATGAAAGTTTGTCTCCTAAATCAGTAAGGAGACTCTAGCCAGGTGAGTTCTGAAACGGTGGCAGCCATGGAACGATATTCTGCTTCAGCAGAGGAGCGAGCGGCCACAATTTGCTTTTTGCTTCGCCAGGTAACCAAATTTCCACCAAATTAAGTGTAGTAACCAATAGTGGATCGACGATCATCGAGGGACCCAGCATAATCAACATCAGAGTATGAAATGAGAGATAGAGAAGTGGAAGGCTTGTACACCAGTTCTTGACCAGGAGCATTCTTCAAATATCTAAGAATACGTTCGACTGCCTGAAGATGGGAGGTCCGCGAAGCATGCAAGAAGCGACTAACCACACCGACCGCGGATATATCGAGTCGTGTGACAGTAAGATAGATAAGTTTGCCAACGAGGCGTCGATAATACTCTAGATTTGGGAGAAGTTGACCAGAGTCTGAGCCATGAGCACAAAGCTGGTAATTGACATCCATATGTGTTTCCACAGGCTTACACCCAGAGTAACCGACATCATGAAGTAGATCAAGACAGCATTTTCGCTGAGATAAGACAAGACCATATGTTCTTCGGGCTACCTCAATCCCCAAGAAGTACCAAAGCCGACACAAAACTTTAGTTAAAAATTGAGAGGCTAGGTGTTTCTTGATTTGAGTGATGCTAGGAAGATAATCACCCTTGATAAGAATATCATTAACATAGACCAGAAAAATAACTGTGCGTGATGGACGTCAACGGACAAACAAGGAGAAGTATGTCGAACTCCGCGTGAAGCCACAATCACGAACCACCCGACTAAACTTATCAAACCATGCCTGTGTAGATTGTTTGAGGTCATATAGAGATTTCTTCAGATGGCAGACTAGGAACTCCCCCGTGGTTGCATAACCAGGAGGTTGTTGCATATAAATAGTCTCCATAAGATCACCGTTAAGAAAAGCCTTTTTGATGTCGAGCTGATGCAGCGGCCACTGACGATGGACAGTAAAAGAGACTAAGACACGAACAATATTGAGCTTGGTAACAGGAGAGAAGGTCTCCTCGTAACCAAGGTTGTGTTGTTGAGTAAAACCATGCGCAACAAGACGGGCTTTGAGGTGTTCGATCATCCCATCAAGATGATGCTTCACGGTGAAGACCTGCTTACAACTAACCGTGGAATGGTTAGGGGGAAGGGGAACAAGGTCGCACATGTGATTGGCCCAGAGTGCAGTCATTTCCATATCCATTGTCACCTGCCACCCAGGATGTTGAAGAGCTTCTTGCACAGAAGAGGGAGTGGAAATAAAAGACGAGGTCACAAACCTGCGCATATCGGAGGAGAAACAGTGCAAGGAGACAGTTCGAGAGAGGATGTGCGGTGGAGGGTGTGGTCAAATCGGCAGCCGATGGAGTATCAGTAGTAGGCGGGGGCTGTCACGGGGTATCAGATCGAGGATAGCGACAAGAGTATTGATAACTTCCCAAAAAGAAGTTATCTTGATCCATTATTTTAACTCTTTAGTTAATTTATTTGATAAATATGAATAAAAAGTATATATATAATAAATATATTGTTATTTGGATTAAGTGCAGTCATTATTGTTGTTTTTGTATGTTTTATCGCAGGAATTACAAAGATTCCAGCTTAACATCAAAGACTAATCATATATTAAAGCCAAGAAGATGTTGCAACAAGGGTACAACAAATCCGGTGCAGTTTTTATGAAGAAAATCCAGCAGATGATTTGTTGTAACAAATTTAATTTTGTTACAGCAAATCCTGTTCCGAAAATTCCAGGCAAAGCTGTGCAGAAAGATTTGTTGCAACAAATTTAAATTTGTTGCAACAAATCGGCGGAATTCAAAAATTCAACATCTGAAATGATTTAAAATCTGACAGTTTTAGGATGAAAAGACACATCCATTCGATCAATTGGTGTCTCTAAAGTTGGCGTATGACTACTTAAGGTAAGGAGGAGAGAGAAACAAGTATTCTTTTGGCATCTTTTGATTGGAGTCATCTTCCTCCTTTTCGAAAAAGAGGAGAAAACCAGGGATGAAAAGAGAAAACTGAATTTCAGGCGCCATGTACTGTAAGATCTCTCTAGTTTTGCGACATTCTCTTTTAGTTATAAACTAAACTCTTCGAGTCTTGTATGAAGAGAGTATTGTGTGTGTTTTGATGGTGTAATTTTTCTATTGTGAGTTTGTTTGATGAATTATTCTTGGTGTAACTTATGAATTTATTAATGAAACTTTTGGCTTATGCTTTCATCTTCTATTTCGCTACGAGAATCGAGAGAGGAGTTGCGTAGTATTAGTTTGAAGGCTATCTTATTGCACCGCGAGAATCAAGAGATGAGTTGTGTAAAATTTTAACCAAAAGTTTCTACCCTTACGGTGTGTTTCGAGATTCGAGAGAGGAGAAATACAATCGTTCATAAGTTTGCCGTAGTAAAGAAGAGAGGAAGAGATTCCCTCCTCTTGCTAGCATTTCCGACTTCTATTCTATGCAATATTCTTTATTCTTCCTAAGTTAGAGATGGCTAGGGGAATATAAAGTGTTAAGATTTCTGAGATTCGAGAGATGAAGATTTCTTCCATAAAAGTCGTTGCAAGCTAATTTTATCAAACATTCTCATCTAATATTATTTTCATGCATCATTTCAACATACACAAGAAATCTGAAATACAAGACTGCTTCCTTTCCAACTCATAAAAAGTATTTCTAAAATCTTCATAATTTGTTAATTAGTTTAAATCTCTGTTAAAATATTTATTGCTTTGAAAAATAACCTCATTCAACTTGTTTGGATTTAGAGAACGGAGTAACTAGTATTTGCAAGCTTTAGATTAACCAAATCTCCGAGGGAACGATCTCACTCACACTTTATTACTTGATCAGTACGTATATTTGCGTTAATATATATATCATTTTGGGCGTATCAAGTATGCACGAAGAGGAGCCGAGGCAGGTGGTGGTGTCGATAATAAAGGTGGTAAAGGAGAGTTGATGGGAACAAGAGGACGTGGGAGATCAGGAGAGGGTGTTGACGTGGTGACGGAGGGATGGAAAGATTAGTTTTCCATAAAAGTTACATCAACAGACATGATCAGCTTCCGAGTGGAGGGAGAGTAACTGACTTAGCCCTTTTGTGTGTGCGAATACCCAACAAACATGTAGCGAGTGACACGAGGGGGCAATTTGTCAACGGGAGGATCCAGATGATGGACGAAGCAGACACAACCGAAGATCTGTGGGGGTCAGGGGGAAGGGTTTTCTTTCGGAAAATAAGAGAGAGAAGGGGGTCGTAAAGTGGAGAACGGACAAGGGCATGCGGTTAATGAGATAACAAGCAGTGGAGATAACGAAATTTCAATAGGTGAGACGACTAACAAAAAACAAATTGAAGTGAGATCCAGGGACATGAAGAACAGAACGCATCGAGAGAGAGAGGGAGTTAGCAATATGTTGCCAGAACCAGTAACAGTAGTAGTGTCGCCATTGGCCACTGTGATGAACTTTGGACACAAAGAGTCCAAGTACTGAGAAGGCCTTTGTGGAGTGATGCGATTGGTGGCATCGGAGTCTATAATCTAGGATGGACTATGAGAGAGGCAGGAGATACCTTCATTGGAGACGGAGGCACCATAAGTAGAAGGTCAGGAGAGCAGTCTACGAAGAAGCTGGAGATCATCCCGTAAAGTGTCAATTTCAGAACGAGAAGTGGAAGAAGCGACAACAACAAGGGAGCATGCGGCAAAGAGGGAGCATGCGGCAGAGGAAAACCAGGTTTCTTAAAGCATGCCGCCTCAGTATGCCTGTCTCGACCGCAGAAAGTGCGGGGCGGGAGTTATGTCCCTTAGAGCGATTGCGACCATCAAGCCACCACCTCGGGAACCAGAGCAGCCACCACGAGTAGGAGACGGCAGAGGCCTGTGATCAGACCCCCGATGTTGCAAAACAGGAGAAGGCAGCGGAAGAGCAGGTGGCGGCGTCATCTTGAGCAACAACGAGCAAACATCAAACAGTGTGTGGATAGTAGGAGACGAGAGGATGTGGGCCCGGACACTGTGGAGATGAGGAGGAACCCGAGCTATCATTAAGGCAATACCGATGACTTCCTTCTGAGCCCGTTGTAAGGCTAAATCCAGAGTTGGGGGCTGATGTTGAATCCAAGCCTCAGCCAGGGTCTTAGATTGGGCTACATAAGAGGGGAGGTCCCCATCTGCGCCTGTGTCGAGCTGTTCATGGGCTTGGAAGATATCAAATAAGTGTTGGAGGATGTCCTTGCCAGAGTAAAAAGAGTGAAGCTCATCCCACATAGCTTTGGCAGTCTCATGATACATCGCCATCTGATACGGTTCACCATCCATGGAGTTCAAGAGCCAAGATTGAACACGACCATCATCGCGAAGCCATTGCTCGGTTGGCTCGGCAGGAGGGGTACGAGTGAGATGGTGAAGGAAACCTTTGGTTTGAAGAACACGCCACACTGTGCACGCACTCGACAAAATTCTTCTTGCCGACAAGAGAGAGTAGTAATCATGAGTTCATCCCGAGCATCAGAGAGAGGAGCCAAAGCAAGGGCCAGAAGAGTCTAGGAGGGAAGAGTAGCAGTCGTTCTCATCGTCCCAAGGGAAGGAAGAGCTTTCAGCAGGAGGAGGCGCGTTCAGAAAAGGAAAAACGGCCGCCAAGCACGGGGACGAGCGGGCAGACAAGGGCGGGCGGTCACAGGATGAGGGCGGACAAGGCAAACAGGCAGACAAGGCCGGGAGGACAACGAGCGGGCAACTATCTCACAACACGGGGACCAACCGACAGACAAGGCCAGCCGACAGACAAGGTCGGGCAGACATACATCAGGAGTCATCGAGCACATGGGGCGTGCGAGGGAGGTCGCGATCAAAGTTGTGCGCGGCCATAAGCTGTTTCAGCAAACACGCGAACAACAGAGTACACGCGGACACCTTCAACATACACCTTCAACGGACACCTTGAGGCGGCCAGCAGAGTACACGCGACCAGGGTAGGGCGCGGTTAATGACGCAACGGGCTCAGGGAAGAAAGACCGCATGAAAACGCGGTCGCCACAGAGCGCGGTCAAGAAAGAAAGAGTGGCAGACACCGAGCGTCTCAATCAGAGCGCGGTCAAGAAAGAAAGAGTGGCAGACACCAAGCGTCTCAAGATGTGGGTGTCGAAGGTCGCAGGGCTGACAGAAGCGGGATCACTGGTCACACGAACAGGAGCAACGTGGACAGAATAACGATGGTCTTGCAGGTCGCGCAGGCAGATGCAGAGGGGAAACGCATAGATGGAGAGCTGAGACCTAACGCAGAGGTGCGGTCTCAAATAAAGACCGCGAGAGGTGCGGGCGCAAATAAGAGATCGCGAAAACGGCTGGCTGGTCTGCGACGGGAGCAAGAGCTCATCCGAAAAAAACTGGAGGATTCGGAATGACTTTGATACCATGTACGAAACTAAAAAAATTAGAGAATAAATAAATAAGCAAATTAAATATTCTCCATTATATATATAACGCATGTACAAGAAGCTCCTTTATATAGATAAAGGGTGAAGGAGCAAGAATGAATCTAGCAATGTGGGACTAAAGGAGCCTAAGAGAGATGACCCAATGAGTCATTTATACATGGGCTAAGTATAATGCCAATGACCAAAACAATTAATGGGACATTTTCCAACACTTGCGATATGCTTTTACTACCATCAGTTCATTGATACCGATTCACAGTTAGATGCGGACAACTGGGTTTCAAAGCTTGCAGAAAATTGTCCTTTTTTGGTCCTTTTTTTATCTCATATTAGAGTAGAGTGTGAGCCTTGCATACAACCATGTCTCATTCCCTAGTAGTGTTAATAAGCATACGTTGCACTTTTTTTTGGTCCATTAAGATGTCTGGAGTACTATTAGAGTTATCTCTAAAGTTTAGTTTTTTTTTTCTTCCATTTTTATTGATGATTATTGTAAGACTGACTTGAATGTTCCTCCTTAAGAATCATAGTAATAATTTTGTTAATATGATTGAAAAATATGATCATTCTGCCCACAAAAATCAAATTGTCGTCTCAAGTTTTCCGAGCTTAAAACTCGAGTTGACTGTATAACCCGTAATTCGTCGAGATCAGAAATGTATGAGGACAACGCAGAAGACCTCCTCCACCTGGGCGAGTACAGAAGACCTCCCCCACCTGGGCGAGTATAGAAGACCTCACCCACCTGGGCGAGTACAGAAGACCTCCCCCACCTGGGCGAGTACAGAAGACCTCCCCCACCTGGGCGAGTACAGAAGACCTCCCCCACCTGGGCGAGTACAGAAGACCTCCCCCACCTGGGCGAGTACATAAGACCTCCCCCACCTGGGCGAGTACAGAAGACCTCCCCCACCTGGGCGAGTACAGAAGACCTCCCCAACCTGGGCGAGTACAGAAGACCTATCTGCAGTCCATTTCAGAGGGCGGGAGCCGCTATCTGCAGTCCGCTTCAGAAGGCGGGAGCAGCTATTCGCAGTCCATTTGGATTTGCCTATAAATAGGACCCCAAGGCACAAGTAGAAGACACCTTCACCCCCCCCCCCCTATGGTGGGCGAGTACCTTGTCTCACGTGGGTCAATCACTAAACGAGTAGCCTTTGGTCACCCCCAAGTCTCGAACAGTTGGACCTGTATCCGGGTTCCAACATTTTTGGTGCGGTGAGCGTGGACTGTGACCGGAGTAAGAAACTTTAGTGTGAGACCTCACGGTGAGCCTTGGTGAGAAGGGTCCTAGGCGAGTACCAGTTCAGGCGAGTACCAGATTAGGGGAGCTCAAACTGAGGCGAGTACCAGTTCAGGCGAGAGTACAAACTGAGGCGAATTCCAGCTCAGGCGAGCTCAATCAACTCGCAGGTGTCCTACTCGCAGATACTGCCTACAGGTATTCTACTCGTAGATACTTCCTACAGGTATTCTACTCGCAGATACTCTGCCTACAGGTGTTCTACTCGTAGATACTCTGCCTACAGGTGTTCTACTCGCAGATACTGCCTACAGGTATTCTACTCGCAGATACTTCCTACAGGTATTCTACTCGCAGATACTCTGCCTACAGGTGTTCTACTTGCAGATACTCTGCCTACAGGTAATCTACTCGCTGATACTCTGCCTATAGGTATTCTACTCGCAGATACTCTGCCTACAGGTGTTCTACTCGCAGATATTCAGCTTGCATGTGTTCTACTCGCAAGGTGCGAGACGACCTAATGTAGGTGACCTCCTCTAGGGAAACTTAAGGTCAGGCGAGAATAAATCAAGCACGGTGAGGAGTGATATTAATACTCATGGGTGCTTTGGTAAAACCCCTGAGTGCTTTCACCTTATTTGCAAATAGTGTTACTTTGACATCTTGACCACTATGACAACTGTCACAGAAGGATCCATATGACAGGGTCATGGTATAGTGTATATTTCGCGAGTCCTTTCTACTTTATTTCGCGAATTCAACTTGCGAGGTATTCATTTCAACAATTCAGGTGTTTTCCTCTATATCCCACGAGTCCGTACTCGCGAGGTCGTCACTTCAGCGGATATGGTGTTCTATTAATTCCGCGAGTCCGTACTCGCGAGGTCATCACTTCAGCAACTATGGTGTTCTCTTTAGTTCTAGCTCGAGAGCTGATACTCAGCGAGTTCATATTTTTATGGTATTCTCTTTAGTTCCGCGAGTTCCTACTCGCGAGGATGTATCCAACTACTCATCTCTACAAGATCCAGAAGAAATCTATATTCGGCGAATGCTAACTCGCGATGGGTGTTCTTATTTGGGATGATCTTATTCAACAGTTTATACTTCCTGATGAAAACTCAAAGGACAATTATTCATAACTCACTTTGGCGAGGAAAAGTCATCATGAATCAGGTCACGTAAAACTTATTCTTCTTCTTATTATTCACTACATATAACAATATTGATCTCTCTATTGCAAAACTCTTAAGAATTAGATCGAGCATCCACTCGAAGTAGTATGATATATTCAAAAGCATTTTAGGATGTGTAATCTCACCTCTCCCCTTGAAACTTCTGGTCGAGCAATGAGATGACGTCTCGGGTTCAGTGCGTCATCCTAAGTCCAAGCCTCTGCATTGTCGGCCGAGATCAGCCCCCCCCCCCCCCCCCCCTTGCATGTTGGCCGATCTGCCCCTCGAGTACCGACTCTCTTTGCCCGTGCACTAGTTACCAGGGGAGAGAATGAAACTATATTCTCAGGTACTCTAAGTAAGTTGAAATCCTCGAGCAGAGTGTTGTCGTAAACCAGGTCATTGCACGAGCTCCTCTCCTGCATACCGGCTACTTGCCCCCTCGAGCGAGTTGAAGTCCTCGAGCAGAGTGTTGCCGTAGACCAGGTCACTGCACGAGCTCCTCTCCTGCATACCGGCTACTTGCCCCCTCGAGTGAGTTCTATGTCCTCGAGCAGAGTGTTGTCGTAGACCAGGTCACTGCACGAGCTCCTCTCCTGCATACCGGCTACTTGCCCCCTCGAGCGAGCTGAAGTCCTTGAGCAGAGTGTTGTCGTAGACCAGGTCACTGCACGAGCTCCTCTCCTGCATACCGGCTACTTGCCCCCTCGAGTGAGTTATATGTCCTCGAGCAGAGTGTTGCCGTAGACCAGGTCACTGCACGAGCTCCTCTCCTGCATACCGGCTACTTGCCCCCTCGAGTGAGCTCTATGTCCTCAAGAAGAGTGTTGTCGTAGACCAGGTCACTGCACGAGCTCCTCTCCTGCATACCGACTACTTGCCCCCTCGAGCGAGTTGAAGTCCTCGAGCAGAGTGTTGCCGTAGACCAGGTCACTGCACGAGCTCCTCTCCTGCATACCGGCTACTTGCCCCCTCGAGTGAGTTCTATGTCCTCGAGCAGAGTGTTGCCGTAGACCAGGTCACTGCACGAGCTCCTCTCCTGCATACCGGCTACTTGCCTCCTCAAGTGAATTCTAAGTCCTCGAGTAGAGAGTTGCCACCTAGTCGACGCTAAGAGCGTAAAATGTTTGGCACCTCCTCCAGTTGATCTCGCTCGTCTAGTGAATGACCTGGACGGTGTCAAATCTTCTCCACCTCCAGTTGAGCTCACTCGTCCAGCGAATGACCTGGAGGGTGTCGAATCTTCTACACCTCCAGTTGAGCTCGCTCGTCTAGCGAATGGCCTGGAGGATGTCGAATCTTCTCCACCTCCAGTTGAGCTCGCTCGTCTAGCGAATGACCTGGAGGGTGTCGACTCTTCTCCAACTCCAGTTGAGCCTCGCTCCTGGAGGGTGTCGAATCTTCTCCACCTCCAGTTGAGCTCGCTCGTCTAGCGAATGGCCTGGAGGGTGTCGACTCTTCTCCACCTCTAGTTGAGCCTCACTCCTGGAGGGTGTCGAATCTTCTCCACCTCCAGTTGAGCTCGCTCGTCTAGCGAATGGCCTGGAGGGTGTCTAATCTTCTCCACCTCCAGTTGAGCTCGCTCTTCTAGCGAATGGCCTGGAGGGTGTCGAATCTTCTACACCTCCAGTTGAGCTCGCTCGTCTAGCGAATGGCCTGGAGGGTGTCGAATCTTCTCCACCTCCAGTTGAGCCTCGCTCCTGGAGGGTGTCGAATCTTCTCCACCTCCAGTTGAGCTCGCTCGTCTAGCGAATGACCTGGAGGGTGTCGACTCTTCTCCACCTCCAGTTGAGCCTCACTCCTGGAGGATGTCGAATCTTCTCCACCTCCAGTTGAGCTCGCTCGTCTAGCGAATGGCCTGGAGGGTGTCGACTCTTCTCCACCTCCAGTTGAGCCTCGCTCCTGGAGGGTGTCGAATCTTCTACACCTCCAGTTGAGCTCGCTCGTCTAGTGAATGGCCTGGAGGGTGTCGAATTTTCTCCACCTCCAGTTGAGCTCGCTCTTCTAGCGAATGGCCTGGAGGGTGTCGAATCTTCTACACCTCCAGTTGAGCTCGCTCGTCTAGCGAATGGCCCGGAGGTTGTCGAATCTTCTCCACCTCCAGTTGAGCTCGCTCGTCTAGCGAATGGCCTGGAGGGTGTCGACTCTTCTCCACCTCCAGTTGAGCTCGCTCGTCTAGCGAATGGCCTGGAGGGTGTCGAATCTTCTCCACCTCCAGTTGAGCTCGCTCGTCTAGCGAATGGCCTGGAGGGTGTCGACTCTTCTCCACCTCCAGTTGAGCTCGCTCATCTAGCGAATGGCCTGGAGGGTGTCGAATCTTCTCCACCTCCAGTTGAGCTCGTTTGTTTAGCAAATGGCCTGGAGGGTGTCGACTCTTCTCCACCTCCAGTTGAGCCTCGCCCCCGGAGGGTGTCGAATCTTCTACACCTCCAGTTGAGCTCGCTCGTCTAGCGAATGGCCTGGAGGGTGCCGACTCTTCTCCACCTCCAGTTGAGCCTCGCTCCTGGAGGGTGTCGAATCTTCTCCACCTCCAGTTGAGCTCGCTCGTCTAGCGAATGGCCTGGAGGGTGTCGACTCTTCTCCACCTCCAGTTGAGCCTCGCTCCTGGAGGGTTTCGAATCTTCTCCACCTCCAGTTGAGCTCGCTCGTCTAGCGAATGACCTGGAGGGTGTCGACTCTTCTCCACCTCCAGTTGAGCCTCGCTCCTGGAGGGTGTCGAATCTTCTACACCTCCAGTTGAACTCGCTCGTCTAGCGAATGGACTGGAGGGTGTCGAATCTTCTCCACCTCCAGTTGAGCTCGCTCGTCTAGCGAATGACCTGGAGGGTGTCGAATCTTCTCCACCTCCAGTTGAGCTCGCTCTTCTAGCGAATGGTCTGGAGGGTGTCGAATCTTCTACACCTCCAGTTGAGCTCGCTCGTCTAGCGAATGGCCTGGAGGGTGTCGAATCTTCTCCACCTCCAGTTGAGCTCGCTCGTCTAGTGAATGGCCTGGAGGGTGTCGAATCTTCTCCACCTCCAGTTGAGCTCGCTCGTCTAGCGAATGGCCTGGAGGGTGTCGAATCTTCTCCACCTCCAGTTGAGCTCGCTCGTCTAGCGAATGGCCTGGAGGGTGTTAAATCTTCTCCACCTCCAGTTGAGCTCGCTCGTCTAGCGAATGGCCTGGGGGGTGTCGAATCTTGTACACCTCCAGTTGAGCTCGCTCGTCTAGCGAATGACCTGGAGGGTGTCGAATCTTCTCCACCTCCAGTTGAGCTCGCTCGTCTAGCGAATGGCCTGGAGGGTGTCGAATCTTCTCCACCTCCAGTTGAGCTCGCTCTTCTAGCGAATGGCCTGGAGGGTGTCGAATCTTCTACACCTCCAGTTGAGCTCGCTCGTCTAGCGAATGGACAGAAGGGTGTCGTATCTTCTCCACCTCCAGTTGAGCTCGCTCGTCTAGCGAATGGCCTGGAGGGTGTCGACTCTTCTCCACCTCCAGTTGAGCCTTGCTCCTGGAGGGTGTCGAATCTTCTACACCTCCAGTTGAGCTCGCTCGTCTAGCGAATGGCCTGGAGGGTGTCGAATCTTCTCCACCTCCAGTTGAGCTCGCTCGTCTAGCGAATGGCCTGGAGGGTGTCGAATCTTCTACACCTCCAGTTGAGCTCGCTCGTCTAGCGAATGGCCTGGAGGGTGTCTAATCTTCTCCACCTCCAGTTGAGCTCGCTCGTCTAGCGAATGGCCTGGAGGGTGTCGAATCTCCTCCACCTCCAGTTGAGCCTCGCTCCTGGAAGGTGTCGACTCTCCTCCACCTCCAGTTGAGCCTTGCTCCTGGAAGGTGTCGACTCTCCTCCACCTCCAGTTGAGCCTCGCTCCTGGAAGGTGTCGACTCTTCTCTACCTTCAGTTGAGTCTTGCTCCTGGAGGGTGTCGACTCTTCTCCATCTATTTTAGTTGAATTTGCTCAGCTAGCGAAAGGGCTTGAGAGGGATACTAAGTGACATATCATCTAGTGCCCATCTCTCCGAACCACGGGTCCTATATTGTTTTTCCGAGCTCGTATCGAGCCCGAAAAAAACGGGGATTGTGTATAACCCGTAATTCGTCGAGATCAGAAATGTATGAGGACAACGCAGAAGACCTCCCCCACCTGGGCGAGTACAGAAGACCTCCCCCACCTGGGCGAGTACAGAAGACCTCCCCCACCTGGGCGAGTATAGAAAAACTCCTCCACTTGGGCGAGTACAGAAGACCTCTCACACCTGGGCGAGTACAGTATACCTCCCCCACCTGGGCGAGTACAGAAGACCTCCCCAACCTGGGCGAGTACAGAAGACCTCCCCAACCTGGGCGAGTACAGAAGACCTCCCCCACCTGGGCGAGTTCAGAAGACCTCCCCAACCTGGGCGAGTTCAGAAGACCTCCCCAACCTGGGCGAGTACAGAAGACCTCCCCAACCTGGGCGAGTACAGAAGACCTATCTGCAGTCCATTTCAGAGGGCGGGAGCCGCTATCTGCAGTCCGCTTCAGAAGGCGGGAGCAGCTATTCGCAGTCCATTTGGATTTGCCTTTAAATAGGACCCCAAGGCACAAGTAGAAGACACCTTCACCCTCCCTATGGTGGGCGAGTACCTTGTCTCACGTGGGTCAATCACTATACGAGTAGCCTTTGGTCACCCCCAAGTCTCGAACAGTTGGACCGGTATCCGGGTTCCAACATTGACGACTTAAAAAGGCAACATAGACTTTGTATTTCATACTGGGAAACTTGTGTTTAAGATGATGTGAAACTACCTCCAGAAATGCTTTTGCTGGACACTAAAATCATATTTCCATTAGTTATAATTAAGCTGATTAATGCAATTTTCTAATATTTTTCACGTCGCAGGCCCACCTTTCCATAATTTTTCTTTCTCGGACATATTTTCCGGTCAATGAGGATTTCTGATGAAAGAACCCACAATGGAAGCAAAATTTTTCGCTGCTCGACGGTCCCTCGCCTGCTGTTGCTAGTAGAACTGAAATAATAGATGTATGCTCGAAAAAAGAGAGAAAATTCATGTTGTGAGGATCTTCATTGAGTGAGCTAGCCAAGCTACACTGATTTTGTTGCAGGTTTTTAGAAACATTCTCCTTGTTTGCACTTTATACTGTTTGGAAATGGTTTCATCTTGATTTTTAGGAATGTATTTAGAAAAAATAAAACAAAATGGAAAAGCAGGTATATTGGAGGAAAGTGATATATTTATTATAGATTTTTGAATATGCCAATCATATTTATTTGTAAAATAAAGTACTTTTCCAAAAAGTGAGCCAGCAGATTATGTGTGTATACATAATATACATAGACAGGCATACATACAAATCCGCTACGAGCCAATAAGCAGCCCTCGTGACGGCTTCCCAAGCCAATTCTTCTCCATCATGCTTGCCAAGGGGCTGAAACTCGTCGATTGGAATGTCGTCCGACTCTCCTCAGCTCGTATGATCCATGTTGCATAATAGCTCTATAGCCGATTTGTGAATAATTATCTTTACAACAATTCTGCAGCTGTGCTTATCAGGCTTAAAAAATCGAAATTCTTTTAGAATCAGTTCAGATGAACGGAGGGAATTGGCTTTGAGGAATTGGTTTTGGGGATTAATAAATTAAATGAGGCGTTCATATGCAAACTTTTGGCCTGGAATTGAATTTGAGGTCAAAACCATAAAAATGAATCCTCATAATTCTTACCCATCTCCCTTGGTTTTGTGTGATCTCCTTCCTCATCCTCTTCTTCTTCCTCCCCTTTATTTGTCTTCCTCTGTTTAGTGTTGAAAGACCCTTGCTGTCCAACTACTTGGTAAACTTCGTGCCGGAAGAAGGATACATGCTGGCTGCCTTCGAGCTCGTGCATGAGACCCTTGAATTCGCGTACTCGAGTACTTCTCAGATCCCGCCCTCTTTCCTTCTGATCTGATTGTTTGTTTCAACACCATGAGAGAAGGCCCCTTGCCCATCACATAAATATCTTGCCCCTGCATCTTCTTCTATCCTATGTACTAGTTTGTAAATGTCATTTCATCTGGAGCTCTATTACCATTTCTCATTGAAGTCGGATCTGGACCGTTAAATATCCTTTTACAACATCATGTGAATGAATTTCAACCGGCAGCCGAACATTATTTTTGATCAATTTCAATCCCGCCGACTGGATTATATCTTTACAACATCATGTGGATTCCATTGAATTTGAACTTTGAAGCTTCAATTCCTCCAAACTGAGTGAAGCCTTACGGCAATTACTATAATCAAACTAAGCAATCAGGGTTTTTTGGGGGGTTTTATTTGAATGCTCTATTTTTTCATGTATGCAAACCTCCTCCGAATCCCTTGACTCGCGCCTCTCACCGATTCTCGCTTTGCCAGACGCCCCCTCTCACAGCTTCTCACCTCTGCCAATAACAACAGCACCTTTATAAAAATATTTTTAATGAAGTAATAACAATATGAATATTTCATGATTGTATAGAGAAGATTTAAGTAGAGGTTGAATCCCGCTACAAGTGGCAGGATTTTAACCAAAATTTTGCTGCAGGCAGCTGTGTTTCTACATGACTCAACTGGCATACACACGATCTTCTTAAAACGCTCCGCAGGAACCCTCACACACCTATCAGGTTCTCTCAAAACCCATGAACCAGGTGAGCATAAACAGTAAAATTTATACATTTATTCACACACACACACACACACTCTTACAACTAGCACATGAGCTGATACTGCTTGCATTTGATGTAGTCATAACCCTGTCTTACAGGAAGAGAAAATACAACAGAATACCAAAGAGAGAGAGAGACTAAATAACTAAAGGAAAATTGAACAGCTTGTTTGCAATAACACAAAAGGGGGAAGGAAGAGAGAGAGAGAGAGAGAGAGAGAGAGAGAGAGAGAGAGAGAGAGAGAGAGAGAGAGAGAGAGAGAGAGAGAGAGAAAGAAGGAGAGTCAATGCCCGAACCAACACCCAAACATATGTGGTTTTGTGCTCTCTCACACTGTAGACTACTTCTGATTTCAGGAATACAAATTTAACAAACACCACATTGCAAGGAGAGTCTGAGGTGCGTTCTTGACTGCTTCCCATCTCCAAATATTTCTCACTTTCCCCCCTCTAAAACCTGCCTGATATATAATCTTCTTCTTCTTCTTCAGCCCCTGCATGTCAGCCACAGAGAAGCAAACTTCAGGCATGAATACCACTTTAATTGCATGCGGTCAGAAAAATTTCTTCAAATTAGTTTGTATAGTTTCTGTAGAGTTAATTTATAGCTAGGCCCCTCCTTTGGCTGCTTGAAGTTGCAAAATTCCAACATTTAGTTGGGTCTAAGTTAAAAATCCCTAAATATAATACCTTCATAGTACATTTTATATGTACAGAACAATTACATTTGATGTGTATAATCACTTTCAAACACCAAACGTCAAAACAGCATAAACAAACCAGAATGTATTCATTTAATTATTTATCACAAACTCACCATTGAGAGCGAAGCCGTTGAGCTCACTGCCCACCCTCTCCA
Organism: Dactylorhiza incarnata; assembly: GCA_033032865.1. Classification (NCBI taxonomy): domain Eukaryota; kingdom Viridiplantae; phylum Streptophyta; class Magnoliopsida; order Asparagales; family Orchidaceae; genus Dactylorhiza; species Dactylorhiza incarnata. The sequence goes on from JAWHQI010000066.1 coordinate 5,779,614, forward strand.
CACACCGCGGCCTTGATCCTTTCCACCGTGCAGGCGATGAGGTTGTTCACGGTCGCAACTGAGCCGAGAGACAGCTTCGCCGTCGGCACCGAGTCAACCAGAATCTGAAACGCCACCGTCAGCAGGGAGCCGCCCGAACCATCTTCCCCGATTCCGCTCACGCCGCCCTCGCCCGATCCGTCGGGCAGGATGGCGAAGCCCGAAGGCAGGAGCGCGACGTAGTCGGGATCGCCGCCATTGAGGACGACGTTCATGGCGACGACGTCCACCGGAGCGTAGATCACGTAGGAGCCGGTGGGGTCGGTGGAGCTCTCCTGGAGTATCAGCATGTTGCTTTGGCTTGAATTTGTGCTCTGGTTTCAGAAGGGAGGAGTGAATTCAACGGTCGATTTAATTTGAATAGTTTGTGGAGATTGTGAAGGAAGTGAGTTACGTTAACTCGAAGCAGGGAGACGCTGTTGCCGTGGTCACGACCGTTGGCTATGTGAGCCATCTCTTGCACTACGCCGCCATTGGAGAGGATATCCCACTGTCAAAATGAAAACCATATTATTAATTAATGTTTAATTTTTGAACTTCCAGCCATACTTTCACGCTAAAAGCCTAAAATTGTTGCTCGGAGTAAATTTTTAGCAACTTTTTTTGCATTTTTAAATGGGTTAATTACTCCTTGGGAGTTTGCATAATTACAGTTTGCACCTCTCTATCTTTTAAAATTGGCTGAATTTTTCCTGCGTTGAGCGCAGGAAAAATGCCTGCGGGATAGTATTTCTAGTTTTATATACAGTTGTAACTAGAAATACAATTGTATATGAAATGTATTTTTAATTGTAAATACAGTTGTACAATAGTTCAAAAAATACACTTTTTTATAAATATATTTCACCTCAAAATATATACATATGAGTACTTAAAATGATCATAAAAATACATAGATTAATATTCAGTTAATTATTTTGTGAAAAAAAATGTAATAGATAAATGCATTTCCCCACCATTCTTTTCCTGCGCTCAACGCAGGGAAAATTTAGCCTTCAAAGTTACATTTATCTCCCCCCCCCCCCCCCCCCCCACTAAGTTTCCTCAGTTTACAAAAACGCCCCTTCTGTTATAAATATGAATGAAAATGATAAAATCATTCAAAGATGTAACTTTTTTTTTAGAAATATAGATGGAAAATGATCAAATATGACAAATTATTTTAAGATATTTCAATTTTAACTTTTGTAATAATTTTACATTAGAAAGATGCCTTATATTTTCCCCTTTGTAATGAATCTATGATTATTAAAATATCATAAAATAATTTGATTGACTTTATCATTTTCCATCCATATTTCTAATGAAAGGATATTTTTGTAAACTGGGAAAATTTAGAGGGAGATAAATGTAATTTCGAAAGATAGATGGGTGCAAAGTGTAATTATGCAAACTCCTAGGGGAGGTCCAGGTAATTAACCCTTTTTAAATAGAATTTATTACTATTATTTGTGTTTTGAGGATGATAATATACAGCTAGAGAAGAGAATGAATCACCTTTACCAAAGAATCAGAAGGCGATAATAGGTGAAGTTTACTGGCGGCAGCAAACACATCAATTTGAAAAGGAAATTTCAAATAGATTAAGCTTTTTTTTTTCAAATAGATTAAGATTGATGGAGCAAATTACAATTTTTCACAAGCAACTGGTCCAGCTGAAGCTCAACCAGGAACATACCTCGCTCCGTGTACTTTCGTCGCGGAGAAAATCGAAGACCCTCTTCGGCTCCACCGGCATCCAGAATGAAGTCGCCGCATTCAGAACGATGCCGGGAGGCCTGCCGGGATCGTCGACGCTCTTCCTCGTCATCACCCTCACGTCCTCCGCTCCGCTTCCGGACAACGTCGTCCACTGATGAGTTGTCGACGCGCTCACGCCTCCGCAAAAGCTAACCACCATCCTCTCAGCCAGTTTCAGCATGCTCTTCCTCCCCTCTGCTGTAGTTATCACTGTTCCATCAATTCAGTGCATGAAGTTAGAACACTGATCATAATAGTTGGATTTGTTTGCTATTTCACCCAATAATGATTTTATTGTGTGCCACCGAACGAAGACTGCCGCGGTCCTCCGTTGATCTAGGCTGTGCTTGGCGTTTTTGCTCCGGTAAGTTTGGACAAAAACATCACCATCATAGAATGTGTGTTTGACATGATATCGATTATGATCGGATTTTTTGCACTTTGCACCCCCCTAAAATAGGCCTTTGACACTTTGCACCTCCAAGATTTGAGTTTTGACACTTTGCACTGGCCAAAAATCGAATCTTGGGGGTGCAAAGTGCAAAAAATACATTATTAACACCACCGAAAAAGAAAACTATTTTTTGAACATAAAAGTGGATGCAGTTCCTTAGTTGAGGTTGGGTGTTCAGGAATGACGGTTCATAACCAGTGTTCACGCCGTGCCAAACGGAGCCTAGTTAATGTTAGTCCACCATTCTCAATTCCCGCTCACCTCCGATATCGCCGGAGGGGATGCTGCTGGCCATGACGCTCGCGAGGCGCTCGCACTGTCGGTCCAATGTGGAGACCCATCTCCTCGCACCAAATGCGAGCCCGGAGCTGACCAACGGCTTGTACACGCTGTGAACCGATCGATCGTCGGCTTCGACGTGCTCGACCCAAGTCACCTGCACAATCAATTAGTGAACCGGAGGTCCAAAGTCACAACAAAATTTCACCCGCGCACGTGCTTGTTTGTTTTCACGGCACCGCCGTTGCTGATTACCTTAGAGTACCCATTGGGCATTTCTTGTATCAAGCACCCGGAGGGCCTCCGCCGGCACCTCACGGCGGCGCTCTGCCGGAGGCTGTCCAAGGAAACGTCGACGACCGCCCAAGTTCCGTCGGGATGCTGCTTGCAGTACCGAACGAAGTAGCTCTCTCGGGTCGGAACGAGCGGCGACGGGACTTGGAATTCGCTGGTCATCTGATCAACATATCATGAGAACAGTTATAATGAAGATGATGAAGTCCGAGCACATTCCGGCACAAATCTCGAAGCAGCTGAAAGGGAATGTGGGCCGTGAAACGCATACCACTTGCAGAGCGCCGTTGTAGTTTCCCGCGACTCCGGTGGACAGCACCTCCAGCGTCGTCGCCCTCGAGACGATGCCGGAGAACATTGTGGACCATTGATTCTGAAGGAAATCAAAAGCTTTTTTTAGAATTTTTTTGGTTTTGGGTTTGAAGAAGGCTGAATTAACATCAAAGCATTGGAATTGAATGTCTGTGTGGGATTTTGCTTGAATCCTAACCAAAAGCTTGAAGTTTTCTCTCTGCTTTTTGTACTTCTAGCTAGAACCATTTTGGGGATTTCTCAATCAAGGAATAATTTCAGAAATGTAGCTGTAATTGGGGTACTGTATACAAATTAAAAATCCTTTCATTCTACGGTTAGATAGAGAATGATTTATGTTCAAAAACTATAACCATTTTCACGTCAAATGCACATTTTATGATGGTGACGATTTTGTCTGAACTCAATGATGAGAAAAAACATCACGCCAAACGGACCGTTAGTACTTAACTGCAGAGAGCCCGTGCAATATGGCTCTTCCTACATTGTCGGAGGCAGGACTCCGCGAAAACAACTAGAAACCAATTAATTAAGCGGCCCGTCGATGATTAGTTGAACATCCTCAGCAGGATGATGACCTCGTCCTGTTCTTTCGAGCGTAAAATTCTCCAAATTGGCAGCTTCAATCATTTGATGATTAAAAATATGGGGCAGGACATCTGTTGCTAATCAAGACTCACAGATCACTTGCCATTAATAGTGCATTGACTTATAAAAAGAAGGTTTCTTTGGGTGTCATCAGTTTTAGTTGATGCGGTAACACTACCTACCACTCTAAGAGTTGCTACCGTATTGTAGGAAACTTCCCTACATTAACTTTGTGGATGAGCATAGTTACTAACGAACATGTTGGAGTCTGAAATGTCCGTGGTGGGGGGCTGACCCTACTGATTCGATAGCTGTAGCGGTGACCCTGCTGATTCGATAGATCCTACCACTCTAAGAGTTGCTATCCGATTGTAGGAATCTTCCCTACATTAACTTTATGGATGAGCATAGTCACTATCGAACATGTTGTGCTCTGAACTGTCCGTGGTGGGGGCCGACCCTAATAAGTCGATAGCTGGTGTGATGATCCTACTGATTTGATAGAACCCACCACTGTAGGAGTTGCTACCATATTGTAGGAATTTTCCCTACATTTACTTTGTGGATGAGCGTAGTCATTATCGAACATGTTGGACTCTGAACTGTCTGTGGTGGGGGATGACCCTACAGATTCGATAGCTGGTGCGGTGACCCTACTGATTCGATAGAACCTAGAGTTGCTACCTTATTGTAGGAATCTTCCCTATATTAACTTTGTGGATGAACATAGTCACTATAGAACATGTTGGACTCTGATCTGTTCCTGGTGGGGGCTGACCCTACTGATTCGATAGCTGGTGCGGTGTCCCTACTGATTCGATAGAACCTACTACTCTAAGAGTTGCTACCCTATTGTAGGAATCTTCCTTACATTAACTTTGTGGATGAGCAAAGTCACTATCGAACATGTTGGACTCTGATCTGTTCCTGGTGGGGGCTGACCCTACTGATTCGATAGCTGGTGCGGTGACCCTACTGATTTGATAGAGGGCATGTTAGAGCGCGAATCTCCTACCATAGACGTGCGAATCTCCTACCACTACTCATATGCTTGGGTGGCAGTTCAGGGTCTGGCAGCGACGCTGACACACCCACTTATTCATAACACCGCTCGAAAACCTAGGTTCCACCATGTTATGGTGATAAGATCTCTGCTTGCATATATATAGTTTGTCTTAAGAACAGTAAAGGTATCAGTATCGCCCTCTCTTTTGACCATTCTTTAGTTCTCCTTCTTCCAATTTCACTTGGAATCAGGAAATCTTGACAATTTTTGGAGAGGGCGTGTTAGATCCAACCGCCTTCTTTGATCTTTGACCGCCTACGTTATTCTTAGCCACCATCAAGCAAGGTCATCTCTAGTCATGAACATTTCAGGTTCCAACAGTAAGGGTACTTATTCTGGTGGATTGATGCGAATAAGAATTGCGGCCCATAGAGAATGATATGTTTTGGTCATGGAATCAGAAATGCGAGTTGAAATTTGACAAAATTGTGTTAAAATGGAATAAGGTTTCGTTAAAACATACACGTTAGAGCCATAAAAACTCAATTATTTTGAAGGTTTAAGCATCGATATCTAGAATGAGAAATAGTATTGTAAACCAGAAAGACACATGACGTGGATTGAAAATCCATCTTATATTTATGGTAGACTACTAATGGCAGGGAGCTTGATGATGGTATGTGTTACAAGAAAGAAGTGCAATCTCAACTACAAAATGTCGGTATTTTGTAGAAACAAACCCTTCAACGAGAAGGAAGATGCATATTCGATAGCTTGATGTCCAAAATGTGTTTCTTCATGGATCATTAGCAGAGGAAGTATGCATGTCCCGTCCTTCCGAGTTTAAGGATTCTAAATAACTAAATCATATATCTGACTACATCGCTTCTTATACGGATTAAAGTCGGCCCCTCAAGCTTGGTTCCACCATTTATCTATTTTCTCTTAAAATTGGAATTCACTATGTCTAAGAATGACCCTTCTTTATTTATCCTCCAAAAAGGCTCATAACTATTTATATTTCGATTTATGTGGATGACATCTTGCATACATGAAATGACCTGCACAAAAAAATCATTTTTTGTTGGATTTATCCTGCGTATTCACCATCAAATATTTAGGCATCTGCACTTTTTCTCGGAACTGAGGCGGTCCAACATCCTAATGGATTACCCTTATCACAATCTCGCTACATTTGTGACTTACTATATCATATTGGCATGATCAATTGTATCCTATTCAAATACCAATGACTCCTAGCACTAAGCCCATCAATTTAGTGGGTGTGTTTCTATCTGATCCAACCAAATAATGTTCTATTTTGGATGCCCTGCATTACATTACAGTGAACGCTTTGCCTCTCGCACTCTTCAACATTTTGTAATACGGACTGGACAGGAAATAATGATAATCATCGCTCTACTGATGGTTTTACTATTTTTCTTGGTCCCAACCTCATATCTTGGACTTCTATAAAACAAAATCTGAGTATAAATCTCTTGACGATACATTTGCCGAGCTCATATGGATTGAATCGTCATTGCATGAATTAAGACTACAATTGCATGGACCACCTTTTCTATAGCGTGACAATACTGGACCCACGTATCTCTCCACAAATCCTGTATTTCATGCCTATACCAAGGATGTTGAAATTGACTTTCCCTTTGTCCTAGAACGTGTGCTTCGAAGAAGCTTGAAATTCAATATATCTTCACTAAAGATCAAATCGCTGACGCCTTCATCAAACCACTAGCAATAACGCGATTCAAATAGTTTTTTTGCGACAAGTTTAAGATTCATTGTTTAGATTTTTCCAATTTGAGAGGGTATATTAACCAAGTCCTCGGATTATCATCTCAACCATCCAATATGAGCACACATATTGATTTCTCCTTGAAGGGGGGCATTAGCGTATATTAATATAAATAAATGGGGTAGCATTACAGCAGGGTAGGGGAGTCCGATAAGAGAAGAATCCAAAGATTTTGGAACTGGGGCATACCTCTTTCCCAAACAAAATCATTAATGCAACCCTCATTTGCAAAATAGTCGACGACAGTGTTTGCTTCACGAGCAACAAAAGAAATGTAGACATGCGGAGTGTCCATTAACAGATGAGCAAGAGAGGTTTCAGTATAGATACCGTTGATTTCTCCGTTATTTACTAAAAGCACATGGATTACAATCACTGCCGTCTAATATGAACACATCTCTGTCACGAACACATGCATTCATGCATTTATTGTCATAGAATAAAGAATAATATATTCCCTCTAGCTCTATGAAACTTATATAAACATCTTTTGACGCATAATAAAAATCATCCCCAAGAAAACATATTTCTCTACTTCTCTTCTTAACTCCAAACTCTCAGTTCTTAACCCTGCATTCTATTCTTATATTATGTGAATACGCCTATCTTCAAGTTATCTGAAGCACAAGAATGAACTATTATTGCACTCATTTTTTCTGATAATTAACTTGGTGTTTATAATTAAGCATCAAAATCTTTGGCTTATTATCCATTGTGGTTGTTATTGCACAACAGATCGATCTACAAGTTCTACAATGAACCCAACTTCTTCTATTAATCTTCATTCATCTGACGGCCAGGAGATCACTAACGCGATTCATGATGTGCAAACATGCACCCAGTGTTTTTCTTCACGCCCCACGGGAGGTGAATCGGGTAGCCGATTTTTGTGCTAGATTTTCGTTGTCTTCTACTTTTTCTTGGCTTGCTTCTGATTGTAATAATCCGGAATTTCTTGAGCTAGACAAGAATGACCTGGACAGTATCTTTCCCTCTTTGTAGGCTGTATTTTCGTTTCCTTTTCAATACAAATGCAGTATTTTAAGCATGCGACCCATCATATAAGAAGAACTTTGCGGTTTGACGTTCCTTTTTATTGTCCCTCAATAACTTCTTGCTATCCCTTCACGACATGAGCTTCATATCTCAACCCCATCTTGGTTGCAAGACTCACAATAATCTCCTCATCACTGGTCTTGTGGACTGACTTGATTAATGCTTAAATATGATCAAACACTCTCTCCATTGTTTTCAGCTTAATTTTGGGTACTTCTTGCTGGATCATCCTTATACTCCAACTCAGTTATTTCCCTTTAACTAGAATCAACGTATGAATTTGAATAATGCCTGTTTTATCTTATGGCTGGGAAGAATTAAGCAGCTCCACAAATTACTCCACTACATGGGCACGAAATCACGCGCATTAAGCAATGAAGTTTCATTTGGTGTTTGTTCTATACATTCTATGTTGCGGAAATATGAGAAGAATGAAGAACGATATAGAAATGAACAATCACAGGCGACACAGATTTATGTGGTGTTCACCCTAAAATGGACTACGTCCAAGGGCAGCAGCAGTCGGATTTTCACTATTCAGAACAGAGGCGGCTACAGTAGCTAGGCAAATTTCAGAATTCAAAATATGTACAAAATACAGACACAGAATATATAAAACAGAATGTCCAAACCCCAGAACGATTGTTTCAGAACTCCCTCCAAATTGCCGCAAATTAATTACCGCCCATCACCACACTGAATACAGAACGACCATTAGTTCATATAGCACTCCATACAGATTGACACGTCTGTGTGCCTTGGGCGTGTGCCCCAATCATCGCGTCTTTTCATCAACAGTTAGACTGTAACAACCGACGTGAAACCCTTAGAACGGCACACGCCCGTGTGCCTCGAGGCGTGTGCCCTGAAACATCGCGTCTCAACCTTCTGGATGCGTTCTCTGACTTTTGGAACGGTCCCAACCGCACACGCCTGTGTGCCTCGGGCTATGTGCTAGAAAAATTTCTTCAAGGGTCGCAGCCACGGGCCCCGCGGGTCGTGTTTAGCATCGGTCATCGTCTTTGGGTTAGGATTCAAGACATACAATAATTAACATTAATCTAGAGGTAGATAAAGTTGCTCGTATGAATCCGTTTAGAACTCCTCACGAGTTGTGATGGTCTTCCCTCTTCGATCATGCATCATGCCTTCATCATCACTATAACATTAGACTTATTAACCAAGTATATCTAAACAATGCTTATCCATATTGAGTTATCCATGATGATCCTTATTGCATGAAAATCCTACTACATCCTCCATACAAAAAATTAATCACTTTATTGCCTTTTCTTATCACTATCATAATCTCTGCTTAATTTGAGCTCCTCCACCATACATGCATGCACATTCATCATTCATAGACTTAGAAATTAATTACAAACCCCAACAAATTGGCATTGATTTTCTACATTGCTTATAAAGTTGTCTCTACACATGGAGGTATGCCCTTGAATTTTACATGAACCAGCTCCATGATTAGCTCCACTTTAGTCATTCAGGCTTGTAACACTACACATTACCAAGTCTACTCCACAGCTAGTTAGCCTATCATAATTACATCTTCCAACTCTCAATTTAGCTTTGGTATCACTTGTCATGAGGCTAAGACTTCTCAATCTATATATACATGGTGCCACCTTAATAACATTCACCCTCACTCACATTGAGAGAGAGAGAGAGAGAGAGAGAGAGATGAAAATTAAACTCAAGCAACCTTTGATTTCTTTACCCTCTACTTTTTCATCATACATGCACAATTCTATAATATTTCTCTACCCTCATGGTTCTCCAAGAACATTATACACAATATTCATATTTTCACTTAGAATTATCTACACCATTCTATAATAATCTACACATTTTTCGAAGATTCTTCCTTCTAGAACCTTCTTCATCTTAGGGTTGAGCGCACAGTGGCTAGGAATTTAACGGGTGAGCGCTAGGGTTCGCAGGGGCGGATTCAGAGGGACGTCAAAGAGACACTGACACCTCCATTTTTTTTGCTATAAGCAAGCCAAAATTTTGCTATTCGCAGACCGGATTTGGCTAATCGCAGACCAAGGTCGTCTAATTGCACCACCAGATTTTATTTCGAACCCGTGACCCGCATCCCGCCTACTCACCCCAGCTCGGTTGCGAAATAGATCACGATTTCAGCAATTAGGGCAAGTAGTTCGCAAAATAGCCCTCCTTCAACGCTTCGCGAAATAGCCTGGCCTCTCGGCCCTCTCCAAAGTCGTGAAATCACTGCTCTCCGGTCGGCGTTCCACGTCCTTCTTTACTTCTTTCGTTCTTCGGTTCTTCACATTGCCATCTCCAGTTCCCCACTCACCCGGCCAATCGGCAGTCATCCCGGTTCCGACAGACGGCAGTTCGGCAGAACTCAAAAGCTTCTTCTTTACTTCTTTAAAGAGTTAAAAGTACTTTTCGTTTGAAATATTTAGCATCCCTCAAAAATGTTGCGATAAGACGACGGTACATATAGTTAGAAACATATGGGATTTCTTCATTTATTCCCTCAATGATATTTGATATTATGATTGCAGCCTCAATCATTTGCTCAACCAAGGACTCCTACTAACTTCTCATCGCTAGAACATTTCACTGGCTTAGAAAAGGACCGGCAAAAATGCACATTTTTCGTTATAGTGCTAGTTATAGACAATTGAATGAAATTTTGTACGATGTTATAGTGTCATCGTTGTAATATTTTTTGTACTATTATATTAAAAAAAAAACAAATTTTGCACCCCTATTTGTAATTTTTGAATCATATTTAACAAATATAAAAGTAAATACATAAATAATATATGAAAGTCAAAGGGAAAATTTAGTAACAAAATCAAATTAAATAAATAAATCAAGCAACATACCGCATCCATGAGAATCTCAACTAGATTAACATGATTCATTATAACCAGAGCCGTCTCCCTGGAAGCCTCCGTCTTCAACCCGAACGGCTTCGGCCCGATGCCCCTCGGAAAATTCTGAACGTATTCCGTCTCATTTAACGTCTCCGTCGATCCGTCGAGGCCGGGGATCCACAGGGGCTCGCCGAGGCTAGCCATTCTGATGAGCTCCTCCATGGCTGCGACGGCGAGCTCGATGATCGCAGGCTTCTCCACCTCCCGCTGCCCGGAGACCGACCTCAGCAGCTCGCCGGCGCGAAACAGATCCCCTCCGGCGATCCCCACATCTAGAGATGAGCGGGAGGCAACGGAGGGGGAGAGCAGTGGGTAGGACCCCATTGGCTTTCCCACGTATTTAGCTGCAATGCCTGATATCCTGTCTATCTGCATGTAAATTAATTAAGATCATGCATGATGTGTACAAATATGATTGGCTCATATATATATATATATGTATATATATATATATATATATATATTACTTTTTAATTTTATAAGGAAAGTTCACGGTCCAGATGGATTGCTTTTTGATCGGACGGGTTTATCATTTTCTAACCTTTTATGATTTTTTTTAATCAAAAAAATCTCCACCATTAGATTTCTCTTACACCTATCTTATTCATTGGATAGTGAAATGGATCCCCTCCATTTCGTCAGAAATATGGAGAGGATCCGGATCTATTATTTTCTGTGTACAGCGTGTGGCGAAGACAACTCGGATATTGATGGGGCCCATGCACATTGGAAAAATTATAAGGTGGGGGAGACGCACCTAAAGTAAGGTGCGTTAGCCCTGCCTCAGTCGTCCATCAAGCTGTCAGCCGTCCGATCCAGCAAGGCGTGCATTTTTCTTTATTACGAATTTTGGTTGGCGGTCCAATCAAAGATCGGAGAGACAAGGGGCTAACACATCTTACTCTAGGTGTGTTACCCCCACCTAAATATTGCTCCACGCACCGAGGGATTTATGCATGGCCGTATATCTATATACAAATAATACATTTTTTTTAATTTTATGTTATAGTCCTGTATATTATAAATATTATGTATTTTGGTAGATCATGGAGATAAAGGATCCGTTTGGCGCGGCGGTGGCGGTCACGAACGCGGTTGTTATGAACCGTAAACCTTAAAAACCCTAATACTAATAGATGAATAGTCATTTGATGAAGAAAAAATAATTTTACTGTTTTTTTTTATTTCTCATCGTAATTCAGATGAAGCATATGATACAATCATTTTTTGGGAATACAATGAATCATTTCAATATATGGATTCTGATTGTTATTATGATATTACATTTTTCCTAAAAAAAAAATCTAAAGATAGGTTTCTCTCATTGTACAATCCCGTATTCGTCGAGTGGGTTCTCAGGCCTCAGAATCCAAATGATGAACAAAGCATCAGGGGGGGAGCATTCGCCCAGGTCAGAAGGGCATTCGCCCAAGCTAGTAGAGGGGGGCGAGCACAATCCTCGTTCATCAAACACTCGCCCGCCTAGGAGTTCGGATGCACGGGCCGCCAGGCAAGTGAGGGGTGGAACTCCACTCGCTCGGGAGGCCAGGGATCTGGCGAGTGATGCCTTCACGGACCACTCGCCTAGTAAGATCAAGAGAACCCGGTGCGCGGGAAGTCTGGCGAGTGGTGCCTTCACGGACCACTCGCCCAGTGGGGTCTAGAGGTGAATTTACCTAGATACTCTTTGGGGGATGCCAATAGCTCTTCAAACAGGCGGAGTTTGGCTGTTAGCAGACCAGTTTGGGGTGCATTTAGTAAAATCAAAAGGCGGAATGCAGCTATTTGCAGACAAGGCTAGAAAAACAATAAATAGACCCGTAAGGGCACCTTGGAGGAGATCCGATCTTTGGGTTTTCTCCTCCTCTCATTAGTTTTGGTTAGCTCTTAGTGCCCTCCAAGGTGCCCAATTCAGCATTGGTTTGGGAGGGGAAGCTCTCTAAGATCTTCCAGTTGTGTGGCGGGACCTCCTCGCTACAGCTTTAGGTTTATTCATTTTTCTTTATCAATAGTCAAATAATGTTCCAGTGAGAGAGAAGTAGGTGTAGGCTACAACCCCCTGTGGGTCCGAACTCTTCTAGAGACCAGTTGACGGTTTCATCATTTATGGTGCGGTGAGCGTGGACCGTAGCCTATACAAGAAAAACATAAGCTGGGCCTCATGGCTGGAGGAGAAGGGGAAAGATCCAACCCAGGCAACTCGCCACCACTCGCGAGTGGGGTGACGATGGGGATGTTTGAGGACTTCAAGCGAGAGGTACCACAGACCTTGCATTTTGCATTCGCCGCCAGAAGCGAGTTTGAGGCACCTGCGCTCCCAGTGGTCGCATCCCAGCTGATAGGCGAGAACGCTTCAGATCAGCGACCCGGGAAGGAAGCAATGACGGAAGGAAGTGTGCGAGATCTGCCCAGACGGCAGCTATTCCCCAGCCCGGTGAGTACTGAGGTGTGCGAGTTGACTCCATGAGATCATACCACTCGCCGAGTGGGAGAGGGGAGTCCTTTTTGCGAGCTGATCATCTGTTTTGCTCAGGTTTGTCTTTGAACTTCGTCTTTATTTTATAAATGGTTGGTGTCAACTTATAAGATGATGATGCTTAGTACGTGAAAAAGAAAGGCCCAGAGCAGACCCGCTGACAAGACTCTCATCTAGCTGGCAGGGTCGTAGGCTCACTCGGTGGCAGGAAATGAAAGAAAGTTTCAAAATATGGTTGGCCCCGAGCAGACCCGCTGACCAGGCTCTCATCTAGCTGGCAGGGTCGTAGACTCACCCGGTGGTAGGTTGAAAAGGAATGTCCCCGAGCAGACCCGCTGACCAGGTTCTCATCTAGCCGGCAGGGTCGTAGGCTCACTCGGTGGCAGGTTGAAAAGGAATAACCCCGAGCAAACCCGCTGACCAGACTCCCATCTAGCTGGCAGGGCCGTAGACTCACTCGATGGCATGTTTAAATGGAATAGCTCCGAGCAGACCCACTGACCTGACTCCCATCTAGATGGCAGGGTTGTAGGCTCACTCGGTGGCAGGATGAGAAAGAAAGTTTCAAAATGTGGTTAGCCCCGAGCAGACCCGCTGACCAGGCTCTCACCTAGCTTGCAGGGTCGTAGGCTCACTCGGTGGCAGGATGAGAAAGAAAGTTTCAAAATGTGATTGGCCCCGAGCAGACCCGCTGACCTGGCTCTCACCTAGCTGACAGGGATGTAAGCTCACTTGGTGGCAGGATAAGAAAGAAAGTTTCAAAATGTGGTTGGCAACGAGCAAACCCGCTGACCAGACTCTCACCTAGCTGGCAGGGTCGTAGGCTCACTCGATGGAAGGGAGGAAAGAAAGTTTCAAATGGTAAGTTGGCCCCGAGCAGACCCGCTAACCAGACTCTCACATAGCTGGTAGGGTCGTAGACTCACTTGGTGGCAGGAAAGAAAGAAATTGTGAAAATAAATAGCCCCGAGCCGATCCCGCTGTCGGGCTCCAACCGGCCGATGGGGGGGGGGGGGGGGGTGAGGCGTTCGGAAGGAAATACGGAAAGCGATTCGGGGTGAGAGAACAAAGGGGAAGGAAGTCCGAAAAAGGGAAGTGGCACGACCCTAGGTATGCGAGTGGGGTCCTCCGAGAGGGACACTCGCCCGGAGAATGCACCCGAGGTTCCAACCTACCTAAGGAGACGCGGGAATCGTTCGCAACAGACGCGCTCTCGGCAAGATCACGCTTTCGGCAGAATCGTCGAGGTCGCCGCCTAATTTCTAGAAGGGTATGAGCACGTGCGAATGGCCGTCTACGACTTTAACACACGTCGTTGAGGCGAGAGCGCCTTGATCACGGCCCAGGGTCAAGTACTGGCAGCGTACGAATGCATGAACTATACGCGAGTGGCAAAAAAGTAAGTAGAGAGTGAAGAACGAAGAACAAAATAAGTAAATGGTTGATTTCATTGCAAAAGTTTCCGCTTACAAAGGGGGGATCTCGCCCCTAACACATATTATAACAAAAAGAAGGAAAAGAAAATCAGAAAAAGAATGTGGAAGATCTTCAAGGAGAGTCGTTGGACTCCTCGCTGGATGATTCACCGCTTTCGCTTGAGGGACGGATGACGTTGCTCTCATGTTGAAGATCGGCTTCGCCCTCCGGCACGTCCAGCGGGGTGAAAAGCCAAGGGAGAACATTGTGAGCTGTGAGTTGCCCGCCGCATTCATTCAGGAGCCCAGCATCCCGCAACACCTGCAGCATATGCTTCACTGCCCCTTGCGCGTTCTCCTGCATCATCACCTCGATTTCGTAGTTGGTGTATTGATGTCGATTGCTCTTCTCGTCGATCGGGAGGTGGCGGGACCATGGCGTCTCGTAGGTGTTGGTTCTCGGCCCGCAACACCTTGATCTTGCCCTCGAGGCTGGCCAGTCACTCAAGCAGTATGTCGGCGTTCGGTGTGTCCTGGGAGAAAAGGAAAATGATAAGGTTAGGGCAAGATAAAGCGAAAGCATAAGCATCCGTGAAGGGTTGCACTTATCACTCTGGTCGGGCGGTTGGCGAGAAGGGTCTCAGCGGTGTTCAGCTTTTGTGTCAAGGACACGACCTGGAGGAAGCAAGGGCCCGCGTTCTCTCAACCTCGACAAGGCTTCGCGCGAGGTTGATGTTGCGCCGCGAGGACATGTGAGTGAGCTCGAGAGCACGCAGGTGAGCCCGCGCGGCCTCGTACGCAAGCATCCGAGTGGTCTTAGCGTCGAAGATCATGGTGTCCTCTCGGCTGTAGAGCGTGAAGGAGAGGGCGTAAGCCTCGCCGCTGGTGGTGTCCTGCTCCATCCAGGACGGGAGGAGAGTGGAAATCGAGGCCCGGTTGGCCTTCCGGTCCCACTGTAGAAGGGGTTCACCTGCTTCATCGACGTGCTTCTCGCCCAGGCCGAAATTCTGGTGCCCCCACGACATCGGTCTCCTGCACGGGAGCGAGAAGAGTGCCACGCCCCAGGATGAACTGGTGGAGCTTGGCCTCTTGACCTCCCAGCGACGGAGGCTTGAAGGTCGATTCGTCTTCCTGCACGGGAGCGAGAAGAGTGTTGCTAAAGTTACCAGTGACAAAGATGAAGCGCTGAACCCAGTCTTGGTTCTTATTGGCGAGACCGACAACCTTGAGCGGGTGCTCGACAGAGAAGAAGGTGACCCCGCTTTTCGCCAGGAAATTGAATAGTTTGCGGAAGACGGGGAGGCTGAACTCGACCCTCTCCTCGCGCAGGTAGCAGTCGAATGCTACCAGCATAACTATAGAGTTGGTGTTGAGCTGCACGAGAACAACCCCAAAGTAGCGGAAGGTCTGGCGCAGCTCAGACCAGATGAGGATGCATAATCCCACTTCAAAGTGATCCAGGGGGTGGCAAGCATGTCGGGCGAGAACTGGTTGACGCGGTCGCGACTTCCGGGCCGTCGCACAACAAATCCGTGCGGGACGTAATCCGTGATCGTCATCGTGAACTCGTCCTCCGATAGGTCGCAGGTTGCGAAGTCATGGGTAGCGAATGCCTGGGCGCACTTCGCCCTACCATCGGGTTCGGCAACCATCGCGTAGTAGGGGATGGAGGAAATTGAGTCACGCGGAAGCCTAGAGAGAGGCGCGAGTGCAAGAGCGAGTGCGAGAAGGAGAGGAAGAAGGCGAGAATGAAATAGTAATAAATGTGGTGGGTAGGGCCTAACTATTTATAGAAAAATAAGGAAATCGGGAAGTTTTCTAAGCGCGGGGGTGCATATAATGACCACGCTGCCCCGGCACCTCGGGACTCGAGCCAGCCCTACCTTCACCCCACTCGCCCGTTAGTGGCGAGTGCTGCGCGAAAATCCCTCCACAGGAAGGCGGGAGGGATAGGATAAAGCGCAAGGAGAAACCAAAGCATTATGCGAGATATCAGCATTCGACAAAACAAAAAAGAAATCATGCGAAACAGCAATATGGCTAACATCTAAAACAACGAGATTGTCCACAAAGCAAGGACGAGATCGGCATTCTTTACAGAATAAAATAAGGCTGAGGGGGATACGGTGGGCGAGTGTCGGTAGGCTCAGTATTGGATCCATTGTCATCGACACCGACCTCGCCTCCCCATCCTCGGTGGCACTCGCGGGTAGTAGTATGCGCTTACAACGGTAAGTTCTTGATTGACCAAGCGCATTTGGTCCCTAGTCCGCGCAATGCGCCTCCCGGGGGAAGTCCCCTCGCACCCAGCTCCCTATCGCTCCATTTCCCCGACGAGGTGCGAATAGTCCCTTTCGAGAGCGCTCAACCTGCGCTCAAAAGCTGCCCGGTGTCCATCCGCCTGACCGGCGAAGTTCCGCTGCATCCAGATGAGCTTCCAGAGAACTTCTGTCACCCCTCCTTCATCGTCTTAGCATCTGCGGGATCGCCGAGGAAGTCCGAAAGATCGCTGGGAGATGGAGGGTGGCGAGATCACCTCCTCCCCTTCCTCAAAGTGAGGTTCCATCGGCGAGGCATCTTGGTAGCCCGCGGGAGCGGAAGTGGGCTGGTCTTATTTAGTAACTCAAGCAGCATAACTCCTTTAGCGAATGAAGTAACTAACCTGGTGCGTGCACTTTGCATTGGCGCTGGCGAGATGGGCTAGGTTGCCCTTCGAACGGCCTGGCGGGGGGATGAAGCGATTTCTTCCTTCCAGGGCGATAGGGAACTCCGTTGGCGGCGAAAGTGGTGGCTAGATCGGCGGTGGGAGAATTGTGGCCAAGGTCCTTTCCGGCTGGGTGCTCTGGTTCCTGCGCTGTGAGAGTTGTGGTGGTCTCGCGAGGTGGAGAGTTTCACAGGATTAAGGATAACCCCATAATTATATTCCAAAGGTGGGTTTGCGAGAGGCAGGGTAAGAAAGAGACAACAAGTGGTAAAAAGGTAGGCGAGAAAGCAATAAACAACTTTCCGGGCTCAGGCAGGATTCCGCCATGAGTAGCTGGAAGGCCGGTCTCCTGAGCCGGAGGGACGTCCTTAACGACAGGCGGGAGCACGTTGGTACCCGCTGGGTTGGTCTCGAGGTCGTCCCCCATCGCCAGCGTCTCCTGCGAGTGGTCATAATCGTTGGGGTATCGTGCCACCGGAATTAACCACAAAACAAGAAACATCAGATTACCTTGGCGAGGTTGTCGAGAGGATTGCGAGAAGGGGGCGGAGTCCTTGACGCAGACTCAGTCACCAGGGGGTCCCGCCAAACCACCTTGGCCTTCCTCAGCCGGTAGGGTGAGCTGGGATCCCTCTTCGACGAAAGCCAGGGAGAATACCTAGCAGACTTGGAGGTGTTCTTCCCTTGCGCAGCGGCAAGACGAAAGGAGGTTCCGCCACAATCCGTGTTTCTGAATAGGATTAATATGAATGCTAGCTAGATTAAGGGTTTATTTGGTGCGGCGTTTTTTCTCCAATGAGTTTGAACAAAAACACCACAGTCATCAATTATGTATTTGACATAACAATGGTTATGACCACTACAAAGAAAAAAAACTACTTTTGAACATAAAAGTGGAAGTTCTTTAGGTGAGTTTGAGCGTTCACGAACGACGATTCATCACCACCGCATTCACGATCGCCTCCGCCGTGCGGAGCGGACACTTATATGATAATTTGTTCTTAGAATTTGCTATCATATATAGTATGTTATTATTGAATATGAGACTAATATGTCTTTTAAATGATAGTTAATTTGGGTAATTCTTTTATTTAGATGACAATATTAGCAATTAAATTAATAAAATTGTGCTTAGTGTTGCTTAATTCACTTACTCAATGTAATATTGTCAGAATAATCAGCAATGATTTGATCTGCTCTTTAGGTATGCTTTTGATATCCAAATTTTCATAAGCATATCAAATTATCATCAAAATTTAATTGAAATTAATGAAATTCAAGTCCTCGTTGTCACAATATGTCACTAAGGCTCTGTTTGATGCAGTTTTTTTTTTACTCCGATGAGTTTGAACAAAAACACCACCGCTATAGATAATAAAATGTACGTTTAGCATGAAAACAGTTATGACCGTCGTAAAAAAAAACTAGTTTTGAACATAAAAATGGATGAAATTACTTAGGTGAGGTTGGGCATTCACGAACGACGGTACATAACCACCGCGTTCGTGACTGCCGCCGCCATGCCAAACAGAGCCTAAGTTAACTAAAACATTCAAAAAATTAATCACTAAATAACTAGTTATAACATTAACACTAGCTTTTTCCATCTTCAATTCAAAAAACTTCTCCTCCATCTATCTTGAATCAAACATTGAACAGTTCATATATAGTTAGGGGGGGGGGGGGGGGGGGGGGGGGGGGGGGGGGTTGAAATACCTCCTCCCGCAGCCTGGCGTTCTCGATCCTGAGGTGGTGCTCATCGAAGGACATCTCGCCGAGAGCGGCCGGACCACCACAATTCGGGCACGAAGCGTTGCCCAGAGCATCCTTATAGCGGAGATTCTCCGTTCGGAGCCTCTCGTTGTCCGCCCTCAACTGCCCGTTCTCTTGCCTCTCATGGTGGGTCTAAATAGAGGAGAGGAAGATCGAACGAGTAGAAATTAAACCTTAATAAAGAAAATAAAATTAGTTTTGAACATATATAAAAGCGGATGAAGTTCCTTAGATGCGGTCGGGCGTTCACGAACGATAGTTCAAAACCGCCGCATTCTCGACCGCCACCGCTGTGCCAAACGGAGCCATATTTTAGGGTTTTAATATGTTTGTGTTCGTACCTTCATTTGTG
Organism: Dactylorhiza incarnata; assembly: GCA_033032865.1. NCBI lineage: Eukaryota > Viridiplantae > Streptophyta > Magnoliopsida > Asparagales > Orchidaceae > Dactylorhiza > Dactylorhiza incarnata. Next base: position 5,798,845 of record JAWHQI010000066.1, read on the forward strand.
TGCGTTTGTTTTGAAACCAGAACTTGACCTGAAGGGGCTCTAACCCTAATTCCCGGCTGAGCTCCTTCCTTTGCTTGTCATCCGGGTGAGGGCATTCCTTGAAGAAACTGGAGAGAGAAAAATTAATTAACACGAAATAATCTTAATCAGCTGCTTAATTAGCTAATCCTTTTACATTAATTAAACCTTTTTTTTTAATTAGAAATTTAAATGGGATGTTAATTACTTACGCCTCCATCTCCTGAATCTGATGCTGGGTGTGACGGTGATACCGCTTCTTCTTCGGCCGCTGATTAGGGTCCTGATCTTCGCCGGAGGCTCCTTCGACATTTTCGCTGCCGGATTTGCTCTCGAAGTCGTCTTCTCGACCTCTCATTATCTCGCTCTCTGCCGTCGTGGTCATCCCCTGAGTCTGAATCTCTACGAGCTGGTGATGGTGCGGGATCTGCAGCTGGCTGTCCAGCATGTTTGTCTGCTGCTTAAAGTGCATGAACAGGCACAATAATATCTTAGCAAGAGAATTAGTTTTCTATATATATATAGAGAGAGAGAGAGAGATAGGGGGTAAGAATAAGCTAATTTCTTTCTTCCTTTTGGTGATTTCATCATGTGATAGCTAGAAGGATTAGTAGTGAGTTCGATCAGTTCATATCTATAATTACTCTGTGTCGTTAGTACTAATTACATAACACTATTGTTGTGTTCAATACCTACTCAAAATAAGAGAGAGAAGCTAAGCTAAATCTCTCTCTCTCTCTTTCTATCTCTAGCACTCTCTCTCCGCGTCTCTCTGTAAAAATTGAAAACGCGGTTCACAGATACCGAGGAGTACATTGCAGGTCAACCGCAGTACTAACACTCCATTACAAACTAATCAAAGCAATATTAGAAGAGCTTAATTTTTATAACCATCCGTATATATACTTAGAGTACTGCATGAACCCTAAACTCTGCAGAAGCAAAAAAAAAGCTTAATTCTTAATTAAACGTGGAGTTTAAAATTAAAAAACTTTCAACGGGGTTTGACTCTGCTACCGACCTGGCCAAGAGTCAGCGCCGAGGAGTTGCCGTAGCCAGCTCCGGAGTTCCTTCCGATCATCGATGGCGCCAGGTGTCTAGCCGGAATCATGATCCCGGCTGGCATATTTCGGCCTTACCAAACCCTAACTTTCTTCTTCTTCTTCTTCTCTTATATATCTCTGTAGGGAAGTCGGCGTAGAGAGAGAAGAGGAGGAGAATGATAGATGAAGGAGAACATGGAGAGTAGTTGAGATCTACGATAAACTCTCTGGCTTTCTCTTTCTACGACAGCATGGACGATCCCCTCTCTTCAATCTCAGCGGATGGACGGAGGAGATGAAGTCTACGCAGGATGCAGGAGATCAGTGAAGGGGTGGCCGAGAAAAAGCCATGGGAGGGAAGAGGAGTTGCAGAGAAGGTAGGGAAGCGGAAGATGGAAGAGAGGTTGGGAAGGAGGAAGAAGAAGGAAGTGGAGAGGATGTGGAAGGGGAGAGGAGTTATTGCAGAGCGTCTTGAGAGGGTGCAATTGCATTTATTGAGAGGGTGGCGTTATTGCATACGACGGAGAGATAGAGGAGAGAGATAGAGAAGAGAGAGAGAGAGAGAGAAGAGAGAGAAAGGAAGAGCATATTAACTTCAAAAGTTTAGGGTAAAGATAATTTGTAATCAAAGGTTTGATTAATACCAAACTCGAAAGACCGATAGTAAATAGGTTTGTTTTTTCTAGTTGTATGTGAGTGACGGACGTGGGGGCGGAGCTCCTATGGCCAATCACGACAGTACATCGATCACGACATTTTAATCTTAAATAGATGCAGACCCCTCCACTTTTATTTATATTTTTATTTAATGTCTCTCTACTCTTCTCTTTCCTCTATTTTCTCACTCACGACATTCTCTCTTTGTATTTCTTTAATCTTAAACAGATGCGGGCTCCTATACTCTCTCTCCCTATTTTTTTTTAACTTGAGCGGTAAAAAGTGAATATTGAATGTTTAACCAAAGACTTCTTTTTTCCTTTTAATATATTGTATGTTAAATGTGGGAAGGGTAGGTTGTTAGGATTGGTAAATTGCGAGAAATGTATTTTGGATAGCTTATTTTCTTTTGGGTAGGGTGGTTGTGGATTCTCTGATGTCACTACTAGAAATTTGACTTTTAGTGACGAAAATTTTCGTCACTAAAGATTAGATTTTGGTCACTAAAGACAATTAGTGACCAAATCTAGTCCGTCACGAGACAGTCACGAATGCCCTGCCATTAAATGTAATTAGTGACCAAAAAAATTTTCGTCACTAATTGTATATATTTAGTGGCCAAAATAATTACAGTCAATAAAATTTTGGTGACCAAATTAATTTGGTCACTAAATGTAGTATCCGTGACCGAATTTGTTCGGCCACTAAAGATAATATCAGTGACCGAATTGGTTCTGTCACTAAATGTAATATCAGTGACCAAAATAATTCGGTCACTAAATAAAGTTTTAGTGACTGAATTAATTTAGTCACTAAATGTGTATTTTAGTGACGAAATATCTCGTCACTAAATCTCATTTAATTTCACACAAAAATTATATAATTATTTCATTTAGTATTCATTAGAATTTGATTTTAGACATTCAGATACAATAATAAATTTAATACTCAATTCGCAAATAGAATTTGTTCAACATAAGATATTTTATTAATAGAAAAAAAAAGGGCGGGAGATAGCCCAAACCACTCAATACATAGTAGGTTCGCATACAAATTCTAAGTACATATTCAATACATAGCAATGGTTCTTTCTCTTGATGAATCCAAAACCACTCAATAGAAATTTTAAGAACATATTCCTCCTTTGCTGCTGCTGAATCCATGTGGGGTTGAGAACCAAGTGTTTAACTATATCGTCCAGGTTCTTTGTGGTATTTGCTCTCTGTTGCAATCAAAGAAGTAAAAAACATGGCATTGAAGCATAGCAGGTTCGCATGATGAAGCTTGATTGATCATTATCTCTCTCATTTTACGACGTATCTATAAAAAAAACAAATATATTGGTTTTAGAAAAAGATATATAAATATATATATAAATATATATATACATACTTTTCTAAGAACATATGGTTTACCTGTCTGATTTGACTGCTCTGAGCATAGCAAGTTCGCTTGACCGATGTATAGACATAAACCAATTGAAGCCACTATCAAATATCTTACGCCACGAGCACACTGAGATCACACGGGCAGAGTGACAGGTAGGTTAAATACTGCTCACCATGGTGAAAGACAATAAGATTTGTAGGAGGCATAAGCCACATAAAACGTATTGACAATGGCCAAACAAATTATGTGGGACAAATTCATGCTTCTCACATGCATGAATATTTAGCAACACATTACAAAACTCAAATAGCTTTGTAAATTTAATAAACATCTCTGTCCATCCACCTATAAGGAATTGATTTTACTTTCTAATATGAAAAATATCATTTATGCTTTGCTAATGATAATATTTACTCACCCAGGAAACAAGAACATGCTCTCCTTGCGGCCTTGTGATATCATTTATGCTTTGCTAATGATAATATTATTTAGAAGGGAAGAAATGAACATTGGGAGGGAATTTTCAAATTTAATGATCAAATTATTTTTGTTCACAAAATTAGTGACCGAATTTATATGTCGTCACTAAAGACGTATCAAGACGTGTCTTTAGTGACCGAATTTATATTTTGTCACTAAAGACGTGTCTTCGGTTACCGAATTTATATGCGGTCACTAAATATGTGTGTTTAGTGACTGAACGTATATTTCGTCACTAAAGCCAACTCTTTAGTGACCACTAAAGACGCGTCTTTAGTGACAAAATAAATTTCGTCACGAAATTTCTGTCACTAAAAACCAGTTTTCTTGTAGTGTGTGCATTGTATCTTTTTATATATGCAATAAAAATAATTCTTTGATTAAAAAAAGGTGTAGAATTTTTTGATTAAAAGAAAGTAAAATAGAATAAGATTAGTGAACTCGTTGAATCAGTCAGAAATAAATCTGAACCGTGAAATAGATACTATCCATTTTGACTTTGAAATGGAGAAGATCTTGCTTAATTGGTTCAGTGGTTCTCCCTACAAATTTAAATAAGTATTTTAATTTTTGTATTTAGTAAAATAATTTTTTGTATGATGAGTACGAATTGGGAAATTCTTTATGAAGACAATTTTTATGTATGTAGGCATAAACTGATATAATATTGGCTAGCTATTTCACAATTTCTTAAATGCGTCAAGGTAATTAGGATAAGAAAAAAAAAGACGATTTACATTAGCACACTCTCTCTCTCTCTTTATCTCACAAAATGATATTTATACATCATTTTAATTGATATTTTTCATATAGTTTCCCAAAGCAATTCATAGATTCATAGCTTCTTTGGTTTTAGGGCTCAGGAGAGAAGAAATATGAGAATGAGTATACTTAGATACACCACCAGAAGAAGAGAGACAAAACCCATAGCTAAGTTTTGCCACGGGGGAGGGTAGTCTGACCCCAAATCTAGTCAAATAAAACCCCAAGTCAGCGGCAGTCGACTACTGGCGGTGTGTGACGAGGAAGGCTCCGACAATATTGAGCAACTCCAGCGAGATTTCGGACTCCACTGTTGTATCAGGCGAGGGTAGGGTAGTGAATCATGAGGGACGTGTGATTATAAGAATGGTATTCCTTGCAAAATTGGCTTATAAGTGTTTTTTAGTGGGTGTGCGGATAGCAGATGTGCTAATATATATCACCCCATAAAAGTAGAGAGCGCATAGATAATAAAATAAATTAAAAATTACACGAGGGGAAACACAGAAATTAGATATCAATAAAATAAAATATAATCGTTTTAGCATTGACAAAATTGCTAAATCAGTCTCTAAACTATGAGACATTTTTAAAATTAGTCCATAAAGCTCTAAAAGGATTAAATCAGTCCATAAACTATTACAGCCGAACACAATATGAATATAGGTGTTCATAATATTTTGCAAATTTAATATTATTTTTATTTATTATTGTTCTGTACAAGTTTGATATTTTTTTATTTATTACTGTTTAGAATATTCCCTTACCCAAATGTCTTTGTTAGCATGTTCTAATACACCAGTTTGTTATAATTATTAGTAAGGATTATAATAAATAATGTGTTGTTTGTTCCAATGCTCTCGTGATTAGAACTCAAAATATTTATAATTAAAGTGCTCAACTAAACAAAAATATCATGAAACTTAAATATTGTTGTAGATGAAGATCGATGCATGAGAATGAAAATTTGCACGAACGGATACTGAGCGAAGATGATCGTGATATTAGTAAGAAAGTCAAACCTTGAGATAAAACTCTTTTAAAATATTTTAAATTTGTGTTGTTCTCTAATATGGCCCGTTCGTTTGGGCAAAATTGTGGTTAGAAAATGGAGTTAAATGTGATGTTTTCGTTACCCAAGTTAACGAAAAATATGTTTAGTGGAGGATGAAGGAGCTCCGGCGACTAGAACGCAAGACGAGGCGAGTCAGAGGAGGCGCACAAGAGGAGGTGTCGGAATGTGGTAAATCCCTATTGTTAGATTTGTGAAGTGAGTATATGCTGAGATAGTGGCGACTATCCAGGTGGCGACTATCCAGGTGACGAGTATCCGTGCCGAGTATCGGTGACGAGTGTACAACCCTTATTCTCCGAGGGTAGGACCCACTCAAGGCCACGTAGGCAGGTCAAAGTCAAAGAGGCAAGACAAATCAGCCAGCAGGAACAAAAGAAGGTTGGCGAGTATTGGCTAAATACTCGCCAGAAGGGCGACTATGGTCGAAGATACGTACCGAGTATCCCGTATGTCGCCCCAAAGTGTCCGGCAACCACAGAAGACCTGAGCGAGTATCAGCCAGGCTTGTGCGAGCAGCAGCAGATACTCGCCAGATGGGCGACTATGGTCGAAGATGCTCGCCGAGTATCCCATATGTCGCCAGGTCAGGGCTGGGCTATAAAAACCCCCCCTACCCCTTGGTTGCCTATAAATAGGACCCCAGGGGTACTTGGATTGGCACATGTGCTTGAGCTTCTGGAACCCCATTTCCGAATTCTTGAGCCCGTCACCCCTGCTTGCTAGCCAAGTCGGTGCCTTCATCGTACCTTGCTCGGCCATTCTTTGGTCTTGGAGGGGAAGTCTCTTCGGAGCTTCTGGGTACGTGGTGGGACCTCCCTGCCGCAGCACCTGGGGTCCTATTTGTTGCTCTTCTAGCTTCTTCGTCGTTGCCAGCCAAGCCATCTCGTTGGGCTGCTGGGCGAGTAGCCTCCGGCTGCATTGGTCCGAATCTTGAGGTCAGGATTTTCCTGGCGTCAACACTTTGGTGCGGTGAGCGTGGATCGTAGTCGGAGAAGGAAAGTTCAGCAGGAAGCCGAGATGGTCGTAGGTGGCGACCATGAAGGGGTAGTCGGCAACTCGGCCGCGAGTGGCGAGTTCGTGACGCTAGCGGTTCTGGAAGCCTTCGCGCAGCGTATGGAGGGAGACTTCGCGCAGCGCATGGAGGGGATCTTGCAAACAGCGCTTCAGACGCGCGCCGAGGTCACTGCGACCTCGCCGCATCGCCCAGTTCCATCCGAGGGAGGGAGTCCCCCCCGGCGAGCAGGAAAGGAGCACATGGAGGACGAAACCGAGCGACCAAGGAGGTCGCAATTCTACCAGCCAACCTCGCAAGGTATTCGCTTCCGCGAGCCAGGTGAGCAGGGGAGATACCCGGATACTCGCCCATATGGCGAGTATGGAGGTGATACTCGCCAGGTTGAGGATCGTCGCCGGGCAGGAGGGAGGAGCCCCTTCTGCGAGGAGATTCTCGTCGCGCCAGTGCCAGAGGGGTTCAGGGACCCTGCCTTGAACTACTATTCAGGGAAGGAGGACCCCGTCAGGCACATCCAATGGTTCGAGGATATAGTCTCTATCCGAACCATGTCGGACGCCTTCAAGTGCAGGTTGTTTGCCATTACCTTCCGCGCAAAGGCCTGGGACTGGTTCCATCAGTTGCCCGCAGGCTCAATCTACTGCTTCGAAGACCTGCGTCGTGGGCTGACGACCCGGTTCGACACGGCACGGAAGCTAAAGAAGGAGGCAATGGCCCTGTTCTACCTCGTGCAAGGGCCGGATGAGGCATTGGGCCCTTACATCGAGCGCTTCCAGGAGGAGGTTCTGCAAATCCAGGAGGTGGATAGCAACATCCTGTTGCTGGCCCTGACATTCGGCATCAGTCAAGGCCTCTTCAAGTTGGAGCTCAGTGAGAACCCACCCTACTCCTACGACAACCTCATTCAGAGGGCCAATAAATTTGTCCGGGGAGAAGCCTCCAACCCCGACTTCTTGGCAAGGTTGGCACGGGTGACCAGAGGCGATCGTGGGGAGAGGGATGAGATCCCTGGAAAAAGGAAGAGGGAGGAGCCCCGAAGGGAGGAAAGGAAGTGGCCAGAGCGACAAGAGGAGAAGAAGAAGGAGGAGCTCAGAAAGAAAGAAACCGGGAGGATCGCGGAGAGAAGACCCATCGAGTCCCCTGAGCGTCAGGAGGAGGGAAGACGCTACCAGGTCCCCGTCAATCGGCCACCTTGGAGGCCGGCTGGACGGCACCAGCGTCAGGACCCAAGGGGGAGATCCCCAGAGAGAAGGCCCTTTCGCCAACCAGAGAGGCGTCAGGAAAGGAGGAAGGATGAAGCAATGGCGGTAGCCGGGCGAGGCCGCCGTCAAGGAAGGAAGAAGCCGAAGCCTAGGAGGCGTCAAGCAGAAGAAGTTCCTCTCTACTGCGACTTCCACCAGGTGGGGGGACATGCCATGGCTGCCTGCCCAGACTTTTGGGAAGCCCGGAGGAGGTTGGCAGCAGGAGAAGCTGGAGGAGAGCAGAGGAGGATGGAGGCCCCTGCCGAGCCACAGGCAGGGCAGGCTGCAGTCGTTCGCAGGAGGAACGAGGATCGGATCGACCAGGGAGGTCGGGGAGACCTGGGCCAGGGAGGTCGAGTTGGAGTAATCCATGGGGGAGCAGGGCTGGAAGCTTCCCGCAAGGGAAGCCTCCATCAGATCTACCGCAGGAGTGTCGCCTCGACCTCACAAGCACCGCCCCCGATGGAGGAGATTACCTTTTCCGAGGAGGACATGCTAGGGAACGCGAATCCCTTCCATGATGCCCTCGTGATTCAAGCCGCGGTGGAGGACTTCACCGTTGATCGAATTCTGATCGACAACGGTAGCTCTGTAAACGTCATCTTCAAGGGGACGTTTGACGGACTGGGAGTCGAAGCTGCCAGAGTTCGAGCATCAGATGGTCCCCTCTTCGGCTTCTCCGGAGAGAAGAAGGAGGTGGAAGGAGGAGCAGATCTCCTGGTAACACTCGGTGGCACCTCCATCGGCTGTCGATTTGTTATCGTCGACGCCCCGAGCTGCTACAGGGCTATTTTTGGGAGGCCGCTTCTCAACGCCTTCAAAGCCGTCCCATCCTCCTACCATCAGTGCTTGAAGTACTGTAAAGGAGACGTCCAGGTGAGGATCAGGAGCGATCCAAGAGCCGCTAGGGAGTGCTATCTTAGCGCCGTCAGTACCATCAGCTGGATGGCTGACGCGGAAGAGTTCGGAAGAGTGCTGGAGAGCCCGGCCAGGCTGGAAGTGGCTGAAGAGGTCGAGGAGATCGAGGTACTCTCTGCAGCGGGAGTGCCGGGGCTGCTGAAGATTGGCGGGTCGCTGAAGACCGAAGAGAAGATCGAGATGGCGGCGTGTCTGCAAAAGAACGTCGACATCTTTTCTTGGAGCGCAGCCGAGATGCCAGGAGTCGACCCTGAGGTTGCGTGTCATCGCCTCAACCTGGATCCCACTGTCCAGCCCGTCCGCCAGAAGAAAAGGAGAACCGCCACCATCCTCGCCAAGCCAATTAGGGAGGAGGTTAAAAAACTGCTCGATGCAGGGTTTGTGTCAGAGATCCAGTATCCAGGCTGGGTCTCCAATGTTGTAATGGTGGCAAAGGCGGGGGGAAGCTGGAGAATGTGTGTGGATTTTTCCTTAATGAATAAAAGCTGCCCGAAGGATTGTTATCCCTTGCCTCGAATCGACGCGCTGGTTGATTCGGCCGTCGGTTTTTCTGTGATGAGTTTCCTTGATGCGTTTTCAGGATATCACCAGATCCGGATGCATCCCCCCGATTGTCGCGATGTCTCCTTCATCACCGATGATGGCTGCTACAGCTTCAAGATGATGCCCTTCGGTTTGAAGAATGCAGGAGCTACCTATCAACGGATGATGGACCATATTTTCAAAGAGCAAAAGGGGAGGAACCTGGAAGTGTATGTGGACGATCTCTTGATCAAAAGCAAGAGTGTCCAGGAACACATAGCCGATCTGGTAGAGACCTTCGCGACGCTAAGAAGATTCAAAATGAGGCTCAATCCGACGAAGTGCGTCTTCGGAGCAGGCAGGGGAAAGTTCCTGGGACATCTCCTTACCTCGGAGGGAGTAGAGCCTAACCCCGACAAGGTTAAGGCGATCCTGGGGATGCCATCCCCAAAGACGATGAAGGAAGTCCAAAGGTTGACAGGAAGGCTGGCGGGTCTTAGCCGCTTCCTCTCTAAAGCCGGAGAGAAATGCTCTCCATTCTTCAAGACACTCCGTAAAGCGAAAAGCTTCGAGTGGTCCGAAGGATGTGAGATGGCGTTCGGAAAGCTGAAGGAGCAGTTGACTCAGACACCTCTCCTCCAGAGCCCGAAGGAAGGCGAAGACCTGCTCGTCTACCTGGGAGTAGGAGCAGAGGCGGTGAGCTCCGTTTTGGTCCGAGAAGAAGGGAAGAGGCAGCTACCTATCTACTACGTCAGCCGGGTGCTAAAAAAGGCGGAGCTGAAGTACCCAATCCTGGAGAAGCTTGCCTTCGCCTTGGTGGTGTCGGCACGAAAGCTCCGGCCTTATTTTCAGGCTCACTCCATCAGAGTGGTGACTGATCATCCTCTCCGCAATGTCCTAGAGGGAGTGGAGCATTCAGTGAGGTTGGCGAAATGGTCGGTAGAACTCAGCGAGTTCGACATTTCCTTCTCTCCCCGAGTAGCGATCAAGGCCCAGGCAGTAGCAGACTTCTTGGCTGACTTCTCGGTGGAAGCGGAGCCAGGAGAAGAGGTGCTCAATCCCATTCCTTGGAATTTGTTTGTTGATGGAGCTTCGGGCAAAAGCTCTGTGGGGGTGGGCATCGTGCTCGTCAGCCCACAGGGAACAAGGATCGAGCAAGCCGTCGAGATCCTCTTCCCTGTCACAAACAACCAGGCAGAGTATGAGGCCATAGTGGCAGGCTTGCGCCTTACCAAGGAGCTGGGGATCCGTGATGTCCGGGCTTTCACGGACTCAATGGTGGTCGCGTCGCAGATTCGAGGCGAGTTCGAGGTGCGCGACACCATCCTGCAGAAGTACCTGGTAAAAGTAAAAGGACTGATTGGAGGCTTCCAGTCTTTCTTCGTCGAACATGTGCCAAGAGAGGAGAACTCGGCAGCAGATCGCCTCGCCAAGTACGGGCCGAGGGCTGGAGGAACTATCACAGAGCTTTTCCACCCATCCATTGAAGAGGGAGAGATAATGGAGATCGAGCAACGCCCCTCGTGGATGGATCCCTTTGTAACCTTCCTGACCAGCGGCCAGCTTCCGGCAAACGGAGGGGATCAGCGAGGATTTCGGTACAAGGCGGCATACTACCTCCTGCAAGATGGGGAGCTGTACCGCAAGACCATCTCGGGCCCCCTGGCCAGGTGTGTTTCCGAAGACCAAGTACCCCGAGTGTTGGAGGAGATCCATTCGGGAGAGTGTGGAAGTCATTCTGGGACTCGCACTTTGGAGCAGAGGGTCTTGAGGCATGGTTACTTCTGGCCTACTATCCGGAAGGATGCTGAGATCTTCTCGAAGAAGTGCCAGAAGTGCCAGCTCTTCGCCCCCCTTCAGTTGCAGCCGGCCCAGCAGCTCCGATCGATCATCTCCCCATGGCCGTTTGCCATCTGGGGGATGGACTTGATCGGCCCTTTCCCTCAAGCCAGTGGACAACGAAAGTTCATTCTCGTCATGATCGACTACTTCTCCAAGTGGATCGAGGCCAAAGCCCTGGCCAAGACCACCTCTCAAGTCGTGAAGAACTTCATCTGGGGAGAGATCGTCTGCAGATTCGGGATCCCTCTCGCTATCATCACCGACAATGGTCCCCAGTTCGCCAGCTTAGAACTGGAAGACTTTTGTAGGCAGCTAGGAACCGACCTTCGGTTCGCCTCCGTACATCACCCAAGGAGCAATGGCCAAGTGGAGGCCGCCAACAAACTGATCATCAACCTACTGAAGAAGAAGGTGGAGAACCTGAGAGGTAACTGGGCGGACCAGCTCCCCTCGGTCCTGTGGGCTCTGAGGACCACTCCCAGCTCAGCCACAGGGGAAACGCCATTCAAACTCTCTCACGGGTCGGAAGCTCTCATTCCAGTAGAGTTCGAAGTCAGAAGCCCACGGGTGATAGCTGCGGAGGACGGAAGCGAAGAATGGCGACTAGAGAATGAAGAGGTTCAAAAGTTATCTCTCGACTACATCGAGGAACTCCGAGATTTAGCTTCAGCCAGGCAAGAGGAGATCAAGCGCCGGATGGCAAAACATTTTGACAAAAATGTTCGCCTCAAACAATTCCAAGCAGGTGATCTGGTCCTGAAAAAGGTGGACGCAGCAGGAAGGTCTGCGGCCGTCGGGAAGCTCAACCCAAACTGGGAAGGACCTTTCATCATCCAGGAAGCACTCCTAACAGGAGGATACCACTTGCAGAATCAGGAAGGCGAGCTGCTAGGGAGCACCTGGAGCGGCGATGACCTGAAAAGGTTTTATCCCTGAGGGGGAATGTGTGTACCCCATCCTTGTAAATTCATTTCTTTGAATAAAATCTGCATCTCCCTGAAACATGGGACGAGGCAGCTTCTTCCGCATCAACAAAGTTTTCATAATAAAGAAGTCAGGTGAAGTCAATCTCCACGCTAGGTTGGAAAATGAGCCTCCGACTTAACCCTCGTAAAAACTCAGAACGGATGATGGGACAGTGCCTCGGGTGTGCGTTCCCTTAAGACCAAGCCTCTGCAATGACGGCCGAGATCAGCTCCCCCCTTGCATGTTGGCCGCGGTTCCCACCGACTGCATTTCTCGTCCGACTGTAGAGATTACCAGGAAGAAGTCTGGACGCCGACCTTCCGATTCGACGAAGGGATGGTCGATTTCACTAGCTCAGGGAACCCCTGAAAACAGGCGTCGTGTACCCTCGAGAGATAAAAAGCTCTCAGCAAAGCATTTCATTATTGTGTTAGATCATATGCGTTATTGTGCCTAAAGTGTGCTTAACTCCCTGCTAAACTCGTTGAGCAACCGGAAGCAGGTCCGATCCACATCCGGCATCCAAGTAGGATGGAGGCCTCGGGATGATGTGTCCCCTCGGATTTCCCCGACTGCCACTCCCTGCTTGACGTCGTCCTACATCGACATTCGCCGCCGCAGGTTGGAAGACGAGCCTCCGACTTGACCCTTGTAAAAACTCAGAGCGGATGATGGGACAGTGCCTCGGATGTGCGTTCCCTTAAGACCAAGCCTCTGCAATGACGGTCGAGATCAGCTCCCCCCTTGCATGTTGGCCGCGGTTCCCACCGACTGCATTTCTCGTCCGGCTGTAGAAATTACTAGGGTAAAGTCTGGAAGCCGATACTCCAACTTGAGACGAGGAGGAGACCAACTCGACCGACCAAAAGACAAAGGCATCCAAGCATCCAAGTGATAGGATGAAGGCTCCTGGGTGTTGTGCCCCTGTGGGATCGACCCGGCGGCCTTTCCTTACTTGACGTCGGCCTTTGAAGGCAGCAAGCATCCAAGTTATAGGATGAAGGCCCTGGGAGTTGTGTCCCCGTGGGACCTGCCCGGCTACCATTCCTTACTTGGCGTCATTCTCCGTCGACATCAGGTTTTTAGAGTAGGAGGGAGGTCTCGGGATGATATTCCCCCAGGGCTCCCCGACTGCTAAACCTTACTCCTTCCTTCCCTTGAAGAGCTCCTTAGATTCTTGCGTAAAAACCTAATAACACTCGTCACTAGGTACAGATCAAGGCCTCAAGCTGAAGTCTGCAGGTGCGAGTATGATGGTGCGAGTATCCATACTCGCCGAAATCCTAGGAGCCTAGCGAGCATTCAACCTCGCCTCGAACCTAGGAGCCTAAAGCAACATATAAGCAAGGAAGTAAAAGCACAGAAGGAAGGAATGGGCGAGTAAGAAACTTGTCAAAATTCCTTTTCATTTCTACAAAAAATCTGTACATGCTGCAGGTGGACAAAAAGGTCGCCGGGCGAGCAAAAAAGGAGCCCGGGCGACTAGGCGACATCCTCGCCATCAAATATCTACGGCTGACTCGTCGCCATCATCGCCGTCATCGTCATCGTCATCATCATCGTCATCAACCTCATCATCGTCGTCCTCGGCATCGCTAAGTCGCGGCGATGATGCTCGCAGGGGGGAGGTGGACTCCTCGGCGAGTATGGCCGGGATAAGGTCTCCCACCGTCAATCCCATAGCCTCCGGCTTCAAAAGATCATCTGCCTTCAGCTGATTTAGGATGACCTCTCCTGTTGCTCGCGCGATCTCCCGGCGAATATGGGGCATGTCGTCGCCATGCATCCTGACCTGCTTGACGAACCGATGAGGGCCCGACCCCGCCGGCTGTTGCTCGGCAGGCCGAGTTTCTAACTCGGCGATGCGGATTTGGGCGGCTTCCAAGGCCGAGCGAGTATCCTCCAGCTCCTTCTCGGCCTGGGACAGTCTCTTCGCCGATTCCAGCTCGGCAGCCTATAGAAGACAAAAAGAAAGAAGGTAAAGCTTGACATCGTATGAAGAGGCGAGTATTCCAGAAAGCGCGAAAAGTCGCAAAGACGAAGTACCTCGAACCCATTGATCCTCTCCGCCATGGCGATCATTTTCGGCCCCTGCACCCTGATCGCCCCTCGTACATCAGCAGCCGCTTCGCTGTTGAATGTGCGAGCTCGGCAGTTCGCAAGATTGAGCGCGAGGTTTGATGAGCAAGATGCTCGGCAGAGGCCTCCTGCAGCAGCTCGGCGTCAGTACGACTATAGATCGCATGGAGCACATCGAAGGCCTCCCCCTTGTCCTCCCAGTCCTCGGACCAAACGGGGAGGTTCGAGCTCAGAGTCACCTCGTGAGCGCGATCAGACCAGGTCACCAATGGGCGACCAAAGTCGTCCTCGCCACGGGTGCCCTCGTTGAAGAAAGGATGGTTGCTCGGCTCGCCAGCCTCCGAGGGATCCGCCTTCTTACCCAGATCCCTGTGGGCGACCTCCTTCTTCTGTCTCTTGGGCTCAGAGGCCTTAGCCTTGCCCGTTCGCCTCTTCGAAGTCCCGGCGACATCCAGATCGTCGCCTCCTGGCGACAAGTCGATTGGGGAGGAGTCCCCAACCTCGCGCGCCGAGGTTCTCGCACCCCCTTGGGCGACAGCGGTCGCCTTCGCCGCAAGAGGAAGAGCATCACGCGGAAGAGCCTGCACGCCTGTAAGAAGATCGAAGATTAGTCGCCAGAACGAAACCCTAGGGCGAGTATGTCTGATGCTCGCGTGAAAGATACCTTCCCCTGGGCGAACTTCCGTGAGCTCGTCTACTCGCCTCCTCCAAAGTATCACGTCGAAGCGACGGTTCCTGAAGCAGGCGAGCAGCTTCATCTGGTCCTCGGTGAGCCAGGGAACCGTGAAGACGTTCTCTGAAGGTTGAATGGGCGAGCTGGAGATGCCCGCGAAGTCGCCCTCAATGGCGACTATCCGCTCGACCCAGCGATGGTTCTTATTTAAAGTCCCCGCCAGTGTACAGACGCGACTGCACAAGAAGATGACGCCCTCGCCGGTCGCCATGATGGTGAATATTCGCCTAAAGACCGAAAGGTCGAAGACGATGTTCTGCTCCCGAAGGTAGCACAGGAACCCCATGATCATCGCCACTCCGTTGGGATTGATCTGGGCGGGCACTATCCCATAGAACACGAGTATCTTCCGAAACTCGGGCCATATGGGAAGTCGCAGGCCGACCTCGAAGTGTCGGATTGGGAAGATCATCGCCATCTGCGAGGAGGTGTTTAGTCGCTCAGACGGGCGAGGAAGCCTGGCGACATATCCTGGAGTCGCGAACTTGGAGTTGAACTCGTCCAAGTCTTTCTGATTCGTGATCGGCTTCTTGAACGAGCTCTCATCGAAGTTCTTCGCATGGTTAGCTCGCCTGATGGCCGCCTCGTCGATCATCTTGGGAAGAAAGGGAAGAGAGCGAGTATCGTAGAAGGGCGAGGATTGGAAGCCTGGAAGATGCTCGCTCAAGGAAGCTAGAGATCGCTAAAGGCGTATTTAAGACTCACCCACCCCCCCTATTTATAGTAGTCGGTTAGTCTGGCTTGTCGAACACGACGCCGCGAGCACGACTAGGGGTGGCGAGTATCTAAGAAAAGTCGCCCAAAGTTCAGAGCGCGCCAACCGCCGACCTTCATCTAGCGAATACCTACATCATAGAAACACGAAGAAGCTCGCCAAAATATAGGCGACATTCAAACAGATATTCGGCAAAAAGGAGATAGAAGAAAAAGCAAAACAAAAGAAGATCAAGTAAAACAAAGACAAGATTGAAGGGTGAGTATTCGATTACTCGGCAAATCAACACTGCTTCAAATAAATCGTTCACAAGATTCAAATAATGCTCGCGAGGAGCTACAAAGCTACATGGAAGATAAAGATAAAGAAGAGCAGCATCTAGGGTTGCGCCTGGATGTTCGCCTGGGGATCCTGGATCTGAGGTTGTCGCCCGACCCATCCCAAGCCGCGAGCTCGCCTGAAGTGCTCAGAGGCCACAGACATCGCATCCTCGCCTTGTCGCAGCTGGTCTTCGATCCTCGCCAGCCTCCCCACCGAGCCCATGCTCGCGCGCATCCCGACCAGCTCGTCATGATGCAGCTGTTGCCGATGCTCGATCCTCGCCACCCTGCGCTCCAAGTCGCTGACAGACTGGAGGCGAGCTTCAGTACCCGACAGGCGAGTATCAAACTCCTCCAGCCGGGATACTCGCACCTCCAAGTCAGTTAGGCGGCGATGAGGGTCACTAGCCGCCAAGCGCTCAACCCGCGACTCCACCTCAGTCAAACGGCGATGAGGTTCGCAGATCGATAGCCGCTCTATCCTGGATTCCAAGTCCAAGATAGCGCGAGTAGCCTTTTCCTGGTACTCGCGAGGAGGGAGCCCAACGGCATCGATCAGAGCTCCCACCGGAGTATGCGCGCGACCTGCGAAAGAAGGCAAAAAGGGCCAGAACTTCAGCAGAATTCAGAAAACAGTGGCGACTATCCGAAGGCAGCGATCAAATACCTGGCCGAGGACTACGGGATCGTCGGCGAGGAGGGCTGCGAGATCGTCGGCGAGGAGAAGACCTTCCTCGGTGTGGGGAGGGAGAGTGATAGATGCCATCTCGGCGAGTAGAGTGGTTGCCGGAATGATCCCGGTTGGAGGGCAGGTCCCCTCGACCGCGACCATCTCCTGGTCGCCCTCCACCCCTTGGAGCGAAGAAGGCCGAAGACCCTCCAGTCCCGCCCCTGCGCGAGGACTCCCCCTGGTGGGAAGAGGGAGCAGTTGAGGTAGAAGGACGTTGATCGCCTGGAGGATTCACTGGCGGCGGGAGTCCAGGAGGAGGAGGCGGCAGCGCGATCACAGGCAGCTGTGTGTTGCTCGCCGGCTCTGGTCGCGAGTTAGGTGGAGGAGGAGGGGGAGGAGGAGCGATGTTCGCCAGAGGAGCCCCATGCTCGCTCATCGGCCTCTTCTCCACAGAGGAGCTGTGGAGAATCCTTACCGCGCGACCACTCCGAGACCCACCCTCAGGCGAGATCATCGGGGATGATCGCAGCGGTGGTGCAGTCAAAGGCTCCTCCCGAGCCTCAGTATTCGGCAGATCTACAGATAGCAACAAAGACGTCAGAATGTCGCCGGAAGACAGCATAGATCGAAAAAGGGCGAGCAAGGAGCTCACCTCGGGCAGGGGGAGGGTCCGGTTGGGTTTGAGTTTGGGTTTCATCCCTACTCGCCTCCGGGGCGACCTCTGCCGAGAGAGGAGCAGGGGGGAGAGCAGGCGAGAGCCCTTCGAGGCCCAAATCCTCCAGCAGCTGTTGACGCTGCTCACTCAGCGGATCGGCGACGTTCTCCTTAGTCGCCTCCTTTTCTCTCTCTCTCTTCTTCTTCTTCGCCGCCCTCTTCCTCTTCTTGTTCGCGAGGAAGGCGTCTACTTCGGCGTCCATGCGAGGAGGAGGAAGGGGCACGCCGATCAGATTCGCAAGGTCGGCCTTGGCCTTTTTGGCAGCCTCAGCAAAAGCTAGCGACATTGTGAGCGAGTATAGAAAGGTGGTTCCATCAGAGACCCCCCCCCCCCTCCTTTATATAGAGTCCAGGCGTCGGACAGTCAAGATCCGAGCATCTCCCTATACTCGCCAAGGCCGAAGCTCGTCGAATAACGGTTAGATGTTTCTTTCCGAGCAACTCCGTTACTCGCAAAGAGCGGGGATTGTGTACAACCCTTATTCTCCGAGGGTAGGACCCACTCAAGGCCACGTAGGCAGGTCAAAGTCAAAGAGGCAAGACAAATCAGCCAGCAGGAACAAAAGAAGGTTGGCGAGTATTGGCTAAATACTCGCCAGAAGGGCGACTATGGTCGAAGATACGTATCGAGTATCCCGTATGTCGCCCCAAAGTGTCCGGCAACCACAGAAGACCTGAGCGAGTATCAGCCAGGCTTGTGCGAGCAGCAGCAGATACTCGCCAGATGGGCGACTATGGTCGAAGATGCTCGCCGAGTATCCCATATGTCGCCAGGTCAGGGCTGGGCTATAAAACCCCCTCCCCCCTACCCCTTGGTTGCCTATAAATAGGACCCCAGGGGTACTTGGATTGGCACCTGTGCTTGAGCTTCTGGAACCCCATTTCCGAATTCTTGAGCCCGTCACCCCTGCTTGCTAGCCAAGTCGGTGCCTTCCTCGTACCTTGCTCGGCCATTCTTTGGTCTTGGAGGGGAAGTCTCTTCGGAGCTTCTGGGTACGTGGTGGGACCTCCCTGCCGCAGCACCTGGGGTCCTGTTTGTTGCTCTTCTAGCTTCTTCGTCGTTGCCAGCCAAGCCATCTCGTTGGGCTGCTGGGCGAGTAGCCTCCGGCTGCATTGGTCCGAATCTTGAGGTCAGGATTTTCCTGGCGTCAACAACGAGTATCCGTGCCGAGTATCCGTGACGAGTATCCGTGCCGAGTATCCGTGACGAGTATCCGTGCCGAGTATCCGTGCCGAGTATCGGCATACTCGCCCCCCTTGAGTTGCCTATAAATAGAGGGGTACCCCCCCCCCTAAAGAGTAACGAATCCAGACCTTCTGACAGTGACGAGTATATACTCTGAGAGTGACGAGTATAGCCATCAGAAGTGGCGAGTATCATCAACTCTGAGCGAGTTAGAGATACCAGAGTACTACCTGGCGAGCATCGGATTTGGAGTAAGTTCGGGTAGCTCCCTTGAGCGGGTAGCGAGTATTGGAGGTCGTGACGAGTATCGTCGTGACGAGTATCTGCGTGACGAGTATCTGCGTGACGAGTATCGTCGTGACGAGTATCGTCGTGACAAGTATCTGCGTGACGAGTATCGTCGTGACGAGTATCGTCGTGACGAGCATCGGTGACGAGTATCGGTGACGAGTATCGGTGACGAGCATCGGTGACGAGCATCGGTGACGAGTATCGTCGTGCCGAGTATCACCGTGACGAGTATCCGTGACGAGTATCCGTGACGAGTATCCGTGACGAGTATCGAGGCGACGAGTATCACCAGCGCGGTGTGCTCGGGAGGAGAAGCGGACCTTGTCCGTGACCAAGTTCTTTACTACTATTGGCTGTTGTGATTCAAGTTGGATGGAACTTGTATTCAGCCGTGTTCTGTTGTAATCTTGTTGCCAAGTATATATTACAGCTGTGTTTGTTCTGTTTTGGTATCCTTGATTGGTAGCACACAAAAAATTTCAACATGGTATCAGAGGAAGGTTGCTGAAGCAGCGCGTGCTATCAAGGTTCAAGGTTGAGAATCCAAAATGGACGGCGGAGGAGGGTATGCTAGGGGACTTGGTTTTGAGTTTCTCACCCAGACCAACTACAAGAAGTGGATGTCTTGTATGGAGAGCTACCTTCTTGGAGAGGATCTCTGGGAGGTTGTTGGTGGTGGGGAGCAAGAGGAAGTTGTAGCTGCCGGCGATAATGGTCCAGCTGTGAGAGCTTGGAGGAAGACCAACGCCAAGGCGGAGTTCACCTTGAAGAGAGCCATATCACCTGACTTGTTCGACCACATCATTGGTTGCAAGTCAGCGTCTGCGATCTGGATAGCCCTCGATGGGTTATTCAACAAGAAGATTGTGGCGCGGCTACAATTCCTGGAGAATGAGTTGGCGAAGTCGACTCAAGGCGAGATGGCGATATCCACCTTCTTCCTGAAGGTGAAGAACCTATGTGGGGAGATCTCGGCCTTGGATCCTGAAGAGCCAATCTCAGAGGCGAAGTTGAAGCGGCACATACTCCGAGGCTTGAGGAGGGAGTATGTCCCCTTCGTTACTTCCGTGCAAGGATGGGCTATTCAGCCCTCCCTTCTGGAGCTAGAGAACCTGCTATCGTCACAGGAGAGCTTGGCGAAGCAGATGGCGGGAGTATCCATCTCAGGAGGAGATGGCGAGGCCTTGTTCTCAGGAAAGAGGAGATCCTGGGACAAGAGGAAGAAGAACCCCCGAGAGGGACCTTCAACGTCATCTCAGGGAGATGGGGGGAAGTTCCTTCCTGCCCGTGACGAGAAGGGGAGATACCTTTGCTTTGCCTGTAAGAAGTACGAGCATATGTCAAAGGATTGTCGGTCTAATCTCCAGGCCGGTCATGTTGCTGAGAAAGGTGGAGACCATCAGCGAGGTGGAGACCATCGAAGAGGTGGAGGAAGAGGTGGAGGTCACCAGGGCGGTGAGAGGGGGGACAATTGTTTCCTGGCAGAGATGACGGCAACGTCAGTCGATGTCTTAGCCTCCATCAACCTCGAGGACGACTGGATAGTGGATTCCGGTTGCGGGCATCATCTCACTGGAGATATGTCGAAGTTTGCCTCCTCGGCAGCATATGAAGGATCGGATGCTATCATCACTGCGGATGATACGGTGCATCCAGTGGAGCGAGAAGGGAAGGTGTCCCTTGGGAGTAGAGAGAAGCCAGTGACACTGAAGAGTGTCTATCACGTGCCTGGCATGAAGAAGAACCTCTTCTCAGTGGCGAACGTCGTGGATGCTGGATACCACGTGCTGTTTGGACCAAAGGAGGTGAAGTTCTTGAAGAACATATCGTCTGTCGATGCTGACGTCACGCTCACCGGGAGAAGGGTGAAGGACTTGTATGTTCTGTCTGCAAGTGCCTAAGTGGACAAGCTGAAGACAAACGACAGCGCTGTGACCTGGCATGAGAGGCTGGGTCATGTGGGGATGGACAAGTTGAAGATGATGGCGGCAAAGGGCCTAGTGAGTGGTCTGCCTCATCTCTCTTCCTACGGCGACGGCCATGTGTGCGACGGATGCCAATATGGAAAGTCACATCGACTTCCATTTGACAAGTCGGAGACCAGGTGTAGGGCACCTCTTGAGTGCGTACATGCTGATGTTATGGGGCCGTGCGCCACCCTTACTTATGGAGGAAATAAGTATGCGCTGGTTCTGGTGGATGACTACACCCGCTATACGTGGGTATACTTTCTGAGAGAGAAGTCAGAAGTATTCACGAAGTTCCAAGAGTGGAAGGAACTTGTGGAAGGGAGGCTGGATCGCAGAGTGAAGAAGCTGAGAAGCGACAATGGAGGGGAGTTCACCTCCAATGCGTTTGCTTCCTTCTGCAGAAGGTTCGGCATTCGGCGGGAGCTTTCTTGCGCTCACACCCCTCAGTAGAATGGGGTGGCTGAGAGGAAGATCCGCCATCTGGTGGAGACTACCAGGAGTTGGCTACATGCCAAGAGCATTCCCAAGGCCTTATGGGCGGAGGGAATGGCGTGTGCCACCCATGTGATCAACCGGCTACCATTGAGTCCCAACAGGATGGTGTCTCCGCACCAGCTCATGTTTGGAGAGAAGCCGAATGTGAGTCACATGAGGGTGTTTGGTTCTACCTGCTTCGTGCACGTTCTAGAGGCCGAGAGAACCAAGTTGGAGCCGAAAGCGAGGAAGTGTGTCTTCATCGGCTACGACGAGAGGAAGAAGGGCTGGAAGTGCATGAACCCGCAGACCCACAAGTTCGTCGTCTCGCGCGACGTAGTGTTTGACGAACTGATCTCGTATCAGGGAGTCTCTTTCGTGGAGCTGCCGGAGAGTGGAGAAGCTAGCAGGGAAGAGGAGTGGGTTGCTGAGGACCCTACTGTGGAGTTAGAGTTATCTCCAAGTGCTCCATTGCCATCTGGCTCAGGAGGAGCTTCTGGCTCAGGGGGAGCTACGAACTCAAGTAGCAGGGAGAGCACCGCTACAGGAGGAGTTCAGAGAGGAGCTCAAGCAGAGGACTCTACCGGAGTGGTAGATAGTGGCCAAGCCTTGAGGAGGTCGAAGAGGACCATCGTCCCGCCTGCTCGCTATAAGGAGGGGAACTTCGTGAGTCTGGTTTCCTGCTTCTTCGCAGGACCACTCGATGAGAGGGAACCTGCCTGCTTTGAGGATGCAGCTGGCATCAAGGAGTGGGACGAGGCCATGGAGGAAGAGATGGAGGCCCTGAAGAAGAACGAGACATGGGACCTGGTTCCCATGGTGGAGGGCATCAAACCTGTCACCTACAAGTGGGTGTACAAGGTGAAGAAGAGGGCTGATGGAGAAGTGGAGCGGTACAAGGCGAGGCTTGTCGCTCGAGGCTTCTCACAGACCTACGGAGAGGACTACGAGGAGACCTTCAGTCCCGTAGCGAAGATGACGTCGGTGAGGACGGTCATCGCTCTGGCGGCGTGCCGAGGGTGGAAGCTATGGCAGCTGGACGTGAAGAACGCATTCCTATATGGGGAGATCGACAAGGACATATTCATGGTGCAACCACCTGGATACGTGTCCAAGTCTCAGCCGCGCCATGTCTGCAAGCTGAAGAAGGCCCTCTATGGGTTGAAGCAGGCGCCGAGAGCCTGGTATGGGAAGATCGCGGAGTATCTGCAGTTCTGCGGCTACGATGCCTCAGACTCAGATTCCAGCATGTTCGTGAAGAAGAGTGGAGGTCTTCACGTGCTGGTGTTGCTATACGTCGACGACATGATCGTGTCAGGGAACAACCCTGAGGAGGTCGCGGCGCTGAGACAGCAGCTCTCCATACGATTCGAGATGAAGGATCTTGGTGAACTGCACCATTTCCTTGGCCTCCAAGTGGAGAAGAGAAGAGGCGGGCTGGATGTTTCCCAGAGGACATATGCCGAGAGGATCGTCGAGAGATTCGGCATGAAAGAGGGGAAGAGCAGCTCCGTTCCTCTGGAGGCTGGGCTGAAGCTTCGGAAGGAAGAAGGGAGGATTCTTCCTGATCCGAAGATCTTTCGGGCACTGGTGGGGAGTCTTATCTACCTGACTATCACAAGGCTGGACATCGCCTTTGCTGTCGGCCGAGTTAGTCGGTATATGCAGGAGCCGCGGAAGCCTCATCTGGAGGCAGCCAAAGGAATTCTGAAGTACGTGAAGGGCACCCTTGAGATGGGGTTGTCCTATGAGGAGAAGTCTGACTTCAAGCTGCACGGATACACGGATGCAGACTACGGAGGTGACGCTGATGATCGCAAGTCGACATCAGGTTACGTGTTCTTGTGTGGAGCTGCTGCTATCTCGTGGTGTAGCAAGAAGCAGGACTCTATTTCCCTTTCTACCACGGAGGCCGAGTACAAGGCGTCGTCCTTAGCAGCTCAGGAGTGTGTCTGGCTGAGGAGACTAGTGGAGGATGTGGATGAGGAGGTCAGCGGACCTACTGTGCTTCGCGGGGACAATGAGAGTGCATTGAAACTGGTAACCAATCCAGTGTGTCATGCGAGGACCAAGCACATAGAGATCGAGCATCACTTCATCAGAGAGAAGGTGCTGGGTGGCTTGCTCACTGTGGAGCATGTGCGGAGCGAAGACAACCTTGCGGACATATTCACAAAGCCCCTATCTGCGGGGCCCTTCTGGAGGCTTCGCTCGTTGCTTGGAGTTGTTCCCGGAGCTCACTTCAAGGGGGAGTGTTAGATTTGTGAAGTGAGTATATGCTGGGATAGTGGCGACTATCCAGGTGGCGACTATCCAGGTGACGAGTATCCGTGCCGAGTATCGGTGACGAGTATCCGTGCCGAGTATCCGTGACGAGTATCCGTGCCGAGTATCCGTGACGAGTATCGGTGCCGAGTATCCGTGCCGAGTATCGGCATACTCGCCCCCCTTGAGTTGCCTATAAATAGAGGGGTACCCCCCCCCCCCCCTAAAGAGTAACGAATCCAGACCTTCTGACAGTGACGAGTATATACTCTGAGAGTGACGAGTATAGCCATCAGAAGTGGCGAGTATCATCAACTCTGAGCGAGTTAGAGATACCAGAGTGCTACCTGGCGAGCATCGGACTTGGAGTAAGTTCGGGTAGCTCCCTTGAGCGGGTAGCGAGTATTGGAGGTCGTGACGAGTATCGTCGTGATGAGTATCTGCGTGACGAGTATCTGCGTGACGAGTATCGTCGTGACGAGTATCTGCGTGACGAGTATCGTCGTGACGAGTATCTGCGTGACGAGTATCGTCGTGACGAGTATCGTCGTGACGAGCATCGGTGACGAGTATCGGTGACGAGTATCGGTGACGAGCATCGGTGACGAGTATCGTCGTGCCGAGTATCACCGTGACGAGTATCCGTGACGAGTATCCGTGACGAGTATCCGTGACGAGTATCCGTGACGAGTATCCGTGACGAGTATCCGTGACGAGTATCCGTGACGAGTATCGAGGCGACGAGTATCACCAGCGCGGTGTGCTCGGGAGGAGAAGCGGACCTTGTCCGTGACCAAGTTCTTTACTACTATTGGCTGTTGTGATTCAAGTTGGATGCAACTTGTATTCAGCCGTGTTCTGTTGTAATCTTGTTGCCAAGTATATATTACAGCTGTGTTTGTTCTGTTTTGGTATCCTTGATTGGTAGCACACAAAAAATTTCAACACCTATAACTCTTTGGGAAAGCCCTAATATTATAAAAAAAATCATTAATCAGTTAATATACACAAATTGTTTTGAATTTGGTAAAGCCCTAATAATATAACAAAAATCTTAATTAGTTGACATTATATTTTAATAACAAAAACCTTAACTTGGATAGCGGAAATAACCTTTGGGATTAAAAATATTTGATTTTAATAGTTTAGGGACTCATTTCTACCCTTTAAAAGTTCATGAGTGATTTTAAAAAGGTCTTGTAATTCAGGGACTGATTTAACAATTTTGTCTTTTTGCATTTGAGAAATTGTGCTTTGAATGATGTGAGAATTGGCGGCTAGGGGATACATAGTGGCTGCGCATAGGGGAACTCAGTGCTCTTTTTGCGAGTGCACCTATTTACGGGAAAGAGCACCGTCGTCTTTAACTAGTGCATGCATTTTTTCGTTAAAACAAATTTGAAAAAGTCAAAAACGCCACCGTCATAAAATGTATGTTTGGCATGACAATGATTATGACCGTCATCAAGAGAATAAAACTAGTTTTGAACATACAAGTGAATGAATTAAGTTATAACATAGGTGAGGTCGACAGGTCGGGCATTCACGAATGGCAGTTCATAATCATCGTGTTCACGACCGTTATCATTGTGCCAATCCCAATTTGATTAAGGTTCCGATTGGGATTGTGCCAATCGGACGACGGAATCATATATTGCTTACAGTAAAATCGCCGAAAAAAGAATCTCGAAAAACGGCAACATTAAAACCGTAATAAATATTAACAGTTATAATTGGAAGGATCATAATCGGGAAGATAAACGTTGAATATTTCCAACGTAAATAATGGCGAGAAATACGCGTAGAAGAGTGGTTAAGAAAACGCGTAAAACGACAGAACGCGTTGAAATCAATTCGACGCAAGCGTCGAGAACATATCGACGCAACGTCGAAATCGAACGGAGGAACTCGACGCAACGTCGAGTTCTTATCGACGCAGAAAGATACGACGAAGTACCTGTCGACGCATGCGTCGACAACTTATCGACGCAAGAAAGATGCTTCGAATTCTTATCGACGCAGCTCCGACATCTAATCGACGCAACTCCGAATAAAAGCTTTGAAACTAATTTGAACAAAAATTCAATTCAATTATTCCCAATTCCCATTTCCCAGTTCCCAGTTCCCAGTTCCCAGTTCCCAGTTCCCAATTCCCAATTCCCAATTCCCAATTCCCAATTCCCAATTCCCAATTCCCAATTCCGGTCCGGTGCGTTGCGTGCGCGCGCGCGTGTGGTTCATAGTTTCTCCTTATGTTCTTTTGAACAAATAAGAAGGTGTGAAAACATATATAATCTCATTGGCTAGAGAGCTAATAAGCAAGGTGGGACTAAAAGTTCATCCTTTCATTCATGAAAGGTTTCCCTCCAAATATTTGGATTCCCTCCAAGTTTGGTTTTGAGTTTTTCCATCAAAATGAGGAGCCCAAACACCAAACACCATTTAACTCCAATCAAAACATTTAATTTATAATATTTTATAATTAGAATTTCTAACACTAAGATCTATCAGCAACTGCTCTGGCGGCTCCGTTGCTCCCCCCCCCCCCCCCCCCCCCCCCCCCGGTTCAGTCAGTAACTGCTCTGGCGGCTCCGCTCCCCCCCCGGTTCAGTCAGCAACTGCTCTGGCGGCTCCGCTCCCCCCCCCCCCCCCGGTTCAGTCGGCCTCGTCTTCTTCCCGACATTGATCAATTGCAGGGCGGCGGAGTGTCAACTACGACGATGCCTTCGCCGATGCCCCCCCCCCCCCCCCCCCCCCCCACCCCCCACACACACACAATTTTTTTACCATTGTTAGTAGTAGTATTAATAGTAGTAGTATTATTAGTGGTAGTATTATTTTTTCCTAATCTATATATGATTCCGTCGGCACTTTTCGTGTGTGGATATTGATTTTAGTGAGTGCAAGTCGAGATTATGGGATAGGCTGATCACAGGCCAGGGTGATGAGTTTTTATATTTTATTTTTGTTGGTTATCATATTATGCAAAAAATTCACCGAAAACTCAATTTTGTACCCAAACAACTTTTCCTAAACTGTGTGTTTGCAAACTCTATTTCACCAAAATAGTTTTTTAACAAAACTTCATTTTCAGAAACAATATTTTTCTCAAACCTCATTTTCTATAAGCAACTTCTCATCAACAACAATCTAACCAAATAGAGCCTAACTTAATTATATAAGGGGTAAAGAATTTTACATCATCTGAAAACAATCTGTAATTGTTTTTTATTAAAAAAAAACTACAGTACTAATTATCAAACTAAAATATTTAAAATTTCATATTTCCTTCAAATTTTAATAGTATTAATTAATAGTAATTGCTCGTTTATTTTCATTGGATAACATTAATATATAGCTTGAATGCCAAGAATTAATGGTGTAATTATCCTAAGCTTACCAAGTCAAACGTTGATTAATGCAATCAATTTAGTTAGACGCTTCCAAAAAGCTATCATTTGGAAAATAGAGTAAATAATTACACGACTCCAAGGCGTGTCTTTTTCAATATAGGATCCAAAGTATTTTTTTAGGGAAATAAAATAAAAAATATATGATTTTCATGTCTAATTGTCTTCTCATTCCTCCGACCATAAAAGCCACGCATGGACATTTTTCAGCCGGGCGTGAATTTTTCATCCGGGCGCACGTTTTTTGCCCAAGCGCGCTGTTTTCGCCCGGGCGCGCGTTTTTCGCCCGGGCGAAGGTTTTTCGCCCGGGCACAGGTTTTTCGCCCGGGCGCGCATTTTTTGCATCGTGCAGGTTTTTCGCCCGGGCGCGCATTTTTCGCCCGGGCACGCGTTTTTCGCCCGGGCACGCGTTTTTCGCTCGGGCGCGCATTTTTCGCATGGGCGCGCGTTTTTCGCACGGGGGCGCGCGATTTTCGCCCTGAAGCAAGTTTTCCGTGTGGGAACATGTTTTTTCCCCGGGCGCACATTTTTCGCCAAACCGCATTTTTTCGGCCCGGGCACTCGTTTTTTGCTTGGGCGCGCATTTTTCTCCCAACCGCGTATTTTTTACCCTGGCCGCAAAACTCACACCTGTGCCGAAAAACACCAGCTCAGTCGAAAATGTGCGCCAATGAAAAAAATCCGCGCATGGGCAAAAATGCGCGTCCAGACAAAAAGTGCGCTCCTGTGCTAAAAATACACTCTCAAGCGAAGAACTTGCGATCGGGCGAAATATACGGTCATCGGCCAAAAAACACACTTTGGCGAAAAGCACGCGCCCTGGAGAAAAATGCGCGCCCGGGAAAAAAATGCGCACCTGTGCCAAAAAATTGCGCATGGGCGAAAAACGCGCGTTTTAAAACATATTATACAGTTTAATGCGTTCGGCGCTGACGCATATTTTGAGTTTTATAAAATTGTTGTATAATATCAATTCCAATATCAATTCCATCATTCAGTCGAACAACTTTTGTGCCTCAATTACAATTCTGTTGACTGAATTCAATCTTACTGCCGAACAACAAAATTGAAATTTTGTACAAAGCCAATTCATGTAGATATTGATTTTAGTCGAAAAGCTAATTTCAAAAAGCCAATTCCGTTCAAACGAACGGACGCTTAGACTTTTTGTCTACAAGAATTAACTAAGTATTCAAGGAATTGCAACATTACATGAAGAAGCCCAGCCGGTGATCTACTCCAACCAAAGCAAATGGTGGAAGAGAAGTACAAAAAATTCTCAAATACAAGTATTTCACTTTGGGTGGCCTTCTCCGCCGGGAGGCGTTTTTGCGTCCGAGCATCGGACGTGTCCGTGATTAAGAGGAACCACCAGATTCAGGTAAAGTGCAATACATTTTTGCGTTGGAATTCGGGCTTGCTGCCTGGCCTGATAGGACTGGTCCCAGTTCCTCTCTCTCCATCGGACGCAATAACTTCTATACCGCGGCCTACGAGACCACCAACTTCTCCGCCGCATCCTCCAAAGATTCTAACGACGCCGGCGATGAAGAATCGGAGGTAGCTAGGGATTTCAGCCACTCTTATGCAACCGTTGGGAAAAGGGGGAGGAAGCATCCGAGTGTTTTTCTGCTGGTGTTAGGAACGATGGAGCAAAAACGGCGGATTGCTCTTCGGAGTTGGGATCGTGGTAGAAAAAGCCGCTGGAGTAAGTATTTTGAGTTAATTGGTACTAATTGCGGGAAGGGGCGCATCATAATTAAGGAGTTCAAGAGAAGGAATGATATGATAGTGTGGGGTTAATGAGCATGAGTTAGAATTTATTTTGTTTGTAATTAACCTTCTTTTGAATTAGCTTAAATGGAATAGTATAATTTAATTCATAAAGTAGGAAAGGAAGCTCCTATATTTCATCTATTTTAATTTAAAAATAATAATAATAACTCAAACTTTAATGTCATTTATTTTAATTAGGATTACATTAATTTTTTTCTTGTCCCTCTAATATACAATATTACAACAAAGAATACATTTAGTTAACAAGGTATTTTAATGAGGCAAATCTTTAGGTCTGTTGTCTTTGTAGTCTGTATAGTTTAGCCAAGACATTTCCCTCCACTAACCCTGGTTAAGTGGAGATTATTTCGCCGGAATTCCGACCGAGCGGAACGCACTTTCGTGTGTAGCAAGCAAGCTAACCCACAGCAAAAAGGCCTAGTTAATAAAAATTAAGAAGCTGTCATGGGTTCGATTCTCACTACGGTGCGAGTCTTTGCCTACTTATGTAACAATTTGTTGATTGTTTTGGATGTGTTTAATGTATAATTCTTTTAATGTAATATTTTGTATAACTGTTGATGCTTAATAATAATTACTGAATAGACTGATGTAGAAAGGCATATTTCTTTGTTATATTAAAATAATATGCACATAATATGATTTATATATTTAATTATTTATGGGTGCTTTTATAAGAAAACTCTTTTTTGGTTGCTAGCAAACAAATTTTTATAAGTTATTACACGCCGTTTGAAATATATTTTGTACATGCATTTTTAGGAAAAATGTTCAACACGAAAGTTGTAGATCTCGAAGAGATCTACAACTTTCGTGTTGAACACTTTTCCTAAAAATACACACACAAGGCCCTAAAATCGTCATGATCGTAACTATAGTGAATTTTTGAAAATAACAAGAAAATACGTCTTGTACGTGCATTTTTAGGAAAAGTGTTCAACACGAAAGTTGAACACTTTTCTAAAAATGCATGTACAAAGCGTATTTTCAAAAGGCACATAATAACTCATAGAAATTGGTTTGCTGACGACCAAAAAGATTTGCTAGCAACAAAAAAAGATTTGATAGCAACCAAAAAGAATTTGCTAGCAACCAAAAAAGATTTGCTTATAACAGTACCCTTATTTATTTATTTGTCTTAATAAATTTGCTAGGGAGGATGAAAGGGAAGGTTGGGGATAAGGACAAAAAGTGTGGTTCACGATTCACAGAAACCGTCCTTGTCCACCGTTAATAATTGACAGCTGTGATGAATCTGGATCACAAACATACCAAATTCTCGAGGCCGAGGTTATATATGTAAAATTGCAGGGTTACATTATAAATTTGAAGGAGCTGATACGACCAGAATCGTTTTCCCCCTGGCGTCTTTTGGTTTTTTAGTTTAGGCTTTAGGGGCGGGACTGATCCGCCGCGGTCGCGCCGACGGCACCACCCGGACACGGCTGCGCCGTGTGGCGGACCGCAGCCGGTCCAAAAAAATCTTCCGCGCCAAACCTGCCCTAGATCTCGTCCGTTCGTTCCTCCACACTCCAATTTCGAAACGGGACGGGACGAAAAATTTAGGTTATTATACAGGGTTGACTATTGTGGAGGCCGTACTCAAGTCTGCAGACAACGCGTCTTTCTCAGGATGGAAGGAGCCCATTGGCTTAAGTTCGGGCCAATCATTTGCAGCCACGCGCAATATATTTTTAATGAAATAGCATCAACAAAAAAAAAATCAATTAAACGGGGGAATAATACTGTAAAGTGTAAACTACAGGAGAAATTATTAAATATAGGCTGAAAATATGCATTAAAGATAAAAGTTGTGGGAGCAATGCATGCTGATAAATGTAATAAAATACATTTATTTGGCGCTGCCTCTCATATCAAATGTTGCATTGGTATATTATAAAAAATACATTGTTAGTAATTGGTTCATCTATTTTCTCTATCCGCAGCTTAAAAAATAATTTAAGTCTAAATTTGGGAATAATCTAACAACCTAAATGCTATTCCTAGATCCCCTGACAAACTGGCTTCGGGATCTTCTCCTCCTTGAGCAACACCACCTTCTTTAACCTCCATTCCTCGTCTCCATATTTGACAGCCTTCAGCACAATAAATCTTAGCGGTCTGCACTCGTGGTTCACCGAATGATGTATACTGAATTTAAACAAACGTTATAACATGAGCCTAATAATTTTAGAGTGGTGTTATATATATGCACATCAACAGTCGTTATTTGCACATTAAGAATAACCAAGTAAACAGTACTCTAAACTTTGTCTTTTTCTAAGTCCCTTTGTTTGCACACCAACCCGACTCCTTGGCGTCACGGAGCACACCTCTACGTCCCTCTGTGTCACGGATGAAGCGGAGCACGCTACAAATAACATTGACTTTTGTGTATTAAAGCATGTCACACTTAACAAGTTAACATATTATGTAGGTCGTTGTTGAAGGTTTTTTTATCTATACAAAATTGATTGAAGCAACTTATATTTTGCTTTTCCATATAATCGCCTTAACTGTATTATATGCAATACATCTTTGTTCCTTCAATATATGCAAATTGTCTTCGCAGGCAAACTCAAGCACGGACACAATCCGCATATGCTTGGGTGTTAAAATCGCGAAATAGCCGGCGCATGCTTCCCGAATCCCTAAAGTTTCTCAAACAAAATCTCAAATCTGGATGCCTTAGTCTGCATCTCTATGACCCGTCGGACAGGCAAAACCCTGAGCTTATCATGCTCTTCCTTCCTCACCAAGTCGATCTGGCTTCATTCTTCCATCCCGAGAAGAAGTTGCTCCAGGCCGCCGGCCTTGGGGCTTTACGATGCATCCAAATAGCCGCGTAGGAGCAGGCACGAGACAACTTCCAGCCGGATATATCTCACTTTGCCTTCCTTTTTACTCCATTTATGATGGGCACCTCTCATAAAGGTTTAGGTTCTACAACCTAATTTAAACAAAATTTTTTTTTGGCAAAGTGGTAATTTGGGAATACATAATGTGGGAATAAAATCTAATGCCATGTTTGGACCATGCCCAATGTCAATTTTTGATTTTCCCTGTAATGATTTACAAAATTGCATAACAAGTACATGTGTGTAATTTTTCTCACTTTTTTCTTAATGACTGAGATGTGTATAAACTTAGTTCTTTGCAGTGTAGATCAAATATTTAAATATTATCTTTACTACTTATTCTTTTGCAGAGATTCTATTAGTATAAATCTATTTTTTCTGATAAAATTTGCGGCGGAAGGTTGATATTCTATTGATATTGAAGTTATATTTGCAATGGATCACAAAATTGTAATTCATGTAAATACTTTAATCTTTTATCTTGTTTAATAGTGTAGCAATTCAATTCTTAATTTCACATTTGGTGAAGCATGCTTTTATTTACTTAGGGTTCAAAACATCACTGAAGATTAAATAAGGATTGGTTTGAGGTAACTAATAGTTATAACAAGTCATGAGCTTAATTAGAAGGAAAAAAAAAGTCAATTGATTGTATTTGTGCGCATAGTCAGGGGCAGATCGATCTAGGGGGCAAGATTTTTGCTAAAAGAATAGTAAATTTGAATTTCTCTCGTCAAGACAATGAATTTTGACTATTTACATGTAAAAAATGGTGTCTGGATGAGTAAGAAATTAATGTCTCTGTTAAGATAGAGACGTTCAAAAAAATTGACTGGAGGAAGACGATGTCTGACCCCTCTTGTTGAACTTCCTAGATCCTCCCCTGCGCATAATGCTTCTAAAAAGATGTGCGAGTCAGTGATTAGTCCCTTGAATGAACGAATGATTGTTAAATCACTTGTATTGACTAGCAATTGATAATTATTTTTCTAGGAGACTTGCTTTTAATAATCACTAACTGATTAAATTAAATTGATGGTGATACCTAATGGCGAATTATTAAATATGGAGAACTGGGCATTAGTTGTAGAATTATTATATAATTATTAAACATGGAACTTTGTTTTATTTTGAAAAAGTCATCTTCGTTATTAATTTATTAAAGTGTCACTTTCTCCATTATTAATTTATATTTATTATATTTTCACTTTGCAATAGACCGACAGCTTCAGAAGAGCTTGACGTATGGTTTGGTCCCAGATCAAAATAATTGGTTTGAAGTCATCTTCAAGCTATCTGATGAATAGTTAAGTATTAAACAAATGAGAGAATTTATATTTTAATTTGAGTTGGTATTTGAATAATTTTAGATCTTAAAAGTTTTTTTGAAATGACTTTTTTGATGAAATTCGTACAGTTGCGAGTATTTTAGGCACTGTTTGTCACAACGGTGACGGTCATGAATGCGGTGGTTATGAACCGTCGTTCGTGAACGTCCGACATCACCTAAGAAACTTCAGCCACTTTGATGTTTAAAACAATTTTTCTTTCACATTTTAATTTGTCCAAACTCATCAGAGCAAAAATTTCGCGCCAACTGGAGCTTTAAAAAATAATATTCGGAAATATATTACTATTGTCGATTATACTCTCCTACCTAGTCGTGTACAAAAAAAACCAGTCCTAACCGGTCCGGTTGGGACCGGACTGGTTAGGACTGGTCAGAGACCGGTCCTGTCCGGGACCGGTCCGGTCCCGGACCGGTCCCAGGGGCTCGGCCGGTCCCCTGTTTTTTGGCAAAGATCGGTTCCGGTCAAGAACCGTTTGTAACAGCTCTCTAAAGAGCCGTAACGGCTCTTATATTAAAGAGCCAACGACTCTTATATTAAAGAGAGTCGAACGGCTCTTTAATTAAAAAATTTTTAATTAATTTTTTTAATTAATTTTTTTTTATATAAATACCCCCTCTCTCCCATTCTCTCTCTCTATTTCTCTCTCCACTTCTCTCTCTCTCTCTCTCTATTTCTCTCTCTCTCTCTCTCTCTCTCTCTCTCTCTCTCTTTCAAATTTATTAAATGACGTCTTCTTCATCCCAGCCGGTGTCCTCCTCCGCGTCTGCTGATATTGAGATAGTGGAGCACCGTCACAAAGCGGCAATATGGGAGACATTTGATAAAGTGCGGGTTGATGGTGAAATGAAGGCGAAGTGCAAACTTTGCGAGAAGCTAATGGCCGTCGGCAGCAACACAACGCTCGTCCGACATGTGAAATCTTGCATTTCTAAGCAAGCCCCGGAGTCTACCCAAGCCCAAATTTCGGCGACCGGGCACATTTGGACGTACGACCAAGCTCGACAACGAGAGCGACAAATGGAGAACGTCATCAAAAAAGGACTCCCATTTAACCACTACGACGATGAAGAAATGACGTCTTACATTCACGATGTACTCCAGCCTAAATATCATCAGGTAAGTCGTTCTACAACTAGACGTGATGCTTTAGCGGCTTACTTACAATC
Source organism: Dactylorhiza incarnata (assembly GCA_033032865.1). Classification (NCBI taxonomy): domain Eukaryota; kingdom Viridiplantae; phylum Streptophyta; class Magnoliopsida; order Asparagales; family Orchidaceae; genus Dactylorhiza; species Dactylorhiza incarnata. The sequence continues at coordinate 5,832,770 of JAWHQI010000066.1, forward strand.
TAAGGAATTTTTAAAAAACCATTTTGAAACATTCGACGGTCGTGTTAGCTTAACGAGCGATGTTTGGACTAGCGGTATAAATGACGGTCTTTCTTATATTTGCATAACTTGACACTGGGTCGATCCAGATAGTTGAGAATTAAATAAATGTATAATTTGTTTTGAAGGATTTGAGTATCCGCACACCGGTAAAAATATTTATCAGGTTATTATTAAAATTATTAGAGAATTTAAAATAAAAGAAAAAATTATGAGTATTTCTTTCGATAACGCTTCAAATAATTGGATGACCGTCAAATATTTATTATCAGATTTACAACCAATGTTAGACGGAATATTTTTTCATACGCGTTGTGTATGTCACGTTTTAAATTTAATTGTGCAAGATAGTTTATAATTTATGAACGAATACGTTAATAAAATACGCATTATGTTAAGAGTTATTTATAATTCGAAACGAAGAAAACAAGATTTCAAAAAATTTATTATTTCTCAAGGTAAAAAAAATTAGAACCATCGTATGATATGCCTATACGATGAAACTCGACGTATAAAATGTTAAAGCGCGCTTTTTCACAAAAAACGTTACTAATAGAATTTTATAATAGTGTTGAAGCACATGATTTAGGCCCGTCGGACTGGGCCGTGTTCGAAGATTATGTAAATTTATTAGAAAGTTTTTATCGAGCAACAACTATTTTATCTGGAGTTTACTATCCTACTAGCTCATTAGTTCTTGAATTTTTTTTTATTAATTTCTGAAACATTTAAAAATTATAAAACGAACGAAATGTGGCGTCCGTTAATATTAATAATGGAGGAAAAGTTTTTAAAATATTACAAAGATATGCCTCCTATGTTTTCTTGCGCCGCGGCTTTGAACCCTTTAATGGGCGTAGACGGCGTTGAGAAATTTATAGAAGAAATTAATCGGAATTTAGATTTAGACGAATCCTCTAGTATTTTTGTTAATGTTAGTGTTTCAAAATTTATTTCTGAATTTACTCGTCTTTATAATTATTATGATCAAATATACGGATCGCGGCCTCGCGTAGAATCCACCCAACCTAAAACAAAAGATACTTTAAAAAATAAACTTTTAGAATTAGCTTTTAGGAAAAAACAAAGAACATCAAGTACTTTAAACGAATTAGGTTTATATAGCAAAACATAATTTCAAGATTATATGACTGAAAGCGAAATTGAAAATTTTGATATTTTAAACTGGTGGAAATCGAAAACTAATGTGTATCCTATTTTGGCCTTAATGACCCGTAATTTACTAACAATCCAAGCAAGTACGGTAGCTTCGGAGTCTGCATTTTCTTTGAGTGGCAGGATTCTAAACGAGCGAAAAGAAGTCGTTTGACTGAAGAATCTTTGGAGATTTGCATTTGATACAAGGATCATTTGGATGCTCTGAGGAGGTGGCAACATGTTTCGTCCATTGAAGATAGCGAGTCTGAAGTTGAAGACGAGCTGAATAATTTAAATTTGGGCAGCACCGCAGAATAAACAAGCTGTATTTTTCGTTAATTCAATGTAATTGCATTTTATTTTAAATGTAATTTTCATTTTATTTTATTGAATGTAATGTTATTTAATTTTTTTTAAATGTATTGTAAATAATTTTGTAATTTGTAATTTTGCTTAATTTTTAATAAAAATCAAATTTTATTTTATTTTGAGTTTTATTTAACTAATTTATTTTGTAATTTGTATGCACATTAGTTTTATATCTCAAAAAATTTAATTTACTTTATATAATTATAATTATATATATATATATATATTTTTTTAATAAAAAGACCGGTTAGGACCGGTCCGGGACCGGTTAGGACCGGTCGCGGGACCGGTTAGGACCGGTCCGGTCCCGGAAAATATTTATTTCAAAAAAATAGAACTGTTGCGGGACGTTCAACGCTCTATTAGACCGGTCGAGTTGAACCGTCTTAGCTAGAGAGTGAGCCGAACGCGCAAACAGTCAAAAGTGAGAACTAACAGCAGACATCAGGATTTTTACGTGGAAAACCCAAAAAGGAAAAAAACCACGGGGCCTTGCCCAGTTCTGAACAATCCACTAGTTTGTGAGTTACGGTGAGAATTGTTTTTTCGAGGGTGATAGACCACCACTCGTTATAAAGATTTTGCTAAGTCCTTTCCGCACTTAAGAGTCGTTTTCTATGGAGTGCCCTCGTGGATCCCCTTCAGCGCGAAACTCGGTGATGCTACCTCAAACAGAGCGTCGCGGAGCAGCTTTGGAGAAGAACGTTGGGAAGCGGCCTGGAGCTGAATGTTCTGGAGCAGTCTCCCACTGAGGTCCTCCAAAAGTACTTGGAGTAAAGCTGGGAAGCTGAGGGAGATCTCCAAGAGGGGCTTGAATGCCGATGAAGACCTCCAAAAATCCTCGCTGGAAAAACTCAAGAGTTTCTTCTTCTCTCAATGCCAAAAGTGTCTTCAAATGGAGGTCTGACTCTCCTTTTATAGTTTTTTAGGAGGGCGTTCTGGTAACTGTGTCATGCTGATTCTTGGACAAGCGAATGAGAATTCCTGATTCGGGGCACACTGATCGTCAACTTTGAGATTATGACGAGTTTGCCCCTCGGTCACGCTGGGCAGCCCGGGCAGCCTGGGCAACCTCCTTGGTGGTGGGGGTGGCCGACGATCGCCACCGGCGAGGGATGACAGCGGCGCGCTCCGCGGAATAAGCATAAGCGATAGCACTTCTTGCGGACCTCCCTGCGGAGCAGGAGCTCGAGAGCGCTTCCTGCGGAGCAGGAGCGAGCGGGAGCACAATAGCGCTTTTCGCGGAGCAGGAGCGAGAGGGAGCGCTTCCCGCGGATCAGGGGCGAGCGGGAGCACGAGAGCGCTTCCTGCGGAGCATCGCGTGCAGGAGCACCAAAGCACTTTCCGCAGAGCAGGAGCGAGTGGGAGCGTGAGAGTGCTTCCCGCGGAGCAGGAGCGAGTGGGAGCACGAGAGCGCTTCCCGCGGAGCAGGAGCGAGTGGGAGCACAAGAGCGCTTCCCGCAGAGCAGGAGCGAGCGGGAACGCCTCCCGCGAAGCAGGCGGGAGCGGAAGCACTCCCCGCGGGGCAGGAGCGAGCGGGAGCGTTTCCCGAGAAACAAACGGGAGTGGTAGCGCGAAGCTGCTTAGTAGCGGGATTAAGACCAGCCATAACAGCTGGAGCCTCCCTGCGGGTCCGATCGAGGCCGCGATGAGAAATACTCGGTCCGGATCAAACCGAACCTTTTTAGGAGAACCCCATCAAGAGCAATTATAAATGATTTTGCTTGTAATAAAATGGTATATATGCTTTCCAGATCAAGCATATAAATATATAATATATGGGTGTTCAAAAAAACACTAAGAAATGAGAACTGGCCCGAAAATGTACCGATCAATTCAATGCAGTTTTAATGATTCTCGCTTCGGGTATGATTCTAGAAAAGACTAGAATCGACGTGGATTCGGTTCCTAGTTCTTATTTTATTTTCGCTATATAATGCAACAAAAATTAAGTTTAGAATAATGTTCTATAAATAGAAAATAGGATTTGTGTAAAAAATTAGGTAGGAAGATCAAACTTTTTTTCATAAATTTTATAAATATGTTTGAGTTATAATTATGTCGTCGATTAGAACTGATGGGTCTTCATCCATCTTGTAGAGGAATCCGGGCTGCGTTTAGCCAAAAAACCCCACTCCCCACTAAGATGGTGGAGGCATGGGCAAGAAGGAAGAGAAAAACCGCCCAAAAAACCGCCCAAAAAACCGCCCAAAAACCGTCCAAAAGCCGCCACAACGCGCAGTTTCGTGCGCTAGCGCGGTAGCGCACGAGCACGACCACGCGCGTGCGCGGCCTGTGCGGCCCGCGCACACGCGCGGCCTGCGCGCTAGCGCGGGGCCCGCGCGCTAGCGCGCGCGCGGCCTGCGCGCTAGCGCGGGGCCCGCGCGCTAGCGCGCGCGCGGCCTGCGCGCTAGCGCGCGGCCTGCGCGCTAGCGCGCGGCCTGCACGCTAGCGCGCATGCGGCCTGCCGGTCGGTCTCCCTCGTCGCACGGCACGCCCGTCGCCCCTTTGTGTCGACCCCGCACGACTCCGATCATGCTTTTGCGGCGTTCCCGCTCGGTGCTCAACGCGCGCTTAGCACTGCTAAGTTCGTAGCGTGCTTTTGATCCGCGCGCGCTTGAACATTGCAAAGTTCATAGCTCGCGCAATTGCTAACTCCACTATCTTTTTTGAGAGTGCAGGATTCACACATTGCAATCAGAAACTGCCCGAACTGACCGGGGGGGGCAAAATTGTCATATTCAGAAAGTGGCGATCCATGTGCTCTCGATCGACGGTCGAGATCGGCCCGTCAGGTAGTTACGGTGGTTACAACGGCGAAATTACTGGGTCGCCCCTGGCCAAGTCTATAAAAGGGACCCTGAATCCTCATTTGAAAGGATCTGACTTTTGGCATCCGAGAGAGTTCCTTGAAGATTTCCTTCGAAGAACTCATTCGCGCTTCGAAGATCTCCTTCGCGGTTTAAAGATCTCCTTCGTCACTTGAAGATCTTCTTCGGACTTTGAAGAATTCCTGCAACACCAAGACACTTAGCTTCTCTGAAAGGTGGCTTGTCACCCTCGGAGAATTTTCTTCAACTGCAATTGTAACAAGAAGCGGCATGTCGCTCTTTGAACTTGTAACCTCGTTTGTAACACTCCAACACTTAGTGAAATTTGGCTAGCACAGATCCGGCCACATGATTTTTTACCCTTTCCGGGTTTTCCACGCTAAAAACATTCTCTTGCCACCTGTTTGTTCTCTCTGTGACTGTTTGCGCATTCGGCCCACTCTCGGGCTAAGACGATTCATTTCGCCCGGTCTAGAAAAGCGTCGAGTGACCCGCAACGAGAACCAAACTTTTTGATTTAGGTGTATATGTTTCTAAACTACAGTATGAAATATATAAGTTAAAAGGTGGAATCAAACCTATAAGAATTGGTTTTGGGTTTTCAGTGCAACAAAGTTCAAACCCATCCGAGTTGAACCTCTATAACTCGTGAAAATATACCAATTGTGAATCTCATATTTTCTTTAATGTTATGCAAATAATTATAAAAGAAAAAAACAAGTTAAATGTTTGAGTAGCATTTGAACACATCTATGCGAAGTGGGCTCCATCCAAAAAACAAAACTTGCAACTCAGACCCGACTCGCCTAGGGTTCTAACATACGCTAAGTATAAGCTTAAATTAGGGGAAAATTTTTGGTACGATCGACGCACCATCCTCACAGTGCGTAAATAAATAGCCAATTTTTCCAGCGGTCTCACCTCATTTCAAGGGAAAATTCGCTTCCCCGCCGAGACCTAGAAAATGAACGTCCTCCTCGCGTTTCGAAAATTTCCATCTCACCTCCTTCTCGTCATTAGCTCACAAAAATAGCTGCTTGTCTTTCACATTTCTTCGCTGCATCAGCTCAATTCCTGACCTCAGAACGAAGAAGAGAGCCAGCGTAGATTATGCAGCCCTCTTCCGAGAAATCCGCCGATAATACGGACAATTTAAGTTGTTAACATCATGTTCTAGTATAGACATTACATGCACGTGTATTTCCAGTTTGGATGAAAAGAATCCCGTCTATTTTCAGCTCTAAGTAATTGAAATATCGGTTGTGTTTCCAATCGTATTTTCTAATTCCAACTAGATTTCCAACCTGCAGACCTTTATTCTAAGTTCTGTTGCCAACCGTATTTTTCAATTCCAACTGGATTTACAACATGCAGACATTCATTCTTGGTCTGTTTCCAATAGTATTTTTCAATCAAACTAGAATTTCATTCTTGGAGCGCACTGAAATTTCAATTGTGTTTGCATTCGTATATTTTTTATTGTAATTTATGGCCAGAGAAATATCTTTCTCGTGGACAAAAAAGAACCGTTGTTTTTTCGATTGTGCAATAATACGAGGAAGATGCATACACAATGTACTGTGAGTATGCCCATAAAACTAGATTTAGTGTGCAGAAACAATACATTATATATTAATGGACACATATCAAGATTATTAAGGGGCTAGAGTATAGGTTCTCCAAAGCTGGTCTAAAGATTTCAAGCTCGTTGAACGATGGACAGAAAAAGTACCGCAAATTAGATACTCTCACTAGATGTTTGCCTTGCATATATTTCACTGCATATGAATATGATAAGAATTTTTAAGTCACAAAATTTGTAGAGGAACATAATTACCAACTTGCATAAAAAATGACACATTTATTAAGGTGTTATCGCGTTGTATATCTGATGTCCAAGACAACTATCTTAAGAATATGATCGGAGTGGGTATTAGAACAGTCGACACATAAAACTTCATAGCCGATGAAGTTGCGGTGTTGAAAATATTGAGTTTGGTAAAAGTCATGATACTTGGATTATAAATTTTCAACTAGAACTACACAAATACGATAGCAAATACTTAAAAATCTTGGAGCAACAAAAGATTTCGACTATAAAATAGAAAAAATTGACTAGAAACTCTAATGAAACAAGCACACTGCTGATGAAAGGCTGACCTTCATCCAAATTATCACTAAGACTGGATGTTTACACATAAATAAAAACAAGAAATTACAACTTATAGGTTTAGAAACCTTACCTTGTAGTTAGCAACCGCTGGCAATCGAAAGGGAAGAAAAAATGGCAGCCTCGCGCTGGTTCCTCCGCTTCGTCATTCCGATTGCACATGCCAATGTAAGGTGCAGAAATACCGTAAAATCCTCCACGCAGCTACGCCTTCACCGTTTCGACGTTCTTCAGCATCCCGGGGAGTCACTAGTCCGCTCGGCCAATGAAAACGGCTGATTTGGTGGGGTCACGGTGCACAGATCTACTGTGCACCGCAAACCCACAAAATTAAAGACTTCTAGTGTATTTGATTGGTGGGGACCTAGAGGAATGTCCGGTTGGCGGACTGTATTTTTGCTCGGATTTCGCCAGGAGAATGAAAATTTTCGAAACGCCGCCTGAAATGATAGCAAGTGTCAAAATGATATACGGCCACCCCGAGCGTAGCGTATAATTTTTCTATTGCTTGGCCCGTAAGCCGCTCTTTTGAAGAAGACAAATGAAATAATTTGTTAATAAACCATATTTTTATAAATTATAATTGTATTTTCCACGCGCCTAAATATTTCTGAGCCACGTCACCCACCCAAATATTAATGATTTGTCAATAAATATGTGCTCGATATTGATTCCTGATCATGTGGCAAGCGAGCGCTTAGCCATCAATGCGGTTACCGGAGATTAATCCGCATGTCGTAGAAGAATATTATGCGCCCGTCTTGCTCCATCCGCTCAGGGCTTTGTCGCATAATAATAAAGAGAAGGTGGGTCAAGTATATTGGCTATGTGCACACACAAAATTAGCTAAAAATCAAATTATTTTAATACTTTTTCTGATGTCAAAAAGCCTATGTGTAGTAAGTTTCTTCTCTGGCCGACAAGCATCCAGCCGGCCTCCCAATCTGCAGGAAGAGGAAGCCAACAGCCTCTCGCCGACGAGCCCACACCTCTCTTTCCTAAAGCCGGTGACTCCTCCCCTTTGTGCTCACGCCGGTGACCCATCTCCTCAGAGCTATACGATTCTTGGCTGACTGTATTTTTGTAGGATTTAAGGATAATTGATCGGCTATTTGCAACTATGGATTTCATCTCTTATGTTGGCAACTATGGATTTCATCTTCATCCTAGAGGCTGTTTGCTTAGCTTGATACGAAACAAAGCAAAAATTGACCGGCTATTGGCTTGATACAAAACAGAGCAAAAATTGATCAGCTATTTGCTTGATACGGAACAAAACAAAAATTTGGAGAAGGTGATGAAGAGTGCATTCATGTAAATGATTTGTTGCAGTAGATTCCGTTTTGCATGCAGCAATAATGAACTCAAAATTCAGAAAGGTTTGCGAGCTCTACGTGCAAGTTTAATTAAGACTCAGCAAGAAAATGTCGGAATTTGAAGTTAAAATTGCGAGTGATTGGTGTCTCAGAGAAGATTTCTGGTGGGAGGGAAGGAGAAGACAAAAAAAGAAGTTTTATTTTGTATGCACATATAGATATTGGTTGCAAATAAAATTTAGTCGTGTGCACATAACATTTGAATGCACATAATCAAACTAGATCGATGTGCATGTAACATTGCTCATAATAAATTTAGGCCTGGTTATTCAACTCGTGCGTAGAAATGCAGCTACAACATCTAATTAGGATATTAACAATTGAAAATTTTTGTATATATATATTGTGTTCCTGTTATTTATGTGTTTTTTTTAAAAAATTTCTTGCTTCATTATATATCACTTATATGTATAAATATTGTTTGTTGCACTTTATAATTAGACGTATCTCTCTTGCATGCCTTAGATGATGAGGGAGAACGCTATGAACCACCACATGTTGCTACAAATGTCATTCCGAAATACAATATCAAATTTAAATTACAGATCCTTTGTGTAAACTTGATATTGTTCATATGATTAATTCTCTTTGTAGTATTTGAATTTCACTCTTCTCAATGCTTACGTTCTTCTACGATTTCACTCGTTGTTTGGACTATTCACTGTGTTCGGCCGTGCATTCGTTGTCCTTAATTTTGAGTTCAGCTATTGCGATCCACTCCTTCAATCTGTACATTTCAATCTTGAAGGTGATCGATCCACTCAGGCGACAGCTTACTTAGAATTAGACCCACAAAAAGATTATCAAACATCTTAGACTGATCGACTTCCAACTTGTGACGCATATTCTCCAGTTCTATGAGCTAAGAGGTGACTGATGAGTTCACATTGAACTTGAAGTTGAAAAACTTCTCTACGAAGAGAGTTCTCTCTCTTCCTTCTGAAGTGCGCGTTCAAGCGATCCCAAATCTCTTTTGCGGTCTTATACATACTGTAGGTCATAGCGAGGCGAGGGTTCAGGGAATTAAACAGATAGTCCATGCAAAAATCCCCATCTTGCTCCACTGATATTCGTCCACGTTTTCATGAGTCGTGGCGAAATCATTAAGAACTGTGTAGAAGATATCACGTTTTTTCATTCCCAGTTGGACTTGCAGTTTCCAACAGTAGAAGTCAGTGGCGTCAAATGATTGTAATTAACTTAACAATGTCGCATGCGCTTCGATTCGACATCTTATAAAAGTAAGCAGAAAATTGAAAGGAGATCACCTGATCCGAGTAGAGACGAGTCAATCCACTTAAAATTCAATCCAGAGTTAAGTCTGCAATTTCTACTGGCTGAGAACAGGCACTTGTCGACTAGAAGCCTAACAAATATCGACTAGAGGACTGACAGATATCGACGAGACTAGCGGTCGACACAGGATTTGTCGACGAGAGCTTCAGTCGACAAGAAGATCTGCCAATGTCGACAAGAAGACTGGACGATATCGGGGAGACACCTGCCACTGTCGACGAGAACTGCAGCTTATCGACGAGACCACAAGTCGACAAACTTGATAAAGTCTGTCGACAAGAAACTCCAGTCGACACTAAGGTTTGTCGAGGAGAAGATCGGTCGACAAAAGATTTGTCGTCGAGAAGACCGGTCGACAAAAAACCTTGTTGACAGGATCGAAGAGCTGTCGACACAATCCCATGTCGATGAGAACACTACCCGATATCGACGTGACTTCAAGTCGACAATTTCAGTTGTCGACTAGAAAAAGAAGCCTGCCAACGGAACCTCCTGAACGGCAACAGATCTGCAGCGTCGGCGATATGAATGTTAGCGGTAAGAGCGAGAAAGGTTCTCCTCCAGGCGGCGGCGGCGAGATCTTGAGAAAGATCTCCTCTAACAGTCGCAGAAAAATGGCAGCAGCGTGAGCGAGGATTGGAGGACCTTCTCCTAGTGGCGACGACGAGAAGGAAGACAGAAAATCTCCTCCCTTTCGATCGGCAGCGAGAACAACCAAGAACGATGAATCGAAGTTCTCCCAGCTTCCTCGATCAAGCAGCGACGACCAGATCTTGCACGGGAGCGACGATGACTCCGGAAATCGCCAGCGTGACGGGAGTGGAAGTGATAACCCTAAGCGCGGAAACGTTACTTTGAGAATGTTGGAGTTTGCTCTAGCTGAAAGTATTCTACAAAAGGACCATCAGATTTGTAACGACCCTATATAGTGCATCCAACGTAGAGCCTAGCCCTATGTTGACACGAAACTCATTAGACGCTACCGAGTCGGTCTCACACGAACATATACTAAACTATTCAACAAAATTGGGGCGGAACTAGGTAGGGAATCGAACATGCATGAGTTAGTGAGGAGCGAATGCCGGAGCAGGCAATTAGGCGTGTTTCCTATTTTTACTGTATTAAAATTTAAGCACATAACACAAAACTAATTAATTATTTTCTGCGGAAGAGTCAATGATTTATATTAAGTGGCCTAAATTATATTATAAGTACTTAAGCACACTAATCCTTTTTTGTGTGTGTTGAAATACACATAAGCTAGAAATTATGCTGCATGCATAAAGAAGCTATAAATAATAAATATGATTGAATGATGCATCACGTGACCGTACTGTTTCTCCACCCATAAGTACTGTCTTTGATGACTCCTGCCTTAATTAAATGAGCCTGCAATTAATAATCTTTATGAAATATTAAATCCACATTAATTCTTTAGCATTAAATTAATGTCCCCCCAAAATACTTTCTATAATTGTATTATTGCCATCTCATCACACACACTAAATATATTTCAATGAAAAGAAAATTGTTGATCTTGTTCCTTTAAACCCCTTGAACAGTATTCATGTCTCCTTCTAATTAAGACTATTATTTATACTTATAATAAAAGAAGATCGTAGATGAACAGTGCTCATGTCACGCGCTGTCGCTCACTTTTTCTGTTTCCGAAATTGCCCTCACGGTGGTGAGGCCGGGCGTAGTAGGGGTAATATATATTATGATAATAGATGCAATATATCATGCATATGGCTCAGTTGGGTTTTTTGTTTAAGTTAAGGTGTGTTTTTGTGTGTAGTGCATGGGGCCCCGTGCGCCCGCAATAGCATCTCGGTCATGACAATATCTTTGTCTGTGCTCGCCCGAGCTATCGGACGCATAAGCTTCGCACGACTACACCCCCACCGTTCGCAGCATCCCGAGCGAATAGGAGAGACTCTGGAATAAGGGTTAGCGGAATTCTTCGATGTCTGAGGGACTACATAGATAAGTTCATGTAGGATGGTGAATCATCAAAAGATGTGCTCACGTGACCGTGAGAGACCATCGAGACGAGACGGTGATGTGTCATTGCTTAAATTGTTCGAGATATAGAACTTGTGTTAAAGTGTGTGAGAATATTAGATGAAATATAGAACTTGTGTTAAGCTGAAATCTTCTACTCACCTAAGCAAATTACCTAAGTTCTAATGAGTAGAACATTTCATCTCCCATGTTCAAAACTTGTATGTTATAATCATTGTTGTGGATCTTAGGGTTGTTCACAAATAGTATAGTTCGTGAACAATTCAGGATTCGATTCTTGAAGATTCAATTAAAATTCATATTTTTTGAATTCGAATTCAAATTTGAATTCGAATAGTTTTCGAATCAGACTCCAAATAATTTTATTCCTGTTCAAATGATTCACGAATACTTCGGGAATACTAAAATATATAGTTAAATTAATTTTTATATGTAATTATATTATATATAATTATATTTTATCGTTATATATAATTAAATATTATAAAATTTGAATTCGAATTCGAATTCAAGTTTGAAACCGAATTTGAATTTGAACCCAAATTCAAATCCGAATTCGTACCCAATTTTGAACTCAAATTCAAATTCAATATTTCATGATGAATCCGAATTTAAATCTGACACTGAACATTCGAACGAATCCAAATCTCTGCATTCTATGTCAAATTTGATTTGATTTGGAGAAAAAGCAATCAAATGATTAATTAATTGGGAGAAAAACAAACAATATATATATATAATAATTAAGAATCTTGTAGACATAAAAGAAATTCAAGTGAAGCTTTGAAGCATAGTACATGTCTTTATTTATCGACCATATTTTATTTTCAATGTTTGAAATCACTCACCAAACAAAATAAATAAATAAATAAATATTTGACCAAACGTTGACAAAACACTCTCAAAATCAACACCGCCCACGTGCCCCCAACTCTTCACAAAACAAACAGCAGCATCCCGACGGCGGCTCCAACGGAGCCCATGAAACTCACCACCTTCAGAGAGGCTCCGTTGGGCGGCGGAGGAGGGGAAGCCTCTCCTCCGGGAGCAGAAGATGGCGGAACTTCATCGGAGCTCGTCGGAGGAGCAGGAGATGGTGGAACTTCGTCGGAGCTCGCCGGAGGAGTAGGAGATGGTGGGACTTCAACGGAGCTCCCCGGAGGCGTAGAAGGTGAGGAGGAAGATGCCGGAGACAGCGAGGAAGGAGGAGAAGACGGTGGCTTGCTCCTCTCCGCCATGACAACGACCACCATGGATTCGTTCCTGATGCAGTTGGGCTCTACTCCGCTGATGAAATAGAAGGGGCCGGAGGTGTTGAAGACGAAGACCGTGTTGCCGCCGGCGAACTTCACGATGTATGATGAGGTGTTGCAGTTGTTGTAAGCGTTCTTGTCGACTTGGAGGACCGAGTCTTGATCCGGCGGATACACAAACACTGCATCACTCCAGCAGAAAGAACATATGATCCAGAATTCCAGATAATAATATTTAACCACATTATAAAAATAGAGAGTTGATATTAGCAGTCCAATTTTCGCTATTCGCACCCCAAAAAAATGAAAAAGTCATAATTATATTCGCAGTTCAATTCTCGCTAATTGTACCCCATGAAATAACCTCCTCCTCTCCATCTCTCTACCGTTGCCTAATTAAACCCTAGCCGTAGTTCTATCGGTCGCATCGTCTTTTCCCCCTCTTAGATTCACCTTCAAAAAAGAAGGAAATTATCCGGCGAAAATCCCAAAAAGTAGTCAGTTTTTTTATTAGAGGAAGATTTGCATGTCATTTAACTTGGTTTAGAGTTAATTCCTTACTGCACGTCATTATTTAACTTGTTTTTCTGCTAGATTTTTAGATTATTTAGTCTTTAAGATATTTTTCTAGGCTTCTACCATTTAATAAATCAACAAAGTGTTTCGCTTATTTGGGATGAGAGTAGGGTGTAAATATAATTTTGGACTACTAATAAAATTTATGGACTACGAATAGCGTGGAGTACTGCGAATAGCCAGTTCCGGACTGCTAATATCAACTCTCTATAAATATAAAACATTATATATTAATATTATTTGAAACAATTCTTTGTAATCTGTACACCCAAAAATACCTTTTTATTAAATCACAAAACATCCATCTTTTAAATTTTAATCCTTATTTATTACATTTTTTATAATTTTTAATAAGTGCACACAATTTGTATGTTTTATAATTTTTGTAAAAATATTTGTTATTCTTTCAATTTCAATTATATTTTATATTAATTTTAAATTTCACGAAAATGAATAATTATTTATTATTTTATATTTGTAAAATAATTGTCCATTAATTAGTCTACATGATACACTATTAGAACAAAATTAAACCTAAAATTAATTGGGCACGATTCGATAAATTTGTTTGATGTTTGACTTCTAAAATATTCAATTAATATTTAATTTTTAATGATCATTAAATATAGTAACATACTTTTATCAAGCAAATGCATTGGGATTTTTTAAATAAATTTCCATTGTAAATTAGAAAGCATAATTTCTTTTCCTTCAAATCTCTTCCAAAATAAAAAGTAAATTCATATTGAGTTAACAAGGTAGGCTCATTATAGTAAATAATTAGCTTCATCAATGGATTGTTATATGGGTAAAAAAACTTAAAAACACATTATATATTTAAAAAAAATACTAATTTACCTATCTGTTTAGCCAAAATATATTTGAATTAAATAATACATATACATATATATATATATTTAATTAAATTATTATTATCATTATGAATTCTAAACAAACAAATTTATAATGCATATTTTTATCATTTAGTAAGTTATCTAAAATTTATTTATGGGAGTTACGAAGATTATTGACTATGGTGAAAACATAAGAGGGGGTATACATCTGTTTCTAAAGATTATTAGGTTATTGTCTATGGTGAAAAAGATAAGTGGATTATATATAATGGGAGGTGGGATCGAGCGACACTTGGCCAAATCGACGTCATATACTGCGTACAGGAAACAACCGATAAAAAATCATTTTTAGTAGATTTTAAAAGAATTTATTATGATAAAAAGTAAATTCCTTAAAATAAATATTCACTTCTCTTAAAATTACGACCGCGAGATGCCTCTAGCACCGCATCATATGCGTGCAGTGGGGGCAAAATGGGTAAACCAAAAAATGATGTTTACCCAAACTCCTCTAGCACACGGAGGGTTTTGGTTTTAGTCAAAAACCAAAATTTTGTAGGTTTTTGTTTTGGCCTAAAACCAAATTTTTTGTTCGTTTTCACCCATGGTTTTGCAGGAAGATTTTGAAAAATAAATTTTACCAAATGAAAAATAATTTTTTTGTTCGTTTGCACCCATGGTTTTGCAGGAAGGTTTGGTCAATCATTTTGTCTTCATTTACACCCATGGTTTTGCGGGTAAGATGATCGGACATGAAGGAAAACCTACCAAATTTGGTCGGTTTTGGGGATAGGTAGATTTCTAAAGTTCCAAAACCTATGGGTTTTGGGCAAAAGTCAATCCCGTCCATAAAAAGGTTCAAACGAACAGCATAATTGGTTTTAGTCCAAAACCTTCCTCCCCAAATCGATCGGATCAATTACTTCCTCTAAACACACGAAACGAACACAAATATTGGTTTTGATATACCACAAACCAATTCTTTCCTCTCAAAACCCGCAAAACGAACACAGCCTTATAGATTAGTATAGATACAGTAATAAAAGATAATAACCATATTAATCGTTAGATTTCCATATCAAATATCAACTCACAAAGCGAATCTCCGATCCGAAAACGATTCTTTTCGGCCCATTGATTATACGACATCGCATTCGGGTCAGCCGGCACGGCCCAATCCATTGACCCGCCAACCCTGAACTGAATAGCTCCGGTCACGGCCATCGACACGGCGAGGCTCAGAAGCAGGACTAAACCGCCGACGCCAGCCATTTATTTTCGTCTACTCTTAATAGCCCGAGGTATGATATCTGTAGAGAGTTTATGGCTCCAGAGAATGCATGGAAGAGGATGCTGATGGCTGGGTTTATTTGTAGGGCTCTCCGTGGAGCATCTTCTCTTTAATTTTCTTCAAAGTTATGCCTTAATTTGCTTGTTGGCGATATCAGAATGTCATACCTTGGTCTATTATCATACCAATATCAAAAAATTTATATATTTAAGGCGCCATATTTTTTTTTGCGGTTGTTATTCGCAAACCGCATTTGTCTATTCGCAGCTCTAAAGGAAGTCAAATTTGTAATTTGCAGATATTTTTGTTATTAGCAGATTAGTGAAAAAAAAAACTTTGGTCGTCCTCTTTGCCTTCCTCACCATAGGGAGAGAATAACCCTAGCTATATAAATCTTCCCAAACAAGTCAAAATCGCATGAACATCGAAGAAATCGCCTTTATTCCTCAACTCGGTCCCTATCAGTGCATTCATTTTATGAATCACGATCCGTGCACTGATTTAAGTGCTCAGAAGGTCGTCGAAGATGTTCCTTCGCTGTCGGGCCCTGCTCATGAGAATGAAGACATCAACTGCTCAAGTTTAAAATTGGTATGCGGATAACAATTTGTAAATTTAAATAAAGTGGGAAAAAGTTGGTCTGCGGATAGACATTTATGGCCTGCGAATAACAATTATCTTGATTAATCACAAACTATTAAAAATAAAATTTGAGATAATCATGATAGTAAAATAAGACCATCAAATAAATCTGAGCAATTCAATTTTAAACCTCCTGGCCGAATGGAGCGCATGGTTTTTTTTTAATACATATAACTTCATAAAATCAAAATATTGCAGTAAATACTAGCGACATGCGCCGTATGGCACCTTAAATGTCGGGAATTTGTCGTTTAAAGCGCAACATAGAACGTGATACTAAGCCTAGATTCAACTATGACATCATACACCAACTCAAGCATAAAATTTAAAGTTGATTGGTTATAATGCAGAAGAGCCAAGATCTATATTAAGCGCGCAAGACTACATGAATTTCTAAATATACAAATACTAGAATCATCATTGCAAAAAAAAAAAAAATGAGCTCGACGTAGAATAACAAAAAAAAAACATAATAGTCATTGTGATAAAAGTTACTCGAACAATTAGCCAATATAATCGTTTGCATGATCAGTGGAAGATAGCATCACGGGCTCGGTCTAGCGGAATTTACAATGACCTTAAATGGCATGCAAGCCTTAATAAAGCTTTGAGCTTCAAAACTCGACTGTGCACGTCCTAGACCATCATGCTCTCCCTTTGAGCTCGGCCGGCGCGTTCGACCGTTGAGACGTGTGAACCCCTTGATCTTATTGATGATGGAGATGATGTCGTTGTAGTCTTCTTCCTCTTCTTCTTTCTCGGCGCTCTCTCTGAAGGCGGGCGTGATTTATCCGATAAATTGCCGGGGGATAATTGAAACCCCTTGGTATGATCAAAGTCTGCGAGCACCAGATAAGTTTGAATCAAATAAGTCAAAAGTTGAAGTCTTTGGATGGAAGAAATGAAACATAAGAATATATAATTTAAAGATAAGAATGGAGCATTCAGAGGTAAACGTTAGATGGAAAATGCAAAATTTCATTAGAAGTTAACAAATCTTTTGTAGAAGCAAACAAATCTCTCCATCGTTTAGTTTTGAACTAATATATCTCGTAAAATGAGTAATATCATAGTTAAAGAACCATGAATAATGACTCGTGATAATATGCGCGACATCCGCAGGCGAATTATCACACCAAATCCGATCACTATACGTAGCAAACCAAATCGGGCCAAGTCAGCTTCATGAAACAAAATTAAATTCTTATCTAGCCATGCACCTTTATATGATTATCGTACGGTTAAGATATTTGTAGACGAAGTTGTTAATTATCAAGGGTATTTTAAGTATTTTGTAAATATACGTAGTGTTATATAAACTTCTTCTCGTTCTAGGGTTTGTGGTATTGAGAAATTTAAAATCCGCCCACTTCCCTGTAGCCGCCTCTGTTCTAGATCTAGTGAAAAATGGACTGTGGGCAGCCCGTGGACGTAGTAAGCCTATCTTGGGGTGAACCACATAAATTTATGTCTTTTGTATTTTGATTTTCTATTTATTTGATTGTTCTACTCACTTTTCCGCAACAAAAGTAATCAAATACAAATGCAAACATTTAAAAAACCTCTTGCGTCCCCATGAATATCATATCCTTAATTAATCACCCTATTATAGTCATCCTCTACATCAATATGTAAATTTTTGCATGGATTTTCATCTGCCTAATTTTGATGGCATTTAAAACAGGACTTTGTATAAATTTAGAGCAAAATATACTAGAATTGATGGATTTTCTTTGCCATCTTTTTTAAAGGTGCTACTATCCTCAGATTAAATAGCTCCAGTAGTTCAAGTATTGTAGCTATAAGTTATTTTAACAATTGTTGAATTTTTTTTCAGAGCAATGAAACAAAATGGGGTCCTCAATTCATATCAGCCTTTAACATGATATAAACCTAAAAACATTGTTTTAGTATCTTCCACTACTTCAAAATGCATTAATAAACTTCTAACTTCATTTATACTCAAAAATGATATTTATTTCGGTTTTAAAGCATTAAAATCATCAAGCAAACAATTAAGATACGATAGCTTTCTGTTTGATCTTCTTCACACTTACCCGAAAAAATTCCACTTACTCAATTATTAGACGTCATGGGAAAGTAGATCATAAGATTTGTGACCGACTTAGATTTGGAAGTTGGAATATGGGTACTCTAACGAAAAAAATCGATGGAAGTAGTGGATACGATGATTAGAAGAAGGATAAATATCTTATGCCTGCAAGAGAGATGAGTGGGTGAGAAAGCTAAATTTTTAGACAATTCAGGTTTTAAATTATAGTACACAGGAAAAAAATAAAACAAGCAATTAAGTAGGTATTATTGTGGATACTACTTGGAGGGATGAAGTTGTTGGGTAAGTAGAAAAGGTGATAGAATCTTAGCTCTTAAATTGGTCATAGGAAAAGAAACTATTAATGTGATCAGTGCTTATGCGCCACAAATAAGATTAAGTGAAGCTATAAAAGTGCAATTTGGGAAGACTTAGATGATTTAGTAAGGGAGATCTCACAAAGAGAGAAAAGTTTTATATGAGGAGACTTAAATGGACATATAGGAAAGAAAAATACAGATTATGCAGCCGTTCATAGAGGATTTGAGTATGGAGAAAGAAATGAAGAAGAAAGAATCATTTTGGACTTCGTCACAGCACATGAGCTAATTGTGACAAATACGATTTTCATAAAGAGGGAAAAATATTTAATTAAGTTTAAAAATGGACCAAATAAGTCACAAATTGATTATTTTATGACTTGCAAAATTGATAAAATCTTTTGTAAGGATGCAAAATAATACCAGGAGAAAGTTTGACAACACAACATAGGTTAGTGGTGTTAGACGTGCAATTTAAATATAATAAATTTAAGACAAGGACAAAAGTGTTGCCAAAAATTTGGTGGTGGAACTTGAAGATGAAAAAACATGTTGCTTTCAAGACAGCAGTTATGAACAACTAATTGATGACCCTTATGTTGATCCTAGTGTCTCATGGGAAGTTATGTCTTCACATTTAAGGATAAGTGGAAAGAACGTACTTGGAGAATCAAAAGGTCGTGCGCCCCAAATAAAGAATCTTGATGATGGAAAGAGAAAGTGCAAGACAAAATGAAGGCAAAAAGGGTCAGCTATAAAACACTATACGCTTGTAGGAATGATGAAAACTTGACAAAGTATAAAATCGTCAAAAAAGAAGCTAAACATGCAGTAAATAAAACAAGAAGTCAAACTTATGAAGAATTTTATAGGCGATTAGATACCAAAGATGGAGAGCGTGACATATATAAAATTGCTCGAGTTAGAGAGAGGAAGACAAGAGATTTAATCTAAGTTAAATGCATAAAGGATGAAACATATATAGTTTTGACGGATGAAGTAGTTATTAAAGAGCGATGGAAAACATATTTTTGTCAACTCTATAATGAAAACAAAAGACAATGAACTGAACTTGAAAGAGTTAAGTAAATCAGAGGGGTATAGGAACATAACGTTTTATCGTAAAATTCAAATACTTGAGATAAATAATGCTCTAAAGAAGATGAAAAATAAAAAAACGATTGAGTCAGACGATATACCCATCGAAGTATGAAAATGTCTAAAAAAAAGTCATTTTGTGTCTTACATGTTTCTTCAATAAGATACTTAAGTCAAAGAAGAGTAAGACGAGAGACTAGTATCTCGGAGAATCAATTTGGATTAATGCCAAGGAGGTCGACCATGGAAGCTATACATCTCTTGAGGAGACTTATTGACAACTATTGAGAAAGAAAACAAGATTTGCATATGTTGTTTATCGATCTTGAGAAGGCTTATGATAGGTTTTCAAGAGAGATCTTATGGAGAGTCTTAGAAAAGAAAAAGTGTAAATGTATCATACATTACATAATCAAAGATATGTATACAAATTCAGTGACGAGGGTGAGGACATCTGGAGGATTAACACAGGAATTCCCCATCACTGTTGGCTTACATCAAGGTTCAGCTTTAAGCCCTTATCTCTTTACCCTTATCTTAGATGAGCTCACCAGACATATCCAACAAGTAATATCTTGGTGTTTATTGTTTGCGGATGATATCGTTCCGGTCGATGAGACGCGGGAGGGTATAAACGCGAAACTTGAATCTTGATGAGACACTTGAGAAAATAAGGGTTTTAGGTTGAGCAGGGCAAAAACGGAGTATATGGAGCTTAAGATTAGCAGTGCAAGAAGAACGGATGACATCGTTATTAAGTTGGGTGATCAAGATATTTCCCGCAGTGAGTGCTTTAAATATCTTGGATCAATAGTTCAAAAAGATGGAGGTGTTGATAAAGATGTGATACATAGAATCCAAGCAAATTGGTTAAAGTGGAGAGACGCGTCAGGGATCTTATGTGATAGTAAAGTACCATTAAAACTTAAAGACAAGTTTTACCGTACTGCAATTAGACCAGCGATGCTCTATGGTTCCAAGTGTTAGGCAGTGAATTGTGTACATGAGCAAAAAATGGGAGTTGCGGAGATGAGAATGCTTAGGTATCCATGTGGACACACGAGATTGGATAAAACTAGGAATGAATGTATCAGGGATAAGACAGGAGTGGCACCAATAGCAGAGAAGATGCGAGAAGTTCGTCTAAGATGGTTTGGACACGTACAAAGGAGACCATTAGAGGCACCTGTTAGGCGTTGTGAGAGTTTAGTCACTAGGCATGTTAAACAGGGGAGGGGTAGACCAATAAAGACTTGGAATGAGAATATAAGGAAAGACATGATGTACTTAGACATTAGTGAGATTATGACTAAAGATAGGGGCACAATGGCGACAAAGGATCCATATAGCCGACCCCACTATAGTGGGATAAAGGCTTGAGTGTTGTTGTGTTGTTGTTGTTGCCAAATTAATTTAACTTCAAATCTTATGAAATTTCAACAAAAATTAATTTTTATTATTCCTAAAAGGCTAAAATTACCCTATCCATTACCACTTAGAAAAATCACATAGATCCACCATCTCACCAAATGAACTGCTTGGACTCTTTCTTAGTTTCACCATCTAAATCATTTATGTTGTCCATTATTTTCACACACCTTGACAGTCCAAACATCTGCTCGAATTAACGTTCAAATTCGCACTTGTCTAAATAAGACGATCAACTTCTTATTCATTAGGCTTACTTTATAGCTGAGAATTGGTTTCTAAATTTCAAAATTGCTAGTATTCCTCCCCAACAACAGTTGGAGATACCAGAAACCCCTCCTCTGCCTAGGCTGGAGGGCAAGAAGCCAATGATGGAGACACCAGGAACCCCTCCTCTTACTTTTATTTAATGTTTATTCCTAGGCATATATATAGTTATCTTTTGTTAAAAAAAACCAAGTTATCTTTTTGTAATTTATAAAAAAATAAATAATAATTTTTATTTTATTTTTAATAATAAATATAGTTCATATCCACATGGCCGCCTCTTCATCACCAACGGTTCAAAATCAGTTAAGAAAGACCTTAGGGGCCTATTTCAAATTCTCCCCAAACCTTAGGGTCTGTTTTAAAGTATTTTGCCTTATATATATACACACACATACATGAGTATTCACATGTTGATAGTCCAAACATCTGCTTGAATTAACGTTAAGATACGCATGTCTAAATAAGACGATCGACTTCTTATTCATTAGGCTTACTTTTTAGCTGGGAATTAGTTTCTAAATTTCAAATTTTCCTATATATAGACTCCTGACCTCCTTCATTTGATCTTGTTCATGTCGCATTTTTTTTAAATTGTTTTCACAAACTTTCTAAGATATCACCAGTAACAAAAAATGATTATAATAATGAGGAAAAGTTAGAAAGGTGAAAGAAGAACTAGAGAAGCAAGCGTCATGCTTGTACGAGAAGATAGCCTATCCAGAAATTGCAAGTCTCACACTACATGAAGGAGTTGAATCTCAAAAGGAGAGGTTTGATGCATCCAAAGAAAAACTTCATAAATACTTTCTTTAATGCCTCAAGTTCCTATGAATCATACCAAACATCCCAAAAATTAGTCAACAAAAGGAGGAGCAATGACTTCACTCTTTCTTGAATTGGCAGATTTACCCTTCTTCTTCATGTGATCTGACTTGTTGTAGAAAAAAACAGTGGTGGTTATCCTACCCTGATGATTTTGATTTCCCCATATTGTTATTGCTTTCAAATTGTTTCTTTAGCTTCCCTCTCTCAATGAAAATCAACCATGATGACTCCTCCCATAAATTGGGTCTTCTGATAACCTCTTATTGAGAAGTCTCCTTGCATTCTCCTACATTTCGAAATACTCGGTCTCTAACTTTACTTTAATACATAGAAGTTTGTATATCACTTGGTTCGATTCATGCACAAACTATAGAGTTATTTGTTTAGGTAAATCTTATTTGGCAAGCACTCTGTGATATACAGATTCTCTAGCTCCAATCATAAACACGATGTCTGTCAGAACAAGCTTTATCATGCATTGTTCAAGAGGAGAATATTTTATTGAATCAAGGAAACTTGAAAGAGTTTGTACAAGAACATATCGCACAAACCTTAACTTTACAAGATCTCTGACGTCTCTTCTTCTTCCTCCAATAATTCTCCTTATGGCTCGCAGTAGTATTGTATTGATTCAGCGAGTGCATGAAGACTAGTAAAGGAGCATTAAGAATGGACTGGGGGGTGGGGGGTCTCACCAAAGGGGTCTCGCACGACCCTAGGCAGTCTCGCCCAACCCCCCAACGATCCTGCACACGTCTAAGGGGATTCAATATCGTCGAAGCATTGGAGATCTCGACAACACCCTTTTGTGAGACCTCTCAAAGCTGCTGGCAAATTCAGGTTGAACGTATAAATGTGAAGCTACTCAACAGCTGCCTGTCGGGCAACGTACCCCAAATCCTGTAAATACTCACTGTACGAGGGAAGGCATCAGTTGCATAGGCTGGAGTCTCCCCATAACTCAGGCACCTGCTTGACCCTCACACCTGAACGGGGGGGGGGGGAGTGCTCACACACTCCTAGGTCATTTCGGTGGAGTAGCTCGTGGTCATCTAGGTTCGAACATTCTTAACGAAGCAATATCACGGGTCACAACTTCAACACTTGGTGTGGTGAACGTGGATCTTGTTTGCAAGTGGAAACATTGCAATGGTCGGGGAAGGAGGAAGCGAGAATTCCCTAGCGCAAGGAGACGGACGAGACCTCTTTGAGT
The DNA here is from genome assembly GCA_033032865.1 of Dactylorhiza incarnata. NCBI lineage: Eukaryota > Viridiplantae > Streptophyta > Magnoliopsida > Asparagales > Orchidaceae > Dactylorhiza > Dactylorhiza incarnata. The sequence continues at coordinate 5,855,857 of JAWHQI010000066.1, forward strand.
ACGTGATTCAGGACGGTCCTATGTGAAATAAGTGACAGTGCCGACACGCTAATGCAAACCTACGTGAATGTTGGGAAGGAATGCGATCAAGCCCAGCCTAAATGATCCGTGCATGTTAATTATTCCGGAAAACACAACTTTAGCAAGTGAAAATTATATTAGCTAGCAATTCAACACAACGTTCGCCAACATATTCAAATACACAAGCAATATCATGTTCTCTTCGCGCGAAAATTTTCACCACAACTTGCATGAATAAATTTTACAGGATTTACAAGAAAATAAAACAATAGCACTAACAATTTTCAAGACCCATACAAATATAACATACCAATCCAATATTAAATAAAGAAGTAGATAACACACTACAATAATACTCACAAATAAGGCAGATCCAGTAAAAGGCAGTTGGAGGCGCGGTTGTTGTGTAGGGATGAACTCGGCTGCAGGAATTGGTGAAAGGTGGTGTCGTTGGATGTTAAGGGCTGGAGGTTGCTCCCTGGAGGTAAGATGGACTAGGATGGGGTAGCAAGAAGGGTGAATGAGGCTTTGCGGTTTGGTTTAAGGAAATAACAGGGAGAATTTCTAAAAGGGGATTTCTCGGAAGATGAACAGTAGTGGATCCATAGGAAGGTGGAACTGGAAGGTAGACTTGCGACTCTGTGAGTGGGAGGTGGGCTGACGGATCCGTGAATGGGAGATGGCCGGGGCTGTAGGAATTAGGGCTTGTTGTTGGTGGAGGATGAAGAAGACTGGATGAGAGTAATCGTATGGAAGAGGACCGGATGGGGAAGAAGAAGAACAGGACCGAGAGTAGCAGTCCGGCTTGCGACAGGGAAGGAAGTTGATTGTGAGGTCGACTGGCTTGGGATCGCAGGATGAGCGACTGGACGGTGGGGAAGTTGTCGTTCCTTTCCGTCGAGGGATATGGAGATGAACAGGACCCCGTCGAGGAAAGAGGAGATGAACAGGAGGGTTTCTGTGAATGCGGCTTGCGATGGGAAGAAAGAATCGAGCGGATGTGGTTTTACTGGAAGCGGACAACGAACGGGAATGTTGTTACCAGCGTGGAAGAGATGATGAACAACGACTTGGGCAGCTCGATGGAGAACGTGGGTTAGGGGCTGGTTCACGGGAAAAAGAAGATGGTAACAGTGAATAGAAACAAAATAAGAAAAGGCTTTGCACCCCGGGGCTCGCGACGTCGCACCACGGATGATTGTCGATTCTGAATTCGCTCACAAATTCAACAACGAATTGAAAATCAGAACACCCGCCCCTATTTATAACGAGAGGGGCAGTTGGGCACCCGACGTGAGCGACAATGATCATCCGTTACGCCGATGTCCTAAAACACTAATTACAGCCAAAAAATAAAATAAAATACATATAAAATGTAAAACGAGGCCCCGTACGCGCTCGCGGTCTCGGATCGCCGATCTAATCAACGCATTTCCGAAAAATCTGCAAAAACGGGTCCCGCCGAGTGGTGGTCCGATCTCCTCCGATCACGAACATGCGACCGATCCCCATCAGTACGTCACCTGAGAGAATCTCCTAGCCATCCAGCGAGCCAATGATGGAGGATCGTGAGCGCATGTACAAGCTATAATGGCAGCTCCCGCGTGTCAGCTAACTTTACTCTGACGACCGCGTCAACCCATACAACGATTAGGAGAGGACATCCCCCTTCAGCGATGTTATCCTCACCGAGCTCGGACTTGTCGGGTTCCTCGAGCCCCCTCTATCTTTTTTCTTAGGGAAGGGGGACCCTGTCCATCACTCGTAGTAGTACGAGTTTGTGGTCACGCTCCGCAACTTGATTATCCACTGAGGTGCAAGATCTTCGCCTCCATATTCGAGAGGAAAACTCGTGATGGGTTCTACTAGTTGCCGCCAAATCCATATTCTACTTTGATAACTTACTCTGCGAACTGTTGCTAAGGTTCGCAATGTCGCGGAAGAGGAAGTACGGGCCCGGGCTCTATTTAACATTAGGCAAGGGGTCGACGAATCCCTTGGCCACTTTGTGGACCAGTTCCAGGAGGAGATCATGAATGTGCGCGATGTGAATCAGGTTGCATATCTTGTAGTGATGTTTTGCGGGTTGTATGAGGGGCTCTTCAAATTTGAGACGAGCCTCAACCCGCCTAGCTCCAACAAGGAATTGATCCACCTGGCCAACCAACACATTGAGGGGAGAGGCCACCAATATGGAGTTTCATGGCCTCACTCGCTCAGCTCGGTCAAAGGACTGAGGGACGCACCTCTGACTTCTCGTACTAGGCCTAGTGATAAATAGACAAACGGAGACCGGAGGATCATCAGGATGAGAAGCAAGCCACCCGATACCTGATTCCCACGAAATCGGTCGTGCGACCTCCCGCATGACCTCAATGTCAACATGTACAACCAAGGCACCAGGTGTCGGCGAGACCCTTCCCACAGCAAGCGCTACTTCCACGATATCCACCCGCGTGAGACTTGTAGTGTCACTGTTGTCTGCATATGCCAAAGACCATTAAGAGTTTACCAAGTTGAACGTCCCCAAGGATGAGGTGTTGGAGATCACCCGCGGCCAACTAGGATATCAAAGACCCCCACCTCTTCTGGCACCGTTGAATGCTCGGAATCAAGGGGAATTTTGCGAGCATCATCCTGAGAAGGACCATGACACGGAGACCTGTCGAGCTCTCTGGCTCTTGGTAGAGTGAGTGTTCAGAGGGAGGAAGCTGGGAGATCTCATCGTAGCGCATCCTGGACTAGCGATGGCCTCCCTATCAGCACTAGTAGCGACACTTGACGCAACAGTGACCCGTCCTCAGTAGAGGGTTGTATTTAAGGAGAGGAAGGATGCGGAAGCGCGAGAGGGATCAACATGATCCAATACAGCGAAGGGGAGGAGGCCTCCCGTCGAGCCAGTGTTGGAAGAGAGCACTGACATCAGGCGCTTCGACCTCGTAGGTCCCACCTCCCGAAGACGGAGAAGACCTCTTCGCATGGGAAGATATGCTACCGCAAGCCAACCCCTACAACGACGTCGTTGTTGACAAGGTTGTCATCGAGAACTTCTTTGTTGTTAGAGTCCTGTTTGACGATGAGAGTTTAGTCAATCTCATTTTCAAATAAGTCTTCGATGTGATGCTAGCGCACGGAGTCTCACCGTGTCAGGGGAAGCAGCAGCCCCCTGTTTGGATTTTTTGTGGGGAGGAAGGAGGTTGAAGGAGGAGTAAAGCTCATCATCACTATGGGAGGTACAATCAGATAATGCTCTGCGCCCAACCGTTATAATATCAACTTTGGTGGGCCTCTCCTGAACACCTATAGAAGGTGGTTTCAACGCATCATCAAGATTTGAAATTTAATATATGATGTAACCTAAAGTTAGGTTTTGTTTGAAAATAAGATATTTTTTAAACGATCTATTTTAATTTAATATAGGCCGAGGGGCCAAACTGAATTTTCGCGCGTAAAATTACTCTCAACGATGAACTTCACTAAATCCGTTAATCGTTATTCAAAGACGTCCTCTCGAGCACCTAACTAGTTGAACCAAAACGGGATCCGTACTGCCACAAGCATAAACCACAATAATAATTTATGAAATAACGGAAATTAAAACAATAAGAACGTTCAAAGGTAAACTCGGAATTATTTAAGTGGATCACATAAATTAAGCTAAGGGTGCGTTCGGTTCGACGGAAATGATCCCGTGGTTTTTTATTTTGGGTATTAATAATTCTTTTATAGGCGTTCGGTACGACGGAATTCACGTAGGAATCGGAATTCCCCAAAACCTACGGATTTCAGTTTAGCCTGCGCACAATTCTTACCTAATTCGCTGATTTTTCGGAAAATAGCCCTGCTCCGCTCCTGATGCCGTCTTCCTCCCTTCTTCCTCCGGCGAAAGCAGCGACGAGTCTTCTCCGGCGACACAGTGAGGGCGGCGGGTGGCGTGTTTTCCGGCGAGTGTTCTCCGGTTCTTTTTATTTCAGTTCTTTTTTATTTCTCTTCCGGTGGAGAAAAAAAACTGAGACTGTGCCCTAGATTTTCGACGGTGGTTTAGAGCTACTGTGGTGGTGTCGTTCAAGGTTTGGACTGTGGGAACTGGAAGGCTTACTTTTTATTTCACCTTCACCGTAAGCTTTCATCTTCTTCCCTCCGCTCTTCTTTTCTTTTTCTGTTTACTTGATATGAAATTTTTGGGCTATTTTTGGAATGGTTCAGTGGTGAACATTGGGGCTATTATTAATGAAATAATGAATGGGTTGGAGGATTTTTTGGCTGGAATGTAACTAAGACACGATTTCAGTTCTGAGTAGAAGTTCGGAGATTTTGTTGAGAAAATAATTGGTTGTCAATTTTTGATGCCCTAATTTGCCATCATTGATCCAATTTTACAACATCTTCAATTCCAATTCCTATGGATTTGACCAATTCCATCTTGCAGCCGAACACCATAATTGGAATTCAGCAAAACCGCAATTCCTACTGATTTTGGTTTTGACGAATTCCAATTCCTCAATTCCAATTCCGTCGAACCGAACGGACCCTAAATGAATTTGGAGCAAGGATACGACAGAGGAGCGGCTCAATCCAAATCCTTCACGCAAGTAAAAGCCACTAGCGGTCTAATCGATCACGGACTGAAGCCAGAGTGGAAGGCGAGGTCGACGGCAATAGGAATACACCAGGTCGTCGGAGTAGTATGTCGAGGTTGACGACGACCTGTCGTTCGAGAGTCGACCGGGTTGAACAGTGTTGGACAAGACCCGTACGTTGGAGCTTTGATCGAGGAGGAAGACGATGAGACTGGCCACGGGAAACGTCGTCTGGAGCGCTGCTTGACTCGCCGGCGCACTGAGAAGAAGGATCGGCGATGGTTCCAGGCGCAAGGGCAGTTGTCCGGTCTGCCCTTTTTTTCTCTTCCATGGTAAGCTTTAATATAGGCTATCTTTGATTTCTCACTTGAATTTCTTGCCAAAATCATATTCCTATTTAATTCTTTCCAAACAAATGAATTCTGGATTCCTCCAAATAAATCTTTTCCCAGATCAACTTTCAGAATTGATCGCTTTTGAGTATCCTTTTGAATTAGAATTTTCTCCAACTAAATTTATGCGTTCCTAAATAAATTAAACTTGTCTTTTCCCGTCCTAAGTACCCTAAATTACCGGACCATTTATTCAGGGTCTCGCCGGGTGATCAAACCGATGAGCCAAACAAATTCAAATAAAGCAGGTACACGGGAAAAGAAATACATGACAATAATAAAGGTATAATAATAAGATCCATGACACATGATGACGTCACACGTCTTTGAATGAGACGGATGATGCATCAATATGGTAGGAACCCAATTCCACATTCGAAATGATCCCTGGGTCACTCACGAGCAGTATATAAGCACAGTGTATGCCATCATCATAGGCATCGAGGAAGTTTTTTGTTGGTGGAGGGGACCGACCAGAATCTCCGACGACGCGTAGGAAGTCAGAAACTTACGCCTAGGGATAATCAAGTTAAGCATGCAAAGGAAAGGCTAAGAAGAATGGGATACCATGCGTACCTATCCACATCAATAGCTTTCAATTTCCTCGTAGAAATTTGTTTGTACTTTAAATGAAAAGACTAGATAGTATGGAGGTACTTGCCTGACGGAGCCCGATGGAACAATCAAATCCACACGTCGTGGATTCGTGCGGAAAAGGGCAAGGGAAATCTGCTCGCCTGCAGCGCGACAGAGGGATTCAACGTGGATGAGAAAAGAGGGGGAGTACAATGGAAAATTAGAGGAGCCCTAACTCCTGATGTCAAAATATATAAGAATTCTTAGCGTACCACGAACTCAAATCTAGTTGGTTATAAATGCAATGATTCAAAATTGAGAAATTGCACATAGTCCAATAAAACGGAGCCCAAACATAAATGTGACATAATGACATAACAAAAATACTAAATAAAAATAAATACGAGAAAATAAATGATCATGTCATGTCCACGCCTTTCCTCCATGTTATCCATTGCCGTAAACACATCCTATGAATGTGTCTGTGACAGACCGTAGGACTGCAACCTCCTCTCTCCCTTCAGACAATTGGCTATGAAGGCCACACAAGAGAGAATTTCTTCTCACGCAAAACCGATGCTAAGTAATACAAGAGAATCACTGAACCGAAATCCTAGGTTATTCAATAAACCTAACAATCTCAATCTTAAGCCATCTCAAATTCAAGAAAAAACGGATAAATCCTCGAGCTAATCAAAGTACGAAGCTACAAACTTACTATTAATGCCGTCTATCAAACCTCAAACTAATCGGAAAATTGCTGAGAGTAGACCAATTCTTTTATCCAAATTAATGAACAGGAAAAATAATCCAAATGAAGATAAGCCAGCAATCACATCCTTGCTGACACTACCATAGGCTGAGAACGGTAAACCTTTTTTTGTTGCTTATAATAACTGAAGGACAATCTTTTTCTATCTTCTTCACCATTAAAAAGTCTGAATATTATAGAAAAAATGTGACTATTTCTATATGTGAGCGCAATAAATATCTTCTTTATGACTGCAGAAAGAAGAAAATGCTGCTTCAATATAGGTTTGATCTGTCTGGTCCCCAAGAACTAAGTCATAATCGCACTATGCAAGATCTGCCTACCACACTCCCACTTATAGAGTTATAGTGTACCATGTGCTGCTGAAATAAATATATTAAATATGGATTCAAACAAGAAGTGAAAGGAAATAATGGGCCCTAAAATTATTATTTTTTATTCATTTTCAAACTGTCCCCATAAAGAGCCAACTCTAATGGAAACTAGGCACTCAGCAGGACCATTTCTTTAATCAAGTTTTTAAAAGTGATTGAATAGGAATTTGAAGGTCATTTCCATTCAGGGAGGTATAGAGATTTATATTTTTGCATAAACTCACTTCTTACAAAGTAGGTACTTTCTCTTGAATTGGATTAATATTGAACTTTACATTTACCCACACTACTAGATTATACTATTAAATTTCATTATCTTTAAAATAATATCCCAATCCATCTCTCATTATGGCTCTGTTTGGGGCATCGATGCATCTCCATTTGGAGCAGTGGGAGATGAAGACGACCCAAACCGTGCATGGGGATCTCGTGGGGTTCCGCCTCGGCGGGAAAGAAGAAAATCTCCAATGAAGCTCCATTTCCCATCGGACTCCATCTGTCACTGAATTCTATTTGCCACGGGAATAGAGCCCCACCGGTGCCCCCAAACATAACCTAAGTTTATATACACGTCTAAAGCAAAACTTAAGGTCACTTCTAAATCCTCAAACCTCAGACTGATTTCTCATTGTGAAGATGAGCTCAACAAAAAAGGAACACGCACTCATTCATTCTCTACCAAATGAAGGCATGAACTCAATTACGCGATTACGCAGGCATTAATTGGTTCTAGAAGCTTTCTTAAAAAAAAAATTGGTATAACATACTAGTTTGTGCTTATTTCTCAGTCTCCTACAGTCCTACTAAGATCATATGCAAAACGAAGTGTTCGCAGATGACTTTATTATGTTGGTTGATGATAAATCTCTGGTATTATTTCCAGGTCAAATAATTATGATTTCGAATCTCTACACCTAAAGAAGAATTGGGTATTGTTGTCTGACAGGTTCATGCTAATAATTATTATCTCTGCCAATGTTAATAGTTCATCTTCACAATGTTGGACTTGAGGAAAATGATCGAGTTGGCTGGAGGGCACGAGAAACCAGTTGAATCGAAATTTTTGGGAGGTATTTTAATGTTTTTCTATTTTTTATCAGCCATATAATTTTCTATACAAAAGGCCATATCTTCTAACCATGGACCATAATTGAGAGCAATAAGAAACCCTGAGTATTCTCAATAAAAAACCCTAGTGTTCTCAATAAGAAACCCTAGTGTTCTCAATAAGAAACCCTAGTGTTCTCAACCAGAAACTCTAGTGTTCTCAATAAGAAACCTTAGTGTGAACAGCTGTAGGGAGAAAAAGAAATCAAAAGTGAAGAAGAGGGGAAGAAAATATACCATTAGAAGCCCAAGAAATCTCCTTCGATTCCCCAAAAAACCCAGAGGAAAAACCTGATGCTGTGTTGAATTCAGTCATCTGAAAAAACCCTCAAAAATTAATTAAAAAAACAATTAAAAACAGGAGAAATGGCAAAAAAAAACATGAAAATGCAGTTCATGGATTCGATTTTTCCGGCCTTACCCAACTAGGAATATTTGATGAGCTGCTAAACCCTATATGCGCAACATGCTTCACATCTGTTGGGTACCCAATCACCATCTCAGGTTCTTTGAAAACTGTTAAGAAAGGAAAGGATGATGGTAATTTCATCCACAGAACCTAACCAGATCAAACCAAAACCGAATATGAAAAGAGAATCACCAAAGATCTGAGAAATGAACTTGAAACCCTTGAAGATCCCCTTCATCTCGGTTGCCGGGAAAGAAGAAAGAGCAGACTCACACCAAATCCTAGAAAGATCAGAACACGAAGACAATCTTCAGGCGCTTCCCTAGCAATTAAGTCGTGTAATGAAGCATACAATCTTCCTTTCGTAGCCTGGAAGCTTGTAATTTCGAAAGAATGGAAGAGATGGTGGTTGGAAAACATACCTCTACGGAAAAGATTCACAAAAAAACCTTCCCAAATCCCACTGGATAGCTCCCCGTTTTTATCTTTACGGAGGTATCCAGCTTTACGGCTTAGACTTCGAGCATCGATGAGTTTAAAAGGCGGAAGAGAAGATTTTGGGGCTCTGCAAGGAGAAAGGAGATGAGGAGAGAGAGGAGCAGGGGGAACAGAGTCAGAGAGGACGACAATGACCATAAAACCTCCGCATTTGAAGGTTTAGCCAGCTGAGGCCCAGACCAAACAACTCACAAAGAAGCTTTAATGGCATCTCTCTCTCTCTCTCTCTCTCTCTCTCTCTCTCTCTCTCTCCTCTCCCTCTCTCTCTCCTCCGAACAGGGCGCTGAAATGTTGTTCAAAAAGAATCATCAGGACTTGGGCGGGATTTACGCACATTTATTTGCTTCACTGTACTACCGATAATCTATATATATTGTTGGGTCATTGTTATCCGGACCACGGTGCTAAATTGGCTATTCGTAAGATTTTGATATCCGCAGGCATTTTTTTTGACAAAATTATGGCTTGGTTTGGCGCGACTTATTTGCTTAGATGGGTTTGGACAAAAACTCAATTATCATAGAATGTATGTTTGACATGACAAAGTGTAACGAAGAGAGTTAGGCGATGGGCTGTCGGAGAGATGACCGGTGTGATGACCGGCATTCATACCAAAAGCTACATGCAGAGAAGCTAATCTAATGAAACTAATAAGGAACTATAAAAGACAAGACAATTCAATATTATTCATTCAATGTATATTACAAGTCTCTTGCCTTTATTTATAGGCGTTACTCAACATCATGGTTTCACATATATTTATAGATGTATCTCTAACATTCTAATATAATATCTGTTACGCAAAGGTCATGACTGCCACCAAGAAAATAAACTAGTTTTGAGCATAAAATGCATGAAATTTTTTAGGTGAGGTCGGGCATTCACGAACGACGGTTCATGGTCACCGCGTTCACGACCGCCACCACCGCGCCAGACGAAGCCTATATTCGCAAATTAAAATATTTTAGGCAAAGAAAAATTGCCTATCCATGAATGTGTTCGACGGATAGCTTCCGGCGAGGTGGGAAACTGCAGCCTATTTCGAGAGCTCTCCCCTATGTCAGCAAGACAGAGATCTCCGCCTCTCCGGGAAGCCCGGGGTATTCCGACGAATCTACCTCCCCTATCTTGTGCGGAGTTTGGCATCATCAAAAATTGAATTGATTGTAGCACTCTTGCCGATAACTGTGGAGGTGAAGTCTAGGGGCTCCTTTCCGCCAGCCTCAAGCTGCTTTGTCATACTACTAGCCCGGTCAAAGCTAAAAAACCCTCGTCTATTCGTACTCCTTGTTACCTGCTCTGCAAGCGCAAGTCTATACATAATTATTCTGTGCAACATCTTCATTGTGTGGTGTCTGGCCCAACCTATAAGCAACTCGCAAGAACTTAACTCGAATCATTTGAAGCTTCTCTCGGATTTCATCACTTTTTTCGATAACTTCAGCCGTCAAAATTGTTTAGTGATAGCTCGGAGAAAAAGCACAGGGTGGATGCCAGTCCCCTGGTAGTACATGAGTGTTGATGAGCTGTTGGTTTACCAACTCCTTTCTGATGTCTGTTGGTACCTGTTGCGGGTCGCTTAGAGCTCTTGGTAGACCGGTTTACTTGAATCACCTTAGCTCGGGAGCGAACCAAGCGCGCAAACAATTAATTTTAGATTCGTTGATTACACTGGGACTTTTTAGCGTGGAAAACCCGGAAAGGGTAAAAAACCACGTGGCCGGAGCTGTGCCGACCAAACTTCAACTATCTTCTGGGGGGGGTTACAATTAGAGACTTAGAAGTCGAGCGTGACAGGCCGCTGCTCATTACAATAATAGAGAGAAAGAGAGAGAGAATTCTGAAGGTGACAGACCACCTCCAGAAAAACTAAGTCTTTTCTCCTTCTGAGAAAGGTGGAGAACAAAAGTGAGAATTCCCTGGAGAACAAAAGTGAGCACACTGAGTCGCCTTTCAGGAAGAAGGAAATCTTCGAGTCCGAAGGAGAATTCCGCGAAAGTCTGCAAGAAGCTCTCCCGGGTCCAGAAGGCAAGGTCCTCTGAAATGAAGCCCTGGAGGTCCTTTTATAGCTTTGGCCGGGGGTAGCCCGGTAATTTCGCCGTTGTAACCACCGTAACCACCTGGCGGATGAATCATATTTTCCGGTTCGGAGCACACGGATCACCATTTTTCGTAAATGACCATCTTGCCTCTCGGGCAGTTCGGGCAGTTCGGGCAGTTTGGGCAATTTCGTTGGAGGCGAAAAAGGCGACGGATGGTTCCTGAAATCTGAGAAGCTAGAAAGACAAAATGTGAGCATGTCAGAAATGCGGAAGTGTTCCGGGTGCGCAAGCGCGCTCAGAAGCGTTCTAAGCGCGCTAGCGCGCTTAGAAGCGTTCTGAGCGCATAACGATCATGGAAGTGTTCCGGGCGCGCAAGCGCGCTCAGAAGCGTTCTGAGCGCGCAACGAGCACGGAAGCGTTCCGGACGCGCTTAGAGGCGTTCTGAGCGAACGGTGAATGTGGAGGCGTTTGGCGTGCGGCTGTGAGAAGACCGTGAGGCCGAGGCGGCCGGGAGCACTCCCCAATTGGGGAGTTACTCATATTCATGTAACTCCCCTTTGGGGAGTTACTATTCACGTAACTCCCCAAGGGGAGTTACTGCTCACGTAACTCCCCAAGGGGAGGGAATCCCCAATTGGGGAGATATGCACTCCCCAATTGGGGAATGCCACGTGGGCGTTGACCAAGTGGTCAACGCCCATTTGTGGCAATTGACACTACAACAAATTACACTTTTAGTAAGGACTAAAAACGTTACAAAAGGTAACTAATATCGTTACACAAAGTTTTTGTAACGAAATTTACTTTATGTGACGACCGTTACCTAAGGCTCGACGCTAGAAGTTCTTGTAACGAATTTTTGTTTGTCGTTGCAAATAATTTATTTGTGACAAACATTACTTCCTCACAATAGGATGAGTTATTGTAAAGAATATTTCGTTACAAATGTTTGACTTCTTCCCCCACTAAAGAAATTATATTTATATATCAAATATATGAATATTTCGTTAAATATTTGATTTCTTCCTCACTAAAAAAATTATGTTTATATATTAAATATATTAAAATTAATTTATCATTACAAATAATTATAATAAACATTACTTCGTTACAATAAGTTGTTGTAACATATCAATAATTATTTCGTTACAAAACTTTGATTACAAAAACATACTAATTGTAAGGAAATTCTAGTTGTTACAAATACTTTCAAGGTGTTGTTACAATTGCTACTTATTGTGAGGACATTTTTCTATTTGTAACGTAAAACTAGTCTTGTTACAAATACTTGCACTTATTGTAACAAACATTTAGTTATTGTAACGGAATATAAAATATTTGTTACAAAAAATTAATATTTTGTAACGATAGAAAATTTTTGTTACAAAATGTAGCTATTAGTAACGAATTTTATCTTCGTTACAATTTAGTCCTTACTACAGGTGCATTTTGTTGTAGTGTGGGGGTGCGGTAATGCCGCACCCCCCAATGTAGCTGGGGGTGCGACATTGTCGCATCCCCCCAAAACAAATGGGGGTGAGGTAATGCCGCACCCCCTTTAATTGGGGATGCGACAGTGCCACACCCCCATTTCGGCGCGGCGAGTGACGCGCCCTCTTGGCGCCGTAATTGGCGCACCTATTGGCGCGACGATTGATATGTGTTGCTTGTCGCGCAACACCTTTTAATTTTCACGCCACGCGTGGTGCTTGCGCGCTCGGTAGTACCCATCCGGATACGTTTCGCGAGACCGCATCCCGTATTATTTTTACGGGTGCACATCATAAGCCTCACAAACCTTCGGAGTCCGAATTACTGCGCGAAGGAGTTTGGAGGTTTTAATTTTCCTTCGCGGCAATTTGGATCACTGTCATCTTCGTGTGACGTGTCGGAAGTCGTCGCTCGGCTCTAGTTGCGGGAGAATCTTCTATCTCGTCTTTTATCGGCTGTGTGCTTGCTGCCTAGCGATTGCATCGGAGATCGCGGTGAGCTTGCCGCCCCATGATTGTGTCGGATATCGTGACGAGCTTGTCGTTTAGCGTTAAGGTCTGGGTAGCTTGGCGGCGAGGTGCTCAAGGTGCGCTAAGGCAAGACGCCCAAGCAGCGTTGAGGCAATATGCCCAAGCAGCGCCGAGGCAATGTGCCCAAGCAGCGTCGAGGCAAGGTGCCCAAGCAGCGCCGAGGCAAGGTGCCCAAGCAGCGTTGAGGCAAGGTGCCCAAGCAGTGCCGAGGCAACGTCCCCAAGCAGCGCCGAGGCAATGTGCCCAAGCAGCGCCGAGGCAAGGTGCCCAAGCAGCGCCGAGGCAAGGTGCCCAAGCACCGCCGAGGCAAGGTGCCCAAGCACCGCCGAGGCAAGGTGCCCAAGCACCGCCGAGGCAAGGTGCCCAAGCACCGCCGAGGCAAGGTGCCCAAGCACCGCCGAGGCAAGGTGCCCAAGCACCGCCGAGGCAACATGCCCAAGCAGCGCCGAGGCAATGTGCCCATGCAGCGCCGAGACAATGTGGTCTTTTGGGCAGACCTAGTTAAAATTGTCGTACTTGACGCTTATCCTCCAGTTGCGAGAGTTCTCTTCTCTTCACCACGTTGGCGAATTTGCTGCTATGTGTTAGTATCGAAGATCGTGGGCTTAACTTTCGTAGCCTTATTTTAGATGATTCACATTGCTGATAGAGCCTGAGAATAGCCGTAGTAATTTAAAATACACAACGGATACATGTGCACAAGTACAATCTTGTTGCTTACTGTTTAAAAGCAAAAACTGGAAGAAACAAAAACAGAAATTGACGATAGATGAGACGCGAGCTGTGCGCGCTTTACTAGGGGGAAAGTTCCCCTGCCCAATTCCGCTCGCTTATTCGCGTCGGGGTACGACGTTGTCCTCTACTGGATTGTCAGCCTGCGGTTCATCCGGGTTCGGGACCTGGTTTAGTAAAAACCTTCGGAGGAGGTCTTGTTGGACAAGACGCTCAATTTCCTCCTTCAACCGCTTGCAGCTTTCTTACTGTGACCATGCCCGCGATGGAAGTCGCAATATTGCGACTGGTTTCTTCCGCTCGACGTAAGCGATTCGGGCCTGCGGAGCGCGTTGCTATCGCGGATGGCGAGGAGAACGTTAGTCCTGGTAGTGTTCAAGGGAGTGTAGTCCTGATGCTGGCGAGATCTTCGGTCTTGGCTGGGGTTGTCGTGATGCTTGTTGTTCTTGTTGGGAACTGTCTGCGGCAGCGACTCCTCTTTTTTCCTCTTCGAGCTCCCCTCGAACTGCCGGCGGTGTGCTTCGATGGCCTCGTCAGCGGCTATCTAAGCTTCAACTCGGTGAACGAGGTCGGAGTTACTTAGTACGGTTTCTCTCATGAGAGCTGAGTAAAAGCCACTTGGGCAGAGTCCTCCAAGAAAGACTCCCCGCAAGAGCTCGGGATCGACTCCTGTGATCTGTCGAGCCTCCGTAGTGAAGCATCGGAAAAAATATTTGAGTGTCTCTCCGTCGTTTTGGCGGACCCCTGAGAGATGGGAGGGATCTCGGACGATCCTGCGAGTGTCTCTCCGTCGATGTTGGGAAGCTTGAAACCATTCGGAATTGGATGGGCCAAGACTTGAGGCGACAATGGGGAGCCGTGGTGCGCGGGACGGTGGGCGAGAGATGCACGTCGCCTTGCTTGGGTGTACTCTTCCTCTATCATATCGCGTATTTCTTCTCGCGTGGTTCTTTCCATTGCTCGATCAGGGGCGGCTATTCTTGGGCGATGGTGACGGTGGTCAGTTCCTGGTCCTCTGGCTGGCGGAGCAGGGTGGACGGAGCTTGCTACGTTGGAGAATCCTTCTGAAGCTTCTTCCTCCCGAACGACCTCTTCATTCGGGGCGTGACTCAGAGCTGGGGGGCGGCGACACATTCAATGCTGGCGATTGAACCGGAACTCGAGGTGCCCCGAGATTCCTTACGAGAGCCGGCATCTCGGCTTGCTGTTCTTCAATCTGCTGCATGCGCCCTTCCAGCACTGTTGCGGGCGCATGCACTGCGTCTTCTGCAGGAAGCGCATTGATAAGCGAGTGGGAGGGAGCTGGGTCGACGCGTCCCTCTGGTATCGATCCTTCGTAGTGCGAGCACTATTTCTTGCCATTGCAGTTGGCCTTTAAAGAGTTTTGAGAATCTTTCCCACAGACGGCGCCAAACTGTTGTGGGTCGCTTAGGGCTCTTGGTAGACCGGTTTACTTGAACCACCTTAGCTCGGGAGCGAACCAAGCGTGCAAATAATTAATTTTAGATTCGTTGATTACATTGGGACTTTTTAGCGTGGAAAACCCGGAAAGGGTAAAAAACCACGTGGCCGGAGCTGTGCCGACCAAACTTCAACTATCTTCTGGGGGGGTTACAATTAGAGACTTAGAAGTCGAGTGTGACAGGCCGCTGCTCGTTACAATAATAGAGAGAAAGAGAGAGAGAATTCTGAAGGTGACAGACCACCTCCAGAAAAACTAAGTCCTTTCTCCTTCTGAGAAAGGTGGAGAACAAAAGTGAGAATTCCCGGGAGAACAAAAGTGATCACACTGAGTCGCCTTTCAGGAATTCCGCGAAAGTCTGCAAGAAGCTCTCCCGGGTCCAGAAGGCAAGGTCCTCTGAAATGAAGCCCTGGGGGTCCTTTTATAGCTTTGGCCGGGGGTAGCCCGGTAATTTCGCCGTTGTAACCACCGTAACCACCTGGCGGACGAATCATATTTTCCGGTTCGGAGCACACAGATCACCATTTTTTGTAAATGACCATCTTGCCCCTCGGGCAGTTCGGGCAGTTTGGGCAGTTTCGTTGGAGGCGAAAAAGGCGACGGATGGTTCCTGAAATCTGAGAAGCTAGAAAGACAAAATGTGAGCATGTCAGAAATGCAGAAGTGTTCCGGGTGCTCAAGCGCGCTCAGAAGCGTTCTGAGCGCGCTTAGAAGCGTTCTGAGTGTGTAACGATCATGGAAGTGTTCCGAGCGCGCAAGCGCGCTCAGAAGCGTTCTGAGCGCGCAATGAGCACGGAAGCGTTCCGGACGCGCTTAGAGGCGTTCTAAGCGAACGGTGAATGTGGAGGAGTTTAGCGTGCGACTGTGAGAAGACCGTGAGGTCGAGGCGGCCGGGAGCACTCCCCAATTGGGGAGTTACTCATATTCATGTAACTCCCCTTTGGGGAGTTACTATTCATGTAACTCCCCAAGGGGAGTTACTGGGGAGTTACGTGTGTTGGGTTTTCTTTACCCCTCGAAAGGGATGACATATCAAATATGCGCAGTGGAAATAACAAGAACAACCCAAAAGAAGCTAACGGATCTTGCGGTTTTCATAATTCAAGAGAATTAGCATATCGAAATACAAAGTACCTTTGCGGGATTGAGTCAACACTCAACCAAGGTGCTCCAAAGAGAAATCCAAAGATCTGCCTATGAGTTCTTCGAGAATCGAAATGGATTGATCCCTCTATAGAAGTCCACACAAGCAAAGGAGAACCCTAGCTTCTTGTCGTACAAGAACTAGGTCGGAGAAGGATGCTCCCAACGTCCCTACGGACTGCTAGATCCGATCCAGGGGAGGCGGCGACCGACGACGGCGACTAGCGGCGGCGGAAAACGATCGCCGGACGGGAAGAACGAGATGCCCTCGCGTGGAACAGTTCCGGTCGGCTTCTCGTCCAAAATCGCGAAAGGATTAAGTTCTCGTAAACCTAGAATCGCAAGCCCTTTTATACTTAAACGCATAAATCGGGCTATCCGCAGACCAGAACAATGTTGTCCAGATTTACATTCGCCGAATTCGACTAATCACTATAACCGAATTCGACTCAAATTCGGCGAAACCATTTCGACGAATTCGTCTATATGCTATAGCCGATTCGACTATATAAATTCGGTTATATCATTTCGTCGAAACCATTTCGTCGAACTGACATATTTCGGCTAAACCCTTTAGTTGAATCTGTAACAATTCGGTTAATCACATTAGCCGAATCGATATAGCCGAATTCCATTAGTCGAATCAACATAATTCGGTTAAACCCTTTAGGCGAATTTGACACAGTTCGATTAAACCCTTTACCCGAATTTGTCTAGCATAAATCCATTCGTTTAAACCCTTTAAACGATTTTCCTTTGAGACATTCTCAAGTTAATGCCAAGTAGTCACAGGATTGGTCCTTCACTCATATCCAATATGAGTAAGGACAACACAATCCTTTCTCCAACTTCTCCAAATGCTTTTATGTGCGACCCTATAGGCTCATGTTGCGTTGGCAGTAAGACTAACTGTTGATTGCTTTGAGATCACCTCAGAAACTCCAACAACGTGAATCCCCAATTGGGGAGTTATGCACTCCCCAATTGGGGAATGCTACATGGGCGTTGACCAAGTGGTCAACGCCCATTTGTGGCAATTGGGGGTGCGGTAATGTCGCACCCCCCCAATGTAGCTGGGGGTGCGGCAATGCCGCACCCCCCCCCCCCCCCCTCCCCCCAAAACAAATGGGGGTGCGGTAATGCCGCACCCCCTTTAATTGGGGGTGCGGCAGTGTCGCACCCCCATTTCGGCGCGGCGAGTGTCGTGCCATTCCGGCGCGGCGAGTGCCGCGCCATTCCGGCGCGGCGAGTGTCGCGCCCTCTTGGCACCATAATTGGCGCGCCATTCCGGCGCGGCGAGTGTAGCGCCTTCTTGGCGCGCCTTCTTGGCGCACCTATTGGCGCGACGATTGATATGTGTTGCTTGCCGCGCAACACCTTTTTATTTTCACGCCACGCGTGGCGCTTGCGCGCTCGGCAGTACCCATCCGGATACGTTTCGCGAGACCGCATCCCGTATTATTTTTACGGGTGCACATCAGTACCAATTCTCCTTTCTTTCATGTATGACACTGGTACAATGGGAAGAGCCAGTCAGAGCTTCTAATCGGATAACGCATAGGGTTGTTGCCTTCACAGCCGAACCGGGCTGTTAACGAAAGGCTCGCCTCTGAGCTTGTTCAACAACACCATACCGTGTAATTGGCATCATTGTTCAGCCCAGGAAGTTTTTTGTGCTAACCTGATGCACCCGAACTCCTGGGTATATGGAAAGAAAGTGAAGACGTGGTGTTAGCCCTTTTTGTAGGCTAATTCTCAGTGATTCTTTTGGTCCGGATGTCAGGGTCCATCTAGTAAAGGTAGTGCATGTTCTGCTCTACTATACTATGGCATTTCTTTTATTAGATGGAAGCCCCATACCAGAAGATAGAGCTCGAAGTGAGTTCGTTTGTTATACTATGTTGTCGAAGGTCCCATGTCTCTAACTCCCTTTCAAAGCCGGAATGGAATCCATGCGCAGTAGTTACTAATTTCATTTTTACTTGCAACGTCGAAATACACAGATAGATCCATCTTCCATCAACAACGAATCTACCATAATTTTTGCTCCATCTTCCCTGATTTCATCAATGCTTTCACTTTGTATTTCCTCAACTTCATGTTTACCATGTATTTTCCCCCGGAAGAAAGAAAGTGCAGCGACGGAGGCGGTTGCCGGCGCGATTCTGGGTTCAGTAGATCTGTTATTCAGAAGGAAGAACACATAGAATGGTTGCTGGCAAGAGCGGAGGCAGACGGACGCGCAAAATGGTTGCAGGCGAGATGGACCATTGGCGCCGGCGGTGGGGAGGCCACCAAGAAACTGTAGAAAAATGGGGGTGCCGAGAAGAGAGATTCGAACGAAAAACAAAGACAAAAAAACACAGAGAACACACAAATTTAAGAGGTTCACCCAAAACCGTGCTACGTCCCCTATCCCGCCTCCGCTTCACCTTCTTGTATTCATCAAAAAGATTACAAAACACACAAGGTTACATGGATCAAAACCGATCCTACCTCGCACCCCTCTCTTTGGACAAGAAACGAAGGAACCACCGTCGGAAATGCCTCTCCACGAAACTCCTCGTAGACGCCTCCAAAACCCTCAGCCGAAAAACCGCTGAGAAGAACCTTAACCCTAGAATCGGGTTACACGCCTTTAAATAGGCCACGAAACCGAAACCCGGATATCCGCACACCCGGATATCACAATCTGAAATTTTGACTCGGGGGCGTTGCCCCCAAACCCCCACCGTCGGAGGCTCGCCGCCCCCGGACCCCCGCGATCGCTGGTACTTCAGTCATCGGAGAGAGTCACGCTCCGACGTCTCTAAGCTCACGTGGGCTAAACCCGTGTGAGAAATAAGAGAGCCGAAAGTGTTCCTCAACTCCAACAGAAACCATGCGGGCAGATGCAGGGGCGGAAGCAAGAGGAGGCGGAATCTGAATACGTGATTTAAGAGTGCGACTATCTATTTGAGCAGGAAAAAAATTACCAAAATTCGAGTGCTTAAAGTCAAAAGCGAAGAGCTCATGACAATCATTCATTAGGGCAAAGCATGTATTTCAATCCCTAAGTTTAACCTTTTTAAGATTCTAGTCCAAAATTTTTTTGCTTTAGGATGTCAGTAAATAAACTTTTAAAACTTTATGATTTCAATCCCACTTAAGACCCATGTAAGGGAAATATCTATTTTTAAATATATAAAAAAAAAGAATATATATTAAAACTGATTTTTAAATATAATATTTTATTAAAGAGAATGGTTGACATTCATTCAAACAAATATAAAAACAGTCACATTCAAATATTTGTAAAAATTCAATAGTCCTTCAAAAATTTAGGACCCTCATTCAAATAAATTTATTGTTCATCCATTTTACAGCTATATTCAAAGAAATATAAAAATGTAAACATTCAAATAACATTCATTCAAAAATTGTTGTTCTTCCAACAACTACATTCCAAAATTCTTCCATATTAAGAAACAAACATTCAACAACTACTTTCAAAAATTTCGCAATTCAACAGAGACATTCAAAAATTCTGCCAAGAACCAATGTGCAGCCTTTCAACATCAATTCAATAGCCACATCCATTATTTCTTGTTCATCCAACTTGATTCTCCCCTTCATGCTCCTTAATTCCACGGTTACCACATTGTGAGCATTTAGGCTTCGTTTGGCTCGGCTTATTTGCTCCGGTGAGTTTGGACAAAATCGTCATTGTCATAGAATGTATGTTTGGTATGACAAATGTTACTACCATTATCAAAAAAAGAAACTAGTTATAAGCATAAAATGTTTGGTGTGACAATAACGTTTTTGTCCAAACTCACCAGAGCAAATAAGCCGAACCAAACGAAGCCTTAATCGTGCTAAATTTGCGCGATTTCCTAGTTTGACTCTTCCCCGTGTCAGCTTTCATGTGTCTTTTCTTTTTTGGTCTACCAGGAGCTCGTCGACGATTCGGTGGAAGAATCTGAGTATCTCCTTTATTCCCCAAAAATTTGGTCAATTGGTTGGCTCATAAATCCAACACAGAAAATCATTACAAAAACTATTGAAATCACCAAAATGAAACTAGAAAATTGAAGAACACGAAGCCCTACATCAGCTATAAATTGAGCATAAATTTAAGAGCCCTACATCTGGCAGAAATTGAACCCTAAATTAGTCAAAAAAAGTGAGCAAAAATTGAAGAACGGGAAGCCCTAAATCGGGGAAGAAATCAGTAAAATGAAGCCCTAAATCGAGCATTAATGAAGAACATTGGAAGAATAGGTTGAGCTTCTACTCGATCGACACCTAGTGAGTGGAAAACTTACCTCCAGAAATGCCGCCGCCAGAGGACTAGAAACCTAGTGATAGCTTCTTAAACTTCTTACAAAGAAGTTATTTTTATCTATAAATTTGGCGCTACACGCCCTATCATTGCATAAACATGTATCAAACGATCGGAATATGGTTAATTATATAATTTACTTAAATTTGGATTATTATTATTATTATTATTGTATTATGTGTTTTCATTGTATAAATGTCGAAGAAAAATCCAACATGAAGAAGTTAAGCGAAATCCAGTTTTTCTGTCTGGGAAAGTTGTTGCAACAAGTCTGGGTCCAAAAATTCTGCTTTTAATTCTGAATTTAAAAGATGGCGGCAGTTATTTTACATGAAAAGATGCGACTCTTTAGTGAGAATTCCAAAATAAAGAGGGGGATATCAATGATAACAAGGGAATTCGAAAATTGGGAGAGTGATCAAGAGGGTTTTTGAAGGAGTTAGGGCACACCGGCGACGGCAAGAAGGAAGATAGATTTCTGCATCATTTTGAGAGGAAATTCATGCATTTCTTCTCTTTCATTATGTCTAGTAAGATCTACCTAATTATGTGTGTTTTCTCTTCTCTCGTGAACTAAATTGTTATGTCTTGTATGTTGATAGTACTTTGACTTGTGTGATGATTTTAACTTTAATTTCCTTTATGGCTGTTTGTTACTCTATCTTTATTGATTTTATGATGTTATTCTTGGCAATTTTAGGTTAAGTTTTCATCTTCTAAATCGCGTGGCGAGATTCAGGAGAGGAGTTATGTTGATTTAAAGATAAATGTTTTATGTTGCGTGGCAAGATTCGAGAGAGGAGTTACGTAATTATTTTCCCAAAGTTTCTGCTTTTATACTACGCCGCAAGATTCGAGAGAGGAATGACGTAAGTGTATCATAAAATTATTATATCATTAGAAGGGAGAAAGAGATTTCGTCTTCTTGGTAGCAACGCTGATTTGTGTACTTGATGTTATTATTTATTATTACCTAAGTTAGAGATAATTAGGAGGATAAGAGGTAAACGGATTTCACAGATTGAGAGATCATGTTTTTCACTTTCAAATTGTTGCAAGATAGTTGATCAAACTTTTCATGAAGAGCCATATTAAGAATTTATTACTATAAGCAAAGGAAATCAATGTACAAGACTTTTTCTCTAAATTGTTTTCAAAAGTATTTTTCGATAATCGTAGTTATAATCTTCTGAAGTTATTATAAATTATTTTTAAAATCAATCATGTCGTTAATTAATCGACGTGTATTTAAAGAAAAGGTTAAGCTAGTATTTGCGAGCGTTAGATTCATCACTTCTCTGAGGGAATGAACTTTACTTACACTTTATTACTTGATCCTACACGTGCACTTGCGTATATATCTGTTTTTTGCGTATCAAGTTTTTGGCGCTGTTGTCGGGGACGTGTAAACTAATTTAATGTTTTCTTGCAATATTTATAAACCCTGAGTATTTAAAGCTCAAGTTTTTGTTATTCTATTTGAGAAATTAATTTTAAGTTGTCTTTATTTTAATTCTCTTTTTATTGTTATTTTAAATTTTTTAAGTGGGCCTTCATAGTGGTTTTGTATTTGTACAACTAGTTTATGCATAATTTCAATTTATGAATCTACCCCTGCAACATCATGTTTTATTACTCTCAATGTAGATGGTGCGGGTCTTATACTCATAATAGTAAGGAATGTTATATAGGAGACCGTAGTTATATGACATATGACTCACCTTAATTATGTGACACCACTTTCCTATGATATGTCATATGGCGAGCTTAATTTTTATAATTGTGCACCTCCACAACAAGTATCGTTCCCTTATTTTAGCCCGACCCCTCAAAGGCCGAAAAGAGATGGGAAACAATACATGTTCTGTCATAACACCGATCATGTATTAAAACATTTCAACGTAAAAGGGAGGAGGAGGATAAATCGTCTATTCGAATCGTCTCGTCCTCTTCTCATTCTGGCGTTCCTTTTACCTCTGATGATAAATATGCAGTATCACCTTATCTACGGGCGAGTGTTGCAGTTTCTATCATAATTTTTGATGATCGGTGCAATGACATGGTGGAACCTCCTCTCCCTACACATTCATCATCTCTTTTGGATTCACACCGGAAGGAGCCGATCCATATATTCTTTGATATTGCATATGATGCAGTTCCTCCATTGCATAAACTTTGTGCACCCATTTTGGTAGATCCTGATGTAGCCATCCAGCAGGGCGAGGTTACAGAGATTGTAGTCGAGTCATAAAAGTTTGGCGAAGACATATATCTCACTGGTTGAGGAAGTATCCACTTCCTCACTTGTTGATGATGTCATGTCGCTTGCGTGACTCCTATACCCTCTGATATCTCTTGCCCCGCCTTGGATGTCGACAACAGTGTATGTGCTTTGGAGCCTGTTGGGAGTGAGACCGGGACCACTCCCCTGATTTTCAATTATTTAAGTTTTTCTTCTAATTTATTTCTTAAACTCATTTCACAATCTAAGTTTATACAAGTTGATGAGTCGCAGGTGCATCAGGAGGATAGGGAGCAACACACTCAATTTGATGAGATGAGCATCCTCTTTTTTGAGGAGGTTGATCCCTCCTCCATTAAGGCAGCTCCACTTGTTACTTTCTCCCTATATATTATCCATGTGGAGGAAGATACATTGCTAGACAAAGATAAATATTTTGATGAGATGAGCGGAGAGCATACATCCTCCTCTTACTTTCCATTTCCCTTACCTGTGAAGTTCAGGTATTATTATTCAGGAGAGGGAGTAACTGTGTTATCTCCATATCGGTACCCGCTACCGCAACAGATATTAAGACAGTTATCTGTTCATTTTATCTTTCACAGACCAATAATCTAGAGTATTGTTAAGGTCTGAATAAGTCATGCTGGGGAGATAATAAACTCAGTAGTTATATTATTTTTCCTACATTTTTATTTTTCCAAGTCTAGTTTAATTAGTTTAAATTTTTTTATTTGTCTATTTTCCTTATTTGTTGTGGCACACCATTGCAGGTACACTTTATTTAGACTTATCAACAGAATCTTTGATCTTATTCCGCCTCCTAAGCACGTAAAGAGAAGAGATATGAAGAAGCTTTGGATTACTGATTCCATGAGAGTATTTACATTCACATTTTCTTTTGCTTAATTAAATATTCTTTTGCTCAAATATGATATAGCGTATGCATATTTTAAGTGATATCTTGGCTAGGGACTAGTAAAGTATCAAGTGTAAGGGAACTTTATTACTAATTGGGTGAAGATTCAACTAGACTCAATACTTCTTTGATTGCCCTTGATCTTAAATACATGAATGTGTTATTCAAGTTATTTAAATGCAATTGATGATTAGTCAAACCTAATATTTCCAATTCTAAAATTAAAACTTATTTTGATATATTAAACTTCAATTAAGCATTTCTCCTATGCATTTTATATTTGTTTTCAAAAAGATTTGCTTTTATGCAAATTAGATACCTTTATTAACTGTTATACATAATGACGGAAGATTAAGCAAGAATTGAATCAATGATATAAGTTAAAACATGAGTACAGTAGTTGATTGGTACGAGAAATTAGGGACATTGATTTTGGAGCAATTTTATTTTGATACGAATTAGCTCATAATCCTTCTTAATGTATCAAAATGAATGTTTATTATTTATGGGTGTCTAAACTATTATAACACAAATTTGAAAAAAAGAAGAAGAAGGAAATCTCATAGTGATATGCGGCCTAAGTATTTCAACACATTCTTAGAATGATCCCAACTATGAGTAATAAGAAATAATGTCATAGTGATATGTGACCTAAGTATGTCTACACATGCTTGAAATGATCTCAACTATGAGGAATAAAAAGAAATGTCATAGTGATATGTGACCTAAGTATATCTACACATGCTTGGAATGATCCCAACTATGAAGAATAAAAAGAAATGTCATAGTGATATGTGGCATAAGTATGTCTACATATGCTTGAAATGATCTCAACTATGAAGTATAAAAAATATATGATGTTTGGTAGTTAAACCCCATATTATAGACTTTCGTTAAGATTATTAATGAAAGTATTTTATCTCGTCATCAAAAACTTATTTATGAGGCTCTAACCAAGTATGTCTTATGTCCTTATTATTCTCGTTCAATTAAAATACCAAACTTATGTGGAGGCTAAGTCATGATTCAACCTATTCTTATTCATCCTCATTAGTATGGAAGTTCAAGATGAAAATTTGTGTAGAAGTAATAAATTTTGAGAATTAGCATACACAACACTTGAAATCTTAATTAAATGATATTCTTGATCAAACTAATGTTTTTCTTTTAGGATTGTTGAAACCTTAATGATTGATAAGTCTTTCAATTGTTAAAGTAAATCTCTTGTGATAACTGTATCTGTAGCAGTGATAAGGGTCAATTAAAGTTGTATCATATTACCTTGGTTGACATCTAATTATATTTTTGTTGATTATCTTTGCCAGGGACTAACAAAGGTCTAAGTGTGGGGGTGTGATAACTTCTTAAACTTCTTAAAAAGAAATTATTTTTACCTATAAATTAAATTTGACGCTACACACCATATTATTGCATAAACATGTATCAAACGATCGAAATATAGTTAATTATATCATTTACTTAAATTTGGATTATTATTATTATTATTGTATTATGTGTTTTTCATTGTAGAAATGTCGAAGAAAAATCCAACATAAAGAAGTTAAGCGAAATATAATCCAGTTTTTCTGTCTGGGAAAGTTGTTGCAACAACTTTTTCTGGTTGTTGCAATAAGTCTGGGTCCGAAAATTCTGCTTTTAATTCCGAATTTAAAAGATAACGGCAGTTATTTTACATGAAAAGATGTCACTCTTTAGTGAGAATTCCAAAATAAAGAGGGGGATATCAATGATAACAAGGGAATTCGAAAAAGGGAGAGAGATAGAGGGTTTTTGAAGGAGTTAGGGCACACCGACGATGGCAAGGATGAAGACAGATTTCTGCATCATTTTGAGAGAAAATTTCTGCACTTCTTCTCTTTCATTATGTCTAGTAAGATCTACCTAATTATGTGTGTTTTCTCTTCTCTCATGAACTAAATTGTTATGTCTTGTATGTTGAGAGTACTTTGACTTGTGCAATTATTTGAACTTTAATTTCTTTTATGATTGTTTGTGACTATCTTTATTGATTTTATGATGTTGTTCTTAGAATTTTGGGTTAAGTTTTCATCTTCTAAATCGCTTGGTGATATTTGAGAGAGGAGGTACGTTGATTTAAAGATGAATATTTTATGTTGCGCGACAAGATTCGAGAGAGGAGTTGCGTAATTATTTCTCCAAAGTTTTCGTTTTTATACTGCGCCGCAAGATTCGAGAGAGGAATGGCGTAAGTGTATCATAAAATTAATATATCTTTAGAAGGGAGAAAAAGATTTCATCTTCTTGGTAGCAACGCTGATTTGTGTGTATAACCCGTAATTCATCGAGATCAAAAATACATGAAGACCTCCCCCACCTGGGCGAGTACAGGAGACCTCCCCCACCTGGGCGAGTACAGGAGACCCCCCTCCCACCTGGGCGAGTACAGGAGACCCCCCCCCCCCCACCTGGGCGAGTATAGGAGACCTCCCCCACCTGGGCGAGTACAGAAGACCTCGCCCACCTGGACGAGTACAGATTTTCACCTCGTCAAAAGGGGGGGGGGGGGGGGGGGGGGGATATCTGCAGCCCATTTCAGAAGGCGGGAGCAGCTATTCGCAGTCCATTTGGATTTGCCTATAAATAGGAGTACCCCAAGGCACAAGTAGAAGGCACCTTCACCCACCCCCCCCCCTATGGTGGGCGAGTACCTCGTCTGCCTCTCTTGTGCCAAGCTCAGCATTGACTTTAGGAGGGAAAGTTCCTATAGACTTCCGGTTATGTGGCGGGACCTTCTCGCTGCAGCACGCGGGTCTTGTTTATAGGCAGGTTAGAGTGGTTTTGCATGCTCCCTAGCTTCTTATCACCTTGTCTCACGTGAGTTGACCGCTAAACGAGCAGCCTTTGGTCACCCTAAGTCTCGAACAGTTGGACCGGTATCCGGGTTCCAACATTGTGTACTTAATATTATTCTTTATTGTTACCTAAGTTAGAGATAACTAGGAGATTAAGAGGTAAACGAATTTCATAGATTGAGAGATCATGTTTTCCACTTTCAAATTGTTGCAAGATAGTTGATCAAACTTTTCATGAATAGTCATATTAAGAATTCATTATTATAAGCAAAAGAAATAATGTACAAGACTTTTTCTCTAAATTGTTTTCAAAAGTATTTTTAGATAATCGTAGTTATAATCTTCTGAAGTTATTATAAATTATTTTCAAAATCAATCATCTTGTTAATTAATCGACTTGACTTTAAAGAAAATGTTAAGCTAGTATTTGCGAGCACTAGATTCATCACTTCTCTGAGGGAACGAACTTTATTTACACTTTATTACTTGATCCGACACGTGCACTTGCGTATATATCTGCTTTTCGCGTATCACCTAGCACACAATGAGCTCCTCCTTGATCGACGCCCAGTCAGCTCCTCCTTGATCGAAGCCCAGTCTGCTCCTTCGGGATCGATGGCTCCTCCTGGATCGACAGCTCCTCCTAGATCGAAAGCTCCTCTTAGATCGAGAGTCACATGGATCGAGAGGAAGAAACTTCGCTTCGGTTTTCGCAGGAGAGAAGGGGCAGCACGCAACAGCAGAAAAACGAAACCCTAAAAGTTCCTCCTGGATCGAGAAGAACATTCATTCTATGATGATGTCATTTTTGTTCAAACTCTGCAGAGCAAACAGCCGTGACAAATAGAACCATTATCTTTTCAACAAAACAATCAACTCAAGCTGCGCACTCCTCCTTAATCAAGTTTTTGTCAATAATATTAATTCCATTTTTAATTGATTCGTTTTTATTTAGAAGTATCTTTTGAATATTTTAAAACGCAAAAAAATACTTGTTACTATATTCTAGTATGTCTTAATTTAAGATAGAAGATAAATTAGGAATTAAAAAAAGAAGGTACCACGAGGTATGATATTGTTGTATAAAAGTACATATATTTATTTTTCATGTACATTTAAGGCTCCGTTTTGCACGTCGGTGCGGTCATGAACGTGATAATTATGACCCATCGTTTCATTTGTTTGTGAACGCCCAACCTCACATAAGAAACTTCATCCACTTTCATGTTAAAAACTAGTTCTCTTTTCCTGGTGGCGATCCTAACCGTTGTCATGTCAAACATGCATTCTATGACGCCATGACGGTGGTGTTTTCGCTTGAACTCACCCGAGCAAAAGAATTGAGCAAAACATAGCCAAAATAATATAGCTATATTTCTTCCTTATCGTCGTAGTGGCTAAATGACAATCCACGTCTGATGACGTTCTTCACTTGCAGCTCCCGTTGTTGCCCTTGATCGTACGCCCAAATTTGTCCGGCTCCAGATATTTGTGTCTGACTGGACTCCAGATCTTGTTTCAAAATGCAAGACTTGATGTGTCTTGCTAGTGTCGAGTTGTCGCTCATGGTCAGCAACTTCGGACATAAGTTGCCCTTCGCCTTGTATTCGGTGCCGACTTTAGCTTTTTTGAAGTGCTCTCTGGAGCCTTATGCTTGTGTTCCACCACTTCATGCGCAACCGTTGATGATGACGACACCATCAAAAACGACGATGACATATTCGATGTTGAGTGTGGGTGTGTGTTAGAGACTAGAGAGAGAGAGAGAGAGAGAGAGAGAGAGAGAGAGAGAGAGAGAGAGAGAGAATTGGAGAGAGAGAGGTGGCCGGTTCGAGGGGGAGATTTATAAGAAAACTTTGCTTTATTTTTTAATCAAAAAAATATTTAAAACAAAAATACTAAAAAAAATTATTTTTTAATATAGCTTATGGCCTAGGCTTGGCGCTAGGCCATATGGCAGTTAGTAGGCTGCCATAATAATGGCAGCCAACTAGCTGCCATAAGAGCCATTGGGCTTGCCAACGGTGGGCTGGGCTTTGCTTGGCCTGGTCATTGCCTGGGCTGGGAAATCGGGCTTTGCCCGCCCTGACTTGGGCCGGACAAATGATTGATGTGGGGCTCTGTTAGGCCTCCACAGTCTGACATGGGACCGAGCAGGCTAGCCTGGGATAGGGCCTCATCGGGCTTTTTCCGGGCCCAATTTATATGTGCAAAACTAAATTTTAAACCAAATATGTTATATATTTTCTATTTTATTTTATAACATTATGCGAAATCATTTAAAAATTAGCCGTGAACATAAAGCCCGATCGGGCCGGCCCGGACCGGGCCCGATCAGGCTTTTTCCTATATCGGGCCGGTCCTCCCCTAGAATCGGGTCGGTCCGGGCCGGGCAGGCAGCACTTATGTGCTGCCTGCTCCGGCCCTTCAAGCTGGGCCGGGCAGGACCGGGCCGGTCTCGGCCCGATCCGGTCCGGCCCGTTTTTTTATTTTTTTAATTTATAATTTATAATTTTTATTTTTATAAATAATTAAATATTGAAAATTTGAAAAAAAAATTAAGGTTAAAATTAGATTGTATTAATATTGAACAAGTTGAACGAAAAATTTGAAACAAACAATTTTATTAATATTGAAAATTTGGAACAAAAAATTTAAAAAATTACAAAATTTAAGTCGTACAATTGTACAAAATACAAAATTAAAAATACAAACCTATAAAGGTTGTGATTCTTATAAAATTTAATTAAAAAAATTTACATATATAAAAAAAATACATTTAGAGACTAGAGTGCTCGATTTAATCATCTTGTAGATTCAACGCGTCTATTTCGTCTTCTATCTCCTCCGAGCTATCCTCCAATGATGTTATGTGTTGCTTCCTCTTTAAACTGTCCAAGTAGTTCTTGTAGCATATGCAAATCTCCAGCGAATCTTCGTTAAGCCGGCTCCTCCGCTCGTTCAAAACTCTGCCACTAAGAGAAAAAGCGGACTCCGAAGCTACTGTACTAGCTTCGACAGTTAATAAATCACGGGCCATATAGGTCAAAACAGGATAGGTATTAGCTTTACCTTTCCACCAATTTAAGAGATCGAAGTTTTCGATCTCGTCCGAACTCATAAAATCGCTAAATTGAGTTTTTGTATATAATCCTAATTCACCTAAACTACCAGATGTACGCGTTTTTTTCCTAGAAGCTAAATCTAAAATTTTATTTTTAAGACTATCCTTCGTTTTGGGTTGCGTTATTTCTTCGCGGGGTCGTGACCCGTATAAGTTATTGTAATAATTATAACTTTGCGTAAAAAAAGTAGTAAAACTTGTAGTACTAACGGGGTCATCCTCATCATAATTTATATTTAAGGTTAGATTAGTATTGATTTCGTCGATCAAATTTTCTACGCCTTCTACGTTAAGTAGCGGATTTACAGCGGCGGCGCACAAAAACATAGGCGGTATTTCTCTATAATATTTTAAAAAAAATTCTTCCATTATTTTAATTAAAGGGGTCTATCCTTGGTGTTGCCTATAATAACTAAATCTTTCTGTGATATGTACGAAATGTTCAATTACTAATGCGCTCGTTGGATAATACACTCCAGATAAAGAAACGGTGACCCTATAAAAATACTTTAGTAAATCTATATAATGTTCTATAATATCCCAATCATTTTCACCTAAATCGTGTTCAATATTAAGCAAACTATAATATTTCATTAGAAGATCTTTTTGTAGAACGACTTTTTTTAACATTTTATAGGTTGAGTTCCATCTAATAGGAATATCTAATTGTGGTTTCAAATATTTCTGATTTTGTGCTTTATAAAATTTTCTAAAATCTTGAGCTCGTAGTTTAGTACAATAAATTGTTTTTAACATGTCGCGAATTTTATTAATATATTGTGACATTGCCTTTAAACTATCCTGTACCACTAAATTTAGGATGTGACAAACACATCTAGTATGAAAAAACGCGCCGTTGAGAAATGATTTTAAATCTCGTTTAACAATTCAATTGCGGCGCCATTATTGGAGGCGTTATCAAGAGAAAAACTAAGTATTTTATCGTTAATTTTAAATTCCCGCGCACATTTCATAATAACTTTACATAAAGCTATAGCCGTGTGCGGGAATTCAAAACCTGTAAAACATATTACGCATTTATTTTGCTCCCACGAAATGGGATCAATCCAATGACAAGTGATGCAAAGATAAGCTAATCCTAATTTTAAATTACTCGTACAAACGTCGCTCGTTAGACTCACACGTCCTTCGAAATTTTCAAAATACCTAATTAATTCTTGTTTTGCTTCTAAATATAACCTAATCGTGTCGCGCCTTAAAGTCATTCTACTAACCTTTTGGTATTTGGGCTGAAGCCCCCCATGTATGTACTCTGTGCCGTCGTCATTGTCGAAGTCGCTGAATGACAACCCACGTTTGATGACAAACTTCGCCTGCAGCTCTCGCTGTCGCATTTGATCGTACGTCCAAATCTGTCCGGCTCCAAAAATTTGTGCTTGACTTGACTCGGGAGGAGCTTGTTTCGACTCGCAAGACTTCTGGTGTCTAACGAGCGTCGAGTTGCCGCTGATGGATAGCAACTTCGAGCACATCTTGCAGCGCGCTTTTCTTTCGGTCCCGACTAGGACCATCTCGAAATGCTCCCAAATACTCGCTCTACGGTCGTGCTCCACCACCGAAGTCGTACTTTGGGAAGACGACGCTGGAGTTGTGGAGGACGACGCCATTGGGATAGCAAAGAGAGAGAGAGAGAGAGAGAGAGGGGGGTGAGAAAAGAGAGAGGGGAGGGGGTATTTATAGAAATTTTTTAGGTTTTTTTTTATTATTATTAAAAAATAATTAAAAATTTAATTTTTAACTTTTTTTAAAAAAAATCAGCAGCCAACGGCTCTCTTGAGAGCCGTTGGCTGCTCTCATGGCAGCATGGCTGCCACGTGGCAGCCATGCTGCCATGAGCCTAACGGCTCTTAAAAAGAGCCGTTAGGCTCAATCGGGCCTAGCCCGAGACCGGATCGGGCTATGGCCGGCCCGGTCTCGGGCTAGCCCGATATTCTGGCTTTACCCGGCCCGGACCGGGTCGGGTATCGGGTCGGGTATCGGGCCGGGTAACAGCTCCAAATCGGGGCCCTTTCAGGGCCCCGGGTAAGGGCTCGGCCCGGTTCGGGCCTGAATCGGGCCGGGCTTGACCAGGCCTTGACCAGGCCGGGCAAAAGAATTGAGCAAAACAGAGCCAAAAAAATATAGCTATATTTCTTCCTTGTCGTCGTAGTGGCTGAACGACAATCCACGTCTGATAACGTTCTTCACTTGCAGCTCCCGTTGTCGACCTTGATCGTACGCCCAAATTTGTCCGGCTCCAGATATTTGTGTCTGACTGGACTCCAGATCTTGTTTCAAAATGCAAGACTTGATGTGTCTTGCTAGTGTCGAGTTGTCGCTCATGGTCAGCAACTTCGAACATAAGTTTCCCTTCGCCTTGTATTCAGCGCCGACTTTATCTTTTTTGAAATGCTCCCTGGAGCTTATGTTTGTGATCCACCACTTCATGCGCAACCGTTGATGATGACGACACCATCGAAAACGACGATGACATATTCGATGTTGAGTGTGGGTGTGTGTTAGAGACTAGAGAGAGAGAGAGAGAGAGAGAGAGAGAGAGAATTGGAGAGAGAGAGGTGGCCGGTTCGAGGGGGAGATTTATAAGAAAACTTTGCTTTATTTTTTAATTAAAAAAATATTTAAAACAAAAATACTAAAAAAATTTATTTTTTAATATAGTTTATGGCCTAGGCTTGGCGCTAGGCCATATGGCAGCTAGTAGGCTGCCATAATAATGGCAGCCAACTAGTTGCCATAAGAGCCATTGGGCTTGCCAACGGTGGGCCGGGCAGGCTAGCCTGGGATAGGGCCTCATCGGGCCCGCCCTGACTTGGGCCGGACAAATGATTGATGTGGGGCTCTGTTAGGCCCCCGCAGTCGGACGGAGCAGGCTAGCCTGGGATAGGGCCTCATCGGGCTTTTTCTGGGCCCAATTTATATGTGCAAAACTAAATTTTAAACCAAATATGTTATATATTTTCTATTTTATTTTATAACATTACGTGCGAAATCATTTAAAAATAGGGCTGGCCTAGTGGCCTCCCCATAAGTTTGCAAAATTGCAGGATATATATCGATATTAATTATTTTAGTTAATAACACTGTTCAAGTCAACCGCCGTTAGGTCAAGCGCCGTACAATCATGCTGAGTAACAGACTATATTAATTGCTATTTTCTAAAAAACTTTATTTGATATTTTTTTAATTTAGAATTGTCTTAAAATATCATCTAATTTATTTGAACTCGATGTATAGTTTCTACTGCCTATAAGAATTAATTATTTTGATAATTACTATACGCTTACAGGAATTAACTTGTATCTCAAAGTGAAATATGATTGCCGGAAGTGTTACGCCGTCGGTGATAATAATTATTTACTGGCGACAATTTTTAGGTGTGCTTCCAAATGAAGAAATTGGCCAATAAAAGAGGAGACCGTGCCACTAACTTTTGGTAAATAAATACAACCGCACTTAGCGAATCGGTGCAGGAGGTTGAGTCAGCTCGAGCCGGCTCGAGCTGCTTCGCTCCTCTCCCTATGGAGGCGTGCAAAGGTTTCCTCGGGCCGGGCAGAAATTGGCCCTCGAGTTCAAGGGCATAAGGGAGCTTGACTGTAGGACCCACCCATCGAGCAGAGACAAAAATCGGCCTTAGTGATCTGACGGTGCTGAGTGGAATGACCGTCGCTAAAAAGATAAAAGTTACTTTATGGATAACAGACTGATCTTCCTCAAGAGTTCATAAATATAGAAGGGAAGGTTTTGCATCTCGATGTCGGCTCTTCATCACCTGAGGTTGTAGTATGTCCCAAGGTTTGGGATGTTCCCCCCACGAAAGTGGTATGCGAGCTGGGTTCTGAACGTGAGCTCAATATATAGGACTCGCCTCAGGCTCGAAATGGTTAGCTCGGGCTCAACTGATTGCATCCCTAAATGAAATGACCGTATTGCCCTATGTAAAATTAGCTACCTACTAAATATTTAATTAAATCGAATCATGGAAGCCACGAACTGAAGTTGCAATATATTTCTCATCAATCAAGCCTTTGAAAAAGTAATAGCCGTTTACCAAAGACTTCAGTGAGTGCTCAGCACATGCTACACCCATCAGGTCGCATTCTTAAGCTACTTTGCTCATCCTATTAAATTTATATAATAAATAATTAAATTTCATGTTTCTACATCTTCGCATAATTATATATATTTATACTAATATATAAAGATATCATCTTATAACGTGGTCGACAACGAATACGAGCCGTCGGATAATAACCAAATAATAATCACGGTTCGATAAGAAGAGAGAAAAAGAGAAGGACTGAGGCCCACAATTAAGAGAGTGAGAGAGAGAGAGGAGGGGAGAGAGGGCGGCAACATTTAAGAGAGAGAGAGAGAGAGAGAGAGAATTAATGTTATTAAATTAATGTTATGCTCGTGATGAGTGTTGTTGTGCGATTCTCGCGCACGGGAGCGATGAGCACAGACGGGAGTACCTCGACTCGACGACACTCACGCTGCTCATATTTCCTCGCACGCACGACAAAATGAGGCAACATGCGTAGTACCGTGTGCTTGAGAGATTGCAATCTGCGTGAGCGCCGTCTAAGGTACCGCCATGGCCGAGGTACCCTCGCGCAGGGCACGGGGGCTCTCCGTGCACTGTCCCTCGTAGTATATATAAATTAAATAATAACATATACACACACACACACACACACACACACATGAGTGACAGGGCACGGGGGCCCCCCGTGCGGACAGCGACATTCGGCAGGGGCGACGACATTCTATGTGGGCGACATTCAGCAGAGGCGGCGACATTCGGCGGGGGCGACATTCGGCAGGGGTGGTGACTTTTGGTGGAGGCGATCTATATTTATATACGTATATATAAAACTTAATTCAATTTTGTTTAACAAAAATCATATGGTGTGATGGTTGTCATCTTTGTTTGACATAGTGTGAACCTGGGTTCAAATCTCACCATTGACAATTTTTGTGAGTTAAAAAATGAGTAATATGACACATTTTTCAATAAATTTATGGGTAAAATAGTAATTTCATGTTGTAGGGTACTCTACACCTTCATTGTTTTAGGTCACCCCCTAGTAGGTTTAGGAGACCTGTGAGAAAGTGGAGAGAGAGGGAGTTGTTAGATCTGACGGCTGATGAAATATCATGCCAGATTCGACGACTTCAAAATTCATGGATTTGATACTTCAAAATTCATTTCAACGACTTCAAAATTCATGGATTTGATACTTCTTTTTATACGATAAAGATAAAGATATATATATATCGAATACTATATTTTATTCAAATTCATCACCTTAAGCCTTAACTCGCAGCATTTGAGAGGAATCTATCTCAAAATTTCACACACACACGCACACTGAAAAATGATATAATCAGCCAAATTATTTTATGATATTCAAATTTACCTTTTGTAGACCTTTTTCTTTAGAAATATAGATGCGATAAAATATGTCAAATTATTTTATGGTATTCCAATTTTATCCTTTGTAATAACTCTACATTAAAAAATGTGTTGCATTTTATCATTTGTAATGAATCTAGAATCATTATAAAATGATAAAATTGAAATATCATATATAAAATAATCTGATTGATTGATCATTTTTCATTCATATTTCTAACGGAAGGGGCATTTTTGTAAATTGGGAAAACTTAAAGAAGAGGTAAATGTAATTTCAAAAGATAGAGGGGTGCAACTTGTAATTATGCAAACTCCCAGGGGAGGTCCCCATAATTAACCTTATATGAGTATAAATTACAATTTAATATACTATTTCTACTTATATTAAAGGGGCATGACAACTCCGAGATGCATGTGAGAATGAAGAATGGTCCATATTTATGAAATATAGATGATGAACAGTTCGGAACATGCATGTTCATTAGTAGGTAGTAGCCCTTAATTATTAAGTTAATTAGGGCTTTCTTAGTTGACTCGGATCCAAGTTGAGCCTAATATATATGATCAAGAGATCGTAGTATATTAGCGTCTCGAATATTAACAGCTGTCGACAAAAGCATGGATGCATGGCGTTGAGAATTGGAGTGTTTGTAAAACTCGATGCTCTTAATAAACAGACCGATCTTTGATTCATAATTCTCGTTCTTGGCTTGTTAAGGAAGAGATTTTGAGTAAGACTTCTCAACAAGGTGTGTTTCATCTTGTAAACAATTTGAGCTTTTTCCAAATTTGCTTTGGTGTCTAATTAGTGAATCAGATCCAAATTAACTGAGCTTAAGTTTATTCATGATCAACGAATATCATAATATTTAGTTGATTTCTTCTATTTCATTCCTCTTATTGTAAAAAGAAAATGCTATGAGAGTAAACTGAGGAGTAATGTTTTTTACAAAAATAGTTTTTTCAAGAAAATGCTACGTTGATTTGTTAGTGTGAACCACTATGATGAAGTGCATGATAACAAAATAGTTCTTCTTAATTTGTATACTAGATGTTTTTTCTAGCTTCATCCTATTATTTAAATTAATGCAAAGCTTGCGATATCACATGATATTTAGTCGTACTATATATATGTTGGGTATACAAGTAGATGATAAGAAAATCAATTATCTCGACGGACTAACGATGGCAACAATGTTTTGACATTAACTCATGCTCTATTTGGCGTGGCATTTTTGCTCTGCTCAGTTTGGACAAAAACTTCACCTACCGTCATAGAATGATTATTTGACATGTCAATGATCGTACTATATATATATATGTTTGTAAAAGTAGATGAAGTTCCTTATGTGAGGTCAGACATAACCTCTCTTTGATGAGCGAAACTCGATAGTTAAGTGTGCAGCACGGGAACTTTCCATGAGGTCACTCATCCTTAAATTGCTCCAGCCCGAGCACGCTTAAATATGGAGTTTTTCCACTTGTTATCACCAATTGAGCTGCACTTTTTTTGTGACGACCCAGAGCCGACCCACTCTGGATCACACAAGGATCACTGTGCCCTCACCTGGCATCGTCCGGGCTGCAGCTCAAGCACTCAACCCATCTCCATCCACTGGCGGGTTGTTGGTGGCCGCTTGAGCTCAATTCGTGATGAGAAATGGAAAAACTTTATAGTTAAGCGTGCTCAGACAGGAGTAGTGTCGTGATGAGTGACCTCCTGAGAAGTCTCTGTGTTGCATGCTTAACTATCGAGTTTGCCTCATCAAAGGGATTGAGGTCGCGGCCACCAACAACCCGCCAGTGGATGGAGATGGGTTGAGTGCTTGGGCTGCAGCCCGGACGATGTCAGGTGAGGCCACAGTGATCTTTGTGTAATCCAAAGTGGGTCGGCCCTGAGTCGTCACACTCCTTACTATCATAGGCTCTCTTATGAGGCCAATAATCCCAACGAACTAACACAATTAAGGTGTTTGACATTAATTTAGCTTTTCTATTTGTTCTAGTATTATTGCAAGAATGTATTTCGGTTATTGTTCACTGTGCCATCTCTTTAAATCATGCATTTCTTATCTTTATAATGCAACATATCTTAAATAGATGCCATCTCTTTAAATCATGCATTTCTTATCTTTATAATGCAACATATCTTAAATATATGCCACCGTTAAAACCCTAACATAACTTAAAAATGTGTTTCGGTTATACCTGTAGAACAAAATAGACATACTCTGGTGGTGGTGGTTGCGGCGCCGACCGTTATGAAACTCTTGTTACGGCCGGTATTCCCCAAGGTTTTTATTGTTGTTTTTAACCATATATAGCGGTTTATATAAGGACTGCATCGATCTATGGCTGCTACAAAGGTTAATTCATTATAGATAGAATTAATTAGGTTATAGAGAAGCTATATACACTGGTTTCATTTCACACCATCTAAATCCTACAATTCCAGAGTTTACATCACAATTCACAAAGCAGTTGATTTCTTTTTCCAAAAGTACCCCCAAATGAAAAATTTGAAGAAAAAAACAAAAATAAACATATTGTAATTACTTAAGTTGTTTTTATTAGGACATCCATGATTTATCTTGAGTATTTTGGAGAGGAGAAAATTTGATTTTTTTTTTAACCTATCCATCAAAAGCCTTGATGGGTACTCATAATAGAGCCTCATATTTATAAAAGAGCTTGGTAGAGATCTTCTTAGAAAGGCAACGAATATTTCCAAAGACGAATTACTTCCAAAGACGGATCATTTCCAAAATCTCTCCTCCCCCAATTTGGCAGGAAAAGAAAGACGCGCAAAGCCGTCGCAAACACGACAGAGAGTCCCCCACCCATCGCGGGGGGAATTCACACCGCCGCGCCGCGTCCCGGAAGGGACGCGGCCAAGTCGCGCCCCCTTGGGGCGCGGCCTTAATTGGCCGCACCCCCTTAGGGTGCGGCTTAGGGTGCGGCCAAGCCGCACCCCAAGCGGGGTGCGGCCACGCCGCACCCCATTGGGGTGCGGCCAAGCCGCACCCCACGCGGGGTGCGGCCTTGGCCGCACCGCCTTGGGGTGCGGCCAAGCCGCACCCCCTCGGGGTACGGTCAAAGCCGCACCCCCTCGGGGTGCGCCCGGGCCGCACCCCCTCTTGGACGCGCCTACGTCGCATTCCCTCAGGATACGGCCGCGCCCACCCCTCCTCGGGGTGCGGTCCGGCGCCCGCTCCTCGCCGAAGGATCCCGGTCCCCCTTTTAGGGGGCGACCCCCCGATTCGCCGTCCGCCCGAGGCGTCCCCGTGGTTCGTTGCGCACTTGGAGCGCTTCAGCACTAGCGCGCGCTCAGAACGTTTCTGAGCGCGATCAGGAAGCTTTCTCACTTTTTGTCTTTCCGGCTTCTCACTTTTTGGGTTTCCGGCTTCTCACTTTTTGTCTTTCCGGCTTCTCACTTTTTGGGTTTCCGGCTTCTCACTTTTTGGTTTTCCGGCTTCTCACTTCCGAAAGGCGACTAGCATTCTCAGAAGAAAAAGGCGACTAGCCTTCTCACTTCCGAAAGGCGACTAGCATTCTCAGAAGGGAAAAAGACTTAGTTTTTCCGAGAGGTGGCCTGTGTAAGACCCCATTTTTTTTTTTTTGCAAAAACACCGGGTCTTAGGCCCAGAACCGCCGTTTTGCGGTGACACCTTCACTCGGGAAGATCGCCACCACAAAACGCCGATTCTGCCGGCCAACTCGATCACAAGAAAAGTTCATAAAAGAGAAGACAAGTCCACATAATCACATGAATTAAAACCATAGAGGTAAATCTCCACTAACAATAACTGAATAAAAGAGAGATAACAAGGGTTACAAAATAAAAGGGGCTCTTGCCCTGTACAACATTTCCTCACTACAAGGTCACTCGCGGAAGCTAACTACTAATCACTCACAGATCCTGAATCCTGTGCTCCTGTACTAGACTGGCCCGCCTCCGACTGCTCCGGCCTCTGGTGCTGCTGCGTCTCCTCGATTTCCTAAAATGATATGGTCCACCGACCGTTAGTCAAAAAGACTAAGTCAACGATCCCCCGCCCCTAAACCCGTGGCTCCTAGGCACCGAGCGGGGAGGAGTGAAAAGGAGGACCAAAGGCAGAGTGGAAACAAGCAGGTGACAGCGGAACTAGAACTACACAGGTGCATATATATATGAAGCATTAAGTAAGCACAGTAAAGTGCAGGTAAAGAACAGTAAGCAGTATATATAATTGGCAAGTAAAGTAAATATAAAGGTAACCATTGATTTATAGGAATGCCCATACAAACCTATAGACCAAGGGGTCGTTTAGCAGGGCCTACCGTATAAGAAGTCCCATAACCGACTTATACGTTAGGGGTAGGTTGAATGCAATGTTTATGCTATGACATGCAAGTATGCTGTTATGCTATGATCATACAAGTGCAACTCACACACTACGACTCTATGCGCATAGACCTTTAGTTCCCCCTTTTTGGAGCGAGCTAGACTCCCAGGATACTCCCGTAGTGGCAAACGGAAGCGGTGGGTTGGGCCCCGCCCACCTCTAGGTTGGTATTCACACTACCCAACCTAGACCTATTGTACGCCTCCACTATACCCGCGGAGCGTCTGCGTACTCTTGCTGACTGGACCGCCAGACTATCAAGGCTAAGTGTAAAACCACACTCGCCGAGTCAACGTATTGACGTCGGTGTGAACGACCGTCCAATACCGAAGACCCACCACCTTCAGTGCACATGCAACATGTTCTACTTCCTATCTCTGAGCCATGAGTTCCCCGGGCTAACCCGCCCGCCATCAATAACCTTCCGAGCCAAAAGCTCCCCGGGCTAACCTGCCCGTCATCAATAACCTTCCGAGCCATAAGCTCACCAGACTAACCAGTCCGCTGCAACAGCCACCGAGCCCACCGCTCGGACAACCAATCCAACTAAACTTCCGAAACCACAGGGTGTAGATGAGTGTATTATTAGTTAATCTTGTACAATGTCTTACTCCCATGAGTTAGGGTTAGTCTTGGACTTCCCGAGGGTTACCCTGTGAGGGGCTCGCTACGGTACTAGGAACCACTATGGGATGACACCCCAAGGTTCCCACTCCCAAGACACTTAATTTTATTAGTTACTACCCTTAAGAAACCCTCTTAACATTTCACCTGGTCTAAACCTAAGTGCTTTAAGACACTTAGGGGAAAAGACGATCTTTCGCCAAATCCCAAGATGACCTACCCCATGGGAGGCACCCCACCATCCCAGAACTCATCAACCTTAAATCTCTACAAGGGTCCTTTCATACCATACAATCACCATTCAATTCCCACATCTCCAAACAATGTATTGCAAATTGGCCTGTAACTCCAAAAACTGTCAATTTACTAAACGCAGACCACCCTTAACGTTTTGATCCTCATGAAGGGAGGTACTCTAAATACTCAACTCCATGACCTACTGGATTTATTGGGAGTCCATGCTACTTAAATCAGATCAAATCCAGGGTTTCCTAATTTTCCCCATAATATTAATATTTTTAAACAATTTCTCAAAGGGCAATTTTCTCAAGTTTGAACTACAAGTGAACTTTTCTGACTCCCAGTGCCTACCCCAATTTTTACATAAATCATGAGTACCTAGATATCAGTAGGTATAAACTTGTAGGAAAAACCAGCAAGATTTACTATTTTTAAAAATTCCAAAACTCATTTATTTCCAATAAATTCCAAAGGAGGTACACTCATATGGACTCCCAACCTTATGCAAATTCATACAGTGGTGAATCATACTAAAATATTCAGGTCTACCAAGTTTGACCACATAAAACAGAGGTTACATTTGTAATTTCCTCAATGGATATATTTGTAAATAATTCCAAAATGAACTAGAGATACCAAAAATATTGATCCATAAATTATGAGAAAATTACAGTGGGTAAATATTGGTATGAAAAGACATCCTGCAAAGTTTCATGCAATTACAGTAATTTAACACCCTAAAATTGATCCTCCCAAAAATTGTCTACAATGTGAAATATTACACTTTGAACCCCAAAAAGTCTTCTCATGGTCTAACAGATTCTTCCAGAGATCAATAGCATTAAAACCAAGTTTGTGACAGAAAATGGTAAACCATTAAGTAATATTTCTCCCTAAAACCCAAAACCCTAATTATTTACAAATCTACCCAAGGATTTATTACCTAGGTTTGACAACTCCAAACCTCTTCAAATTCACAAGGGAGGCTCCTCTGGTCACTAGGACCTACCATACAAAATCTTAGGTCAAACCAATAATGTTTGACCCCACTCCCTTCATTGACCTCTAATTGCACCCCATTAGGGTTTAGCCTAGGGTTAGGGTTTAAACTTCTCCAAACCCACTCAAACCTCTTGTGAGGGTATTATAACATTCTTAGAACTCAGAGAGGGCCATTGCACTTCTCTCCATGGACATTTACTCCTACATCCTTCACAAACCCTAAATGGCTCCATACACCTCACCATTAGGGCTTAAGGGCACACTAAGCCCTAACTCATCCAAAGCTACTCCTTGGGGTGTCTCCTACCTTCCTAGGCAGTGACCAAGGTCACCCCAACAATCAGTGGGAGGAAAGCCCCTCCACACTCCAAAGTTAGCTTAGGTTTACTTTTGCCCTAAACCTAACCTTTAAGCAAACTATTCTCAAGAGGACTCCCTACCTTGCCCAAGTCCATACTACTCACTATACTGACCATGGGTCAGTAAAAGATCACCCAAGATCCTACCAACATTTGGTGAGGAGTGGGATTCCAATGGGTACCTATTTGGGGTGCAAATAGCAATTTATCCCCTTTGTGGTTTACTAGGGCAAACCTCCTCCAATGGCCACCAAATTTGGACCAGAGGTTGGCATGGGGGAGGGTGAGGTGCACCCCAAATATGAAGCCATTTGGCTTTGAGGAAGAGTGGGGGCACTCACCCAAAGTTTTGCCTAAACCTAGGGAGCCTAAGGTTGTTTTGGTGAATTACCCCACCAAATAAACTCCATAAATCATGAAATTTTAACCATGGCCTATACATACCCCCTAAGACCACCCATCCAAGTTTGGAAGGGTTTTGATGTGTTTAGGGCACCTAATTAGGTCCCACAAGGATTATTGAATTTTTCCAAAAACTAAGGTTAAAAGTTCTCCAATCAATCTGAGTTTTGGACATGTGTTAGGTGTATATAAGAGTAGCCTACCCTCCAAATTTCAAGTCATTTGGAGTTCTAGATTGGTGTGGGCATCAAAAACAAGTTCTGGATAGCCATATGGACAGTCCCCACTAAAATGAGTGATGTGCCCTAACCAGGACTCCAAATTGAGTGATTTCAATTTTGTATTAAACTAGACATCAAGGGCTACATTTTCTATGTTGGCCACTTTTTCTGAATCAGCCTCTAACTATTTTTACCAGAATTAATAATGAGCTGCATTTTTTAATCACAGAAAATGGAATTAGAACTAAGGGGGGTGCACGAATCTTAAAGCAAGATGGGTGGCTGCTGCTCATCTTCAAGCTCCAGCCAAGGCACGGGATTAGCCCGACCTGGAGCTATTTCCAGGCCATTTTCCGGCCACCACAGCCACCTCCCTGGCCGGCCACCACCACCACCACCTCCGTTGAGGTGGTGGCTATCGCCGGGCGGCGGCACGGCCGCCGGAGGGGTGTTTTCCGGCGAACTCACAAGGGTGGTTTTTCATGGAAAATCTGAGATTTCAACTCTCCGATCGGGCTCTTTTGAGCCCGATTTCTCTCCTAATTCGATCTAAGATACTAGCACGAGTAAGGAGGAGGAGGATCGGACCTTATTTGGTGTGAATCGTGGCTCCAATCGCCGGCCACCATTTTCCCTTCTCCAAGCTTTGGGTGCCATGGCTTCTTGTGCATAGGGGGCTCTAAACTTTCGGGAAAATGAGGGGTTCCACTCCTCTGATGGTTGTGAAGATGAAGGGGGGTTCAATTGAGGGGGAGGGAGGCTTTAACCAAGAAAGCCATTAATGGCCTCTTGGTCTCCCTCCCTTGGCCGACCCTATTCACTCCCCCACCCCCCAATAACTCCTGGGAATTGCTGGAATCTTCTCAAATTCTTCAGAGAAGATGAATGGAAGAGTAATGGAGGGATACCAAGGGGTGTATCACCTTAATGGCCATGAATGGCCTCTTTCTCTCTCCTTAAAATTGGGAAAAACCCTCATTTTCTCTCTCCTAATCACCATGGCCGATTTTCTACCCCCCTCTGAGTTTAATGCTAGTCTACTAGGCTGGTCAAGTGGTCAATTTGGGTTTAACCCAAAGGGATTGGGCTAGGTTTAAGAGATTTGACCTAAATTGGGCAAGTTTGACTTTTGGTCAAATTGGCCAATTGGGTGACCCTAGGATGGGGCTTTTGGGTCCCTTGGATTCCAAATTAGGTTTAGAAACTATTGGTGGGGTCAATTTGGTCACATGAGTCTTGGTTGACCCAATTTAAGCTGATTTGACCAAAACAGGCTAAGTTGACTTTGGTCAAATTGAGCCCTAGGGTTGACCCAGTCAAGGGGCTTTTTGGTCCACTGGGTCCCCTATGATATGATAACACTATGGGTAAGGTCAATTTACTATGGTGATGGTCAATTAGGGTACTTTGTGAAGAATTGCCATTTTTGACCTAAAGGGGCATTTTGGTCAATTTGCACCATTGGGGGTCCCATGATGGGGCTTTTAGGCCCACTAGGTCTCTCATGATATTCTAGACCTAGATGAGTGGTCAATTTGGCATGGTGAGGGTTAATTGACCCTAATTAGGCTACTTTGACCAATTTAGGGTTAGGGTTGACTTTGGTCAATTTGGCCTCTTTGGTTGACTCCAATGTGCCCTTGGTGCCCTAAGGGGGCCCTTAAAGGGTTAGGGATACTATGGTGGGGTCAAATGGTCAAGTTGAGGCCCTAAAGTCCAACCCTAAGCTTGGTCACTGGAAATTGCTATTTGCAGTCCAAGGCACTTTCAACCCTAATTTGCCTAAGTTA
The DNA here is from genome assembly GCA_033032865.1 of Dactylorhiza incarnata. Taxonomy (NCBI): domain Eukaryota; kingdom Viridiplantae; phylum Streptophyta; class Magnoliopsida; order Asparagales; family Orchidaceae; genus Dactylorhiza; species Dactylorhiza incarnata. Next base: position 5,899,889 of record JAWHQI010000066.1, read on the forward strand.
AAGGGGTTTCTACACTACCAAGGCCTTGTCATGACCTTGTCAGGACAGATTCACCTGGGGGGTCTAGCTGTCTGGGGGATGTTACAGCCTGTCACCCTCGGAGCTCGTTCTCTCTCTCTCCAAATATTGTAACGAGCAGCGGCCTGTCGCGCTCAAGTTCTAGTTTCCAAGTTGTAACCCCCAGAAGATAGTGAAGTTTGGTCGGCACAGCTCCAGCCGCGTGGTTTTTTACCCTTTCCAGGTTTTCCACGTTAAAAAGTCCCTGTGTACTCAGCAAATCTCTAATTGACTGTTTGCGCGCTTAGTTCGCTCACGAGCTAAGGTGGTTCAAGTGAACCGGTCTACCACGAGCCCTAAGCGTTCCGCAACAAGCCTTTATTTCCATTATACACTAATTTGAAAATTATACTCTTTTTGCTCTTTATATTAGTGTTAGACAATAAACCAATAACCTTCAATGATAACTAAGTATTAACCACCATCCACTTTATTTCCTCTCTCTCTTTATATATATATATCCTAAATTTGCTAGTTATTTTGGCAAAAATAATCATTAAAAATATAGATATATTTTTTATAGTTTGATATTTGTACAAAAAATATAAAAAATGTAGATATTTTTTTCTATATTTAGACATATTGTACAAAAAAAATCATTAAAAATATAAACATATTTTTTTCAATATTTAGATATATTGTAAAAAAAAATATTAAAAATATAGAAATAATTTAAAAAATTGACATTAATATTAGCATACATATATTTTTTTCCAATATTTATTGTTTAAAATTTTCAAATAAATTTTCAAAAAATATTTTAAAATATTATGTATCCCCTTCTCTCTCTATATATATAAAGCAGAATAAATTTTCAAATAAATTTTCTTTATTATGAACCGCTTAATTAAATATTAACCATGTTAATATAATTACTAACAAAAAACAGCTGGGCCGAGAGGATCTTGGCATCAAAATCCCAAAAAATTACAAATTTGTCATGCTCATCATACCTCTAACAGAAAAGAAAAAAAAACAGAGTCAACTACTTCATCTATCTGGCTAGCTAGCTTCCAAACATCAATTATTCCCACCATAAAATCACTCTTTTTTTTACTAATAACACAGCTGAAACAGCACTTTCGCAACATTAATCAAGCTAATTACTCTCCCACGCATCCAAGTTGACAGCTTTTTCACAGAGATTTCTATAAAACGGCCATGAACTTCACCTTCTTCATCACCCAAAAGCTAGCCTGATTAGACTTTTATCTCCTCTTCAACTCATCCCAATGGCCTCCCCCATTCTCCTCAACCTCCTTCTTCCTCTCCTTCTTCTTCTTCTTCTTCTTCTTCTTTCAAGCTCAACATATGCTGCAAAATTGAAGGTTGGGTTCTACTCGAAGACATGTCCCCAGGCAGAAGAGATTATCTTCAAAGAGATGACCAGAGCCATTAAAGTGGCTCCAAGCTTGTCGGGGCCATTGCTCAGGATGCATTTCCATGATTGCTTCGTCAATGTAATGCAATTAATGAATCGAAATTTGTATATTTTTATATATGTTATCTTCCCACTGAATTCACTTGATGAAATAATTATTATGCTATGTTGTGTTGACCAACGACGGTTTTTTTTTTTTTGAAGGGATGTGACGGCTCTGTTCTGTTGAACGGCACAAGCGGCGGTAGTCCGCCGGAGAAGGTGGCGCCGCCAAACCTCAGCCTGAGAGGATATGGAGAGATCGACAGAGTGAAGGCGAAGTTGGAGAAGGCTTGCCCGGGGATCGTGTCCTGCGCCGACATCTTGGCTTTGGTGGCTAGAGATGTTGTTGTTCTGGTATGATTCTGGATTTCTTACAATTCTATATTTTTGTTGAATTTTAATAATTATATAAAGTAGTATTCATTTCACGGTCTAGATATATTTCAGGATGATCTGATGGGTTCAGTAATCTTATCCTTTTACATTTTTTCTAGATGTATTTCTGGATGGTCTTGTTCTTCGTATGGACAAATGGATACTACCTATTTCGTCAGACATGAACATGAGTGAGAAAATAAGGGGGGGAATTTAAAAATCCTCGAATTCTGAGCTATCTAGAGACTTCTAACGCTTCGGTTTGTGACAGTTGGGCCTAGACGATGATTTCTTGGTGTAGGTTTTTTGTTCGGCTTCTCACTAGGTTGAGTTTGTCGTTCCCCGATTTACTTTTTATCGTATTGTTTCTCCCTAATATCATAGTTATTTATATGGTTTTCAGCATATTCTTTTTGCTAATCCGTGAGATCATCAATATTGATGTTCTGTATATACTGATCATCTGAATTCAGATCTTCGTAGTCTTCGTCATGACGCAACATAAAATAAAATAAATCACAAAAGTTTACAAAAGTTTATGGTTCAACATCTATTATAATATTTTGTGACAATTTTGGATTATTTTCATATACTTTAATAATGATATATTAATCTTCTTTTCATTTTATTTCCCCCCCCCCCCCCCATTACTAAGACATAATTGTCTCTCCTCAAATCGCCGTGTACCTCTCTCTCTCTCCTTAAATCGTCATTTGCCTCTCTCTCTCTCCCCTAAAATCGTCATTTGCCTCTCTCTCACTCTTCAATTGACATGGTTTTTCCGATACTCTCCTTTGCTCCATCTGAGCTCCCCTGTCCTTGGCTCCGCCTCAAGCTCCATCTGAGGCCTCCTCCCCCTGCGGCTTTCTCCTAATTCCCTCAACCACTTCCTCACCGCCCATGGCCTCTGCCGTCCCTACCACCTCCGACTGATCACACGCGTCGCCGCCGTCCCTGCCTCCTCCGACAGCTCACACCCCGCCCACACAGCCGGAGATTTTAATAAAAAAAGAAGTAAATGAAAACCTGAGTTTTAAATTGTAGTTAATTGTCGGTCTCCAATTATTGTTCAGTCTCCTGTGCTTGATCCGGCTGTTGCGATTGAGCAGGCTAATCCCTCCTCTCGCCCATTCTTTCCGCGCGACAATTTTCGGCAGCCCTAATCGCTCCTTTCCGCTCGGGAGCTCTCGGCGCCCCAAGGGAGAAGAAGATCGCGACTTTCAATGGGCTTTTTTTTATTGCTTAAGTTGATTTGCACCTAAAAAATTAGTTTTCACTTAAATTTTTTTGGTTTTCACATAACCGCGCTTTGCACGTAGCCAAACTTCATTCAAATCGCACGGAAGGTGTAATAATTTGAATTGTGTTCATCGTTTCAGACAAAGGGGCCTTATTGGAAAGTGCCCACCGGCCGGAGGGACGGCAGGCGGTCCGTCGCCCAAGACACCCTCGGCAACCTTCCTCCACCAACCCTAAACTTCTCTCAAATACTCAACGGCTTCTTCGCTCCAAAAGGCCTCAACGCGAAGGACATCATCGTTCTATCAGGTCCCCTTCTTCCTCAAAAACTTCAAAAAAAAAAATCAATTTTTGCCCCTTCATCGTCAAACCAAGGAGAAAAACTAAGCCTTTGATCAATCTCCGTCGACAGGCGGCCACACCATCGGCACCTCCCTCTGCTCATCCTTCGCCAACCGTCTCTACAACTTCACCGGCAACGGCGACGCCGACCCGGCCATGGACAGTCGCTACACGGCGAAACTGAAGAAGAAGTGCAGGCTAAATGACGCGACGACGCTGGTGGAAATGGATCCGGGGAGCGCCAGAACTTTTGATGGCGGATACTACGAGAATGTGGTGAAGAGAAGGGGTCTGTTCACTTCCGACGACACTCTTCTTCACAACAAGAAGGCGAAGGCGTACCTGCTGCGTCAGATCAGGGGATCTCCATTGGAGTTCTTCAGGGATTTCGGAGTGTCGATGGTGAAGATGGGGAGGATTGGGGTTTTGACGGGGAAGGCGGGTGAGGTGAGGAAGCAGTGCGCTTTGGTTAACTGAGGTTGTGGTTTAAATTTGAGTGTGATTTGGGTGAGATTACAGAGAGAGTCTTGAGGGTTTTCTTCTCTGTTGTGATTGAATCTTTTTTCTTTTTTTGGTTTGAGTGTTCATTCATTTTGTGTCACAATGGATTTATATAATGAATAATGGGCTTATATAGAGAAATTTTCTATACGCTCATCGTATAATTAGTATGGTGCTCAGATATATTTTTTTTACTCAGAATTACAGTTATAAATTACAATCCGGTTCAATTTTTTTCGACTAATTTTTATCAATTTTCAATTGTAAATCGCCTATATTTTTACCGACTGATTTTTATTCCAAAATATATATGTATAAGTACTTTAAATGATTGTAAAAATACTATAATGTATATACTTTTATATAATTTGAAAAAATTTATAATTTCAACCATGCTGATGATGCATTGAAAGTATAGAAAATTTTCCTAATGGATAATGGGCTTCTATACGCTCATCACATAATGAGCATGGTGCGTGGACATATTTTTTTACTCAGAATTACAGTTATAAATTACGATCTAGTTCAATTTTTTTTCGACTAATTTTTATCAAATTACAATTGTAAATCAACTATATTTTTACCGGATGATTTTTATTCCAAAATACATACGTATAAATACTTAAAATGATCATACAAATTGTACAACCCGTATTCGGCGAGTAGAGCCGAAGGCACCTGGCGAGTAGGCCGATGTCTCTCTCGGCGAGTAGAGCCGAAGGCACCTGGCGAGTAGGCCGATGCCTCTCTCGGCGAGTAGAGCCGAAGGCACCTGGCGAGTAGATCGGTGCCTCCCTTGGCGAGTAGAGTCAGGAGGCCTGGCGAGTAGACCGGTGCCTCCCTCGGCGAGTAGAGTCAGATTCTGGGGAATAGAATCATCCGGGCACCCCTGGTGGTCTGCCTATAGCCCTTCGGGACAGCAGAGTCTGGCTACCTGCAGACCAATTTGGAGTGCGTTTAGCAAAATAGTAAGGCGGAGTTACGCTATCCGCAGGTCATCCGGACCATTCTACCCCTGGGAAGTCTTTCCCTATAAATATGACCCATTATGTCTCAGGTCAGCACAGATCCACCCCCTTGAGAGAGTCTGTGCTTCCTTCCTTGTGTTGTCTGAGACAGGCTCAGCTTCTGGTTTTCAGGAGGGGAAATCAAGTTAGATTTCCGGGTTAGTGGCGGGACCTCCTCGATGCAGTCAGTGGGTCATTCTTAGGGAGCCACCTACCAACCAGTGAGGGTTAGTTCTTAGTTCGGGACACTTAGTTCTAGGGATCCGACGAGGAGAGAAGTAACTCAAGCTACTCCCAAAGTCTCGAACAAGTTGGACCGGTATCCGGGTTCCAACATTTTTGGTGCGGTGAGCGTGGACTGTAGCAAGAGAAGAAAATCTCATCTGACGATCCCATGACTGAACGTGACGAGCTGGGAACCGGCCAGGGGAACTCGCCGCCTTTGGGCGAGTTCGTGACCAAGAGTGTCTTCGAGCAGGGGATGAAGGCGATGGAGGATACCATCCGGAGGTTACTCACACCTCGTGCCGAGGTGGGAGTATCCCCCCCTGTCGCAGTCGCCTCGCCCACGGAGGCAGGTCCTAGTCAGCGCCTCGGCAGGGAAGCGCTCCTATGGGAGGAAGACCAGCCGCTCCGCGCGCGAGTGCTCTTTGCCAGCCCGACGGAGACTCGCCAGTCAGAGGGCGAGTACGACCAAGTCCGTCCCATTCGCCAGCTCGCCCCGCGCAGTCCGTTCTGCGAGCTGGTGCTGTCTGCTCCCATTCCTGCAGGATTCACGGAGCCCGCCATGAGTTTCTACTCCGGGAAAGAAGATCCCGTCAAGCATCTGCAGTGGTTTGAAGATATGGTCTCCATCAAGCCGATGACGGATCCCTTCAAATGTCGGTTGTTCGCCATAACCTTCCAGGAAAAAGCCAGAGATTGGTTCCACCAGTTACCGGCGGGAAGCGACTACGGGTTCGATGACCTGCGCAGAAGTTATTTGCTCCGCTTCTCCACGTCCAAGAAGAGGAGGAAGAGTTCAGAAGATCTTTTCCTTATCAAGCAGAGACCCCAGGAGATGCTCGGGTCGTATTTGGATCGCTTTCAGGAGGAGATCCTCCTGGTCCAAGAGGTCCCTGGACATACCCTGATCTTGGCATTCAAGCTGGGGTTGCAGCCAGGGTTTTTCAAGATGGAGATCACTCGCAATCCCCCCTATCGTTCGAGGAGTTAGTCGATCGGGCCGGAAGGCAGATCGCGGGGGAGGCAACCAGCCTAGAGTTCGTAGCCAAGTTAGCCAGATTGGAGGGAGGGGAGAAAGAAGGAGAGGGGAGCGGTCGACGTGAGTCCAAGAAGAGAGGTGAGCCGAGAAGGCGAGAAGAGGAGGGATCCCGGGAAAACAGGGATCAGCGAGAACGGGAAAGGAGGTTCCAGGCTCCGCCTCGCCGGCCGGCCTGGAGACCTGCTGGAGGAGGCTACCAAGGGAGACCGGGAGAGAGGTACTCTCCGGAACGGTGAGACCGATGTCACTCTCCCGAGCGGAGGCAAGGGCGGTGGAGGCAGAACCAAGCGCCGCCCAGAGAAGCTAATGTGATCAGGAGGGGACGAGGACGAGGAAGAGGGGGAAGGCCGCGACAGCCCCGAGGTGAAGAAGAGCGTCGGGCGATGCCCTACTGCGACTTCCATCAGGTAGAGGGCCACTCGACGGCCACGTGCCCTGAGTTCTTGGAGTTGAGGAGAGGAGCTGGAGGAGCCCAGGAAGGGCATGAGAGGCGAGAAGGAGACATGTTAAGGATCGAAGGGGGAGGAGCCCCCGCCCCAAGGAGGTGTGAGGATAGGGGGGATCTGGGAGCCCATGGGGGGATAGGGTTCATCCACGGAGGAGCAGGGTTGGAGGCGACCCGGAAGGGGAGCCTCAACGTCGTGTATCGGAAGAGCGTGGCCTCTACCTCCCAGGTTCCGCCACCGTCAGGAGAGATCACTTTCTCGGAGGAAGACATGTTGGGGAACGAAAACCCTTTCTGCGACGCGGTGGTGATCAAGGCCGCGGTGGAGAACTATACGGTCTCTCGCATCCTGGTGGATAACGGGAGCTCCGTCAATGTCGTGTTCAAGAAAGCGTTTGATGCCATGAAGGTGGAAGAGAAGAGGGTTACCTCGACGGAAGGGCCGCTCTTTGGATTTGCGGGAGAGAGAAAGGAAGTAGAGGGAGGTGTGGAGTTGGTGGTGACGCTGGGAGGAACCACCAAGTGCTGCAGGTTCGTCATCGTGGACGCCCCCAGCAGTTACAATGCCATCTTTGGCAGACCGCTCATCAGCGCCTACAAGTGTGTGCCCTCCTCCTACCACCAGTGTCTCAAGTATAACCAAGGAGGTGTGCAGATCCGGATCCGAAGCGATCCCAAGGTGGCGAGGCAGTGTTATCTTAACGCTGTCAACATGATCAGCTGGAAGGAGGAGGCAGAGGCAGTGGACCTGGTGATGGAGGAGATGGCGAGGCAGGAAGCGGCCGAAGAAGCAGAGGAGACGGCAAGGCTGGAGGCAGCCGAAGAAGTGGAAGAGAAAGAGATCCAAGCTGAAGGCGGGAGGCCGGGAAAGGTAAAGATCAGCAGGGAGCTGGAAGAGGAAGACAAGTAGGAGATCATGTCCTGCATCCAGAGGAACGCGGACATCTTTGCGTGGAGCGCGGCCGATATGCCAGGTGTCGACGCGAACGTCGCCTGCCACCATCTCAACCTAGATAAAGGAGTCCACCCCATCCAACAGAAGAAGAGAAAAACCGCCACCACCCTAGCCGAGCCCATCAGGGAGGAGGTCAAGAAGCTATTGGAAGCAGGGTTTGTGTCGGAGATCCAGTACCCAGGCTGGGTCTCCAATGTTGTAATGGTGAGGAAGGGAGAGGGGAAGTGGCGCATGTGTATCGATTTTTCTATCCTTAATAAAGCTTGCCCCAAGGATTGTTACCCTTTGCCTAGAATCGACGAGCTAGTAGATTCGGCCGTCGGATTCCCCGTCATGAGTTTTTTAGATGCATTTTCTGGTTACCATCAAATCCGCATGCATCCACCCAACGTGAAGCACGTATCCTTCATTACCAACGACAGATGCTATTGTTATAAAATGATGTCATTCGGGCTTAAAAATGCAGGAGCAACCTATCAGCGCATGATGGACAGGGTGTTCAAAGAGCAGAAGGGGCAAAACTTGGAAGTATACGTCGACGATCTCATGGTAAAAAGCAGGAGCGTCGGGGAGCACCTCCATGACTTGGAGGAGACCTTCGCCACGCTGCGAAAGTATAAGATGAGACTAAATCCGGCCAAGTGCGTGTTTGGGGCTGGAAAGGGGAAGTTCTTGGGACACCTCTTGACTCCGGCTGGAGTAGAACCGAACCCGGACAAGGTGAAGGTAATCATGGAGATGGAAGCACCCAGGAACGTCAAGGAAGTTCAGCGCCTGACAGGTCGCCTAGCCGGGCTGAGCAGGTTCCTCTCCAGGGCAGGAGAGAAATGCTCACCTTTCTTCAAAACCCTCCGAGACAATAAAAAGTTCGAGTGGTCTGATAACTTCCCAAAAGGAAGTTATTTCCCTACTTATTTTATTCTAATTTTCATTAAAAAGAGGAAAATAATCACCAATTATAGTAAATATGTTTAAATATCTTATTAATCAATATTGGGCTAATTGCGGTCATTTTCCATGGTTTTCTATCAAAGATTGGTCAAATGATTCAAGTTGGGGAAGCAATGGATCATTTATTGCTGATGCAGAAAGTAGGTTGCAACGCCTAAAATTAGCAGGTTGCAACGTGGCGGCGAAATTCAGATTTTGACTTTTAAGAGAGAGGGGGCGAATATTCAGGGAGGAGGAACGTGGGAATAGAGGGGAGAGAACTTTGGAGGTCTTCTTCCTCTCAAGAATTTCGGCTAGGGCTTGGAGAAGGAGACTCGGTCCAGCACTAAGGAGATAGATCTGAACCTAAAAACATTCCTACATCGTTTTTGATTTCCTTAATCATGTCTAGTAAGATCTACTTTGATTTGTGGTTTCTCTCTTCCTTCATGAACTAAATTCCTAAGTCTTGCATGTGTGGAGTACCTTAGTTGTGATGATGACTTGATTTTCATTTATAATTTGTGAATGTGTTGATGTTGATCTTTATTAAATTTATGATCTATTCTTGGGATTTTGGTTTAAGTTTCATCTTTAAAGTGCTTGGCAAAAATTCGAGAGATGAGTCGGGCTAGATGAACGTTTGTTTTGCACGACGATATTCGAGAGAGGAGTCGTGTAGTTTTTAACCAAACTTCCGTATATATACTTCATCGCGAGATTCGAGAGAGGAGCGTTGAAAGTGCATCATAAATCTTAATATAATTCCAAGAGAGAGAGAGATCTCCTCTTGAATTAGCAACCGTGATTCTAGCACTTCATGTTATTTTAATTTCATCTAAGTTGGAGACGACTAGAGGATTTGAAATAAACGGATAATGGAGATCGAGAGATAAAGTTATCCAATTTAGAATCGTTGCAAGAGAATCGTTAATACTTCATGAATTATCATTTTTATTAGTTATCTTCATAGCAAGGGAAAATCACATGTGAGACTATCTTTCCAAGTGAAGTTAAAGTAATTTAAGTAACCGTAACTAGAATTGTAGTTGTTTTATTTTGCACTATTTACGTTTCTCTACCAATCATTATTACTTGCTTGAATTTAGAGAAAAGGCAGAATTAATATTTGTGAGCGCTAAGTTAAGCACTTCCTCGTGGGAACGATCACTTTCTCATCATTTTATTACTTGTACGACACGTGCACTTGCGTATTTATATACACCTATCACGGGCGTACCAAGTTTTTGGCGCCGTTGCCGGGGAGGCGCGCTAATTTAGTGTTTTATTTCTCACAATATTTGTGAAACCTTAGTACTTAGAGATCAAGCATTTGTTTGTTCGTGTTATTTGTTTTAATTTATTTGTCTATTTGAATACTGTTCGGTGTATGTCCAGATATAGGCAAGTAGAATTATTGCCGTTGAATTCTGAAATTGAGCGTACCTGTAGACGAAACAGGAGAGACTTTAGGACCGTTAACATTATTCATCCTGCGATGAATGATCCTGAGCCAAATAATGCTAATAATAATGATGGTCAGGTGGATCAAAATGCCCAACCACCAACACCACCACGTATGACTTGTCACGAGTATAACACACCTCTAAGGGGAGGTTTGCACTTCAGCATTGCTCGACCAGCAATTGCTGCTAACAATTTTAAAATGGACCCACTAATTATGCAACAAGTGCAAAACAATAAGTTTGGGGGTCTAGGACATGAAGATGCAAATTCCCACTTACGAACCTTTTTAGCAATTTGCGATATGTTTAAGTTCAATGGAGCATCGGAAGATGCAATCCTGTTGAGAGCATTTCCGTTCTCCTTAGAGGGTAGAGCTAAGGATTGGTTAGACTCGTTACCACATGAGTATATCACCACATGGGACGAACTAGTCGATAGGTTCCTGAACAAATATTTTCCACCCTCTAAGACTGTAAAACTGAAAAGGGACATTACAACATTTTTACAAGGTAACGGGGAAACTCTTTACGACGCATGGGAACGTTTTAAAGAGCTGTTGAGAAAATGTCCTCATCATGGGTTGTACCAGCACCAGCAAGTGTCCACATTTTACAATGGGCTGCAAACTGCAACCATGATTTTAGTCGATGGAGCCGCTGGGGGCTCATTAATGAAGAAATATCCTGAAGACGCGTATGCTATTTTAGAAGACTTAACATCTAATAATTATCAAGCATATGAGAGGCAAACTAATAGTAATCCAGCGGGAGTCCATCAGGTGGACCAAATCACTTCTTTGGCCGCTCAGATGGCGTCGCAGTTCAATTTAATTAACAAAAGATTAGATTCACTCTCAACTCCTACAACTAGTGCTCCGCTCACAGTTGAACAACTAAATCAAATAACTGAAGAAGCCAATTATGTGGGAGGGCAACAAAGACAAATTCCGCCGGGATTTGCCAATCATTATCACCCCGAGTGGCGAAATCATCCAAATTTTTCCTGGAAGAATAATCAAGGGATGAGTCAACCACAAGGTTTTAATCAAAATATGAATCAACTACCTATCAATAACAACTCTCAACCCCAACAAGTAAATCAAAGGAAGGTGACTGATGAGTTTATCTTAGGCATGTTCCAAAAGTATGACTCAAAAATGGTAGGAATAGAATCAACGTTAAGATCACTAGAAACTACTATGGGTCAACTTGCAAATTCATTAAGTCAAAGGGCCATTGGAACTCTACCTTCTGATACCATACCCAATCCAACAAAAGATAATCATAATAATCATTGCAAAGCTATTGCACTAAGGAGTGGTGTAGAGATCCCAAGTGGGGAGGGGTTGCTTGAGAAAGTTAGGGAAGAAGAGACGAGTAAGAAGCCAAGTGAGTCGAGCATATTAGAGAAGGACGAGTTGGTTGAGAAAAATGAGGTGAGAGATAAACAAAAAGAGAAACTAAATCAAAAGAAAGAAGTAGTCTATCCACCACCCCCATTTCCGGCTAGACTTGTTAAATCCAAACTCGACACACAATTCCAAAAGTTTATGGAGATTTTCAAAAAGTTAACTATAAATATCCCATTTGTTGAGGCTCTTGAGCAAATGCCAAGTTATGCCAAGTTTATGAAGGATATCTTGGCAAAGAAAAGAAAGTTTGTTGATAAAGAGATAGTGGCGTTGACTGAGGAGTGTAGTGCTATATTGCAGAAGAAGTTGCCACCCAAGCTTAAGGACCCCGGTAGCTTCACAATTCCTTGTTCTATCGGTTTAAACTTTGTTGGGAGAGCTCTATGTGACCTTGGGGCAAGCATTAATCTGATGCCTTTATCTATCTAGAAGAAGTTTGGTTTAGGGGAGATCACACCTACATCTCTGACTCTACAGTTGGCCGATAGGTCTCTAGCATTTCCCAAGGGAATTGTAGAGGACGTGTTGGTTAAAGTGGATAAATTCATCTTCCCCGCCGATTTTGTGGTACTTGATATGGATGAGGACAAGGATGTCCCCATCATTCTTAGTAGACCATTCTTAGCCACCGGACGAACACTCATTGACATCCAGAAGGGTGAGCTTACGATGAGAGTTAATGATGAGAATGTGACATTCAACATCCTCAAGGCTATGAAATTTCCGGATGATAAGGAGGAGTGTTTTTCTATTGAGGAAGTGAATGCACCTACACGTATGATGTATGATGAGAATGATTGGGAGCATAAAATCCTGAGTGTGTTAACAAATGAAGAAATAGAAGAGGACCCAGACTTAACGGAAACTGTAAGAGCTTTAAGTATTTATGAACATATACCAAATGCTAACATGTTTGAGTTAATAAGTAGACCAAGTGAGTCTAAGGTCATGAAGCCTTCTATCTTAGAGCCACCTACACTTGAATTGAAACCGCTACCCGAAAATTTAAAGTATGTTTTTCTAGGTAAGGATAACACACAACCAGTTATTATTGATGCATCTTTAGTTAAGGAAAATGAAGAGAAATTGCTTGAGGTTCTCCGTGAGTATAAAGGAGCAATGGGGTGGACCATTGCAGATATTAGAGGGATAAATCCCTCAATTTGTATGCACAAAATTCTTTTGGAAGAAGAAGCAAAAGAGTTAGTTGAACACCAACGAAGACTTAGCCCGTCAATGAAAGAAGTGGTCAATAAGGAGATAATCAAATGGTTGGATGCGGGTATTATTTATCCTATCTCCGACAGCCGGTGGGTAAGTCCTGTTCAATGTGTGCCAAAGAAGGGGGGCATTACGGTAGTTAAGAATGAGAGCAACAAGTTGATCCCCACTAGAACGGTAACTAGATGGCGGATTTGTATGGATTATCGAAAGTTGAATAAGGCGACTAGGAAAGATCATTTCCCACTTCCATTTCTCGATCAGGTTCTTGATAGGTTAGCAGGAAATGAGTATTTCTGTTTCTTAGACGGTTACTCGGGGTATAATCAAATCATGGTAGCTCCCGAGGATCAGGAGAAGACTACCTTCACCTGTCCTTTTGGGACATTTGCATTTAGGAAAATGCCCTTTGGATTGTGTAACGCTCCTGGCACATTCCAGCGCTGCATGATCGCTATTTTTACTGATCTGATTGATGAGGGGATCGAGATCTTTATGGATGACTTTTCAGTATTTGGGAGATCATTTGATGAATGTTTGAAAGTGTTGAAGAAAGCTTTGGATAAGTGCATTCAAACCAATTTAATCCTAAATTGGGAAAAATGTCACTTTATGGTGAAAGAAGGAATTGTTTTAGGACACAAGGTGTCAAAGAAGGGATTGGAAGTAGATCGTGCAAAGATAGAGGTTATAGAGAAATTGCCTCCACCAACTAATGTTAAGGGAGTGCGAAGTTTTTTAGGACACGCCGGCTTCTACCGTCGTTTCATTAAGGATTTTTCTAAAATCTCTAAGCCATTAAGTCATTTATTAGAAAAAGATTCACATTTTAACTTTGATGAGGAATGTCTAGCCGCCTTTCATTCTTTGAAGCAAAGTTTGATTTCTTCACCCATTATTATTTCACCTGAGTGGTCTTTACCATTCACCATTATGTGCGATGCTAGCAACTTTGCTGTGGGCGCGGTTTTAGGACAAGTGCGTGACAAGGTCTTTCACACAATCTACTATGCTAGCAAGACGTTGATTGATGCACAAGTAAACTACACAACTATCGAGAAGGAGTTATTAGCAGTCGTTTTCGCTTTTGATAAATTTCGATCCTACTTGGTAGCTTCTAAGGTGATTGTTTATACGGACCATGCAGCAATTCGATTTTAGTGGAGAAAAAGGACGCGAAACCTAGACTGATTAGGTGGGTTCTCCTCTTGCAAGAGTTCGACTTAGAGATTAAAGATCGTAAGGGAGCGGAGAATCCGGTAGCAGACCACCTATCACGTCTGGAGTATGAGTGTGAGAAAGATGTGGACATAGAGATTAGAGAGAATTTTCCTGATGAAAGGTTGCTGGCAATATCTGAGGCGAGTATGCCATGGTATGCGGACATTGTGAACTACATAGTGAGCAATGTATTTCCCCCAGACATGGACTATCAACGAAGAAAAAGGTTTCTCCACCAGGTGAAATCTTACATCTGGGATGATCCGTTTCTATTTAAGATTTGTGCTGACCAAGTGATCCGCAGATGCATCCCTGAGGTAGAAGTACAAGGTATATATCCTAGCAAAATGTCATGCTTCACCTTATGGTGGACACTTTATGGGAGAGAGATCAGCAATAAAAGTCCTAGAGGTTGGTTTCTATTGGCCAACACTATTTAAGGACGCTCATAGATTCGCAAAATGTTGTGATAGATGTCAAAGAACGGGTAACATCAATCGTGGGGATAGCATGCCAATGACTAATATTCTAGAGGTGGAGATTTTCGATGTGTGGGGAATAGATTTCATGGGTCCATTTGTAAACTCAAATGGAAATCTTTATATACTTTTAGCTGTGGATTACGTCTCGAAGTGGATAGAAGCTATAGCTACACCGAAGAATGATGCTAAGGTTGTTCTAAAATTTCTTAAGGCTAATATTTTTTCTAGATTCGGTACACCCAGAGCCATAATAAGTGACGGTGGAGCACACTTTTGTAATACTCAATTTAAATCGCTCCTTCGAAAATATGGAGTCACTCACAAAGTCGCCCTTGCGTACCATCCTCAAACAAATGGTTTGGCTGAAGTTTCTAATAGAGAGATAAAATCAATCCTAGAAAAAATGGTAAGCGCAACTCGTAAGGATTGGTCACAAAAACTAAACGAGGCATTATGGGCTTATAGGACGACATTTAAAACCTCGATAGGCCTAACCCCATATAAAATGATCTATGGCAAATCTTGTCATCTTCCCGTCGAATTGGAGCACAAAGCATATTGGGCAATAAAAATGTTGAATTTCGATCTCCAAGAAGCGGGCAAGAACAGACTTTTTCATTTGAACGAATTGGAAGAAATCAGATCTAACGCGTATGAAAATGCTAGGTTGTACAAGGAAAGGACAAAGAAATGGCATGATTTGAGGTTGCGAAGAAAGGAGTTCAAAAAAGGGCAGCTCGTCCTCTTATATAACTCACGACTGAGATTATTCCCGGGAAAGTTGAAGTCACGATGGTCTGGACCTTTTCGGGTGGAGGAGGTACATCCGTTTGGAGTTATCACGATTTGTAATGAGAGAGACGGATCCAAGTTTAAAGTAAATGGACAAAGGTTGAAAGAATATTATGAAGGTAGTGACCAGCGCGAAGCGATGTTGTTAAATTTCGGTTGAAAATGAAATAGGGAAAGCGTCCGGCCGGGACGTTCTAAACGAGGCGCTAAGTGGAAGGCAACCCACCATCTTTGTTATTTTTCTATCGTTTTTAGTTTGTTTTGTTTGTTTTATATTTATTTTTATCAATTGGAGGACAATAGGTGATGGAAGAGAGAAAATCTGCACCGGAAATCAAAATAAAAAATGATATGAGAATGCAATGTGGATCGTGGTAATAAATAATTTTAGAAAGGAAATGTCCAGATTTTAGGTTGCAACGCAACAATTCTGCGCGTTACAACTTGCTAGCCTCGGATGTAGCTTTAATTTCTGGCAGTTGGGATTTCACGTTGCAACGCAAATATTTTTCGCGTTATAACAGGCTAGGCTCGGTGGCAGTATTACTTTCCTGCAGAATTGTTTCCGCGTTGCAACGCAGGGAAATCAGGTGTTGTAACCTGCTAGGCTCGGTGGAGGCATAAGAAATGAAAAGGCGCTACCGGTTTAGTGGAACCGGTCGATTGTCTCAGTTATACATGAGCGACTGGTACCGGTCCAGTTGAACCGGCCACCAAATGCTGCATTATTTTTTCAAACCCCAACCCCGATACTTCATTTAGGGCACGTGAACACTGCACAGCGGAGGGATTTGGCGGACGCGAGCACTGCACGCGGAGGGCGTCGTCGCGAGCGGCCATCCCGACGATCGACGATCGACGACGTATCGGCGTCGACTTTCTCCAGCGACCACGAAGGCTGCGCTTGTCCTCTCATTCCAGCGTCTCGACTACGAAACATTAGGTAACGCATGATGCTCCTTCCGTTTCTTGTATCGTTTCTATTTTGCTATGTTTTGGCTATGGTGTTTGCGAATCCATTAGGGCTTGAGTTATTTTCGTTCTTCTCTTGTAGGTGAAGATATGTCGTCAAAGGGAAAAGGGAAACGAGGAAGAGGGAAAGAGTGTGCGCACAAGGGTGATGTCCAATTTGTAAACGATGAGGCACATAAGCTCTGTGATGCCCTACAATCAATATCGTTTATACATGAACGGGGTTTCAAAATGGAGTTCAGAGGTTGGAGAATAGCTTATGAGGACCTAATTCATCAGTTAGGTTGGGAGATGTTATGCCACCCGCGAGTTGAGGCAGTGTATCAGTGGGTTTACGAGTTCTATGCTAACGCTAGGTTCTCTGAAGGGGACAACGTTTTAGTTTGTGGCCGCATGATCAACTATTCCCCAAAGGCAATAAATGAAATGTTCGAGTTGGAAGACAATGAGATTACTCCTTATGATGTATTACCGACCACGGCCCCATTGGAAGACATTGCTGCAGTAGTTTGTGGTGGTACGAAGCCGAATTGGGTTTTAAAATCAAAAAAGGCATTGAGGTCTCAGTGTTTATCTCGAGAGGCAAAAGTGTGGCTACTATTTATTAATGCATGTATCGTGCCAACAAGGCACGCAAAAGTTGTATCTTTCGAGCATATTGCCCTCATCTATGGTATCCTAAAGGGCATTAAATTTAATGTTGGCCATTTAGTACATAGTAGCATCCGGAAGAAAGTAGGAGAAGAAAAAGCAAAACACCTTTGGTTCCCCACTTTGATTACTGAGCTCTGCAAGAATGCTGGTGTGGAGATTAGGAGAGGAGACACAGTTACACAGGTCGGTCATCACATCACGGTGACGGTGATAGAGAAGAATATCAAGGTTGCAGAGGAGTCCCCGAAGAAGACAAATGAAAGAATGCAATAAGTTCTCCGAGGGCAATACACAAGGCCACCTCCCGGATCTCCAGAGACAATTACTCTAAATGAAGGAAACCCAGCTCAGGCTAGCATGCTATGTTTGCAGGATACAAAGTACATGAAGACGTACCAACGCCTTGAGCATTGTTATTTTGATGCCCGACAGGACTACGTGTGTAATGTGCTTGCTCAGCTCATGTACAAGGCGAAACTCCCGATGCCGATACCAAGTTATCCTTACTGCAATAATTTTGACAAGAGAGGATATCTGATGACTAAAGGTCGGGAAAGGTTGGATACTGCCTATGATGAAGATGACAGTGATGATGCTGATGAGGATGATGATGCTGATGACGAGGACGAGGACGACGAACCCGATGAGGATGAGGAAGAGATGGACGAAGATGAAAGCGAGTAGCCGGGAGCTGTCCAGTTTCATATTTTTGGATATTTTGCTTCATTTGTGAATGTTTTTTGGACAATATTATGCCTTCTTTTGCCTTCTTATTTTTGGATAATATTTCTGTGAAGATAGTGTTGTGATGTTTGCATATTTTAATTTTATAGCCAATCACCTTGCATTCTATTACTTTAGTTATTTGAAAGGTTTTGCTAAGATATGGCTCCATCCAATATCCATTGCTAACGTTAGAATCTCTAAATTAAAAGTTACTTTATCAGGGTTATGCTTGTGTTTGGTTTTGTGATGTTATTTGCAGATCCTCTGAACTACTGAGCTATGATTCGACCGAAACACTCATGACTATGAATTCCTTGGAAGGTGGCTATGCAACATGCAGAAAAATATGAGGGGAGTATTTGTTTTACATTATTCCTATTTCTTTCATCGTAAAATTGTCAATTAATTCCTCTTTTATATCTTCACTGAGTTCATTACTAGGGACTAGCAATGTTTAAGTGTGGGGGTGGTTAGAGTGCAACCCCTACTGCTTGGATAAGAACTTATTTATTTATATATGCGAACTCAATAACTCCGTCTTGTTTTTGCAATTTAACATATAGGACATTCTTGTTATCCAATGATAATCGAGTGGTATGGCCGGTTAATCAAACGATTTCAGTCACAGAATTTGAAATTAGTGAGAATTTTTTTTGGTAAAGCGCTCTTAAGTCTGATTTAAGCACAATTTTCCTTGAAAGATTTTACTTCAAAACCTAGCTTTTGATATGGCTTTCTAAAATATTATGGGAATGGGTGAGTAAGAACTGAATTAGCGATGTTGGCTGAAGCTTGGGTTTATGTAGTTAAACCATTTTGACCCTCCACTACAATCTTTGTACTTGAACTCTTTTCATGTTGATACGTATTATTCCACGCTTACATTCCCAATATTCTTATTAGTTACGTCTTAGTATATTAGCCATTTTATGGGTGTTTAATTAAAAAAAATGATTGAGATTCATAGTGATATGGGCCTAAGTATATGTATACATACCTGGAATGATCCCTACTATGCTAGCAAATTATAAATTAAAAAAAAATTGCATCATAGTGATTATGTGGCCTGGGTATGTACACTTATACTTGGAATGATCCCTACTATGAATATAAAAAAAAAGTAAAAATGTCAATAAACCCCATGATTTGGTGAATTATTAAGATTACGAACTAAGGGAATGTCTTTCTGCTATCAACATCATCCTTGAACGCTTATCCAAGTCAATTCTACTCTCATTTGAACTACAGATCTTTGTGTAGGCTCAATCAATAATTTAGCTATTCTTATCCTTCCCTATGTTGCGGAGATCCAATGTTAAAAGATGTTTAGGAGTAACTAATTTTAAGGAAAAGCACACACAACACTTATGACTTTATTTGAGCTTTACCTTTCATTCGAGCTAATGGATTTGTGAATGATTGAATTCGTGTTGATTTATTGGCTTATCAGTTGAGTAAAGCGGATTTCATTAATATGCCTTAGTTAATTTGTTGTTCAGGATGTGTGATTATCTGAGTTTCCACAATTTTGTCAGTTCTTTATTCAAGTTTTGAATTGATTATTCTGTTGCTAGGGACTAGCAACTGTCTTAGTGTAGGGGTGTGATAACTTCCCAAAAGGAAGTTATTTCCCTACTTATTTTATTCTAATTTTCATTAAAAAGAGGAAAATAATCCCCAATTATAGTAAATATGTTTAAATATCTTATTAATCAATATTGGGCTAATTACGGTCATTTTCCATGGTTTTCTATCAAAGATTGGTCAAAGGATTCAAGTTGGGGAAGGAATGGATCATTTATTGCTGATGCAGAAAATAGGTTGCAACGCCTAAAATTAGCAGGTTGCAACGTGGCGGCGAAATTCAGATTTTGAATTTTAAGAGAGAGGGGGCGAATATTCAGGGAGGAGGAACGTGGGAATAGAGGGGAGAGAACTTTGGAGGTCTTCTTCCTCTCAAGAATTTCGGCTAGGGCTTGGAGAAGGAGACTCGGTCCAGCACTAAGGAGATAGATCTGAACCTAAAAACATTCCTACATCGTTTTTGATTTCCTTAATCATGTCTAGTAAGATCTACTTTGATTTGTGGTTTCTCTCTTCCTTCATGAACTAAATTCCTAAGTCTTGCATGTGTGGAGTACCTTAGTTGTGATGATGACTTGATTTTCATTTATAATTTGTGAATGTGTTGATGTTGATCTTTATTAAATTTATGATCTATTCTTGGGATTTTGGTTTAAGTTTCATCTTTAAAGTGCTTGGCAAAAATTCGAGAGATGAGTCGGGCTAGATGAACGTTTGTTTTGCACGACGATATTCGAGAGAGGAGTCGTGTAGTTTTTAACCAAACTTCCGTATTTATACTTCATCGCGAGATTCGAGAGAGGAGCGTTGAAAGTGCATCATAAATCTTAATATAATTCCAAGAGAGAGAGAGAGAGATCTCCTCTTGAATTAGCAACCGTGATTCTAACACTTCATGTTATTTTAATTTCATCTAAGTTGGAGACGACTAGAGGATTTGAAATAAACGGATAATGGAGATCGAGAGATAAAGTTATCCAATTTAGAATCGTTGCAAGAGAATCGTTAATACTTCATGAATTATCATTTTTATTAGTTATCTTCATAGCAAGGGAAAATCACATGTGAGACTATCTTTCCAAGTGAAGTTAAAGTAATTTAAGTAATCGTAACTAGAATTGTAGTTGTTTTATTTTGCACTATTTACGTTTCTCTACCAATCATTATTACTTGCTTGAATTTAGAGAAAAGGCAGAATTAATATTTGTGAGCGATAAGTTAAGCACTTCCTCGTGGGAACGATCACTTTCTCATCATTTTATTACTTGTACGACACGTGCACTTGCGTATTTATATACACCTATCACGGGCGTATCATGGTCGGCAGAGTGTCAGGGAGCCTTTGAAAGCCTAAAACTCCAGTTGGCCCAGGTACCCCTGTTACAAGGGCCTAGAGAGGGAGAAGATCTCTTCCTATACATAGGGGTGGGGTCGGAAACGGTAAGCTCGGTCCTGGTACGCGAGGAGGGGAAACGCCAACTCCCCATTTACTACGTAAGTCGGGTCCTGCGGAAGGCAGAATTGCGATACCCCATCCTAGAAAAATTGGCATTTGCCTTGATTGTATCGGCACGGAGACTCCGACCTTACTTACAGGCCCACCCAATTAAGGTAGTGACCGACCACCCTCTCCGCAATGTCCTAGAAGGAGTAGAGCATTCTGGCAGGATGGCGAAGTGGTCAGTAGAACTCATCGAGTTTGACGTCGCCTACGTGCCCCAACTGGCCATGAAGGCCCAAGCGGTGGCAGACTTCCTAGTCGACTATACCACAGAAGTAGGCAAGGAGGAGATACCCCAGCAGGTGGCGTGGGAAGTGTTCGTGGATGGAGCGTCGGGGAGGAACTCATGTGGAGGAGGCATCATCCTGATCAGCCCTCAGGGCACTAGAATTGAGCAAGCCGTCAGCATCCACTTCCCCGTTACCAACAATCAGGCAGAATATGAGGCTGTAATCGCGGGACTACGCCTGACCCAGGAGCTGGGGATCCATGACATCAGAGTCCACTCCGACTCACTGGTGGTCACCTCCCAGATCCGAGGAGAGTATGAAGCAAGAGAGCCGGTACTGCAGCGCTATCTGGTAAAGGTCAAAGACTTGGTGGGCGCATTTAAGTCCTTCTCCATACAACATGTACCAATGGAGGAGAACGCCCGAGCAGATCGACTGGCCAAATATGGCCCCCTGGTCGGGGGAACGATCACCGAGTTATTTTGGCCTTCGATCGAGGAAGGAGAAGTGATGGACATCGACCAACCCGCTTCGTGGATGGACCCCCTGATCATTTTCTTAACCACAGGATGCTTGCCTGCGGAGGTTCAGGACAAGAGGCGGTTCAGGTACAAGTCCGCTTATTATTTACTAACTGACGGGGTGCTCTACAGGAAGACTCTATCCGGTCCCTTGGCCAGGTGCCTGTCCGAGGAGGATGCCTCCCGGGTCTTGGAGGAGATTCACACAGGCGAGTGCGGCAGTCATTCGGGAAGCAGAACCCTGGAGAAGAGGGTACTCCGAGCAGGATACTTTTGGCCCACCATCCGGAAGGACGCGGAGGAGTTCGCGAGGAGATGCTCAAAGTGCCAACTCTATGCTCCGCTCCAATTACAGCCAGCCCAGCGTCTTCAGTCAATCACCACCCCCTGGCCCTTCACCATTTGGGGAATAGATCTGGTGGGACCATTCCCCCCGGCAAGTGGGCAAAGGAGATATCTCCTGGTGATGATCGATTATTTCTTCAAGTGGATGAAGGTGAAGGCCCTGACAAAAACGACCTCCCTGGTGGTGAAGAACTTCATTTGGGGGGAGATCGTGTGCAGACATGGTCTACCCCTCGCCATCGTCACCGACAACGGTCCACAATTCGCAAGCCTTGAGCTCACCGATTTCTATAGCCAACTTGGCATCGATCTCCACTTCGCCTCAGTTCATCACCCACGAAGCAACGGCCAGGTTGAAGCAGCCAACAAAGTCATCCTCAACCTGCTCAAGAAGAAGGTGGAGAACCTGAAGGGAAATTGGGTGGAACAGCTCCCCTCGGTCCTCTGGGCCCTGAGGACTACCCCCACCACGGCAACCGGCGAAACACCGTTCAAGCTATCACACGGCTCGGAGGCTCTCATCCTGATAGAGTTCGAGGTCCGGAGTCCCAGGGTGGTGGCGGCAGAAGATGGGGATGAAGGGTGGAGACTCGAGAACGAAGAGGCGCAACGACTCGCCTTGGATTTCGTGGAGGAACTTCGTGACCAGGCCACGATCCGACAGGAAGAGATCAAGCAAAGGATGGCGAAACACTTTGACAAACAGGTCCGAGTCAAGCAGTTCATCAAGGGAGACCTGGTTCTCAAGAAGGTGGATGCCGCAGGAAGATCCGCCGCGGTGGGTAAACTCCATCCCAATTGGGAAGGCCCCTACATCGTGTTCGAGGTGTTAAGGACCGGCGGGTACCGCCTGCAAAACGTTGATGGGGAACTCCTAGGAAACACTTGGAGTGGAGACGACTTGAAGCGTTTCTACTCCTAACCTTAATGTAATACTTAGTTTATTCTTGTTCTACTTAAGATAATAACACTTTCCCTGGCAAACTCGCAACGCTTCACCACCTAAGCAACTTGCCCCCTCGAGTGAGTTCTAAGTCCTCGAGATGAGTTGTTGTCGTAGACCAGGTCACTGCACGAGCTCCTCTCATGCATACCGGCTACTTGCCCCCTCGAGTGAGTTCTAAGTCCTCGAGATGAGTTGTTGCCGTAGACCAGGTCACTGCACGAGCTCCTCTCCTGCATAGCAGCTACTTGCCCCCTCGAGTGAGTTCTAAGTCCTCGAGATGTGTTGTTGCCGTAGACCAGGTCACTGCACGAGCTCCTCTTCTGCATACCGGCTACTTGCCCCCTCGAGTGAGTTCTAAGTCCTCGAGATGAGTTGTTGCCGTAGACCAGGTCACTGCACGAGCTCCTCTCCTGCATACCGGCTACTTGCCCCCTCGAGTGAGTTCTAAGTCCTCGAGATGAGTTGTTGCCGTAGACCAGGTCACTGCACGAGCTCCTCTCCTGCATACCGGCTACTTGCCCCCTCGAGTGAGTTCTAAGTCCTCGAGATGAGTTGTTGCCGTAGACCAGGTCACTGCACGAGCTCCTCTCCTGCATACCGGCTACTTGCCCCCTCGAGTGAGTTCTAAGTCCTCGAGATGTGTTATTGTCGTAGACCAGGTCACTGCACGAGCTCCTCTCCTGCATACCAGTTACTTGCCCCCTCGAGTGAGTTCTAAGTCCTCGAGATGAGTTGTTGTCGTAGACCAGGTCACTGCACGAGCTCCTCTCCTGCATACTGGCTACTTGCCCCCTCGAGTGAGTTCTAAGTCCTCGAGATGTGTTGTTGCCGTAGACCAGGTCACTGCACGAGCTCCTCTCCTGCATACCGGCTACTTGCCCCCTCGAGAGAGTTCTAAGTCCTCGAGATGAGTTGTTGCCGTAGACCAGGTCACTGCACGAGCTCCTCTCCTGCATACCGGCTACTTGCCCCCCTCGAGTGAGTTCTAAGTCCTCGAGATGAGTTGTTGTCGTAGACCAGGTCACTGCACGAGCTCCTCTCCTGCATACCGGCTACTTGCCCCCTCGAGTGAGTTCTAAGTCCTCGAGATGTGTTGTTGTCGTAGACCAGGTCACTGCACGAGCTCCTCTCCTGCATACCGGCTACTTGCCCCCTCGAGTGAGTTCTAAGTCCTCGAGATGAGTTGTTGCCGTAGACCAGGTCACTGCACGAGCTCCTCTCCTGCATACCGGCTACTTGCCCCCTCGAGTGAGTTCTAAGTCCTCGAGATGTGTTGTTGCCGTAGACCAGGTCACTGCACGAGCTCCTCTCCGGCATACTGGCTACTTGCCCCCTCGGGTGAGCCCCAGACCCCAACGAGGGCCAACTCTAAAAAAGCGATCCCATAAGAGAAGGGGAGGCGAGACGAATATCATAAAAACCTCCCACACTCATAGATAGCGAAATTACTCATCTATTCGTCAATCATCTCGCGAAAAGCCCTAATAAGGGGAAGAAGAGCGCCCCATCCGCCTCACACGCCGGAAAGGCGTAAGTAAATGGGCACCCGACCAAGGCGAGGAGAGCTCTCGCGCGAACCCTCGCCACGGGCGAGTACCCCCCAGGCGCGAGTACGCCACATAGGCAAACCCGTCGCAAAAAAATGTATATATAAATAATAAACGATTGTAACGAGCACGTCAGACGAGATTTGCGGCGAAGGAAGAGAAAAGATCGAGCGGATTAAAATACGGCGAACACGCTCATCCTGTCAGACAGAAAGGGCGGGTACACCGAGAATATTCACAAGAAAGTATTATTACAGGGATTACAAAAAATAAAAATGAGCTATTCGCCCTCGTCACCCTCTTCCGATTCGCCAGATGAGCCGTCGCTTAGAGTTCTCGCCAGGGTGGGGCTCACCGCCTCGCGATATAGTTCTGGGAGAAGGTCCGCGAGATCAACTGTGGACCCCTCCGCAGTAAGAAGAAATCGCCGCCGGAGTCGCTCCCGCGTGAACACCGCCGTCTTGATGGCCAGCTGCCTGCGCGTCTCGGCGACCTGGGCCGGGGTGAAGTGAAGGAGCTGCGGAGCTGTGGACGACTCCCCTCTGCTAGGATGTCGGAGCTCAGCTATCTCCGATTCCGCCTCGGCAAGGCGAGTCCCTAGGTAGTTGACTTCCCGCTGCGAGACGGCCAGCTGCGCCTCCAGCTCAGAGACCCGTCACCAGCGCAACGGTGGACTCCTGCATTAGCGAAGGTCAAACAATAGCGTTGGCCAGCGAGTGGGAGGTAAACGGACAAGGACGCTCACCTCAGGGAGAACGACCTCCTTAGCCTTGGACCCGGCAAGCTCCTACGCCATTGCCGCCAGCTTCTCCTCCAGCTCTTTATAGGTGGCGCCCAGTTCGCGGAGTCGCCTATTCGATTGAAGCCCCCGCCGCGCCGTCTGGTGAGCCAGCTCGACGGTGCGGAGAGCGGAACGGCTGGTGAGGTTGGCTAGCTCGCGAATGGGAGCCTCCGCGAGAACTTCGGCGTCTTCTCGACCATATAACCCATAGAGCAGGTTATACGCCTGCTCGCCTACCTCCTCGAAATCCTCCCAGGAGGGGAGGAGCGAACTCACCAGGACCCTGTTCGCATCATGGTCCCATATCAACAGCGGATTACCTTTGGAGTCCTCGCTCCTCATCCCCAACCCAAAGTTTGTGTGGGACGAGGGTTCAGGAGGCGGGATCGTTGGAGGACGAGAAGATCTCCCAGTCTTCTGCTTCTTTCGCCTTGGCTCACTAGCCGAGGCGGCCTCAGGATCAACCAGACCTTTTCCCTTGTCCGTTGGCGGGGGCGTCTCGCTATCCACCGAAACTACCGCCGCTCCAAGGGCCCCCTCGGGATGAGGCTCGCTAGACTGATGTCGCGAGGCGTCGCAAGGAGGACGGGTGGGGATGACGCGCTCACCTGCAAGAAGGTGAAAATTAATTCAGATCCCTGCCAAGAGCAGATGATCGGGAGAGAGGGGAGGAAGCGCGACGAGTATTGCCCAAGACTTACCCGCTCCAGGAGGCACGAAGGCGAGCTGATCCACGCCTCGCCGCAGGAAAACCACGTCCATAACCCTATTCTTCATGTAAGTATAGAGGGCCAGATCATCCCCTTTCAAGCGAGGCGGTCTGTACTCCGTCTCTGCCTTTTGAATAGGGGCGAAGGGAATGTTCCCGAAGTCGCCTCGCACCACGACAAATTTATCGGTCCAATGATGGACCTTGTTGAGTGTCTCGACTACCTTAACGCACACGCTGGTAAAGAACAGGGTGTCGTCGCCAGTCGCCTTCAGGGTCAGGACCTTGCGGAAGACGGAAAGGTCGAATTTGATCTTCTCCTCGCGCAGGTAACAGGCGTATGCGACCAAAACGATGATCGCGTTAGGGTTGACCTGCGCGGGGATCATCCCGAAGTATCGAAGGACCTGGCGCACCTCAGGCCATAGAGGCAGCCTCAACCCCACCTGGAAATGGGCTAGGGGGATGGCGAGTTCACCGTCGAAGAAGGAGTTAAGGAACTCACCAGGGGTTGGCCGCCTCGCTGTGTAGCCCGGTGGCAGGTAACGTTTCTCGACGTCCGTCAGCTCCTCGCCCAGGGTCTGTGAGCTGGGGAAGTTGTGCGCTCGAAAATTGCGAACACAGAAGGCACGCCCATCTTTGGATGGCTCTTTCCCCATGGCGGGTGGCGAGTAGAGGGGAAGGTCTAACAGGCGGGGTTCGGAGAAAAGCGCTTGGAGGAGAGGGGGGGGGGTGGGAGCATACCCATCCACTCTAGAAGGCCTGTTATTTATAGACTCCGCCTCATCCGTCCTGATTGCACGCGAACTGGATAACCACCTATACGAGTACGCCTAAACGAGTAGCTAGTTCAACAACGCGCAGGTAAGAGGCAGCAACCCTAACACACATAAAATACAGCGCGGGTACAAAAAACCTTTAACAAAAATTCTCTAAGCACATGGCGCGAGTACACAAAAGACAAAAACATCGCCCGCACATTACAGGTACCCGAGAGGTCGCGAGTGCCTTTACATATCACGCGTCAAAGAAAAAAATAGCGAAACACATCGAAAGGGAGAATACAGCCTAAGGAGCTCCGCCGCGGCGCCGCGGACCGCGACCCAGGCGACGCGTGCGCTGGGGGTGACGAGCTCTCCAAGTAATGTCGCGAGCTGCTCGCAGGTCTTCGCGGGCCTGCCCCAGACTCTCCTCACCTTGCCGGATGTGATCCTCGCCTCGGCGGATGTGTTCTTCCAGTAAAGAGGCCTCGCCCACGGTGCCAGCCACCTGCGAGAAGCGGTG
This sequence comes from Dactylorhiza incarnata, assembly GCA_033032865.1. NCBI lineage: Eukaryota > Viridiplantae > Streptophyta > Magnoliopsida > Asparagales > Orchidaceae > Dactylorhiza > Dactylorhiza incarnata. Next base: position 5,926,821 of record JAWHQI010000066.1, read on the forward strand.
AAGATCGTCTTCAGTAGCTTGCTGGCGAGTATCCACCTCGTACAACCTCGTCTCTAGGCCAGTCACCCTGTCAAAGAGGCCGTCTTCGCCCTGCACCTGCTGTTGAAACTCCTCCACTTCAGAGAGGCGGTCCCCGAGGTCAGCCAATCGCGCGTTCACCTCGGCGGGGGGCGTAGACATCAGAAAGGAATCATGGGCTCGAAGGACGGCAATCAAGCGAGCCCACGACCCCTCATCAAAGCCCGGTGGGTCCGCGAGTAGCTCTCTCAAAGGAGTAGATGCCACGGGCGGTGGCGACCCCAGCAGTGAATTCTTCGATGGAGGACGACTGGAAGAGGGAGATCCCCGATTATCTGAAAGGAGATAAAGGACAAGGGTAAGCCACAGAAACGAAGAAGGCGGCGAGATAAGCAAGGCGAGTACCCCCGTGAGTAGTGTCCCCTTCCTGGTGGCGAGGCGGATCTGCCTGCAACCTCCCAGTAGAGGCAGACAAGCGGAGAACCACACCGGTCCCCCCGGATAAAGGCCCTATCGTCGAGGATTTCCCTCCGGTAGTTGGGCGGGTCGGCTGGCCTACCCCAGATTGCTGAGGGGGCGACTGCAACTGAGGAGGAGGGAGGGCCAAAATCTGCCCTGGGGCCGAGGAGGACGCGGTCCCAAGACCCGTCGACAGCGCCACGCCGAATTGACCAGACTGAACCAGGTGGCCAGGAAGCGCTGCGGGTAACAAAAGGTCAGTACAAATTCAGCATAGTGGGGCGAGAAGATAGCGCCCTTACCAGAGGTCACAGTGGGACGAACGGGAGGAAATAGCGGGGCGCCCTGATCTGCTGGAGGCAATCTCGCATCCTCGAGCCCACCTGTTGTAATGCCGACCTCGCCCCCTCCTTGCTGGCGAGATGAGTCAGCAGCGAGCTCTTCACGAATAGGCGAGGTCGTCACCTTCCCAAGCAAGGGTCCGCACCTCGCCGTGGATTCCGGATCCGTGGAAGATCTCTCGCGTACCTCCAGTTCAATTCTCTTCCGCTTGGACTTCCTCTTCCTCGCGGAGCCGGGAGGGCGAGGCGTCAAGAACTCTCCAATGATGTCCATGACAGCCGCAGCCTCAGGCTCATCATCAACGAGCCCCCGGTCGGCGGCTGCGGAAGACCCCCCCTTGGAAGACATTCTGGCACATGGGATGAAAGACATACCCCCACTCTATTTATAGAGGAAGAGCCCGTGGGCTCGCCGTTCCGCCGAATAAGGGATTGGACTCTTCTTTCCGACCTCTAGCGAGCTCGCAAAGAGCGGGGATTGTGTACAACCCGTATTCGGCGAGTAGAGCCGAAGGCACCTGGCGAGTAGGCCGATGCCTCTCTCGGCGAGTAGAGCCGAAGGCACCTGGCGAGTAGGGCGATGCCTCTCTCGGCGAGTAGAGCCGAAGGCACCTGGCGAGTAGGCCGATGCCTCTCTCGGCGAGTAGAGCCGAAGGCACCTGGCGAGTAGACCGGTGCCTCCCTTGGCGAGTAGAGTCAGGAGGCCTGGTGAGTAGACTGGTGCCTCCCTCGGCGAGTAGAGTCAGATTCTGGGGAATAGAATCATCCGGGCACCCCTGGTGGTCTGCCTATAGCCCTTCGGGACTGCGGAGTCTGGCTACCTGCAGACCAATTTAGAGTGCGTTTAGCAAAATAGTAAGGCGCAGTTACGCTATCCGCAGGTCATCCGGACCATTCTACCCCTGGGAAGTCTTTCCCTATAAATAGGACCCATTATGTCTCAGGTCAGCACAGATCCACCCCCTTGAGAGAGCATGTGCTTCCTTCCTTGTGCTGTCTGAGACAGGCTCAACTTCTGGTTTTCGGGAGGGGAAATCAAGTTAGATTTCCGGGTTAGTGGCGGGAACTCCTCGCTGCAGCCAGTGGGTCATTCTTAGGGAGCCACCTACCAACCAATGAGGGTTAGTTCTTAGTTCGGGACACTTAGTTCTAGGGATCTGACGAGGAGAGAAGTAACTCAAGCTACTCCCCAAGTCTCGAACAAGTTGGACCGGTATCCGGGTTCCAACACAAATATTATAATTTATATACTGTAATATAATTTGAAAAAAATTTATAATTTCAACCATGCTGATGATGCATTGGAAGTATAGAAAATTTTCCTCATGGATAATGAGCTTCTATACGCTCATCGCATAATGAGCATGGTGCGTGGACATATTTTTTTTTACTCTGAATTACAGTTGTTGCGGGTCGCACACGGCTCTTCCGCGGTCCGGTCTAAATCGACCGCCTTAGCTCGAGAGTCGAGCCGGCGCGCGCAAACTGTCAAAATGGACGGTAATGGACAATGAGACTTTTTACTGTGGAAAACCCCAAGACGGGGTGAAAAACCACGTCGTCGGAGCTGTGCCGACTGAACTGCACTGTCTTCTCGGGAGGTTACAGCTTTCGGAGAAAGAGAGGGCGACATGCCGCATCTCTTTACAGTTTCAAGTGAGAAAGATGCTCGGAGGGTGACAGGCCACCCCTCACGATGCTGAGTGACTTGAGGAAATATTCTAAGTCCTGGACTCTTCGGTTGCTGGAATGGACTCCTGATGGATCGTGGCTTCGTCGGTGCTCGGGGCTTTTCCTTGGTCGGAAGCCTCATTGCGCACTGGGAGAGTGCGTACCTTGGAGAAGAGTGCGCACGTTGAGAGTGTGCGCACGTTGGAGCGGAGTGCGCACGTCGTTCACTTCGGCGGAACGCGGGAGGCACGTAGGAGGATTTCCCGGAGGCAGGATTCCTGCAGAGAGAGAAAGAGAGAGAGGGAGGATTCCTGGAGAGAGAGAGTCTGGATCCAAAATGAAGACCCCTGGGGTCCTATTTATAGGATTCCGGGGTAGTTATGGCGGTTATGGTGTGCAGATAGCGCTTTTAATTAAATAAATAATTAAATAAATAGAAAAATAGAAAGATCGGAAGGCCCATGCGCGATCCTTGCATGATCGGGCAGTTTCCTCGCCGGAGCGGCGACGTCGGCCACCGCCGGAATCCCAAAAATGGGCGGCGGTGGCGGCGGACTTCTTCCTCACGGGGGAGAAGGGCCGACCGCCGCCTCCCTTAAGGTGGGAGGGGCGGCCGGGTTCCTTCCCCGAAGAGGGAGGGTCGGCCGGCCCCTTCCAAGGAGGGGGCGGTCGGGGCCGGCCCCCTCAAGGAGGGGGCGGCCGGCCGGGCCGACCTCCTCCAAGGAGGGGGCGGCCATGGCCGAGCCCCTCCGTGAGGGGCGGCCGACCTCCTCCCTTGAAGAGGGAGGGGCGGCCGGCCGAGCCAACCTCCTCCAAGGAGGGGGCGGCCATGGACGAGCCCCTCCATGGGGGGGGGGGGGGGGGGGGGGGCGGCCGGCCTCCTCCCTTGAAGAGGGAGGGGCGGCCGAGGCCGGCCCCCTCAAGGAGGGGGCGGCCGGCCGGGCCGACCCCCTCCAAGGAGGGGGGGGGGGCCATGGCCGAGCCCCTCCCTCGAGGGGGCGGCCGGCCCCCTCTAAGGGGGCGGCTGAGGCCGGCCCCCTCAAGGAGGGGGCGGCCGTGGCCGGTCCCCTCCAAGGAGGGGTCGGCCGGCCCCCTTGAAGGAGGGGGTGGCGTCCGGCGGCCGGCCCCCTCTCGTGAGAGAGGGGGCGGCGGTTAGCCCGGATTGGGCTCGGCGGTTTGTTCGTCGTAGGCGGTTACGCCGAGTGGGCGGTTATGCCGAGTGGCGGTTACGCCGTAGTGGGCGGTTACGCCGAGTGGCGGTTACGCCGTTTGACCACCACGTAGGAGATAATAGGATAATGGTTTGACCGACCATGATGGAGAAAGTGGGGTTAGTGGGGGGTTTGGAAAACCGCCCACTAACCGCCCGAACCCGGGCTATAAATACGAGTACATATCAATTGCCCCCCAAGACCTTTGACGGGGAGAACGCTTGGCTAAGGAGGAGAAGGTCTTTCCCCTACGGACGCTTGTTTCCATCATGGCGGAATGCGACGAGATTGTGCGCGAGGTAAGTGAATCCGGTTCGGGGGTAAGTTGTGGAGAAGGGGCGGAGCACCCAAGCGAGTGCGGTGAGTGGAGTGCCGCCGGGGCGCAAGCGGGTGCGCCCCGGGCTGCCGCTTCCAACAGCGCGCACGGGCGTGCGCGCCCCGGGGAAGCGCGTACGGGATCGCGCGCCCCGGGGGAGTGCGCACGGGCGCGCGCGCCCCGGGCGCGCGCGCCCCGGGCGGGCGCGCGCGCGCGCGCGACTCGGGCGGGCGCGCGCGCGACCCGGGCGGGCGCGCGCGCGACCCGGGCGGGCGCGCGCGGATGTGCGCGCCCGGGCTAGCGCGCGCTCTCTGGGCGAGAGCGCTCGGGTGCGCGTGCCCCGGGTGAGCGCTCCCCGGGCGAGCGCGCGCGCGCTCTCTGGGCGAGCGCGCTCGGGGCGCGCGCCCCGGGCGAGCGCCCCGGGCGAGCTGTAACACCCCAAATCTGGTAGTTCCGCGAAGTAGGCGGAGTGGTAGTGCGGCACGTGAAGCAGGCTAGAATTTTCCCTGTCTGCTCTTAGCGCACGATCAGTGGCCTCATCGCGCACGACCAGTGATCGTGTGCCAGCGATCGTGCGTTAATTCAGAAGAGAATCGAGTTCTGTCTCGGACAGTGCGCACGACCATTTCCCTCTTCGCGCACGACCAGTGATCGTGCGCCAGCGATCGTGCGCTTATTAGCAAGAATTCAGAGTTCTGTCCCGGATAGTGCGCACGACCATTGCCCTCGTCGCGCACGACCACTGACCGTGCGCCTGTGATCGTGCGCCCTGTTTATTCTGTTCCGCGATTTTGAGCGGAGAAGAAGATCGGGCCGTCCAAATCTTTTGAGATCTGATCCGATGGCTAGGATTAGATGCTGGAGGCTATTAGGGCTTATGAGAGGAGATTAATCCTCATTATTTTGAGGTGTTTCTCTCTCCTAGGCTAGAGGAAGAAGAAGGAGGCAAGGAAGAAGAAGGAAGATCCCGCCATTGACGGAGCTCCGGAGCTCCGTTTCGCGAGCCGTTTCCAGATTTGGAGAGTGCAGCCCGGTGCGGTCGTTTCTCTCCGTATAGAATCTTGGATCCATGGCGAAAAAGAAAGCGCCTAGGGTAACGATTCTTCCTCCCGAACTTTGGACTTGTATTTGTCCATTCATTCCTCTTTCTATGCTTGCATGAGGTGTCTCTTTCACCAAAAGGGTGAAGTGTAGGATTTCCTCAAGTTCTTCGGAACTCCGGGTAGATTGTGTCCGTCCCCGGCATTATTGCATGTAGAAAATCCGGTAGTCGTGCGGATTTAGGCATTTTGTGAGAAGCCTATTCGTGGCCGTGAGCCCGAATCGGTGATGCTTGATTTGCGACGTTGCATTTAGGTTAGGCCTAGAATGCGTGCCGGAGAATGACTCCGTGAAATCTTCTATAGTATTGCGGGAATTAAGCGTAGGCGTCTTGCGAAGATCCTAACGAAAGCCCCATGCTTTGAGAGTTGGATGAAGGCAAACCTTCACCACGAAATTGATGCGGAGCGAGTTGTATCTCCTTTTTGGTTACGTGTAAAGCCTATGTCCTCGTGAAGGCTTGGGTGTTGTAACTTATGTTTTGTGTAGCACTAGCAAGTGCTAAACCCTTACGGGCCGAGGTGATGTCATACCCGCATCGTATGTGTGAACTCGACGATGAGAGCTCGGGAATTGACTGAACTGAACCCGTTCCCATGCAGTATCGGTAAAGGGATAGTTGTCTCTCGTAAAGCCGTGTGATCGTGGGAGAGGTCGCGGAAGGTGTTTACCTAGACGGGCCATAAGCTCTTTTCCCATCTCAAGTTTTCGGACTCATGATGGTGTTGGTGCTCGGGAAGAAGTACCTTTGATCCATGCCTTGTGAGCATGGAGCGTGCGGTTGTTGTACCCACGTCTGTGATAGAATGATGTCATGTTTAGCCTCATGCGGTGGCTTAGGCGGTTGTGGGGAACCTTCGGGTGAACCCAACCAACATCATGTGCATACCTAGGTTCCCTTCTTTTGATGCTCAACTTAGAAGATTGATTGTGCTTGAAACCTCACATCGTGTAGTTGCACTTTCTTTATATTAGTACTTGTGCTAGTATGGCTTGCTTGCAGGGTAGAAGCTCCGCCACCCCGGGTAAGGGGTGGGGTCGTTATGATTTGGTCAGCTGTGCTGACCGTTACCTTGTTTGCCACCGCTTGGTGGAATGTTCTTATGCAGGTGCAGGTGAGCCTAGCGGGAAGTAGCGGGCGTTGGCCCTCGAAGGCCAGCCTTTTTCCTGTTTTCTCATGTATTGCCGGCCTGCGTGCCGATGTATGCCTTTTTGGAGTTTTGTACATTGTTTGATGTAAGGCCCTAAGGCCGTAACTCTTACTTCTGGACTCATTCCTATGATAGTGGACATGTCTTTTTGAATGGTTTAATTAATGCTTCCGCTTACGTTTTCGTACTCTCGTTTTGTGGTTACTTTTCTGGTTATCACCTTTTAACTCCTAGCTAGTGTGGTTTGTATGGCGTGGGGTCCCGGCCGGACCTGCTGTTATACTTTTCGTACTGGCAGGGTGTTACACGAGCGCCCGCGCGCGCGCGCCCCGGGCGAGCGCCCGCGCGCGCGCCCCGGGCGAGCGCCCGCGCGCGCGCGCGCGGGCACGCGTGCTCCGGGCGAGCACGCGCGGGTGCGCGCGCGCGCGCGGTGCGCGCGTGGGGGCGCGCGCGCACGGGGGTGAACGCGCGCGGGTGCGCGCGCTCCGGGCGATTGTTCCCCGGGCGAGCGTGTGCGTGTGCGAGTGCTTGGGGTGAGCGCGCGCGATCGCGGTGAACGCGCGCGGGCGTGAGCGCACGTGGGCGCGTGCTCGCGGTGAATGCGCGCGGGAGTGTAGGGGCTAATGTTGGCCGATTCTGAACTTGCTTTTTCTGCTTTGCTCTTGCAGGGATCTAAGCGTGGAGGTTGCAGGCGCCCGATGAGAGGTCGTTCTCTTCTAAATGTTGAAGGTATCGCTGTTTGGAGGAAGCGGTACAATGTACCTGACGACTTAGAGATCAAGGTGCCGGGGATCCAAGAGCGGGCTCAAAATCCTCCATCCGGATGGATGACCATATGCGACTCTTCTCTTCGATCTGGCTTTCGCCTGCCTCCTTGTGAGGAGGTGGTGGAGATTCTGAGGTTCTTCGCGTGTTCGGTCTCAACATTTAGAAGAGGGGTGCGGCTTGGCCGCACTCCTCAAGGGGTGCGGCTTGGCGCGGTTAGGCCGTGCCCCCGTGACGGGGGGTGCGGTTAGCCCGCGCTTTGTTGAGGCGGGGGCGTGGTCTTGGTCGTGCCTGGCGACGTCGGAGTGTGAACTGTCTGTAATAGATTTTCCTGTTCTCGCGGTCGTGGGTTGAATTTTATCCCCACTAACTCCATTCTCTCTTGGTGAGACTTTCTCTAAACGCACCCCAAGACTATGGATGAACGTCGTCTTTACGGGTGCACATCAAAACTATACTGTATAATATATATAAATATAAAATACAGAAACATGCATAGATTAAAAAAGATATTTTGTAATTTGTAGGTATATATTTTACCTTCTTATTTTGATATCATCAATCCCCAAATTTTAAATGCTGTCTTTTTTTTTATTTCTTATTTCCCTTCATGGAGGAAAATAATTCTTATTTTCTTATTTCCCTTCAGGAGTCGTACTCGTTGGTTCATGACCATAACCAGTCAATTTCGTTTTCCCGGTCCGAGCTCCATAATCCATTGGGGCTCCAGCCTAATAGCATTAGCAAGGCACTGCGATTCTTTTCCCGCCGGCGGCTCCGCTCCCCCCTGCGCCGGTAAGTACCATCATCGTCACTTTAACTACATAAATTCCACTGCTAGTTTTCCGACGTCCGTTTGGCGTTAAAAAAGCCCTATCCGCCCGGTCTAAGTGGTCGGTTTTGGGGATCGCTAGACAGCCCGCTCGCGACTTGCGATTTCGGGAGTTCTCCCTTCTCCCCTCCGGCGAGCGTCCAGGTTCTCCTCCCCGGCGACGGCGTCCAGCATCTCCTCCTCCTCCAGCGTCGGCAAGGTGGTCCCACTCATCTCTCGTAGTCAAGGTGCTCCCCCTCTTGCTTAGTTTCGGCCGAACCGGCTGCATTGGGCGACCTAACCGAGCCAAGCGCAGCCCCTTCTTCCTCCTCACCGGCGACGACAGCGAGGAGATACTTCCTTCAGCGTCTACGAGGTCTTTTTCCTCCTCTCCGGCTCACCTCCTTCTTCCGATTAGCTATAGATTTATTTTCCTTTTTTTTCTTCTTCCAAGGAGATTAGTAGCATTTTTTGATGTTCTTGTGAAGCTCTTGATGTTCTTCTTCCAAGGAGAATATGTGCTTCACCAATGCTCTGGATGCTAAACGAAGGAAGCATGATTATGTGCACATAAATCAAAATGGATTCTTGGGTCTGCCCTCTCTGATGTCTTTGGCTTTGATTTGAGGGCATGATTCCGCATCAGACACGACGGTATAGGGGGCTACTATTTCAGTGGTACTCTGTGAGCAACCACTTTGTGCATTTTTTGTCAAAGGTTAGGTCTTTCTCCTCCGAGAGAAGCCACTTTGTGCATAGTGCCAAAGGTTAGGCCTGTTACCAATCTTCCCCCGCCCATACCCCCAATGATTGGGGACTATATGGGTTCTGTTGTTGTTGTTGTTGCTTGTGAAGCTCTTGAAGTTTTAAAAAGAGATTGGTAGCATTTTGTTGTTTTTGTGAAGCTCTTGTTTTCTTTGTTCCTCAAAAGAGATTGGTAGCATTGCTATGGTTCATGATTTTTGTTTTACTTTTCTCGGTGAGTGGTGTGTGTCGCGAGCGACATGACCCTCTGTAAAGAGAAGAGTGAAAAGGGGGAAAAGCGGGAAAGGGGAAATGAGCGCGATGGGCGAATCGACCATGCACCGTACGACCAGAAAAGTATCAAGATGAATTGCTGAACGACCGAGATGGATATCTTGCTGCAAGTATCAGATGCATATTATGCCATCTTGGGGGGGGGGGGGGGCTCAAGGTCGCGAAGCAAATTGTAGTGTGAGAGGAATGACTAGAAGGTGTTCGTCGTATGAATTGACCCGTTTGCCGCCGGAGAGAGCAGTCAGTGTGCTGAAGTGGACAACCACCAAGATATTCGTATGCCGTCTGTTGAATATCTGTAAGCTGCCCGATGAGCACTCATAAGCCACTCAATGTGCAAATGCAATCCCACCGCGCCTTTTGGTTTTTTTAACCGTTTCGGTGGTTTTGGATGCTTAGGGGCCAATTTTTGGTGGATCCTCGTAAACACTTATAAGGGGAATTATGTGCGGCACCTACTGTGGTGGTGGTGGGGATTTCCAAAAACTCATATGGATGGAAGAAATCTTGGGTGATACCCTCTACAATGCTCTATAAGAGGAGCTATTGGTTAATTGAAGAGTGATAACAGGTCGGATGACCCATTGGTCAGTAGGGTTTAACAGATCGATAATGAGTTATCATGTTGTTTCAGGTCAGTCTGGGTTAGTGTTAGGAGATTCGTGTTAATGCTTTAATGATGACTTGTATTGTGTGATGTGATCTGATGTAGATCTGGATAATTGATTATCAAATCTATTCATGACGTGTATGGTGTTGGACCCTGAAAAGTCTGTGATCGGAGATGATCTTATTTTATTGTGGCCGAGAGTAACGAATGCGATCAGAGATCACCGAAGGTCCCACTGCACACTCAGGAGCTTGTTAAAAGTTGCGCCCCCTCCAAAACATGTTAAGATCTCTTGGCTCCAAGTGAAATATGAAGAAGGGGAGTAGAAAAAGGGTCGAAAGAGAGATCGATACCGATGCCTCCCTTATTCTCAAGCCAAGCTATATATAGGAAAGCGGGTACCATACCACTATTCTATGGTGGAGCCTAGGTTGTCGAGCTTAGTGGAATCTGCACCTTCCACTAGGTTGTCGGGTGGTGTCAGGGAAAAGGTGGGCATGTCAGTGCCACTGTCAGACTTCTGTCTGCTACCCAAACATCATATGTTCAATGGTAGAGGGATACCCCTAGGTGCATGTATCGGAGATTTTTGGGGGTAAGGATACGATCTCCTTAGCTGGGGGGAAAGATCAGGGTTTCTAGGAAATGAGAAAATTTGTCAATGTTGACAAACATTTGTCTCCATAAACAACAAACATAATATGTTTACCCTCGGGATTGAGCGGGAGGTACCCTCGGGATTGAGCGGGAGGCAGTGAAAAGAGCAGACTTAGTGGAAACAAGACAAGTTCCCCTTAGTCGGTAGCTTCTTGGAGAAGACATTGGAGTAGTGTATAAGCGGAGTTCTCGGTGAACGGTGTGTGACACGGGCGACATGAGGAAGAGCGAAAATGAGGAAGAGAGGGAAAGGGGAAAAGAGCGATAAAGGCAAATTGGCCATGCTCCGTACGATGAGAAAAGGTATCGAGTTGAATGGCTTAATGGCCGAGATGGATATTCGACTGCGAGTATTAGATGCATACTATGCCATCTCGGGGGCGCACCGAGGAAGGCTTCTCAACTAGTGACACGTGTCGCGACGCAAGGGTAGTGTGAGAGGAATGGCGAGAAGGGGTACGCCGTATGTGCCATCAGTTAATTCGAGAGTAGTAATAGGTCGGATCACCCACAAGTAAGTAGGTTTTAACTGGTTGATAATGGGATACCGTGTTGTTTTAGGTCAGACCGAGTTAGTGTTAGGAGATTCATGTAAGTGCTTTAATGGTGACATGCATGAGGTGATGTGATGGAGATCTGGATTATTGATTATCAAATCTACTCATGACCACATGTTGCATGTTATGTTAGTAGTCTATATTTCCTGCATAACTATCTTGTTGTTGTACTAGGATGCTTGCAATTAAGCATGTTCTATTTTTATAATCGAGATTGAGATATTGTATTTATGAAAAATCAAACCATAAATATGATTGACATCTTATTAAAGAGCATGTGAAGGTACTTAGATTTGCATGATTATATGAGAAACTATTTTGCTCTTGTTATAATCAGCTCATTAGCCGACGGGTCCATTCACGTGCCTATATTAACTGATGTCCAAGTGAAACTTCCGGGTTTAATACTGAAGTGATGACCTTAGCACATCTTAAGTCTTGAATACCTAATGGTTGTTGTTATACATGCATGCACACACGTTTACCTGTATATTCACACATATTGATGCTTACAAGATTTGAATGATATGTAAGTGTTCCACAAAATTGCCATTGATAGTTATTGCGATTCATTGGATTATCAGTTGTATGCTTTTGCACTAATTTATGTCATTATATGTTGATTGCATATGAATTTCATTATTGATTATGTTATAAATGGGCTTAGATTTATTTGCCTTGTGCGCTGCATTTAGTCTTATGGTTGAGTATTTAAGATTGGAACTAATGATTGGGTTTACTGCTCACTTCTATGTATATTGTTTTCTGGGATTAAAACTATGCACTAGTGCTAGTTCTGGTGTGAGACTAGTGAGAGTCAGTTTGAGATATTGTTATCTCCTTTCGATGGAGCGATGACGCCAGGCCTTCATTTTGTTGTATGTATTGGAATTCTAATCCAATCCTTTTATTTTCATGAAGTTGTAGTATGTTAGCTTGGTATTTGAATTATTATGACTATATACAGATATTTTACTTATATTGTTGAGGTTGTATTTAACATTTCACAAGATTTTAGATTAAGACCTGTTACAATGGTTTGATGGTTTATGTATTATATGGGCATGGATGCTATTTTGATTTAGTGCTTTGAAAAATAGTGATGATTAGCATGAAACATCAGATTTGTATGTTTAACATGAAAACAACCATGCTATTTTTTTCTGACTAGCTCATTAACACAGGCTGATTGGTCCATTCACATGCCGAAATCGATAAGTCTCTAAGTGTCTGTCGGATGCAGAGAATTGACTTTCCGGAATTGGCTTTATGGAATTGACTTTCTGGAATTGGCTTTCAGTCCAATACCAATGCATGCACAAATTGATATTGGGCTGAATTCCAATTTCGATGTTTGGATGTATGATGTAATTCTGTCAGCAGAATTGAAATTGATCAATTGTATTGTTTGGTTGCAGGATGAATTCATCGTAAGAATTGAAATTTTGAAATGACCTTTTTGTCACTATGATCAAAATTCAATTAAAACTTAACCAAATATTGCTATAAGTAGTATTTCACAAAACATTAAAATGTTCAAACACAAAAAAATCTATAAATAGTTGATACAAATAATAAAGTAGTCCTCAAACATTACAAAAAAATCTAAATTCTCAAACTGCATCCGCAACCATGCACTCTTCATGGGATCTAATAAAGTCATGACCATGCCATGTTTAATGCTTTTATAACTAAGCAGATCCATAACCTTAAGTAATTCATGTTCGTTCAGATCAGGTATTCGAGTAAGTGCTGCATATATGCCCTAAACATTACTCGATGAACGTAGGGACGTGCTAATAGTGTTGGCACTGACTTCTTGATGCGAAAATATGGCTATAAATTACGCAACTATTTGTAATTATAGGGTTATTTCTATGAGTTGACCACTTTTTAAGGTGATAACGTGTCGAACGATATGAGGCAAACAATCTTGGACCATTTGTGTAACCGATATCGATAAGATAATACTTACATATACAATAAAAATCATTAATTTTGACAAATAATTCATAATTGGTATGTTTACATTAATGAATTCAATTGTTTTACCATTCGGGATTTCAAAATGATCTTGTCTCTCCCATGCATCATGCAATACTCTTGAATCTGATGAAGAACCTTCCTAGGTCGGCAATACATATAAGAACTTCATGTTACTATCGCATACACTAAGTACATTGGTCGTGATTGTTGGCTTACATTTACATCTTTCTTGATCCTCCACAAGAGTAATCACTTCAATATGTGTTCCATCCAAGACACCAACACAATCCTCAAACCATCTTGATATGTGTTCTTATCTGGATTCAGACAATTTGATATAATCCTTTATTAGTCTTATGATTGCTCGTAGTTATATTAAAGTGCATGTTAATAGTATCAATCGACCGCTGATACATACCACCAATATTGCAATTTTTTTGCTATGTGCCAAGGTGTATAAGAATAATGAGATAGATTATTTAATAGACACAAATTGATTATCAAGGACTAAACCTTTCCCACGCAAAATATTACACAACTCGTTGAAAGGTCTTTTACCCATGCATAGCCGATTGAATCAGTTTACTTCATGTTCTTTATATAAACATTATAATAATATTACTTTTAATGTATCATTATCTACAACATCTACGGGGTGTCTAGGAATAGACTCTATAACTACTGCAGTTGCACCAAGAGTCACTGTGACAAACTGACAACAAATTTTATAATTGCATCCCTTCTACGTTTCTTTTGCAATTCTATTTGATACATCCCATCTAGACTATGCATGATAGATCATATCCCCAATCAATCATAATGCACCCAACACATCATATACTACAATCAATAATATAACATTGAACATTAGGAAAAAGCACATACTTAGGGCAATGCCAACAAAATTCTGAAAAAGAAGAACCATTTTAGCTGATAACACAAAATCAACGTTACTTGAGAATAATGCAATTGACCTGCAAAGAAGAAATCAAAGTTACTTGAGATTAGCCTGCAAACATGAAATCAAAGTAGCAGAGATTAAGAATGCATAAGAAGAAGAATAATGAGGAGGGAGGGGGTCGAAATGGTGGAATAACAAAAAAACATAGAAATGAGAAGAGGAAGGAGGAGGAGGGACTGAGGGAGGGGGTTGGAAATGGTTGAATGGAGAAAAAACCCAGAAATGAGAAGAGGAAGAGGAGGAAGAAGAAGAAGGGGTCGGAAATGGTGGAGTGGTCGAAAAACAGAGAAATGAGAAGGAGAATATTTGTTTTAGAGTATTGTTATATGCAGGCCGTAATAGACTATATGGAGGCCGTAATAGGCTATATGGAGGCCGTAATAGGCTATATGCAGGCCAAAAAGTCTAAGTAAAATCCTCATTTTTATGCAGGCAGTAATAGGCTATTTGGAGGCCATTCTCAATCCCCTTCCTCTGTTCGAATCCTCCCCTCACCGTTCTCCATTCCCGTTTCCTCCCCGCCGAACTGAAGTTGGTTGTTCCCTTTGCCATTCCCGACTCCTCCACTGCCGTTATCGTGGTCGATCTTGTCGCCATTTATGCCTGCCACTGGTAATCAATCCATGGGGAACTCTTCGTTATCACACAAGGCCTCCCATCTTCTTCTTTCCATGGACAATGCTGGCTTCTCTTCAGGATATGCGTCTCTTAATTTAATTTCTCCCACTTTGACCACCTCTTGATCCTCAATTCTAGCACTTGTAAATTGCAACCTTTCCGGTAGAATTCCATTTTGGTTGATAAACTGCAGTAAATTGCAGGTTCTGGATTTGTCTTGGAAGAATCTGAGTGGAACAATTCCTCCACTCATCAGCATATGAAAACTCGATGAGCGCGCCACTCTGCGTGAAGCGCAACTGAAGTATAAGCGACTTGCAATATAGTCAAATATCTGGCTTTCCACAGGCAACAATCATATTACTGGTGGTATTTTTGAAACCATTTCGAATATGGAAAACATGGAAGTGTTGGATCTCTCTCATAATTTCCTGAATGGAAGTTACAAAGCTTCTCTGGGTATATAAATCCATTAAAGGAAGAAGTCGACCCCTATTATCTCATGATTTCTTGAATGTAAGAGCTATTTTTATTAAGCAATTTTGTATTTGATTTGCCTATAGCAAAATGACCAGCATCATGTAAAATTCTATGACCTGCATATATCAGTAGCCTGCATTTAGTGTTTTAGAGCCTGCATATAACAATGCTCTTTGCTTTATTAATTCCCAAAGCCAATTCCACAAAGCCATCTCCATCCATCCGAACAGGCCAAAATGCAGTGTTAAATAATGAGGTGTTGACCTCACCACTTCCTGTCTTTTGGCTGGGCGTACCCAATGATTGGTGTTACACACACAAGCATCAATGTATATTCAGGCATATTGATTTTATATGATATGGATGATGTCTTAAGAGTTGCACAACATTGCCACTGATAGTTCATTATTGAGATTATTAAATTGGCAGATGTATGCTTTTGCACTCATTTATATCGTTATATGCTCCTTGCATATGAGACTTCATTATTGATTATGTTATAGATGTGCTTCGATTTATTTGCCTTGTGCATATTGATTAGCCTTTTAGTGCCACTCATATGGTTAAGCTTAGAACTAACTATTGAGTTTTTCTCTACTTCTAAGTTGTTTTCTGGATTAAGATTGTGCAATAGTGCGAGTTCTGGACTGTGACTACCATAAGCCAAATTGAGATATTGCAATTATTGTGTTGGAGTTCTAATTGAGTGTATTTCTTTTCATGAACTTGAGTATGTTGGCTTGATATTTGAATCTTATTCAGATGTTGATCTCATGTTGTTAAGGTTCTATTTAAAATTTTACAAGATTTTGGATGAAGATGGCCGGTTGCAGTGCCTATATGGATGTTGTTTGTATTTAATGCTATGGTTTATAACTTCGCTGCACTCTTATCTTTTCTTAATGACCATGTAGGATCCAAGCACACACCCAACTGGTGCATAAGCTCGAACTTATGGAAATGGTGCTACTTTTTTCTCTTAAGGAATTAACGACGCACCACAGGCATAGTGAGGGACGCTGGCACCCCAACAATCCTCTCAGCGTCTAGCACGGCCTGACACTACCGACGGTCGCCCGACCCGCTGAGCATACACATGTTGACGAGTGGATTGGATTACGAGAGATCACACAGCTAAAGCAGCGCCCCCAACCTCGAACTCATGACCTCCCTCTGATACCACTTATAGGATCCAAGCGTATACTCAACTGGTCCATAAGCTCGAACTTATGGAAAATGTGATGCTTTTTTCCCTTAAGGAATTAGTGACGCGCCACAAGCAGAGTAATGGACCCTGGCATCCCAACAATCCTCCCCCATCCACGGCGTCCAGCACGGCCCGACACTACCGATGACCGCTCGACCCGCTAAACATACACAGGTTGACGGGTGTATTGAATTACGGGAGATCACACAACTAAAACAGCGCCCCCCCGGTCGGGCCTCACTTCAGTCCACTGAATTGGACTGAAAAACAATTTTAAAAGCATTTTTAAATAAAATCGCTATATTTCCCATCCCTGCCCCCCCGACGAGCTCTCCCGCACGGCAGCATCTTCTCCCGAGTTCCAGGCGATCTGCAACTCTTTCCCGAGCTCTCTCCCGTTCCCTTCTCCTTTTCTCGAGCTCTCTCATGCAACTCTTCCAGCCCTCAGCGATCTCCATCAGCTAGGGCATTGGAGCTAGAGCATTGGATCAGCGACGACGATCAGATGAGGAAGCTAGGCCGCGTCCTCCGACGAGGAAATTAGGGATCCGGCGAGGAGAAGGCCTCCTCCTTCTCCAACGACGGCTTGGCAACAATGATTGGGCAAGGAAGCCAGGACACGGGAGCTTCGATTTCGTTGGGACGTTAGCGAGGGCAAACGGTACCTGGGTCTTCTTCAAGGTTAATATTACATTGTGTTCTTCTGCAGGAGCAAATTTTGCCTTCTTCAAGGTTAATTTTGCCTTCTTCAAGGACCTGCATCACTAAGCAAGTAATAAGGTGTCGGTCTAAACCTTGGGACTGGATGTGGATCTATGTAGGAATTCCTTATCAATTTATTAGGCATGCTAATAATTGATTGTCCATGAATCATTTTGTTGTAATGTGCTTATACTGGTTAGAGCTAACTCAATCAGGTTGAACAGGTCAATACTAATGGTGTTTATGATTGCAGATAAATTGAAAATATATTTATGCTTATTGTAATCTTAATTTCTTTCCCTTTAGCTCTGTAACTTGCCTTCATCAGTGGCCGTCTCCTTTTTTGTTACATAGGAAAAATGAAGGCAATGCTTTTATAAATGACCACTTTAATGTTCAATATTTATGAGCTCAGTAACTTGTATGATCACAACTTGTTTTAAAGCTTTCTTTAAGTTTTGATTCATTTATTTTTATTTTTATTAGTAATCTGTTTTACTCTAATTTGACATTATGAAAGTATGCTGTTGCATGCTAATCAAGTGATAAGACTTTCAGTCCAAACCTTTGGACCGGATATAGATCAGATCTATGAAAGAATCCTTTATGAATTGATTAGGCATTCTAATAGTTGGTAGTCCATGGATCTTTGTGGTGTAATATGCACTTGTTGAATCAATCAAGTTGCAGTGTTTCTGCATTGCAGGAAGATTGGAAATGTACCCGTGTTCTATTTGAAGCTTAGTTTTAATTTCTCCATCACATACCGCATCTTTATGCTAAATGCATGGATTTGTCATTTTCTATTTATTGTTCAAAGAGTTGCAATTTGATATTAAGGCTGTTTTATCCAACTTTTTTTTAGATCTCTGCCCAGTTAGCTTTGTCCCCTTACTTTCATTTTCTGACCTTCTGAAGTAATTCTAGCTCCCAACTTGTCCTTGGTGTCTCCTGCTACCCATGCTATATATCCAAAGCACTCCACTCTATGTGTATATTTTCTAGATCTTAAGTGGATAAACCTAAAAAGCACTAAACTTATGTGTATATTTTCTAGATCTTAAGTGGATAAACCTAAAAAGCACTAAACTTATTTGTAGATTTTGCTACCTGTTTTTTTTGTGCACGGATGTCATGAAATGAGCAAAGATAAGGCATGGGCATAAAGGGGCCAGGGCATGTCGCCACAAAAGAGAGTAAAAGCAACGAGTGCACTGAACTCGACGATGTCGTCGAGTTCACATGACGATATCGTAGAGTGCACGAAACTCGACGGTATCGTCGAGTGCACGAAACTCGACGGTATCGTCGAGTGCTCTGAACTTGATGGTTAGGCCATTAGGTCAAGCCCGTGACTTTGGGCTTTCCTCCCAATTGAAATTTCCCCAAATTTTCTCATAAATTCTTGTTTATCTGCCAACCTTTTTCCAGTTCTGTATTACCTTTGGCTGCTCTATTTAGAGTGGTTCACTGTTTTTATGGTAGCTTTGATTGACATTTGATTCAAATTATGTTTTCTAAATTTTTAACTATTATTTCCTTATTCAGTGATCTTGCTAGTGAGGGCATATTTGATATAATTACTGATGTGCTGAAATCTCAGGATAGGAAGCTTGTCTCGATCGGGTATAGCTATGCTCTCATTGATGTTAGCGCGTATATGTTTCATTTGCTATTATCTGCTGAACTAAATTGTTTAATTTATTTTGATGATTCCGGAGTTTGATTCCATTTCAAATGTTCCTAATCAGACATTCTCATCTCAAGAGAACATTCCAACTCATACTTTTTTCTGACTTGTATAATTACTTTGTGAAATTATCTTTCAGACCTCACCTCACCTCTTAATAAACCTTGCTTTAAATTGGGTGTATTTGTATCAAGTTTAAGCTACAATTCTTTGTATTTCTCTTGGCCTTTGTACTAACATGTGTAACCTCCTTTAGACTGTCAAAACCATGAGGAGAGCCGTCCTAATTGGGTTAGCCTTTAGTGGACTTTGATGGTTAAATTGGTGGGTTCTTAGGATGACCATGAGCATCTACACAAAATTTCTTTTCATAATAAACCAATGTAAAGAATTTTGACAGTGGGATGCAGCAAGTTTTCAGTTTAATTGGACAACTGGGCTACTTTGACTACTATTTTCTTTGGATAATCTTAGTAATAGGAACTTCATTTTACTAGTTTAATTGTACTGCATCTTAATGTCAAAAGTCCATAAGATGATATGATTAAACCAAAGTTGTGGTTTCACATATCCTGACATTGCAGCTATCTTTCAAGGGCAGTATCATGAGCTTCAAATTGTTGATAAACTATAATGATAAATAATTGGAAATTAGCTTCATAATATTCAAGTGGATGAATTATAATCACGTTCTAATGTTGTGGGCGTGCTATAACATTTCTCGTAGTGATATTGGAGTGATTTGTGAATTGAACCAGAGATATCTTCAGTTGCCGAGATATGAGAAAGGGATGAAGAAGATGCATCATCCACAACTGCAACAACCAAGTGGTAGTGGAGCGAAGAAGATGAGCAGCAAAGTTGCAATTCTGAGCAAGCTTGATGTAATAGAAAAGAAAATGATTACTTTTTAACTCAGCCTGAGACTTGCTTTCTTGCATGCACTCAATTGTATGCTTCACCTGCTTTCTTAAATTAGATCTCTACTATGTTAACATATCTTGATTTCTACCTAGTTTGAATCAAATTTTATTAATTTACTGCACTAGTATAACAATTCAAAATGGTCGATCTGTGTCGCGAGCGGACTGTTTGGTATTTTTGCATCAATGTTGTTAGGGAATCAAGCGAAACCAGAAGCAAACAAAACATAGAAAATATAGGATTTATGTGGTTCAACCTAAGACGGCTTATATCCATCGAAAGCAGTAGCACAACATTGAAGAATATAGACTGTTATAAGTTTTTGTATTCGTTAGATCAAGCGAATCCTAGAATCAGGGGAGTTTATATATTTTACTGTACACCGTAAAGTCCCCAAAAAAATGCCCTCCTAAAAAACCCCCAAATCTTATGCAAAGGCTCGACTTTCAGACTCGAGATGGGTTATGATTCGAGGCATATTTCAAACAAGTATATATTCGATAATAAACTAAGGCTTCGTTTGGCATGGTGGTGGCGGTCGTGAACGCGATGGTCATGAACCGCCGTTCGTGAACGTCCGGCCTCACCTAAAAAAATTCATGCATTTTATGCTCAAAACTAGTTTATTTTCTTGATAGCGGTCATAACCTTTGTTTTGCCAAACATACATTCTATGATAATGTCATTTTTGACCAAACTCACGGGAGCAAATAAGCCGCCATAACGAAGCCTAAATTATGAGTAGAGAAAAGTTTGTATCCTTAATAAAGTTTATGGAACATAGCCTGGTGATTCTCATTGTCACATGCCCCACCCACTTTTTCCTCCCTTACTCCCTCTATCCCCCTTTCCTTCTCCTCCCCCTCTTTTTCTTTTCTCTCCCCCCCCCCCCCCCCCCCCCCCCCCCCCCCCTTTTCCCCCTCGTACCAGAGAGGAACCCAGCGCCCCCCCATACAAGTTGCGAATTAGAAAAACAATCTCATCTTATTATTAGATAAGCGGCTCTATATATATCGCCTACATAGACAAGCGGCTCTATTATAACAATATAACAACATAACAGATTCATACTGAGTTATTGCAATTTATAAAAATTATATTATCTATCTGTTATGATAGTAGTTCTTTTCTTAGGTGGTTTAGTGGACAGGACTAAGGAACTTCAAAAAGGCGTTCATGTTTATTTTTGGAAAACGTTTGAAAATTTTGCTTAGGGCCTGCTTGGAAGCGCAATGGCGGTTGGAGATGGAGTGGTGAAGATGGAGATGAAACGATGTTTCTAAACACGCTCTCCTCCATGCGGCTAGAATTGTGCATAAAATGACATTTTTGGGGATCTACTGTTCTAAATAGAGGTTGCCCAAACTGCCAAAAAGATAGCGTTTTCATTTTTTCAAAATCACAACTGAGAAAAAACGCTCAAACAAAGGGAGCCTTAGTGGCTCCAGTATTGGCTTATTCTTCATTTTTAATCATTTGTATTATTTTGTTCCTTGCATAGGTTTCAGTTGATTTGATAGGGTCTGTACTGTACATTTTCCTGATCCATGATTTAAGTAACTTAATCAAGAGTGCTTGCTTGTCTAGTTGTCTATGATTTATTACTGGTTTGACATGAATTAAAAGTCAAAAGAAAATTAAAAGGCCTAAAGAGTTTCTAAAGTTAAACAAGCACATTATTACAGATATTTTTTCCTATTCCTTCCAAACTAAAATTTTGGGTAAATTGTGCTGGTGATATTGCAATGTCTATTCTCTGATTCCAGAGGGGGTGGGGTGGTAATTTGTTTTGGAGATGATGTATTTCTTCAGAAGGGTAATTTAAAGGACAAAAAAACTGCGAGAACCCCTCATCCCAACAAATAAAAAAAAATCTTAAATTTATCAGATATAATAGCTTGTGATCACTTATCATCCGTATTTGGGGTTTTTTCAGGTTGACAAAAATCTAATACTGAAGGGCGATTGTTACAGTGGTTATAAAGATTTGGACTTCTTACATTGTATAGTTCCTTCTGATGGATAGACAAGCTCATGACTATGCTGCTGCAATGGCTTTTGCTCAGCAGCAACAACAGCAAGCCAGCATTCAGCAGCAGCAATTTGGTTTTCATCCTCAACCCTCGCAGCATCCCCAGCAAATGCTTGGATCACCTTTCATGCCTCCTCACCCCTCTCTTCAGCAGTACCCGTACCACCACCGCATCCCTCAACAACAGTTGTATCCGCCCCCACACCATTCCATGCTCCATCTTCAGCAACAACAACAACTACCTTCTGGATACCCTCCTCATCTACCTCCACATCTCGTGCGCCCTCCCATGATGCATGCATATGATTCAACACCTCCACCTGTCACGCCGCCTGCAGACCCCGAACTCCACAAAAGAATCGATAAGTTAATCGAGTATTCTGCAAGAAATGGCCCTGAATTCGAGGCTCTTATCCGCGAGAGGGAGCAGGACAATCCAGCCTACAGTTTCCTCTTCGGAGGTGAAGGCCATAGTTACTACCGCTACAAATTGTGGCTATCCACAAGACCAGGTCCAGGATTTAACCCTTCATTTTCTTCCTCATCTATTCCAATGATACCTCCATCACATAATTCCTTGCTAAATCCTTCTTCTCTGAGTCCTCCTCCTCTGGGTGCTGCATCTGGAGGCCCTAGTTCGATGCTTCCAGGACCACAATCACACCAGCCTTCATTTCCTCCTTATTTCGACCAACATCAACAACCGACACATCCTCAAGCTTTCTTGGGTCAAACTCGTGCTGACTATGAATCATCAATGAAAGCTTTTAAGGGTCTATCTGGGCCACTTCCTGCTGATGTAGCCGCAGAGCTTAATAGTGTGCTTAGTAATCTTACTGGTACTAAAGAATCAATAAAGGGGGCAAAGATGTGGTTTATGCAAAGATCGCCTTTTGCACCAGCTTTAGCTGATGCTCTTAGAGATAGAATATTTACTCTAGAAGATTCAGAGAGGCAGCTTCACATAGTTTTTCTGGCAAATGACATTCTCTTTGACAGGTATTTTACCGTCCTTTCTTTTCTTCTTCTTAGTAGTAGTGCACAATTTTTCCCTAGTAGTTGATAAGCTTGTTTTAAATTGTTTTTATTTTGCTTGCTGTGGTAATTTTTTGCATTCATTTTAGATTATTCAGGTATTCGTTTTTTATGCTTAATTTCATGCAGCCTCAGTGATTGTTAAAGTTGAACATTTTTTAGATAATGCCAATAGTTGCACCTATTTGCCCCCCTTTAGTGTGAGACATGCAACTATAAGGTATATATTGTCTTGGTTATTTGAAATTTTCTTTGTGAATGTCATACAAATTAAGAAATCACGTCTAGTGGATATTGTTAGAATAAATGAAATGGAAATAGAAGGTTCAATTTTATTCATCCATATAGGAGACACTTTATAGGAGTACAATAAGACACATAAACTTAACTCACAATATGAGACTAAACCTCAAACATATTAAATACCTAAATATAATAACTCTAATACTCCCCCTCAAGCTGGAGGTGAAACCTTCAGCTTGAACACAACATAAAAGGAGAGGTAAAAGGTGGTTGACAATGTGGGACAAAACAGCAGCCACCGAGGCCCAACCGCGTGTCATCGGGGATACTTCAACCGGACATAAGCCACACGACGTTGGTCCACAAACCGACCATGATCACGCTGGATGCTCCCAATGTTGAAACCAGGCCAACCAACAAAGGCCAAACCACCCTACCTAACATTGAAGAAAAAGATGGGGAGACACAAACAACATACGAAATATGCCTGGAGACCGTGCGTGAATAAGACAGGAGTCGGGAAAAGAGGCATCCGAGTCGCCGTTATCACAAACACTCCCCCTCACGTGGAATACGTGCATGAAGGCATAAACTACGCTTGGAGGCCGTGACGTACACTCCCCCTCACGTAGAACACGTGCATGAAGGCATAAGTCGCATGGAGACACAAACGAAGACAACCACAACAACATACATAAAAAAACATAACATAAAACAAATATGGATAACGGTTGCCGGCAAGACCACGATCCGAGATGCAGCGAGCAAAGCACAAGCCAGCTGCGAGCAGAAGGCTCAAGCGGCTGCGAGCAGAGTGCTCAAGCAGCGGCGAGCAAAAAAGGCTCAAGCAGCGGCGAGTGAGGAGGAAGAGAAGAGCTCGACACCCAAAGAGCAGCAGCACGGAAACCATCGTCCATAGCAACAAGCAACTGGAAGCACAGTAACAGGAAAACAACAGCGACAAAAGAGCTCGACCCGAAGACATGAAGCTGGATCCAGGATTCCGTGGAGAGGAGTATGCGCAGCCGGCACAAGCAAGAACAACCAGCATCGACGGGAGCAGGGACATGAAACTCAACCGGAAGAGAAGATGGAAGCATCTAGGGAGAAGAAGTTCCAGCGGCAAGAAGATCGAGAGAAGAAGCACAGGGGAAGGCGAAGCAGCAACAACAACAAGAGGGCTGCCGGGCCGGAGACGAAACATCAGACGAGAAGATCCGCTCCCTCTGGCGACGGGATCGAGGAGAGGATTAGAGCGACGTACCCACATGCAGCAACCGGACGACTGGAGAAGCTCCAACAATGCAGGCGACGGGATCGACATCGAGCAGGGCGTCGCAGGCGACGACAGCGTCGTTGGTCGCATCACAGCAACGTGTCAATGAAGAAGCAGCGGAAGAGGTCCGCACACAGTCGACGGGAAACAGCCCCGCTCCCGTCCTTGGAATCAAGGAACGATCCCATCGACGGGAGCGAGTGGAGGAGTCGCGGGAGACCTAGCAGCGCACGCGGAAGCGGAAGAGAGGTCGGGGGGCTAGGTCGCGGGATGAGCAGAGCGGAAAAATTCTTTTTAGGTTTTCAGATCGAAATGCTCTGATATCATGTTAGAATAAATGAAATGGAAATAGAAGGTTCAATTTTATTCATCCATATAGGGGACACTTTATAGGAGTACAATAAGACACATAAACTTAACCCACGGTGTGGGACTAAACCTCAAACATATTAAATACCTAAATATAATAACTCTAACAGATATTAAGTGATGTTTTAGTAAGGGCAACGCAATTACAAAAGTTCTAATCCAGCGGGGATACATGCCTCCTGTTTTATTTTCTGTGCATGTAGTTGTTTCTGATTATAGCTGCACTTCTGTGGGATTCAAATGTTTGGGGTAGAGCTAAATTGAATAGTCTGTATACTAACATCCATTAAATTGAATAGGTCATCTACCAATACCATCTATTGATCTTTATCAAGTCCCCAACATTTAAGCAATTCATTAGGATTACTACAAATTACAAAAAAAGCAATTCAGTAGGATCTTTAAGTCAGTGCGATATGACAGGATTTCATCTGATTTGTTAAAACAACTTTTATCAATCATTGGGGGGGGGGTGGGTATTAGACTATCAAAATCTTCACACAAAATAATAAATCACTTTTTTTGGAATTGCGCTCAGGGGGCCACGAAACCAGCCGATGCCGGTCCCAAGCCCGGATGAAAAATGGTGAGGGTTGTGTTAGGTAGATGGCCAACTTAAAATTTAGTCACCCTTATGAATATGGATCTTTTGAGAAATTGTGCTAAAGCTAGGTTGTTCCCCCTAAGGAACGCGTCGTATGGTCCGAATGCGGCGTCTTGGCAAGGACCGCTACATCTCCAGGACTTGGGTGTAGTGTTAAATAGGCAAGAGTCCTCGTCGTATGGTCCGAATGCGGCGTCTTGGCAAGGACCGCTGCACCTCCAAGAGGACTTGGGTGTAGTGTCAAATATGCAAGAGCCCTCACATATTAGGCGTCCTAGAAAAGTTGATCGTAGAATTTGTGATCGACTTAGGTTTGGAAGTTGGAATATAGGTACGCTAACGGGAAAAGCGATGGAAGTAGTGGATACAATGATTAGGAGAAAGATAAATATTTTATGTCTGCAAGAGACTAAATGGGTGGGTGAGAAAGCTAAATTTCTAGATAATTCAGGTTTTAAATTATGGTACACAGGAAAAAATAAAACAAGAAATGAAGTAGGTATTATTGTAGATACTACTTGGAGGGATGGAGTTGTTGGGGTAAGCAGAAAAGGTGATAGAATCTTAGCTCTTAAATTAATCGTAGGAAAGGAAACTATTAATGTAATTAGTGCTTATGCGCCACAAGTAGGATTAAATGAAGCTATTAAAGTACAATTTTGGGAAGACTTGGATGATTTGGTAAGAGAAATCCCACAAAGCGAGAAAATTTTCATTGGAGGAGACTTAAATGGTCATGTAGGGAAGCAAAATACGGATTATACAGATGTTCATTGAGGATTTGGGTATGGAGAAAGAAATGAAGAAGGAAGAACCATTCTAGACTTTGCCATAGCACATGAGCTAATTGTGATAAATACGTTCTACATAAAGAGGGAAGAACACTTAATTACGTTCAAGAGCGGACAAAATAAGTCACAAATTGACTATTTTATGACTCGCAAAATGGATAAAAAGATTTGTAAGGATTGCAAAGTCATACCAGGAGAAAGTTTGACAACGCAACATAGGCTAGTGGTGCTGGATGTGCAAATTAAATATAGTAACTTTAAGAGAAAGACAAAAATGTTGCCAAAAATTCGGTGGTGGAACTTGATGAAGGAAAAACAGGTTGCTTTCAAGGCAGCAGTTATAGAACGACTAGTTGATGATCCTTATGTTGATCCTAGTGTCGCATGAGAAGTTATATCTTCTCATTTAAGGATAAGTGGAAAGAACGTACTTGGAGAGTCAAAAGGTCGCGCGCCCTCACAAAAAGAATCTTGGTGGTGGAAAAAGGAAGTGCAAGACAAAGTGAGGGCAAAGAGGGTCAGCTACAAAACATCATATGCTTGTAGGAATGATGAAAACTTGATAAAGTATAAAGTCGCCAAGAAAGAAGCTAAAAATGCAGTAAGTAAAGCAAGAAGTCAAGCTTATGAAGAATTTTACAAACGACTAGATACCAAAGATGGAGAGCGCGATATATATAAAATTGCTCGAGCTAGAGAGAGGAAGACAAGAGATTTAAGCCAAATTAAATGCATAAAAGATGAAACAGATACGGTTTTGACGGATGATGTGGCTATTAAGGAGCGATGGAAAAGATACTTTTATCAACTATACAATGAAGGAAAAGATAATGAACTGAACTTGGAAGAGTTAAGTAAATCGGAGGAGTATAGAGACATAACTTTTTATCGTAAAATTCAAGCATCAGAGATAGATGACGCTCTGAAGAAGATGAAAAATGGAAAGGCGGTTGGACCAGACGATATACCCATTGAAGTATGGAAATGCTTAGGGAGGGAAGGAATTTTATGGCTTACAAGTTTCTTCAATAAGATACTGAAGACAAAAAGGATGCCAGACCAATGGAGAGAAAGTATTTTGGTACCTTTGTATAAGAACAAAGGAGATATACAAAATTGTGTCAATTACAGGGGAATTAAATTAATGAGTCATACTATGAAACTATGGGAACGAGTAATAGAGAGACGAGTTAGACGAGAGACTAGCATCTCAGAGAATCAATTTGGATTCATGCCAGGGAGGTCAACCATGGAAGCTATACATCTCTTGAGGAGACTCATTGACAACTATCGGGAAAGACAAAAAGACTTGCATATGTTGTTTATCGATCTGGAGAAGGCGTATGATAGGGTTCCAAGAGAGGTCTTGTGGAGAGTCTTAGAAAAGAAAGGTGTAAATGTATCATACATTGACGTAATCAAAGATATGTATACAAATTCAGTGACCAGGGTGAGGACATCTGGAGGATTAACACAGGAATTCCCTATCGCTGTTGGCTTACATCAAGGGTCAGCTTTAAGCCCTTACCTCTTTACCCTTATCTTAGATGAGCTCACCAGACATATCCAGCAAGCAATACCTTGGTGTTTATTATTTGCAGATGATATTGTTTTGGTCGATGAGACGCGCGAGGGTGTAAACGCGAAACTGGAATCTTGGCGAGACACTTTAGAAAAGAAGGGTTTTAGGTTGAGCAGGACAAAGACAGAGTATATAGAGCTTAAATTTAGTAGTGCAAGAAGGTCAGATGACTCCGTCATTAAATTGGGTGACCAAGATATTTCCCGCAGTGAGTGCTTTAAATATCTGGGATCGATAATTCAAAAAGATGGAGGTGTAGATAAAGATGTGATTCATAGAATCCAAGCAGGTTGGTTGAAGTGGAGAGGCGCGTCCGGCGAGTGACTGCGTAGCCGGTGGCGATCCAATTCTTCGTCCGCTCGAGGCGCGTAACCGGGCATGATATTGTGATCCCTACCAGATGATTAAACCCGAACTCCCATGCTTCCCTTAGAAGCTCTTTAAAGAACGGATTGTTGCAATAAATCACTGACACCAAATACCTCTGTGGTGGCCCCACTTCCTTCTCCCCCCTCCGACGTAGACCACCGGGTGGCCCTTTTGTGGCGGCGATGGCTTCTTGTCGTAGCCACAACCAAGCACAGGCGCGAAAAATTGTTGCTTGAGCGAGAAAGCCTACCTGGGTATTCTGCCTGTCTGCGGTCTTTCCGGTTCAAGGCGGAGACACTTCGTGGACCGTCTCCATCACCAAAGATGAACCACCCGCTGGCTTAACCGAAGGCCGCCGAAGCCCTCCCCTCTTTTCTTTTCTCTGCAATGGTTTGGTGTATCGTTCGCCCGTGGCCCGTGTGTGACGGACAAAAATACTTTTCACCTCATAACATATATATATATCTTTACAATATTAAAGAGAAAAGTTATCTTTGGTGAAACATTCAAAATTGTCAAATATAGCCTTATTGTTTTCATCTAATGACTTAACATATATTACAATCTATTTAAAAAAAATACAATGCCCATTTAAGTAATTACACCATATCCTCAAATTAAAAGTAATGATGAAAATCCATAAAATTGAAAAATGTTTTAGTAGAGCTCCTATACCTACTATGGTAGGCTGTCATTAGTCATGTCTACTTTTTTAAAGTTGATTTGGAAAAGTAATGATGGAAACCCATCAATATGATTTGGAAAAGTAATGATGGAAAATTAATGATATATGAATCATGATGAGAGTTTTTTTAACAAAAATCGAAAAATGGTGTATAACTATTTTCTGCATTAATTAATAGTGTTTTTTTAAACTGCCTTAATTAATTGATAAGGGCGGAGCCCCGTGCCTATTGCGGTCGGGGTACTGTCGCGGTTGGCCGTAGAGGCGGAGCCCTGTGCCTGTCACTCCTTAATATCAGTCGTGCACGGGGCTACACCCGTGTTCGATTGCTCTTGGGTGCGAACAGGGGTTTCGTCCGTCTGTGGTTACTTTGAGTGCGTACAGGATCTGCTCGTGCGAGAGTGCCTTGAGACTTGAGAGCGCACAGGCTTCACCTGTGCTTGATTGCTCTTGGGGCGCACTAGTTGTGCCCATGCGTGACCAAAAGAGTTGCTCCCGTGAACGGCAGAACGGGCTCCGACCGTGCTCGATTATTATTAGGGCGCACAGGTTGGCACCCGTGCATGACTGCTACCATTCAGAGCGCATTTAAAATTATTATTTTATAATTTCATATTTTTGGTCATTAAATTTATAGTTTTATAACACCTAAAATTAAATATTAACATATAGAATTTCAAATTATAGATAAAAAATGCGTAAAATTTGAAAGCTAGTATGGATGGCTTTAAGTCGTTGCATGTATATGAAATAAATTTTCTTACAATAAATATCTTTTCAAATCCATAGAAATAAGCCTACCATCTTTTAGCAGAAAAGTTCAAAACTGCTGACGCTCTCCCTCTCGTGAAGTCAAAACTGCTGACGCTCTCCCTCTCGTGAAGTCAAAACTGCTCTCCCTCTCGTGAAGTCAAAACTGCTCTCCCTCTCGTGAAGTCAAAACTGCTCTCCCTCTCTTGCATGTTCTCACTCTCTCCTCTCTCGCTTTCTTGAAGTCAAAAAGCTGCAACCTTTTTCTCTCTCCCTACTCTCTCTCTCTGCTTCTTTCTCAACCTCTCTCATGTAGGGGATAGGAGGGCTATAAATTTTTCCCCCTTCTCTCTCCCCCCTCTCGCATATAAAGATCAGATGACCCATATGTTTTTGATAGACTTATATGAGTATCATGAATCTTTCAAAGAACTTTCTTCAATGTAGAGTGTGTGTGTGTGTATATATTTCTATATTCCTAATTTTAATTAGTATGATTTCCACTGTAATTTTCAGGATCTTTCAGATAATAGATCACCGCAACCTTGAAATCTAACTTCTCTCCAATGCAATTGGTTACAGTTAACTGCTTTATGATGTTTTGGAGAGATTACGGAGACTGCCTACACTTTTGATTTGCACTGCAATTTTCTTTTTCATGAATGTTATTACCCTTTCTATTTTGTGAATTTGAAGCTTTAAGTTGACACTTGACAGTCATGTTGGATTCTTGATAAGATTTGATCTCAAATTTTGTTGGTACCTTTTGAATGGGAAGAGATTGGTAACTGTTTCATTTTTTAATTTTTAATGAAATCCTCATGACTTCAGCTTCCTTTGTTGTAATCATCCTTTCTTAGAGTTTTCTTATTCTCATTCCATGATGTCATATTACCACTTCTTATCATAGTGTAATCAAAGTAGTTGGCTACCTTGAGTCATCTCAGCTTTGGAATCATGAGGGCCATTTCAATTACCCATTATCACATCTTTTAACACGTGGAGTTGCGCCATGGGTTTTTGCAATAGGTGGTGAGTTGGTGGTAGAAGTCCGTGATGGCTTGGTGATTACTGGTGGCATTGGGTGTTCGACGCTGTGGATAAGAGATGAATTGACAAATTTGCAAACACTATTGAGAATGTAAGTGGTGGCGACAGAGGCTGATTGTTGTAGTTGGAAGGTTGCAAGTGTGGAGCGTTGATGTATACATTTTTAGGTTGCTTTCTAGCAAAAAAACATTGTGTCTTTTAAATTTAATTGGCAGGGGAGCTGGCTGCTATGGATGTGAGTATGGGGAGGAGGCAAATGAGCCTTACATCCAGAGGGAACTTGTGGAGGGTCTTAGTTAAAATGTGGTTGTAGAGATCCATTTTGGCGACTGAGGAAAGTGAGGAGTTGTTATGCTTCAGAAACAATGGAACATGAACCATCTGCCATGGGAAGGAGATGAGTGGGAGGTTAGAGCAGATACGCCCTCTTCGAGTTGTTGTGAAGCTCCTAAAAAGCGGTTTAGGAAAATGGATATTTGGGTTAGAAATTCGTGTCTTTGTCACAATCATAGGGAGTTTCTTATATATACTTTAAGAGTTCATAAAAGTAATTTAATACAGTAGTTAATAGTATAATAAATAAAGTATCTGCGGGGGTACTCATCGTAGCTATTTATCAGATCAACTCGGCATAATAGTTGGCAGAGCTGCTTGGCAAGCTATTTGTCAAGACTACTTATGTTACTGACGCTCAAACGGAAGAGCCGGAATGGCATGTGTATTCGAGGAGGACGCGAGCCGACGCGAGAGCAGGAAACGGTCCGAACCACACCGGCCCAAGCACCGAACCGGGCGGTTCGGCGGACGACGCTAAGGGCCGACCGGCCCCTTTATTTTATATTGCTGTCCTAATTTTAATTATGTGTATTGTAATATTTTGGAACTCTTGATGTGTGGTGGATCCCTCCTATATATGGGATCACCTTAGGGTTGGTTTGTATCTTTGGATCACTTATGTTAATTGGGGCTGCTGCCTTTTCTTCTCTCTCTCTCTCTCTCTTCCTCTATCTCCCTCCCCTTTCGTCTAACCTATCTCCCTCTCTCCCGCTCGCTCGGTACCGCCCCAGCTCTCGCCATCCGATAGCCCTGCGCTAGCCGCCGCCCCTCGCTAACGCCTCTCCGATACCCCAGCGGTATCATTTGGTCCGACCTGCCGCTCCGCCTGCCTCCTCGCCGCCGGAGATCCTTTCCATGGGGACGAAACCGAACACCCGCTTCGCCACCTCCGGAGACACCCCCGACCTCGCCGACCGCATCGCGTCCCACGAGAGCCAGATCTCCTCCATCCACGCCGCCATCGCTAGTCTCACCGCCGGCCAAGACGCCCTGCAGTCCGGCCAGGCCGCCATCGCCGCCGGCCAGGCAGAGTTGTTGGCGCGACTCGCGGCCTGGGCGCCGGATCGCACCCCAGAAACCAGCCGCACGGCCCAGCTGGCACGCCCGACCCCGACTCCGCCCGTCGCCAGCGTCCTGTTTTCCACAGAGGCCGCCTCCCTCCTCGGCACACCTCCTCCGCCCGCCTCCGTCCTCGGCACACCCCCGCCGGCCGCCGCCATAGCCGATCGATCCGCCCTCGCCCTGGATGTTCCGTCCTTTGCCGACACGGATCCGATAGGTTGGATAGCTCGTGCCGAACAATTCTTCGACCTCAACGGGACCTCTACGACGAACAAAGTAAGCACGGCCGTGGTCGGCCTTGAGGGTTCGGCCCTCCATTGGGCCCGTTGGTTGCGTCAAATCCAACCCTCCATCTCTTGGACGGAGTTTAAACAAGAAATGATGTGTCGCTATGACTCCCGATACACTGGTTCCGCAATTGAGCGCCTTTGCACGACCCGCCAAACCACGACTGTGGACGCCTACATCGACGACTTCATCGCACTCGTCACGCAAGTGCCGGGCCTTTCGCCCGACCACTAATTGGGTTTCTTTCTCCAAGGTCTGCATCCTAACATCCGTTCTCGGCTCCGCACGCATCATCCTCACACAGTCTCCGAAGCTCTTGAACTTGCCCGGGCCGTCAAGGCGGATCTCGGCCTCCGGCCGAACCCCCTACCACCCTTCGGCCCTCGCCGACGCCGGCTCCCGGGGCTCGCCCCCCCCCCTACGGGAACCGTCCGACCACCCCGCACGGATGCTCCGCAACGCGTCGACTACCACGACCTCCGCTGCCGTGGCTTATGTTTCCGTTGCCGCCAACCCTACTCGCCGCAACACGTATGCCCGGTCAAGGAATTTCATGCCATCTTTGTGGATAGCGACGGTGAGGATGCGGCCACCGATCCTTCTCTGCTGGAGGCCCCGCCAGAGGATCCGCCCGAGAACACGCAGCCGACACCACTCAATGTCTTGGAGCTACCCTTTTATTCGGTGGGCGGCCTTGCGGGCCCACGAACGATGAAGCTGGCCGGCACGCCCAGGACCGGCCCGTGGTTGTTATGATTGACAGTGGCGCTAGCCACAACTTCATGTCGGCCCACCTCGCTCGGGACCTCGGCTTGCCTTACGATCCCTCCCCTGACTTCTCCGTCTGCCTGGGGGATGGCCGCCGCCAACCTACGTTGGGACAGTGCGCAGGAGTCACTTTGTCCTTGGGTCCATGCACGGTTACGACCGACTTCTATCTATTCGAGTTGGGCGGTCTCGACGCCATCTTGGGGGTCGCTTGGTTGCAGACGCTGGGCGACGTTCGCGTCAACTGGGCCTCCATGACCATGTCCATCCTGCATGAGGGCCACCCTTGCCGTTTGGTAGGGGATTCAACGCTTCTTCGCTCGCCGGTCTCCTTCCGGGCCATGACACGCGTCACCGACATTGATTTCTCCGCTTGGTTATGGACGGTCCAGCCGTCTCCTCCGCCGGCCGACCGACCCTCCGCTGATATGGACGCCGTTCTCGCTGATTTTCCGGACCTGTTTACTACTCCGCCCGACCTTCCACCACCGCGGCCGACCGATCACGCCATCGTCCTCAAACCGGGGGCAGCGGCAGTGTCCGTCCGCCCCTACCGCTACGGGCATGCGCAGAAGGACGAGATCGAGCGACTCGTGCGGGAGATGCTGTTGGGGGGCCTCATACGGCCCAGTGCTAGTCCCTTCTCCAGTCCGGTGCTTTTGGTCCGCAAAAAGGACGGCAGTTGGTGTTTCTGTGTGGACTACCGGGAGCTCAACAAGGCTACGGTACCCGCCAAATATCCCATCCCCGTCATTCAGGAGCTACTGGACGAGCTTCATGGCGCTGCCTTCTTCACCAAACTCGACCTCCGCGCCGGCTATCACCAAATCCGGGTCCGGCCGGAAGACGTGCCGGAGACGGCCTTCAGGACGCATGACGGCCATTTCGAGTTTCTGGTGATGCCGTTTGGGCTCACCAACGCCCCAGCCACCTTCCAAGCCACCATGAACGACATCTTCCGCCCGGTCCTCCGTAAGCACGTCCTCGTTTTCTTTGATGACATTCTTGTGTTTAGTACTTCTTGGCAGGACCATCTCCGCCATGTGCGGGAAACCTTTACCACTCTTCGCCGCCACCACCTTACCGTCAACCAGAAGAAGTGTACTTTTGGCGCCACGACGGTCAGCTATCTGTGCCATACCATCTCCGCTTTTGGCGTGGCCATGGACGCGGACAAGATCGATGCAGTGACTCGGTGGCCGACTCCTACTTCCATCCGTGACGTCCGGGCTTTCCTTGGACCTACCGGGTATTACCGACGCTTCATTCGGGACTACGACGGGTTAGCCCGCCCTCTCACCCAGCTCCTGAAGGCCACCGACGACGGGCTGTTTTCGTGGCCACCGGCCGCCATGGCGGCCTTCGCCGCACTACAGTCAGCCCTGATCAAAGGGCCGGTCTTAGCCATGCCAGACTTCCGACAGCAGTTCATAGTGGAATGCGACGCCTCCGGCTCCGGCGTCGGCGCCGTGTTGATGCAAGCAGGTCGGCCTGTGGCGTATTACAGCCGCGCCTTCTCGGCGGTTGTGCGCAACAGATCGGCTTACGAGAATGAGCTCATGGCCTTGGTTTTGGCAGTGCAACATTGGCGACCGTACTTGCTCGGCCGGCCCTTCATTGTTCGCACCGATCATCACAGCCTCCGGTATTTGCTTCAGCAGAAGATCGCCACGCCGATGCAACAGCTCTGGGTAGCCAAGCTTATCGGCTATGACTTCACCATTGAGTTTCGGTCTGGCAAGACCAACCGGGCGGCCGATGCCCTCTCCCGCCACCCCCACGCTCCGGAATTAGCCGCCATCTCGCGGCCTGTGTGGGAGGATGCTGCCGTTCTCCAGCAAGAGGCGGATACCGACCCCTACCTGACAGCAATCCGCACGGCCTTACTCGCCGACCCAGCGGCCCGACCGCCATATGCTCTCATCGGGGGCCGACTGTTCCATCGGGTCCGCTTCGTCCTGTCCGCCTCATCATCCTGCATTCCTCTTCTTCTCGCCGAGTTTCATTCTACCCCCTCAGGGGGTCATGCCGGGGCTTTTCGGACGTATCGGCGGATAGCCGCCTCCCTATATTGGCCTCACATGCTCCGTCAGGTGAAGGCCTACGTTGCGACTTGTTTGCCCTGTCAAAAGGCCAAGTACGAGACGTTGTTCCCTAGCGGCCTACTGCAGCCCCTGCCGATCCCTGAGCGTGTCTGGGAGGATATAACGATGGATTTTATCACCCGTCTGCCACGTTCGAACGGGTTTGATTGCATCTTGGTGGTGGTCGACCGTTTGACGAAGTACGCCCACTTCGTTCCACTCCGACACCCCTATACAACAGCGACAGTGGCCGACTGTTTCATTTCCGAGATAGTGTGCCTCCATGGGTTTCCTCGCTCCATAGTGAGTGACAGAGATCCCCTCTTCCTCAGCAGTTTTTGGATCACGCTCTTTCGTCTTCAGGGCACTCGGCTTCGGATGAATACCGCATATCACCCCCAGTCGGACGGGCAATCCGAAGTGCTAAACCGTTGTTTGGAGACATATTTGCGGTGCTTCATCGGTGAGCGACCCAGGTCGTGGGCGAAGTGGCTCTGTTGGGCGGAGTACTCGTACAACACCGCCTACCATCACTCCGCCAATACATCGCCCTTCGAGACGGTCTATGGCCGACCCCCGCCTTCTCTTCTCCGACATCTTCCGGGCGAATGCCCCGTGGACAGCTTGGCCGACCATCTGTACGACCGGGATGTGATTCTGGATAGCTTGAAACACCACCTGCGACGCGCACATGCAAAAATGCTCTCGTTCGCTAACCGGAAGCGACGCGATCTCTCCTTTCAGGTGGGCGAGCGTGTTTTCATCAAGCTTCACCCGTACCGACAGCTGACCGTGACCCGCCGCACCTGCCCCAAGTTGGCCCCTCGCTTCTACGGGCCCTTCGAGATCATCAGCCGCATTGGAGCCGTCGCCTACCGCCTTCGCCTACCGGACCATAGCCGCATTCACCCGGTGTTCCATGTTTCCCAGCTTCGTCGCGTTATCGGCGACCACCCAGTCACCGATCACATTCCAGCGGATATTGAGCACTCTGACTCCCCACCCATGTACCCGACTTCTATCGTGGATCGGCGCCACCATACCCCGGGAGATACTTTTCCTGAAGAAATTCGCGTCGCGTGGCGTGACCGACCTCTCTCCACCCGCGTCGCGTGGCGTGACCGACCTCTCTCCACCGCTACATGGCTACTGCGGGACGACTTCCGTCGTCAATTTCCAGATTATTGCCTTGAGGACAAGGCTAATTTCCCAGATGGGGGTATTGTTACCGACGCTCAAACGGAAGAGCCGGAATGACACGTGTATTCGAGGAGGACGCGAGGCGACGCGAGAGCAGGGAACGGTCCGAACCACACCGGCCCAAGCACCGAACCGGGCGGTTCGGCGGACGCACGCTAAGGGCCTACCGGCCCCTTTATTTTATGTTGCTGTCCTAATTTTAATTATGCGTATTGTAATATTTTGGAACTCTTGATGTGTGGTGGATCCTTCCTATATATGGGATCATCTTAGGGTTGGTTTGTATCTTTGGATCACTTATGTTAATTGGGGCTGCTGCCTTTTCCTCTCTCTCTCTCTATCTCTTCCTCTATCTCCCTCCCCTTTCGTCTAACCTATCTCCCTCTCTCCCGCTCGCTCGGTACCGCCCCAGCTCTCGCCATCCGATAGCCCTGCGCTAGCCGCCGCCCCTCGCTAACGCCCCTCCGATACCCCAGCGGTATCAACTTAGCGGAGCTACCTGATAGAAATCTTGTCAGATAAACTCATCAACACTATCTGGCTAGAGTTACTCATTATAGAGTACTCAGTTGAGGGGCGATCATATGAACATATCAGGGCCATTTATAACCTTGCATATGGTAAATTCAATTAAAAATTTATCCAATTAGAGTGAGCATCTTCAGCTGTTTAATTTCATCCTTAACTACATTGGATCGGACGTAAATCAATGCAAAAGAGTGAATTGAGCATCAAGATGCATCCTGCTACCTTTGTCAATTGTTGATCAGATGGAAAAATGGTGTTATGCTGTTCTGTTTTTTTTGGCTTGCATCTGGATCTTCATTCTATTTGAAAACTAGGAAGCTAGTACATCTATTGATTCACTATTAATGTTCATTCATGGAACTCCATTAATTCTTTTTTAATTTATTTGTGTCCCATGTTGCGGTTCAGTTCCATGATATTCAACTTTAGCCTAACAATTTACAGTGAACTTTTTTTTTATTTGCCCACATGTTCTTTCTATTTACTTTCCTTCCAATTTCTAATACTTAATCCTTTATCCCCCTAAGCTTGCAACGGCGAGCAAATCCTCTGGATCTGGATAATGAAGCTCTTGCTTTTAAACCTGTCTTGGGAGCGATGCTTGCAAGCATTTATAACAACCCACTTAATAAGGATGCAAACCAAAGTAGACTCGAGAAAATTTTGCATTTCTGGGCTTCAAAGGAAGTTTACGACCGGCAAACCATCGCTAACCTGGAGAAAGAAATGACTGGTGGTTTACCATTGCGTTTCCCTTTGCAAAAGGATGCTCTTGGCGGGTTAGACTCGGCCAACACTGCAGGTTTTTCTTAACATTGTGCTTTATTTCTGTTTGTTCTTTTTGTGTACCTTTTTGTTTATGTGGACATCATCTTTAACTAAAATACGCTCCCAAGTTATGCTAGCTTAAATTTCTTTCTTTGACTACTTTCCAAAATCAAATTGCATGTGATTTTTGTCCTTATCTTATAACTTGACGTAACTTTTCACATCCTAACACGGAAATATCGAATTAATGAGGCATGAATGAGATGGAAGGTAAGGATCTTATAAGAACATTAACTCGGAATAAAATTGACATTTATATGGAAGTTCATTTTCATAGTCATAAATGTTGATTTTATTCTGATTTCATGTTCTTAAAGGTCCTTACCTCACATCATTCCTTACCCTCTTGTTAATTCATGCTTTCCGAATCAGGGATATGACAACATAGTATCAGAGAATGAATGTGATCTTAGGATAAAATAGTGCAAAGAAGTTGAACATTGGTTATAAAATTAAGTGTGGGTAGATACCAATAGGATTGTGTCACTGCTCAAGGTGAATGAAAGTTTCTCTGCGCCTGGCAATTTATGGACATATTTATATTCTATTTTATTGATGGTAATGACTAATGAAAATTGCAGAAAAGAAATTGTTATCTCGGTACAGGAAGAAAGTTGATGTTTATTTTGAGTTTAATTAATCTACCACTTGTGGGTAGACACCAATAGGATTGGGTCACTGCTCACATAATTTGTTATGCGGTAAGGTACATGGAATTTCTCTGTGCTAGACAATTTTTGGACATATTTATGTTCTATTTTATTGATAGTAATGACTAAAGAAAATCACGGAAAAGAAGTCGTTATCCTGGCAGAGGAAGAAAGTTGATGTTTATTTTGAGTTTAGTTAATCCACCGTTGGATCCATACCCTGCATCAGTTGTTTCCACCTTGTTAATTCGAGCTTAACCTTGTTAATTCGAGCTTATTGGGTTGAGGGTGTGACATACTTCAAAAAACAAGGTCACAATTATTGTTAGCCAAGAAATGTAGAATTTTTTATTATGCCTTTGCCTTGACAAAACAATAGGTTTACCGGTTAAAAACATTCTTAAGTTTTTATTTCTCTCTATTACGAGTATATATAAGGTTGTACAAGAAACCAAGCTACAAATAGACAATTTAGGACCATTATAAAGTACATAACTTAAATGTACATATAATTCAACTCTCCCCCTCAAGTTGGGAGTAGATATTGACGCCCATCTTGGATATGTCACTTATAAAGGTGTCACAGTTCAGGCTTTTAGTGAAGGTTTCTGTCAGCTGATCTTATGATTGAACAAACAATGTGCATAATGTTCTGATGTAGGGTAGGGTGTGTGGTGCGAGACTACAATGCAACCCTAGTTGGTGGTGAGATGTTGACCTTACGGGCTTAACATTAAATGTGATGCCGCCATGCAAAGAACGACGACAATAATCAAAAGCTAGCAATAAAAATTAAACCACACAATTATAAATAAACAAGTGGAAGTAATTTTCTTTTGGGCTAGCAAGAAATGTCTTTCCTCTGCGGAGAGGGCTAAAGCCAAGTGCGTGACGAATGATTCCCTCCTGCAAATCACAAGCAAGTCTAGAAGAAAGTTCAACACTACTATATATCCAAAAAAATGAGAATTCACAAAACCATAGTTTAGTTTAGAAAACAAAGATCCATAAAATGAATAAAACTCACAAAGTACGGGGGCTTCCTTGTGAGGGGAGATCCGAGGACGTGTGGCGGGATGGTGACGATCCGGGGAGGTATTTAGTGGCGGGTATAGGAGTTGAATATGGGCGGTGGCTGGATCTGAAGGGAGGAGATGTTGGGGAGGGGCTGCAACTTTCAGGCTAGGGAAATGGCGGGGGGGGGGGGGGGGGGGGGGGAGTTTGCGGTTGTGGAGGAGTGGGGGCAGGGGGTGAGGTCTGTAGGACTATAGGGCGGTAGCAGGGGGTGTAGGGCAGCGGTTTACTGCAGGGTGGCAGCGACAAGGAGGAAAAACTTGGCGGGATTTGTTGATGCAACCTGATATTGCGTCGTTATTTATTTTTTATCTGTCGCATTTTTATTTGTGTAGCGCACGTCTTCGTGCAAGATGATTTATTTTCCGCACACGTTATTTGTATGTGTCTTTGTATCGCGTATATCTCCCGCGCTCGTTGCTTGGCTTATTGGTGTGACCGACCAATAAGACCATGACTAAAAAAGTCGGTCAAATTAGGGAGTATGTTACATAGGGCAATTTTTGAAATATTATTATTTAAGTATGATTAATTTCCCGAAAAAATAATTATAAAAAAATATGAATTATTAATTTCAGAAAATTTCTTAATATCATTATGTGAGAATGTCAAAAGTCCCCTCTTCTTATCCTATTTCCTCATCTTTTAAAAGACCTAAAGAAAACCCCCATTTATCTTTTCATTGCAAACCCCCACCCCCACCCCAATTTAATGCCTTTTAATATTATATTTTGGCTTTATATTACATTGCCAGCCGTCCACTTTGAAACTCCCCAATTTAATATTATGTTGGTAACTTTCCCTTCTTAAAATTCCTTCTTTATAAAAGCTGCCAGTTACCCACGTGAAAGCCTATCCTGGAAACAAAAACGAAACAGAGGTATACTTTCTCTGTTTCGTTCCTTCTAGTGCCTATTTGCCCAGCGACCTGCCGCCCGCATACTGTTCTATTTGCTCCGCCGTCGTTGAAGGCCACTCCGGCCCCGACGAACCACCCTGGGCCCTTCTCCGACGGTCTCGTCGCCCTCCAACAATTCAAGTGCCACCTTCAGCCTTCCTCCCACCTCGCCCTATTACCAGAGCATCTTAGACCGGCCGTTTCAGCTCCGGCGAACTCTTCCCGGCGTTTCTTGCACGTTGATGACCTCTCCTTGGTCTTCCCCGTTCAAGTCCGTCAAGCCACCGTCGGTTGCTTACCTTCCAGCCCCTGCCCGAAGTAAACTTGCCAGTCTCCTGTTGGTAAACCCTTCTCCTGTCTAAATGCTCAATTTCAGTTAGCTTAATTTTGTGCTCATACTTAAATGAACTAAAAGTCAGAGTTCGCTCTAGTTTCAACTTTAGCTTTTACACCGTTTCTTTCCAAATTCCCTTTTTCCCTTTCTTATTATCACCCGTGGAATACATTTAAACAATTAAGTCTTTGATTGGATGCTAGATATTTAAGTGAGATTGCGAAACCTCGGTCGAATATCTCATGATTTTGCTTGTGTAGTTATGCCCGCGTCACAAAAAATTGAGAAAGTTCTCATTTTTAACATTTAAATATAAAGTCAGATATTTTGGAATACATCGTTTGTGGAAGTCGGACGGTTATGGAGGAGGCAGCAGGGTGGGCGGTGGCTGGATGGATTAGCTCCTGTTTGGATGGGTTAAAGGGGGTCGACTAGGGCTTGGGAGGGGGAAAGATGAAGGTTATGGATGGGGAATACCTTTGGATGCAGGAAAACACCTAGGAGTCGTCACCTAGGGCCTCACAGAGTCGTCACTGTGAGGGGATCACCGAATTTCTGGAATGAACTTCAAAATCTGCAATAACCTCCTTGCAACCCTCGTACTCTCCATTTATAACAAAACAATATTAGAGCACCCCGACATCGACGATGGTGAAGGGCCGTCCATGCAAGTGGACCAAGTATCAACACACATGACCGTCCGAAGAGGGGATGTACTCATGCGATACTATCTCAGTAATGCTCTCAACGTTCAACTCCCGCGTAGATGAACTCGGTGTGATCGGTGGTGACAGAAGTGAAGCCATAGTAGACAGACTCACAGGTGGTTGGGGTTCGTGAGTGGACTGAGTGTGGGATAGAGACGGCTATGGTGTAGGCTCATGGGGGTCTCCACAATACGGGACTACATACTTGTGAGGCTCGTAGTATGGCGTCAGGTCCTCTACATTAAATATGTGATAAATACCCATGCTTGCAGGGATATTATGTTCATAGGCATTTATCCCGATGCGTCTCATGATTGTGTAGGGGCCTATTCGCTTAGCTTTAACTTTTTGGCAGGCCCCGAGGGAGCCTCTCAGCGTGGACTCGCACCATCGCCTGTTCACCTTCCAGAAATATCCTCTCCCGCTTGTGTACATCTACATGTGTTTTGTAATATTCATTGCTAGTAATGTTTTGTCGTCGGACCGACTCATGCAGCTCATGCAAATGACTCAGCTGACTCGCTTGGGCGGGACTTTAGTGAAACAGGAATAAGGTCGATAGGTTTCCTAGGTTTGTAACCTGACATTATATGAAATGGACTCAACCCAATAGACCTATTAACTGAACTATTATATTTAAACTCCGTAATGGGGAGCACCGAGTCCCAACTAGATGCGTACTCACCAACTAGACACTTAAGCAGATTCCCTAGACTCTTATTTACCACCTCAGTCTGCCCATCAGTTTGGGGGTGGTAAACCGATAAAAACCTAAGGGTGGTGCCAATCTTTCGGCATAGCGTCTTCCAGAAATAGCTCATAATCTCACGTCCATATATGACACTATAGACTTCGGTAGACCATGCAATCTAAAAATGCCTCTCACAAATAATGTCGCGACATGGGATGCGTCAGTGGTCTTGCTACATGCTTTGAAATGGCTCATCTTTGAAAACCGATCGACTACAACAAAATGGAGTCGTGCTTATTCGGAGTGCGAGGTAGCCCGAGCATGAAGTCCATACTAATGTCCTCCCAGGGGCGGTGTGGAACAGGTAGTGGGGTATACAAGCCAGTGTTTTGCTTAGGGCCCTTGTCCGTTTGACAGATACGACAATGTAGGACGACACGAGCCACATCCTTCTTCAGATTTGACTAATATAAATGGTCCTCCACAATAGCTATCGACTTGTCCCTACCAAAATGTCCGGCGGCGCTGCCTGCATGCAACTCCCAAACTAAGTAATCACAATAGTAGGTCCTGGGTATGCATAGGCGGGATCCCCGATATAGATAATCGTCAATAATATGGAACCCCTCGATGGGGTCTGGATGGTCCCTCGATAAAGCGCAGTATAACTCTCCAAAATCAGGGCAAGTAGGATAGTCCTTGATCACTCTCTCAAACCCATTCGCTCGGGCTCTCATTGTCTGTAATAACGTGACTCGGAGGCTAAGCGCATCATCGGGTTTGTTCTTAACATCGGCGCGGTGCTTAAGAACATAATGAAAATCTTGTAGGCACTCAACCCACTTGGCAAGCCGTTGAACTAACTTCCTCTGCGAGTCTAAATATCATAATGTCTGGTTATCAGAATAGAGTACAAACTCCCTAGGCAGGAGATATTGACTCCAATAACGTAGAGACTGGACAATAACATAAAACTCTAGATCGTAGTTCGAGTATTTCTACTTGGCTTCATTTAGTTTCTCACTGAAGTAAGAAACTAGGCGTCCCTCTTGACTCAATACAACATCAATACCAACACCCGACGCGCCACAAGTGACCTCAAATGCTATGCCGAAATCAGGGAGTCTCAAAACATGAGCGGTAGTAAGCTTGTCCTTAATCTCTTCAAACGCTCAAGTGGCCGCTGCGGTCCATTGAAAATCGCCCTTGCAGAGGCAACTCGTGAAAGGGGACATCACACCACACTCGATCCTCAAAAGTG
Organism: Dactylorhiza incarnata; assembly: GCA_033032865.1. Classification (NCBI taxonomy): domain Eukaryota; kingdom Viridiplantae; phylum Streptophyta; class Magnoliopsida; order Asparagales; family Orchidaceae; genus Dactylorhiza; species Dactylorhiza incarnata. Next base: position 5,969,590 of record JAWHQI010000066.1, read on the forward strand.
GCAAGGCTAATCGGAACAAGACACCGTTGTTTGACCTGAATTGCGGTTTTGTCTATCCAGATGACACAATAGGGGTGGGGGTGAGGCTCAACCTTCACCAGCATATGCTCTAGACCCCTTTGGGCCACGATATTCACACTACTTCCACTATTTATAGCTAGCTTGCATGGATCACCTGCACTAGAAAAATAAGTGTAAAAGATAGTGGTGTGGCGCCAGTCCTCATCCACATGAGGGGTGTGCATGAGACGTCTAACTATACCTATCTCCAATGATCTCCCAGTGTCACCCTCCCAACCCTCCTCAACGGTGACCACAACCTCCTCAATTAGCAGGTTCCTCATAGGGCACTAGGCCGCTACGTGTCCTTTTCCTGAACATCTATAACACTGGATGCCCCCGACTTGGGGTGCTCGGTGATGGCGGCCTTGCCTTTCGTGTCCACTGGGGCACGGGAGGGCACGACAACGGTAGCCGGTGGTGGGGCAGGTCTCCTAAACGTCGAACCGTCAGATCTAGAGGGACCCTTCCTTGGCCTTGATGAGCAAAGGTTCTACTCGTACTCTAAAGCGAGCTAATATATCTGCTCAACACTCTCAAGGTGATGTGGGATTAACTCCCAACAAATATCAGAGCGAAGGCCGGACCTAAAACGAGAGGCGGTAACAATAATGATGGTGATCCATCAGAGTTGGCGTACCGCAAAGCGGGACTCACGTTCGTGTACTTGCGCAGGACTTGATCGGATCGACGATCCGACTCCACGGATGCGTCAGTCTCGTCGTTTACCTATTTTTTCATATATTGCATCGCTATGTTTTAATTTATTTCATGTAATCGGGCCTGACGCATCTCCGACCAATCATATGTGAAATTTTTCGAATCTTTATGGAGCAAGCAGGAGTTAGTCAACTTAGAGTACACAAGCCAAACAATCAGAAGCCCATGGAGGCAAACAAGAAATCTTTATTGATAGCAGTACTTCAATTACAAGGCGAGGCATGCTTGGCGAGACATGATTTCGCCAGCACAAACACCAAAGAGAAAATTACAAAGTTGAAGATAACTTGTGACCGCTCAGACCGCGCGACCTCCCTGTGACTTGAGCAAGCTGCCAGACCGCAGCGACCTGCCGATCACAGAACACCACCAAACCGCACTTCTTCTTCCGAACTCCTGATTCTCCCGAACTCCAGCACCACAACTCCAAGCCGCAGACCGCCCGAACACTTTCAGAGGAAGAGGTGATCGCTGCTGCCCACACTATCCGCAGAAGCTGCACAAGAAGGGTTCAATCAGCAGACCGCCCGGTCAGACAAATAGAGACCGCAGGAAAGAAGAGAACTCAGCTTACACTTGGTGTGTCTTAATTATTGCTGCCGATGGGTCCTATTTATAGGTGTGAGACCTGATCCAGTCACCACCTTATGAGATAGGATCACCACCCTCCAGACCGCCCGACCTGACCGGTCACACCGCGCGATCAGCAACAGTACTCCTGCTTCATTTTGGTGAACTCGCCAGCTTCAACATCAACCATGAGAGACCGCCACTCTCACAGCAGATCGCGACTCCAAAGGAGATCGCCAGACCGCCCGAAGTTGTTCACCCCCTGTGTTCGCCCGAGACCGCGAACACAGCCAGTTCGCCATCAACCCGCGAACTCCTGTCCGCATGCTGGTCTCCACCTGAGACCGCGAACAGCGTCCAGCTTGCATACCAGTCTCCTCCTGAGACCGCAACCTGAGACCGCGCGACTAAGACCCTTAGTCCGCGAACACCACCAGAAAGCCCGGTCAGCTACCAGACCGCATTCTGGAAAACCTGGATCAAACTGTGCGGTCACACCAGACCGCCACAGCCTTGAAGAAGACAGCTCACCACGCGGTCACGCACAGACCGCGCACACCTGAAGACGAATAGCCCGCCACGCGGTCACAGACAGACCGCGCGGCCTACACCTTCAGCCGCCTTGGACCCATACCAGCGATCAAGCCAGGAGACCGCAGCTAGGCTAAGACAAGCCAGACCGCAGAGGCAGACCGCCAAGTCGTGCGATCACGCCAGACCGCCCGACCTTCTCCCAGACCGCCCAGGTCCAAAAGTCTCCAAACTTCCACTTCAACAATTTCAACACTCCCCCTTGAAGTGGGAAGTTGAAACTAGCCCCAGTAGACTCCTTAGCCGTGTGAACGACCCCTTTGCCAGCGCCTTTGTGAAGAAGTCCGCCACGTTGTCCGCACTCCGCACATGCCCGACCGAAAGAGATCCCTCCAGCACCTTCTCCCGTATGAAGTGATGCTCGATCTCGATATTCTTGATCCTCGCGTGACAAACTGGATTGGTAATCAGTTTGAGAGCACTCTCGTTGTCACCGCGTAGCAGAGTCGGCCCCCGAACCTCCTTGTGAACGTCTCCCACCAACCTCCTAAGCCAGATGGCTTCCTGAGCTGCCAAGGCCGAATCCTTGTATTCCGCTTCCGTGGTGGAGACCGACACGGAATCCTGCTTCTTGCTGCACCATGATATAGCTGTTGGGCCCGCCATGAAGACGAATCCATACGTCGACTTCCGATCATCCGAATCTCCCCCGTAATCAGCATCCATGTACCCGTGCACCTCGAAGCCCGCACCCCTCCTGTACAGGAGACCCATGTCCGAGGTCGCCTTGACATACTTCAGAATGTTCTTGGCTACTAGCAGATGAGGTACCCGTGGCTCCGCCATATATCGACTCACTCTGCCAACTGCATATGCAATATCCGGCCTCGTGATCATCAGATAGATCAGGCTCCCAACCAGAGCTCGGAACACCAACGGATCTTGCATAATCCTCCCCTCATCCTTCCGAAGCTTCATAGCCTTCTCCAGAGGTGTGGAGGTGCACTTCCCTTCCTTCATGCCGAATCGCTCCACGATCCGCTCCGCATAACCGGCCTGGGTCACCAGCACTCCACCTTCCTTCCTCTGCTCCTCGAGTCCAAGGAAGTGGTGAAGCTCACCTAAGTCCTTCATCTCGAACCTGATAGACTGCTCGGCCCGAAGCTGCGCTACCTCCTCCTTCGAGTTCCCCGTCACGATCATATCGTCGACGTATAACAACACAATGACTTGAAGCTCCCCGCTCTTTTTGACGAACAAGCTTGAGTCTGAGTCTGAAGCACCAAATCCACAGAATAGGAGGTATTCTGCGATCTTCCCGTACCACGCCCTCGGCGCTTGCTTCAACCCATACAGGGCCTTCTTCAACTTGCAGACATGCTCCGGAAAGTCTTCAGACACAAAGCCTGGTGGCTGGACCATGAAGATATCCTTGTCAATCTCCCCGTCAAGCTTGCAGATGTCGGATGTCGGACTCATGTCGGTTTGTGTTTTTTATGTCGGATGTCGGATTGCGGGGGACATATCGGGGACATTTCAAAATGTCGGATTATAATATTATATCATGATATTTTTTTAATTTGATGGTAATTATTTTATTTAATGAAGTATACTATTAACAAGTGTTTAATCGATTTGTAATAAATAAGAAATGTTGCATACTTTCAATCAAGTAATAGTATAATACAACATCACAAAATCATATTAAAGTATTAAACATTTAAATCAGAAAGTATAATTGTACCTCTGTTTATTACCAAAATTTTAATGCTCCACAAAAGCTGCTACTCTTATATAAATGTACAATATTTTTTCCTGAAATTAATCAACGAATATTTGAGTAAGAACTAAGAACTATATTAAAGAATAAAGAGTAATGAATATGATGAAAAGAATTAACTTAATTCAACTCACTTAAATAACATCATGATTCTTCATCAGTTGGGTAGTCATCGGAAGTGTAAAACACTAGTGCATCATCAGCAATGTTCTTCTCAGAATTCCTTTGCATGGCTACTTCTTTCTCACTATCCCCTCCTCCAACAACTACATCGTCCAATGCTGTTTGCAACCTTTCAGTCTTAAACTTTTTGGTTGCTTGTGCAGAGTTTAAATAACCATCAACCTTCTCTTTTACATCAGATGGTACCATCAGACATGCCTTAACGTTGCCCCTTATCCCCGCCAAATGATGCTTCAATCGTGTAATACCACCATTCACAATTTGTTTGCAATATATGCATCGTATCCGATTGGTGTCATTTGCAGTCACCTTCTCACCAAATGCCCAACACGGATCTCGACCTACTGTAGAGGAAGAAGTGGTGGGAATCTTGCTCGAACCTTCTGATGAATTCATACTACAGCATAACAAGCAAAGAAGAAGAAGTAGCACAACATTTCAAAAATTAGCTAATTAGCACAACATAACAGCAAAGAAGCAGAAGTAGCACAACATAACAGTAAAGAGGAAGCAGGACAACATAACAAGCAAAGCATAACAACAAAGAAGTAGTAGCACTAACAGAGAAGAAGAAGCAGGACAACAGCAGCAGCAGAATCAGAGCTGGAGAGAGCTGGAGAAATCCGAGAATCAGAGCTGGAGAAATCCTGGAGCCGGAGAAGAAGAAGCTTACAGTGCAGCAGGACAGCAGCAGAATCAGATAATTCAGAGCTGGATTAGAGAAAAATCAGAGCTGGATTAGAGAAAAATCAGAGAAAAAGCAGTGCAGCAGGACATCAGTGCAGCAGAACAGCAGAACAGAAGAACAAAAGAAGAAGAAGAAGAAGCACGGGATCTTAGGTTTTATCTTAGGTTGTAAAGCCGCCGTAAAACCGCCATAATCCGACATGTCGGCCGCCATACTGGAAAACGCAATTTTCCTCATTCGCGTCGCTAACGTTGCGATTACCCCTCAAAAATGACATGTCGGACATGTCGGCCAACATCTACAAGCTTGCTCCCCGTACAAGAAGGCGTTCTTGACGTCGAGTTACCAAATCTCCTATCCACTGAATGCCGCCAAGGCAATGATGAACCGAACTGAAGTCATTTTTGCCACCGGACTGAATGTCTCCTCGTAGTCTTCACCGTATTGCTGCGAGAACCCCCGAGCTACAAGGCGAGCCTTGTACCGCTTGATGCTGCCGTCGGCCTTCTTCTTAAGCTTGTAGAGCCACTTGCATGTAACAGGAGTGGTGCCCTTGGGCTTGGGCACAAGAGACCAGGTCTCATTCTTCTCAAGAGCTGCCATCTCTTCTTGCATTGCAACGTCCCACTCCTTCACACCTCTGGCCTTCTCAAAGCTCGACGGCTCCCTCTCATCCAAGGGACCAGCAAAGAAACATGAGACAAAGCTCACTGCGTTTCCTCCTGTATAGCGATCAGGGGCAATGATCGCTCGCTTCGACCTCCTCAGCTTCTTCCCCTGAACCGCATTATCTCCAGCTGCTTCTTCCCTAGCTCCTCTTCCAGACGTGCTAGGAGCATCGCCCCCTGCTCCCTGAACCAGAAGCCCCCTTCTCGGAACTAGAAGGAGATGGACCACCTGGTGACACAGGTAGCTCCACCTGAAGATCCTCCACAACTTTTTCTGGCACCTCCACCCTGCTCTCTGGTAGCTCCACATCAGAAGACCCCTTGTAAGAAGTCACCTCATCGAACACGACGTCGCGAGATACCACAAACCTACGCGTCTCCGGGTCCATGCACTTCCATCCTTTCTTCCGCTCATCGTATCCCACGAAGACTAGCTTCCTTGCTTTCGCATCTAGCTTCGTCCGAAGAGCATCTGGAACATGCACGTAGCAGGTGGATCCAAACACCCTAAGGTGTGCCACGCTTGGCTTCTCCTTGAACATCATCTCATGTGGAGTCAACATGTTGATGGGACTTGAAGGCATCCTGTTGATGACGTAGGCAACACAAGACATTCCCTCCGCCCAGAAGGACTTTGGGATACTCTTGGCATGCAGCCAACACTTGCAGGTCTCCGTCAGATGACGGATCTTCCGCTCTGCAACTCCGTTCTGCTGTGGAGTATGTGCACAAGTGAGCTCCCTCCGGATGCCTGCCTTCCTGCAAAAAGTAGAGAACTCACTGGAGGTGAACTCCCCTCCGTTGTCAGTTCTCAGCTTCTTCACCCGCAGTCCTAGCCGACCCTCCACGAGCTCCTTGAACTCCACAAACTTGGCAAACGCCTCCGCCTTCTCCTTCAGGAAAAATACCCAGACATATCTGGTGTAATCATCGATCAACACCAGCATATATCTGCTGCCTCCGAGGCTTGGGGTAGCAGTTGGTCCCATCAAGTCACCGTGGATGCACTCCAACGACACACTACTCCTTGTCTGCGACTTGTCAAACGGTAGCCGATGAGACTTGCCGAACTGACATCCCGCGCAAACATGACCTTCACCGTAGGAAGATAGACTTGGCAGGCCCTTGACCTGACTCTCACCGCCATAGCTTTCAACTTGTCCATCTCTACGTGCCCCAACCTCTCATACCATATAACGGCACCATCATTCGTCTTCATCTTGTCGACGTAAGAACTTGTTGATAAAACAAACAAGTCCTTTGCCCGTCTCCCGACATGGACGACCTCGGCCTTTACGGCCTCAAAATTGCGTAGAAACTTCACTTCTGTTGGGCCAAACAGAACGTGATACCCAGCGTCTACAGCGTTGGTCACGGAGAAGAGGTTTTTCCTCATACCAGGCACATGATAGACACCCTTCAAAGTAAATGGCCCTCTATCACTGCCCAAGGAAACAACCCCCACCTTCTCTACTGGATGCACAGTATTATCAGCAGTAATGATTGCATTGTTACCTGTATAGGGCTGTGCAGAAGAAAGCTTGGTCTCGTCTCCGGTGAGGTGATGACCACACCCCGAGTCCACGATCCAGTCCTCCAGATAGTTGATAGGAGCGGAAGCTCCAACAGAAGCCGAGAAGGCTCCTCCCCAACCTCCTTCAAAGTGCCTGGCCTCAGCTTCCTCCTTCTCCGCAGCATGCCCAGCTTGGGTGACCACCTTGCAATCCTTCCTGATGTGGCCAAACTTGCCACACTTGAAACACTTCGGACCTTCGCCCTTCTTCTTCCCGTCAGCCTTGGGAGCATACCCCCTTTCCTGCTGCCCAGAAGTTGAAGGCCCATAGCCTCCTCCAGCGGTCTTCTTCTTCTTATCCCACTTCTTCTTCTTGCTTGAGAAGAGCACTTCGCCATCTCCCCCAGCCACTGACATCCCCGCCATCTCCCTTGCCAAACTTTCTTGCGATGCAAGCAAGTTCTCCAGCTCCAACAGAGACGGCTGATTTGCCCATCCCTGCACCGACGTCACAAAGGCAACATATTCCTTCCGCAAGCCGCGGATGATGTGCCTCTTTAGCTTCGCCTCAGAGATAGGCTCATCAGGATCCAATGCTGAGATTTCAGCGCACAAGTTCTTCATCTTCAGAAAGAAAGTGGAGATAGAAAGATCACCTTGAGCCGACCTTGCCAGCTCATTCTCCAAGAACTGTAGCCTTGCTACATTCTTCTTGTTAAACAGCCCATCCAGGGCTCTCCAGATCTCTGCAGCTGATCCACACCCCAAAATGTGATCAAACAGGTCAGGTGAAATTGCTCTCTTCAGAGTGAACTCCGCCTTCGCATTCGTCCTCCTCCAAGTTCTCACCTCTGCCCCATTATCCCCTTCCGGGACAACTTCCTGCGTCTGATCTCCTCCAACTACCTCCCAGAGGTCCTCGCCTAGAAGATAGCTTTGCATACACGACTTCCACTTCTTGAAGTTAGTCGATGTAAGCATCTCAATTCCAAGACCTCTCGCTTCCATTGCTCTACCACTGGTTTCTTCTTCACAAAGGCGATGACTACTCTAAGTTACTCACTGCTCAATCACTCCAACCTCCCTCTGATACCATGTGAAATTTTTCGAATCTTTATGGAGCAAACAGGAGTTAGTCAACTTAGAGTACACAAGCCAAACAACCAGAAGCCCATGGAGACAAACAAGAAATCTTTATTGATAGCAGTACTTCAATTACAAGGCGAGACATGCTTGGCGAGACATGATTTCGCCAGCACAAACACCAAAGAGAAAATTACAAAGTTGAAGATAACTTGAGACCGCTCAGACCGCGCGACCTCCCTGTGACTTGAGCAAGCTGCCAGACCGCAGCGACCTGCCGATCACAGAACACCACCAAACCGCACTTCTTCTTCCGAACTCCTGATTCTCTCGAACTCCAGCACCACAACTCCAAGCCGCAGACCGCCCGAACACTTTCAGAGGAAGAGGTGATCGCTGCTGCCCACACTATCCGCAGAAGCTGCACAAGAAGGGTTCAATCAGCAGACCGCCCGGTCAGACAAATAGAGACCGCAGGAAAGAAGAGAACTCGGCTTACACTTGGTGTGTCTTAATTATTGCTGCCGATGAGTCCTATTTATAGGTGTGAGACCTGATCCAGTCACCACCCTATGAGATAGGATCACCACCCTCCAGACCGCGCGACCTGACCGGTCACACCGCGCGATCAGCAGCAGTACTCCTGCTTCATTTTGGTGAACTCGCCAGCTTCAACATCAACCATGAGAGACCGCCACTCTCACAGCAGATCGCGACTCCAAAGGAGATCGCCAGACCGCCCGAAGCTGTTCACCCCCTGTGTTCGCCCGAGACCGCGAACACAACCAGTTCGCCATCAACCCGCGAACTCCTGTCCGCATGCCGGTCTCCACCTGAGACCGCGAACAACGTCCAACTTGCATACCAGTCTCCTCCTGAGACCGCGCGACTAAGACCCTTAGTCCGCGAACACCACCAGAAAGCCCGGTCAGCTACCAGACCGCATTTTGGAAAACCTGGATCAAACTGTGCGGTCACACCAGACCGCCACAACCTTGAAGAAGACAGCTCACCACGCGGCCACGCACAGACCGCGCACACCTGAAGACGAATAGCCCGCCACGCGGTCACAGACAGACCGCGCGGCCTACACCTTCAGCCGCCTTGGACCCATACCAGCGATCAAGCCAGGAGACCGCAGCTAGGCTAAGACAAGCCAGACCGCAGAGGCAGACCGCCAAGTCGTGCGATCACGCCAGACCGCCCGACCTCCTCCCAGACCGCCCAGGTCCAAAAGTCTCCAAACTTCCACTTCAACAATTTCAACATCATAGTCATCGATGATCGCCTCACGGTGACGATTCCGTGAGGCCCTAGGTGACGACTCCTAGGTGGTCTCCTGCATCCCTATGGTATCCCCTATCCATCACCTTCATTTTCCCCCTCCCAAAATCTAGCCGCAACCCCCAAACAACTCCAAAGCCTCAATCTAAACCCTCCATCCCTGCCGCCAGCCTTGCTGAACCATTCCCCCCAGTTTCCGTTTCCGTTTCCCTGCTCCCCTCCCTCCAGCCTAACGCTTCTAGCCTCCATCTGGACTAGCTGCCCAACCAACCTCCCTTGTTACAGCCGCCGGCTGGCTGTCCACCCTTCCAGCCGCTCAGATCCAGCCGCCAACCGCCCCGTTTCCCCCATCACCCCTCCCTGTTGTTATAATGAGCTTCCAGCCTTGAAATCCTACAGCTGTCTCCACCTTACAACCACCGACTCCCTCCCTAGCCCCCTCCTCTTAGATCCAACCCCCTTCGCTCAGATCCAGTCCACCGGCCACGATATCTACAGATTTTCGCCACCGTCACGACGCATGTAGCAGGATCTGAAAGGTAGGGTAGAATGCTAAGAATTACTTTAGAGGAGGTGAATACAACAACAACACAAGCCTTTATCCCACCATAGTGGGGTCAGCTATATGGATCCTTTGTCGCCATTGCGCCCTATCTTTAATCATAGCCTCGGTGAATAGAGTATTTAAAATTTCTTTTCAGATTTTAAACAATCACAACACATTCACATATACAGAATAATTTGTTTGTTGATTTAAATGCAACAGAAAAATAAAAGTAAATCAAAGCAACAAACAAACACCACAAAAAATGCAATCCAGACGACACAAGATTTTTATAGAGGTTCCCCAAATTTGGGTACGTCCCCTCTTCTACCCCTTGGTAGGCTATCCACTATAGACAGCGCTGAGTCTTTTGATAAGGAGACTCTTAGAATCGATTACAACTGAATTTTTTGATAGAGATTCTTAGAACCACAAGAGATTTTGATAAGGTATCTCAAACCAATCAAGCCTTTTGGTAAGGTGGCTAAACTGAGCAATAATACTTTTGATAAGGTAGATCAACCACTTGAAGAGCCTTTTGATAATATTGACTCAAAACCAATCAGAGAGCCTTTTGATAAGTTCGACTCAAAACCATAGAGATCCTTTTGATAAGGTGGATCAAGAATCACTGAATCTGTTGAAGAGTAATTCTCAGAACTCTATCAGAAAATTTGAGTTGAAAGGGAATAGTTGCAGGAGATCTGTCTTCCACTATTAATGTCCTTTCAACAATCTCTGAAGACTTGGTTCTTTTTAACACTGTGTGGATAGAGAGAAGTAGCAGTAGACTTTTCTTGATAGATCAGATTCAATAGGCAGAAAGTTGAATCTGTTGTGAGACTATTCAATGAATCCTCTTGTAATTTCTTCTTGATGGGCAGTCTATAGATCGAGAGAATGATCCTTGACGACTGCTGTCTGTTTTCTCAGGAAGAAGGGAGGAAGAAAGAATTAGATCAGAGAAGAGAGAGCGAGAGAGACAGTGGGAGAGATCTCGCATTTTCTTTTTGCACAATCACTTTGCTATATTCTATCTCAAATATCTCAGAATAAGAATGCCCATTTATAGATGCAAATTTTCGACGATTATGCCTTGCCAGATTTCTTTCGAAAAGAGTAATAGCCTTCCATACTCAAATATCAACTGTTATAGTTAGACCTGATTAGTTGCCTTGATCTGCTTATGCTCAATTTGAATTTACTCTGCATGGATATCGACTCAAGAAATCTTGAACTCTGACTTGGAAGAAGAAGTATATGGAGATGGAGTAAACAAGAGGATATCTTAATATATATACTTGTGCTTTGACTTCTGTAGAACTTGAGCTCCGAGTATTAGTATCATAGTCAAGATATAACTCTGAACTTCTTAACGTACTGTCACGGTGCTAAGGTTAACTAACTCGCCCCTTGACCATTGTTCAAGTTTATTCTAAATATGTTGAGAATATCTAGAATGTAGGAGAAAGATCATACTTGGGAAATATGAAAGAGTGCGGAAGAGTGTGGAAGAATCTAGTCACTTCCATGTGTGGAGAAATCTAGATTCTTCTTGGGTTTGGAGGGAAAAAGGGGAGGATGCCTATATAAGGGAAGACCTCTCCCCATTTGGATCATCCAAGGTTTTGGAGCCTGTTGTGATAGTGAGACTCCTCTTATGAGGGTTGAGTGCTTGTGAGCTTTGAGTGTTGTTGTATGTCTTGATCTTTTTGTATGTCCTGCTCAACTGTTTTACGAACTGTCTTGTAATTTTATTCAGAAGTATAATCGAAGGTTTCCTCTTTACTCTGCTGCATTATCGAAGCTAGGCTTACTTGGTTAGCTTAAGTTGGTGGAAATACTAGCCAAGTGCCGCACACACTTAGTGTTGATATATTAAGTCCGTGACAGTTGGTATCAAAGCGAAGTTCTACATATCGTGCTGCTACAAAGACAAATATGGCAGGAGAAGAAGAATCCCATATTGAGGAGGAACGAGGTAGGGATACTACCCAACAAACTAGCAAGAAGAAGCGAGACCAAAGTCGGGTTCCAGAAGAGAGCCACTTGGTGCTAGCTATGGAGGACTGGGAGAAACGCATGGAGGTCATGGAAAACAATAACCGTACGATACGTAAAGAATGTGAAGCCATTCGTGTGGAGCTAAAGAAGAGACTCCAATATGCATTTGATGACAATGCCACATTACATGCACACATCGACGAGTTGGAGGAACTAGCCATATGCCAGAAGGTTATCGCCAATGGAAGTGTCAACACCACTACTGCCATTCCTAGAGTGGACATCCCATGACCAGATTCATTCTTGGGCAAGCGGGATGCCAAAGAAGTTGAGAACTTCTTATGGAAGATGGAGAACTATTTTGAGGGTTGTCATCTACGCGTTGATGCAACCAAGGTACGTACTGCTTCCCAATTTCTTGACGATAATGCCGTACTATGGTGGCGAAGGAGGCAGACAGATGTCACAAAAGAATTATGTCAATTGGACACATGGGAGGAGTTCAAAGGGGAGCTTAAACGCCACTTCTACCTAGAGAATGTTGTATATCTTGCACGAAAGAGGCTAAGGGAGTTGAGACAAAAGCGAACAATAGCGGAATATGTGAGTGAGTTTACAACACTTATGTTGCAAATCCCTAACTTGTCGGAGGACGATCGACAATTCTATTTCGTGGATGGGCTACAATTATGGGCAAAACAAGAGGTGCAGAGGCGTGACCCTCATACTGTCGATGAAGCAATTGCAGTGGCCGAATCACTCAGCGAGTTCCACCATGAGGAAGAGATGGGCCATATTGAGAATGCTGAGGATGCTGAAGTTGAACCCAAGAACTATACACACCGCCAAAGAAGATTCGAGGAAAGAAGAAAGCCACCCACCTGCTTTGTATGCAAGGGACCCCATCACATGAAGGAATGCCCGAAGCTTGGCACCTTGACGACAATGATGATGAAAGAAAAGTCAACAAGTGGGGATGTGGAGGAGCCACAAGAAATGACAAGGCTAAGTATCATGCAACGCCTTAATGCCATGTCTACCCGAGGATCCTACATAAGACGCTCACCTTTGCAGTGTTTCTTCTGCAAAGGACCGCACAAAGTAAATGCTTGTCCGACTTTGGAGACGATACGAATCACTGCTGATCAAGTGGGGAGAAGGGACAACTACAAGTCAGGAAGTGCAAACCAAACCCATACTAGGAGAAGGTTGGTAAGTAAAGGACAAATGATGGTGGATGTGGAGATCGAGGGCACAAAGATGAGAGCCTTAGTGGACACAGGTGCAACTAACTTCTTTATGTCCAAGACTGCTGCTGAGAGAATTGGACTACCAATCAAATTTGGACCAACTCGACTCAAATTTGCCAACTCTCAGGAAGTGTGAACTATTGGTCTTGCTCCAAATGTAAGTGTTCGTCTTGGAGGTTGGAAGGGTAAGGTGTCCATTGAAATTATTCCCTTTGTCGATTATGACATTGTCATTGTGATGAATTTTCTTGATCAGTTTGAAGGTCTTCTCATTTTCCCAACATCTGAGATACACCTCATTGATGGTCTGCCTACCTACCCGGTGCTGATAAGGAGAGTACATGGACAAGAAGTGAAGACCCTCTCCGCGATAAGTTCTGCACAAAAATGGTGAAGGAAGGATGCGTCGAGGACGACGCATGGTTTCAGTGGGGGAGAATATCACAGTGCTAAGGTTAATTAACTCGCCCCGTCACCATTGTTCAAGATTATTCTAAATATGTTGAGAATATTCTAGAATGCAGGAGAAAGATCATACTTGAGAAATATGGAAGAGTACGGAAGAGTGCGGAAGAATTTAGTCACTTCCATGTGTGGAGAAATCTAGATTCTTCTTGGGTTTGGAGGGAAAAAGGGGAGGAGGCCTATATAAGGGGAAGACCTCTCCCCATTTGGATCATCCAAGGTTTTGGAGCCTGTTGTGATAGTGAGACTCCTCTTATGAGGGTTGAGTGCTTGTGAGCTTTGAGTGTTGAGTGTTGTTGTATGTCTTGATCCTTTTGTATGTCCTGCTCAACTGTCTTACGAATTGTCTTGTAATTTTATTCAGAAGTATAATCGAAGGTTTCCTCTTTACTCCGCTGCATTATTGAAGCTAGACATATTTGGTTAGCTTAAGTTGGTGGAAATACTAGCTAAGTGCTGCACGCATTTAGTGTTCATATACTAAGTCTGTGACAGTACGCTGACTTCTGCTTTTATTACTTGTTAAAGTATGTCGACATCTTCTCGAAATAAACTTCTTTAGTTAGCCATACTCTGAGATCGCCAAGGTTTTTAATTCATTTCTTTGCTATTCTGAATGACTCTGAATTCCAGACTATATTCAATATGTCATTTATACAAAGAGGTATCTTCTTATATCACTTTGGTAATCTGATATATTAAATTATGAAGGGATTTTTCCCAACAAAATCTACTCTCCCACGACAGCCCCCGTACTCTGTGAGTTGTTATCCGTTGTATGGATCTTGTTCTTCTAAATTAAAATATGGTATTGTGAACTCTCATTTGCTTAAATATTTAGTATTGTGGAATTGTGCTCTAGATGTGCTTGTGATTTGCTAGAAGGGACCATTTGCCGCGCGCTTTGCTTTGGCCCTCCACGCGGAGGAAAGCCTTTGCTTGCTAGCCCAAAAGAATATTGCTTATCGTTTGTTTATTTATACTTGTGTCGGTTTAATATTTATTGCTCGATTTTGATTATTTTCGTCGTGCTTTGCATGGTCGCATTTCATTTAGTGTTATGGTCGTACGTAAATATTCCACCACCCACTAGGATTACATTGTAGTCTAGCACCACACACCCTACCCGACATCAATTGGTATCAGAGCCCAAAGTTTTGGGCCACGTCTATGCTCCGTAGTGGTAGGGTTTTTAGATCCCCATTGTCTGAACCACACACATTGATGACCGAACAACTAGCTCAAATTCGGGCATGTTTCTAGCCGAATTCCAACGACTTGTTATGGACCATTTAGACATGAGTACCCAATTTCAGGACTTCTGTCATGGCCTCACATAAATGAATAATCAACTAGAAAATCTAGAAAACCTGAGACACACCGGTACGGTAGGAGGACCCACTTGAGGGTGACACCGACAGATGCTGCCAGCTCGTCATTTACCTATTTTTTCATATATTGTATCACTATACTTTAGTTTATTTCATGTAATCAAACCCGCCGCATCTCTTGCCAATCATTGTTATCGATGTCGGGGTGTCCTAGTTTTGTTTTATTAAATAGGGAATGAGGGGGGGGGGGGGGGGGGGTCCTAAAAGGCATTGCAGATTTTGGAGAAAGGTATTCCCGAAATCCGGCGATCCCCTCATGATGATGACTCTGTGAGGCCCTAGGTGACGACTCCTAGTGTTAATTACCCATCAATATTAATCTAGGTCTTCCTTATCCTCTTATCTTATTTATGCTGTAAAACATTGGGACTTGGTCTGGCAGGACATGGTCCAGTCAGCCCTTAACTCCTTTTTTCTGCTGCTTTATATCTATGGTTGGGCCCGTGGTTTGGGTCAACCGCTATTTGCCTCTTTCCCCCTTCCCGCTCTATCTTCTCCTTGCTTGTGCTCCTCCTGGTTTTTCTGCTAACCTGCCGGTACAAGTTAATCAAGAATGTCAACATGGTATCAGAGCTAACGGCTCGCGCCATCAGAAGACCTAGTGTAGCATCTCGAATCACCATTGGATTCGTTTTTCCGGCTAACTTCATCATATGGCAGCCTCTTCAGGATCACAAACTTTTCTGTATAACCAAACGGGTATACCCATCTTCGAAGGTGAATCTTATGACTACTGGAGTAAACAGATGAAGATATTATTCATCTCACAGGGTCTGTGGGATCTGGTTGAAAAAGGATGCCCAACAGCGACAACAAGTAAGTGAGAAGCTGTAAAAGGAGAAGGTGTGAAGGGAGAAGTGGACACTGCTAATCTCACCGTGGAAAATCAGAAAAGGGACGCAAAAGCAGTTCTGTATCCAACAGGGAGTAGGCAGATCCATCTTACCTCTCATAATCGATGCTGAAACAGCTAAGGATGCGTGAGATATCTTGAAAGAAGAATACAGGGGAAACGAACAAGTCATGTCCATCAAGTTAACCATCCTATGGCGAGAATTTGACACTTCAACCATGAAAGAAAATGAATCTATCCAGCAATATATCTCCAGACTCACCTTAATCGTGAACCAAATCAGAACGTTTGGTGATGATTTACCTGAGAAACGGGTTGTCTCACACATCCTGGGCAGCTTGTGCCCCCGTTATGAACACATTGTTGCAGCTATTCAGGAAGCCAAAATCATCAGCAAGATGACGGTCTCTGAGCTCATGGGCTCATTACAGGGTCATGAGGCACGAATGAAGAGTAAAGACATTCAACTGGAGCAAGCCTTTCAAAGCCGTCTAACCCTTATCAGAAACCTGCATCTACTTCATGGAACCAGAATATCAAAGATAAGTGATCAGATGATAGGCTACAGAAACCTTACTGTAAGCTATGCAACAAAACCACGTACTTCACCAAAGATTGTTTTTCAAAGTGTAAGAGGTGCAAGAATCCAAATCATCTACAAAAGGACCGTTGGCATCAAGAGCACAGATCCAAGTAAGAAGCTCATTTCATCAACAATCCCTCTAATGATCCACCTGAAGCTCTGTTCTATTCAAGCTCACATACAGAGGGTGCTGAATCAGAAGTATGGTTTCTGGACAGTGGATGTTCAAACCACATGTCAAACAACAAGAGAGCCTTTGTCCAATTAGATGAATCAATAAAAGAAGAGGTTGTGATGGGAGATGGGAATGTAAAAACTGTTGAAGGAAAAGGTGTGGTGGCCATCAGATTGAAGTCTGGGGTTGTAAATCATATTCAGGATGTGCAATTTGTTCCCAGTCTAACACAATTTGCTCAGCCTGGGGCAACTGTTAAGGAAAGGATACAAACTTGTGTTTGAAGATGAAGAATGTGTCATCCTAGACATTCACACAAGGGAGATTGTCACCAGAGTTAGAATGTCCAAGAATCAGATCTTCCCCATACATATGGAGCTGAACAACAATGACAATGCAGAAGGTTGTCGAGCAAGTGCAGCCATAAGTATGGAGAACTCAATGTTGTGGCACTACAGGTGTGGACACTTGAACATGACAGATTTAAAAAAACTGACAGGGCTAGTCACAGGAGTGCAGGGAACAATACATGACAACAAATTTTGTGAAGTGTGTGCTCTCACAAAAATTCACAGGACCCCTTTCCCTCAACAGAGCCAATCAAGAGCTACAAAGCCTCTGGAGCTAATTCACGCCGACATATGGGGACCTGCATCTATACCAACATGGGGAGGAAACAATTATTACCTTCTCTTTGTAGATGACTACAGCCGCATGATGTGGATCCAGTTTCTGAATCTCAAATCCGAAGCGTTCTCAGCATTTGTTAAATTTAAAGCAATGGTAGATAATGAAACCAACCAGAAAATTAAAGCTCTCCGCACAGATAGAGATGGTGAATTTACCAGCAATGAATTCCATTCCTACTGTGAAGCTCAGGGTATCAAACGACAACTCACAGTTGCTCAAAGCCCTCAACAGAATGGTGTGGTGGAACGAAGAAATAGAACCGTGGTTGAAATGGGTAGGAGCATGCTGCACCATAAACAACTACCAAAGATTATCTGGGGGGAGGCCATGAGCACGGCAGTCCACATTCTTAACAGAGCACCAACAAGAGCTCTCTCTAATTCTACACCATATGAGCAGTGGTACAATCAGAAACCGTCCATGCATCATCTGAAGATCTTTGGTAGTCTTGCCTACTTCATTCCAGCAAATGAAAACAGGGACAAATTGGAAGCAAAGGGGGAGAAACACGTATTTGTGTGGGTACAACATTGAATCAAAAGGATACAGACTCTTTCATCCTGTGCACAACAAACTCATTATAAGCCGTGATGTTATCTTTGATGAGCAAGGAAGCTGGGAGAACTGGGGGCAACATCAGGATCAGAATCAGAGTCCAATTTTCCAAACTGCTATGGAGGATGTCGTGGATGAATCACCTGCTGAACTCAGACCACGACCGCCCAGTCCTATAGCGTCAGATGTAATCACAGAAGAATCATCTGTGGACCCATGCCTTGATTCATCACATCCAGGTAAGTTCAAATCTCTCTATGATATTTATGAATCTTGTAATGTGGCACTGCTGTGTAAGGAACCCACAAAGTTTTCCGAGGTTGTTCTTCAACCCAATTGGGTCAAAGCCATGTATGAAAAACTTGTTATGATTCATAAGAACGACACTTGGGAGCTGGTTGAAAAGCCTCAGAATACATACATTATAGGTTTAAAATGGGTCTACAAATTGAAGTTGAATGAAGAAGGAGATGTAGAAAAATACAAGGCTCGACTGGTGGCAAAAAGGCTACTCTCAGAAACTTGGCTGAGACTTCACTGAAACGTTTGCTCCGGTGGCTCGTATGGAGACAATCCGAATGATTATAGCTTTTGCCACCCAACGATGCCTGAAAATACATCAACTGGAAGTTAAATCCGCGTTCCTTAATGGTACACTTCAAGAGGATGTGTTTGTACAACAGCCGGTGGGATATACTATAGAAGGGAAAGAAGAGAAGGTTTATAAGTTAAAAAATGCTCTCTATGGCCTGCGACAGGCACCCCGGGCATGGAATGAGCAGATTGACAGTTACCTGAAACAACATGGGTATACAAAGAATCCATATGAAGCATCCCTCTATATCAAACATATATCAAATTCTGGGTTTGTAATTGTCTGCCTATACGTCGATGACCTCCTCATCACAGGGTCAAGCCCTCAGCTGGTGGAGGAATTCAAAGATGTTATGCAGAAGGAATTTGAGATGAGTGATCTGGGAATCATGAAATACTTTCTTGGATTTCAGATCATTCAACGGCCTGGGAGCATTTTTGTGCACCAACAGAAATATACATCAGAGCTCTTGCATCGGTTCAATATGCACGAATGCAAGCCCACCATTACACCCATGGGAACAGATGAAAGACTGCAGAAAGAAGATGGGGAAGAGAAAGTTAATGGGGAAGAGTGTCGTAGCATGGTTGGGGCCTTAATTTACCTAACCAACAGTAGACTAGACATAGAGCACTCCGTTGGGATGGTGTCCAGATTTGCTTGTGAGCCCAGTGCTGCTCATATGAGGGCAGTGAAGAGGATATTAAGATATCTACAAGGAACTAAAAGCTTCGGCATGTTATTTACCCGACAAGAACAAGAGGGAGAGCACCTCATAGGTTTTTTGGACAGTGATTGGGCAAGAAGCTCAGATGACCGCAAAAGCACCAGTGGATACCTCTTCCAACTGGGTCAGAAGACAATTTCCTGGAACTCCAGAAAACAGAACAACATAGCCCTGTCATCCGCCGAGGCGGAATACATGGCGATAGGAAAAGCCGACAAAGAGGGCATATGGTTAAATCGCCTTCTCTCCACACTGAAACAAGAAGAAACGCCACCTCTCAAGCTCATGGTCGACAACACTTCCGCAATTTCCATAAGCAAGAATCCATTGTTTCACAATCGCACAAAACACATCCAAATCAAACATCATTTCGTAAGGAACTTGGTTGAAGAGAAGGAGATCACGCTAAGCTACTGCAACACTAAAGAACAGCTGGCAGACGGATTTACAAAAGCTCTATCGGCTGAGAAGTTTAGGAGTTTCCGTGATGCTATCGGCATGGTCAGCCTCGGGGAGCTCGACGGAAAGAACGACAAGCCCTAGATTAAGAAGGGGTGTTAATTACCCATCAATATTAATCTAGGTCTTCCTTATCCTCTTATCTTATTTATGCTGTAATAAGTAAAACATTGAGACTTGGTCTGGCAGGACATGGTCCAGTCAGCCCTTAACTCCTTTTTTCTGCTGCTTTATATCTATGGTTGGGCCCGTGGTTTGGGTCAGCCGCTATTTGCCTCTTTCCCCCTTCCCGCTCTATCTTCTCCTTGCTTGTGCTCCTCCTGGTTTTTCTGCTAACCTGCAGGTACAAGCTAATCAAGAATGTCAACACCTAGGTGGTTTCCTGTATCCCTAAGGTATCTCCTATCCATCACCTTCATTCCCCCCCTCCCAAACCCTAGCCGCAACCCCCGAACACCTCCAAAGTCTCAGCTGAAACCCTCCCTCCCTGCTGCTAACCTTGCCGAACCATTTTTTCCTCCCAGTTTCTGTTTCCCTGCCCCTCCCTCCAGCCAAACGCTTGCAGCCTCCATCTAGACCAGCCGCCCATCCAACCTCCCATGTTGCAGCCGCTGGCTGGCTGTCCACCCTTCCAGCCGCACAGATTCAGCCGCCAACCTCCTCGTTTCCCCCATCACCCCCTCCCTGCTGTTACAGTGAGCTTGCAACCCTGAAATCCTGCAGCTGGCTCCACCCTACAACCGACTCCACCCTATAACCGCTAACTCCCTCCCTAGCCCCCTCCTCTTAGATCCAACCCCTGTCCGCTCAGATCCAGTCTACCGACCACTATATCTACAAATTCCCGCCACCGTCACGACGTAAGTTGCCGGATCTACTCTCCCATGGCATCCCCCGTACTTTGTGAGTTGTTATTCGTTGTATGGATCTTGTTCTTCTAAATTAAAATATGGTATTGTGAGCTCTCATTTGCTTGGATATTTAGTATTGTGGAATTTTGCTTAGATGTGCTTGTGATTTACAGGAAAGAACCATTCACCGCTTTGCATTGACCGCCCCGCAGAGGAAAACCTTGCTTGCTATCCCAAAAGAATATTGATTATCGCATGTTTACTTATTCTTGTGTGGGTTGTTTATTGCTCGATTTTGATTATTGTCGTTGTGCTTTGCATGCTTGCATTTCATTTAGTGTTAAGGTCGTAAGTAAACATTCCACCACCCACTAGGATTACATTGTAGTCTAGCACCACACACCCTACCCGACATCATATGGGCTCCTCTGCAATGTCACTCCTAACAACAAGCTCAACAAAGTGAGTCATATACTCAACGATCGCAAGCGTCCTCTGGCGTAAGCCATACAACTGATCAAGTAGCTGCTCTCTGTAGGATGCAGGAAGGTACTTGTTTTTTAGTCTCTGCGTCATCTCTTCCTATCGGGTGATGAGATAATAACCTTCTCTATCAACTGATCTCTCTAGACTGGTCTAGAATACTTTAGCCTGCCCGTTTAATTTCATTTTGACAAACCGAACACATCGCTCCTCACTCATGTCATACCACTCGAAATATTGGTCCATGTCAAGGAGCCAATCGCTAAAAGCTTTCGGGTCCATGCGATCGTCAAAGGAAGGAGCATCGATGCAAATGCATCGAGTGATGTCATCCTCCTATGGGAAACCACCTATGCGCATCTCCGGATAATCTTCACCGTACTCATCATCGACATAGTCATGTCGAGCGGGTTGAGGACCGCGCTCTCGACGATCGGGATCATAATAGTCATCACGGTCATGATCACGACGACCGTGCTGGGGTATACGATCTTTGTGATCATGTGGAAACAAATGGGGCCCGTCGTGATTGGGAGTATGCCTGACATAGGTAGGGCTTGTCGGCGCTCTTGGGTGTGCTCAGGGCCCCCATAGGTGGTGCGGGACCCCGACAAAGAATATCATGATGACGTTGCTCAAGGGGAGGCCGAACACCCATCAAACGCTGATCAGGACGAGGAGGAATGTCGGAATTGCCCTCAAAAGGGTCATCGCGCCGTGTCGGCATGTCTCTCAGTTTTTCTAAATTTTTTAGACATGGTGGATCTAAAAACCCTACCACTACAGAGCATCGACGTGACCCAAACATGGGCTCTAGTACCAATTGATGTAGGGTAGGGTGTGTGGTGCGAGACTACAATGCAATTCTAGTGGGTGGTGGGATGTTGACCTTACAACCTTAACACTAAATGTGATGCGACCATGCCATGAACGACGACAATAATCAAAAGCTAGCAATAAACATTAAACCCACGCAATTATAAATAAACAAGCGAAAGTAATTTTCTTTTGAGCTAGCAAACAATGACTTTCCTCCGCGGGGAGGGCCAAAGCCAAGCGCGCGGCGAATGATTCCCTTTTGCACGAACAAATCTAGAACCAAATTCCTCAATTCTATATATCCAAACAAATAAAAATTCCTTTGAGATGCAGAAAAACACCTAGGAGTCGTCACTCAGGGCCTCACAGAGTCGTCACCGTGAGGGGATCATCGGATTCCGAGAATGAACTTCTCCAAAATCTGCAATAGCCTCCTAGCAGCCCTCATACTCTCTATTTATAACAAAACAATATTAGGCCACCCCGACATCGACGACTATGATTGGCCGGGGATGCGGCGAGCCTGATTACAAGAAATAAAATAAAACATAGCGATACAATATATGAAAAAAGTAGGTAAACGGCGAGCCGAATGCATCCTTGGAGTCGGATCGCCGATTTGATCAAGTCCTCCTGCGCGAATACACGAACGTGGGTCCTGCCTTGTGGGAGAGCCAACTCTGATGGATCCTCATCATGTACCTTTCTCGAGATGGTCCTTAATGAAGTGTGTATTAATTTCGCCATATTTTATTCTATTATGTTGGACAATGTTATGAGCACTATTGAGATAGTTGTTTTATTGTCCAATAGAGAAATATATGTTTCTCATTTCTTAAACTTGGATCCTACATTACAGATTGCAATCATTTCCCCTCACATATATCTTGTGATATTGCTCTGTATTTTGTCTCTCGATATTCTGCCCAATCATCAGCATCTACAAATACTTCAATATTCATGTGTTTATTTTTGGAGAACATAATTCCTTATCCAGAAGATTTCTTAAGATACCTTAGTGCACACATGACCGCTTTTCGATGCCTTAATCTAGGAGAATGCATGCACCTGCTCAATATTCTTACGCCATATGTGATATTCATGCGAATATATGAATATATGAGTCTGTCCACTAATGTATGGTAGCTTGAGGAGTTGATTTTATCACGTTCTTTGTTTTCATCAGTTTTACAGTTTGACTCAATATGAGTATTTGTCGGTGTACAACTAAGCACACTAGTTTCTTCTTCCCACCAGCACCCACCGCCTCTCATCTACAAGTTGTACATCGACCAAATTCTTAAAGATTCTGACAAAGATGGAGCCTTGACCTTGGGGGCGATAGCGTTACGCTCACACATTTGCCCAAGCCGCCCCCTCATCGGAACCACTAGAGTGCACATATGGAAGCCATCATGATAAATTCAAGGGTGGAATATAATAATTTGTAATTAATTAGTACTAATCAATTGGTTAGTTTTAATTAATGAGTATTAATTAATAATAATTTGGTTAGTTATACTAATTAAAGTATTGTGTATGTGTTTGTTATACCCTTTTTCATCTATATAAAGGGGAGAAATAGGGAGGCTGGAAGAATCACTAATGTATTGGTCTCTCTTTTCCTTCCTCTCCCTCCTCTTTCTTTAGGACTCTCCTCTTTATATCTCACATATGTATCTTTCTTATGAATGAAATGCAACATTCTTTGCTCTGAGTTCGCTCTTTTTGCCTGTTTGCATTGAGCATTGAGGTTCTCCCTCGCGCAGGCATATCACTTTGAGTGGGTCACTCATTTAAGATTTCTGTTCGTAACAAGTGTTCAATAAAGACAAGCGTCTAATTTTTCACAGTTGGTTTGATGGATGTGAGTAAAGCAGACACATCCAAACACACGAGGAAAGTGAAATGTGTGGACACCACATTTAATGGCTAAACGAGATGCATATTGAAGCATGCTGGAAGGAAGACAATTAATGAGATATGTCGCAGTGAGAGCAAGTTCGCCCCAATAATATGTTGGATGATTCGTGGTAATCAGAAGACACCTGTCTATCTCAAGGAGGTGTGCATTCTTCCGTTCAGCAATGTTGTTCATGGTGGATGTATGCATACATGTGGTTCGATGGATTATACCATTATCAACAAGATATACTCCAAAAATACCTTAGTCATCTTCTCTCTATCTCTCACATATGTATCTTATGAATGAAATGCATTGTTTTTCACTCTGAGTTTGCTCTTTTTGCCGGTTCGCATTGAGCATTGAGGTTCTCTCTCGCGCAAGCACATCGCTTTGAGTGGATCGCTCATTGAAGATTTTTGTTCTTAACAAGTATCCAATAAAGACACTTTTCTAAGAATGAGCGTCTAATTTGTCAAAGTTAGTTTGATGGATGTGAATAAAGCAGACATATCCAAACACGTGAGGAAAGTAAAATGTGTGGACAACACATTTAGTGGCTACACGAGATACATGAGAGGCATATTGAAGCATGCTGGAAGGAAGACAATTAATGAGATATGTCGCGGTGAGAGCAACTTCGTCACAAAATTTTTTTGGAATTTTCATGGTAATCAGAAGACACCTGACTTCTCAAGGAGGTGTACATTTTTTTGTTCAACAATGCCATTCAGATGTATGCATACATGTGGTTCGATGGATTATACCATTATCAACAAGATATGCTTTCAGTGGGTTACTCATTGAAGATTTTTGTTCGTAACAAGTATCCAATAAAGACACTTCTAAGAATGAGCGTCTAATTTGTCATAGTTAGTTTGATGGATGTGAATAAAACAAAAACATCCAAACTCATGTGGAGGAAAGTGAAATGTGTGGACAACACATCCAAAGGCTACACGAGATACATGAGAGGCATATTGAGGCATGCTGGAAGGAAAACAATTAATGGGATATGTCGCAGTGAGAGCAACTTCGCCCCAAAAATACTTTGGAAGATTCATGGTAATCAAAAGACACCTGGCTATCTCAAGGAGGTGTGCATTCTTCTGTTCAACAAAGCCATTCAGGGTGGATGCATGCATACATGTGGTTAAATGGATTATACCATTATCAACTAGATATGCTCCAAAAACACCTCAGTCATCTTACTCACCCTAATTGTCAGTACGAAGGTCTCAAATAGTATCTCCAAATTGAGTGACAATCATTTTGTAAAAGAATTTAAAACACTTAAAAACTTCACTTTTCTTCTTTAGCAAGTAAACTTAAGCTGAATGGAAAATCAATTGATAGAAGTGACAAATCAAGACTCCTGAGTGACCCTTCTTTCCATAACAATCACACAGGTGGGCCAGAAATAAGCATTTCTCGTCCAACTCCAACAAGAGCGGAAAGATTTGTCACCCTGTATGAACTAAGATAATGTCGTCGGGCCTCATCTCTTAAAACCATGTTGAATACTTCTCGAAGGGAGGGAAGATGTTAACTGTGCAAGACATGAGTACGTACAATGTCAAAGTCCATACTTAATCCCGTGAGAAAGACATGAACTCCATAGCGATCCTCCTTTTCCTTTAATACAAGAGCATCAACTATGCACGCTAGAGTGAAGTTCTCAAAATAGTCAGGCTCTTGGTAGTGGCGTTCAAACTCAGAGACCTAATTTCAATCTTAGAGCATGCTTCCTTTGCCAGAGACCTAATTTCAAAAGCAGAATTTATAAGAATGTAGCTCCAGTAGAATATTAGGGACATTGAGTGAAACAACCTAGACCACCAAGTAGTTGTGAGAGTCCACCTTTCTCCATGAAGGATCAATATGTGGTGGCTGAACAATGGATCCGTCGATATATCCATATAATTGATGACTTTTGATGACTTGTGCCGCTCAAAACCACTCAAAATAATTCGTATCATCCAAAGGCACGATCGTAATCTATAAGGATTAAGGAACCAGAGTGATCATGAATTTGAGGAGGGAGAACTCACTGATCCCGAAGAGATAGAAAAAGTTCCATAGATAGGACCAACAACAAAGGCGTAGATAGGACCAACAACAAAGGCGTAGATAGGACCAACAACAAAGGCGTAGATAGGACCAAGTTGCAGGTAGTCCAATTGAGCTTCTGCAGTGAGAATCAGGTTGTCAGGAAGAAATCATAACTTTTGGTCAAGAACCATGGACGTCGCTTGAATCAGAAGAACCAAACCTGGCGGATCGATGTTGAACTAATAGGATCGATGCAAAAACGACGAGCTCCAAAGGATCTAGACAAGATAAATGCAAAAAATATGAGATCCAAGAGGGCTAGACGGGATCGATTCTGAATGTTGACGAGATCTACGAACCAACGTTGTAGGAAGATGGCGAGATCCATGAACCTACGTTACCGGGAAGGAAGCTACAAAGACATCTGGAGCAAGCCGGTGCTGGCAAAGATCGAAGCCACAGAACAAGGGACGGGATGCGTCGAGCTAGATTTCACGCAGAACCCTTAAGGGTCCGTTCGGATCGCGGGTTTTGGTTTTAAAGAATTGGAATTCAGTAAAACCAAAAATCAGTAGGTTTTTGGTTTTGCTGAATTCCAAAAAAGCTGTTCGGCTGCAGGAAGGTTTTCAGCTGCAGGAATTGGAATTGAGCAATTTTGCTGTTCGGCTGCAGGATGGAATTCATTCACAGGAATTGCATAAAATCAAAATTTTTGTTTAAAATTTTACCAACAGTAAGGCAAACAAAATTTAACAAATAAAAATAGACATAAAAACAACACGAACTAAGCATTCATTAACCACAAAATGTTCAAGTAAACTGCATGAAATAAAACCACGAATCCAAAAGCAGCTAAAATGTGACACTCCGCTAAACATAAAAACTAGAAATACAATAAACTGCGAACAAACATAAACATGTAATCCTCATGCGCTCATAAGTCATAGAATTGCAAGTGAAGCCACGTCAGCCTCATGCTCTCTGGCAAAGCCATGAACGTGTCGAACTTCAGTTGGCTGGCACCTAGAAGATCCATGGCTTTCACTAACTCCACCACCTGCAGCTCCGGTAGTCGAGCAAGTGCTTCATAGATTTGAGTAGAAGGTACTTTCGGAGCTTTGTTGCTTTTTGCGATTGCAGCCGCTGCGTGCTCCATGCTATCTGCCATTTTATTTATGGTATTTGCTATTTCCTCCCCCGGGGTTTTCTTCCTCTTCCTCTGTCTACTGCTCCCCCCTGTTGAAGGCTCTGCCGCGAAGTTGCTTTCTTCACCTGCTGACTCTCCATCCAGCTCAACTACTGTCTCGTTTGCTGTCGCCGCAAAAGCACCTGTTGCTTTGTCATTACCGCATAATATGCCTAAATCTCCCCAATTAATGATTACCTTATCTCTGTAGTGCTTCACAGTAGGATGTGCCTGCACAACATGATTATTTCACATCAACTATGGTAAAATAAATAAAACAAAAATATTGAATGCAATATAACTGAATATACCTTGACATAATTGGCTCATACTTCTTCACTGTCAACTTTCACTGTATTACGTTCCCAATCCCATCCGAAGCCACTTGTATCCAACATTGCAGACACCTCCTTGTAATATTTATTCCACGTCTTGAGTCTGGCCATGATCTTCTCCTTGGTGAAATCTATATTATGTAAATCTTTCATCCCTTTGATTGCTGCTGTGAAGGCCACCCCTTTCCATCCATTCGGCGTTTTGTGACCCTTACCATGCTCCTCTAGTAATACACTGGACAGAGTACGGTCCATTTCAGCTGTCCAATGGACATATGATTTCTCTTTCCCTGTTCCTCTTTCCATTTGGTGCTCTCTGAAGATATATGTATCACCTTAGCATCAAATATAAAACAAATACATGTATCACATTAGCATCAAATATTAAACAAATACATGTAGCACATTAGCTAAAAAACTACTTCAAATTAAACTTCCCTTACAAAAATATCTACACTAGCATAGATATCGCAAACAAAATTTAAGCATACATATGATATTATAATATCTACTAAACCCCACCACGGGCTTGATATTCAGTAAACATTTCCATTGCTAAGTTATCTCTAAATTGAGTCCATGCATTTGACGATTGAATTGGATTAACATTATCGTCATATTCGTAGATTTCTTCTTCTTCAATTACTTCACCAGCTAATAGGTCAGCATCAACCTCAACAAGTAGTTGTGAATCAGTAGCCAGCCTCTTCTCGACAAGAAAATTATGTAAAATGCAACATGCATTTATTATTTGCACCTGCATTTAAATTTGGTATTAGAATCCCAAACCTTATTTGCAATGTGAAAACTAAAGTGACATATTTCGCACCTGACTCTTTATGTTGAAAAAAGACGGTTGTCTGAGTATTGCCCAACGTTTCTTCAATAGGCCAAATGTTCTCTCAATTACATTTCGTTCTCTAGCATGACGCAAATTAAACAACTCCTTATAATTACTAGGGTTATTTCCTTGTGTTGACCACTCTTGTAGATGATAGCGTGTTGATCGATAAGGTGCAAGAAAACCTGGACCATTGGTGTAACCGGCATCCACCAGGTAGTACTTACCTATTCCATAGGAAAATGAGTGTAATGTTATTTTGGAAAAAAAGTTTGGAATTTTATTATTAAAAATAATTGCTTACCAGTTGGTACTTCAAATCGATCTGTCCTCTCTAGCGCATCGCGCAACACTCTAGAATCTGAAGTTGAGCCTTCCCAACCAGGTAGAACATACAAAAATTTCATCTGGTTATCACAAACACCAAGCACATTGGTCGTAATTGCTTGCTTCCGATTTCGATATTTGCCGTGATCTTCTATGGGCACAGTTACATGTATATGTGTACCATCTAACGCACCAATGCAGTCCTCAAACCATCTCCATCGACGGTTTGATCTTGATTCCGGTAACTTTATATATTCTCTAGCTAACTTCAGCAGTGCTCTGAGCACGATATTGAAGTGTCTACTTATAGTATCCATGGATCGGATATACGTAACTCCAACATCACGAAACTTCTTATTATGTGCTATAATTTATAAGAATAGGCCAACAGATTCTTTCACCGAAATATACTTACTTTCGTGCACCAGACCTCTAACAGATAATATGTGGCATAGCTCTCCGAATGGTTGTTTACCCATACGTAATAGGCTAAAACAGTTGACGTCTGGACCCTCATATATGCGTCTAAGCAATGTGGATCGTAGTGCAGAGTTCATTTCATGGTCTACAGGTTCCATGGGAATATATTCTAATGCTGCCCAAGCAGCACCGAGTGCTGTGAGATACCCACATTTCATAATATATTCTTTTATTAATTTTTCTCGCAACTCCGCTGAATCCATCTAAAATGGAGGGAAAAATACAGTATTTTCAGGAAAGCTATCCAATGACAGTTATACACACATACATATATATAAAACCATCCAAAACACACAAACACATACACATATACATACCAAACAAATACACACACATAATCATCAAACAAACACACACACACATGCACACATACACACACTCATCCAAATAAATACACAAACACACACACACACACACATCCAAAAAACACACACACACACACACACACACACACATAATCATTAAACAAATACACACACACACAAACATGCACACATACACACACTCATCCAAATAAATACACAAACACACACACACATGCACACATACACACACTTAGCCAAAAAATACACACATACACACATGCACACACTCATCCAAATAAATACACAAACACACACACATCCAAAAAAAACACACACACATGCACACATACACACCAAACATGCACACATACACACACTCATCCAAATAAATACACACACACATACACACATACACACACTTATCCAAAAAATACACACACACACACACACATGCACACATACACACACTCATCCAAATAAATACACACACACACACACATCCAAAAAAACACACACACACACACACACACATAATCATCAAACAAATACACACATACACATATACACACCTAAAAAAACAAACACACACACATGCACACATACACACACACACATCCAAAAACACACACACACACACACACACACACACATAATTATCAAAACAAACATAAACTCATCTAAAAAACAAACAAATACACACCAAACAAACACATATACACACACACACACACAAAAACACATACACACACTCCTCCAAAAAAATACACACACACATACTCATCCAAACAAACATACACATCCAAAACACACACACACATGCACACATACACACACTCATCCAAAAAAATACACAAACACACACAAACACACACATACACATATACACACTCATCCAATCACACAAACACACAAATAAACACACACATCCATACATACACAAACACACATCCACAACGCACACACACATCCACACATACACACTCATCCAAAAACACACAAACACACACCTCCAAAAATACATACTCATCCACAAAACACACATCCACACATGCACACACCCATGTAAATGTACATACACACAGAACACACATCCACAAATGCAGCTGGACCTGCTACAGCAGAGGAGTTTACAAACAGCTGTTCGGCAGAGGAGTTTACAAAGAGCGGTCGCCGGAGAAAATGAAGAGGAAGACGGGAGAGGAGTTTACCTGCTACAGCGGTCGCCGGAGAAGGAGGCGCGGGGAGCGGCGAGATAGCGACCGGCGTCGAGCGGAAATCGGTCTGCGGAAGAGACAGCGAGCGAAATCAAAAAAATCGGCCAAAAAAGAACCCTAGGGCATCAATGTGTAGCGGCGGAAACAAGGAAGAGGAAATCGGAAGAGGAAATTAACGGCGGTGGCCGATCGCCGGAGAAGAAGGAGAAGCGGGGAGCGAGGCGTCGGGTGAGGCGTCGAGCGGGGCGTCTGCGGAAGAGGAAAACAAAAACTGCGCCAAAAATGTAGGGATTGGGCAAGAATCGGGGATAGCCTAAAATGAAAACCGGGGGTTTTCAGCAATTCCAAAACCTACCAGAAAACCTGCGAACCGAACGCCAGTTTTGGTTTACTTAAACCAAAACCAAAAACTGAATGCCAAATTCTGCAAACCGAACGGACCCTAAGGGTCCGTTCGTTTGGACGAAATTGGAATTAAATATTTGAATTCGATATTGGGATTCGATATTCAGAATTGGAATTGATCTAAATCCAATTCCATCGTTCGCCTAATAAACAATATTGTTGAATATTGTGAAATTGATCAATTTTTTTGTTCGTTCGTTAAATAAAATTCAATCTAAGAATTGAAAAATATTATAAAGAAACTAATTTTTTTACATATATAATAAAAAATGCGCATCATGGCAAAAAATGCGCGCCCGGGTGAAAAATTGGACGCCCGGGCGACAAAACGCGCGCCACGGAGAAAAACGCTCTCCCGAGCGAGAAACGCGCGCCCGGGCGAAAAACGCGCGCCCGAGCGAAAAGCTCGCACCCGGGCGAAAAACACGCGCCCTGATGAAAAACTCGCGCTCGAG
Organism: Dactylorhiza incarnata; assembly: GCA_033032865.1. Taxonomy (NCBI): domain Eukaryota; kingdom Viridiplantae; phylum Streptophyta; class Magnoliopsida; order Asparagales; family Orchidaceae; genus Dactylorhiza; species Dactylorhiza incarnata. Next base: position 6,000,617 of record JAWHQI010000066.1, read on the forward strand.
CGAAAATTGTGCGCGCGGGCAAAAAATGCGTGCCCGGACAAAAAACACGTGCTCGCACGAAAAACTCGCACCCGGGCGAAAAACACGCGCCCTGATGAAAAACTCGCGCCCGAGCGAAAATTGTGCGCACGGGCGAAAAATGCGTGCCCGGACAAAAAACACGTGCTTGCACGAAAAATGCGTGCCCGGGCAAAAAAACGCGTGCCCGGGCGAAAAACGCGCGCCCGAGCGAAAAACGCGCGCCCGGGCGAAAAATTCCGCGCCCGGGCGAAAAACTCATGCCAGAGCGAAAAACTCACACCCGGGCAAAAAATTCCGGGCCCGGGCGAAAAACTTGCGCTAGGGCGAAAAACTTGCGCCCGAGTGAAAAACTCGCACCCGGTTGAAAAACACGCACTCTGATGAAAAACTCGCGCCCGAGCGAAAATTGTGCGCACGAGCGAAAAATGCGTGTCCGGACAAAAAACACGTGCTCGCGCGAAAAACGCGTGCCCGCGCGAAAAACGCGTGCCCGTGCGAAAAATGCGCGCCCGGGCGAAAAATGCGCGTCCGGGCGAAAAACGCGCGCCCGGGCGAAAAAAGTGCTCCCGGGCGACAAAACGCGCGCTCGGGCGAAAAACGCGCACCCGGGCGAAAAACGCGTGCTCGGCCGAAAAACTTCGAGCCCGGGCGACAAAATATGCGCCCGGGCTAAAAACGCGCCCCTGGGCGAAATACGCGCGCCCGGGCAAAAAAACTCGCGACAGAGCGAAAAACGCGCGCTAGGGCGGAAAACTTCTGCTCGGGCGAAAAAAACGCGCGACAGGGCGAAAAACTCGCGCCCGGGCAAAAAATTGCGCGCCCAGACGCATTAACTCGCGCCCGGGCGAAAAACGCAATTAATCGAGCTTGCAGACTCGCCCAATTCCGATATGTCCAGCTATATTTTGTGCCTAGACTAAAATCAATTTCATGATATTCAACTCAAATTCCAATTATTAAAGCTACCTAACAAGCGAACGGCGTAATTGAAATTCGACGTCGAATTTCAATTTCAAGTCTTCAATTCCGTCCAAACGAACGGGGCCTAAGAGTTGTAACCCTAATCTCTACTACTACTACTAGGTTAGAGAAATGAAAAACATTCTTAAGTTTATTCCTGTGTATATATATATATATATATATATATATATATAAGACCTTATAGTCAACACAAAGACTCAAATAAACAGTGTGAGATCATTGCAATGTACTCAACTTAAATGCACATAAAAATATGCGGGCTTTTTGGCAGATTGCACCCCAGAAAATACATGTTTTGGCAAATTGCACCCTGAAACTTTAAATATAGCATTCTGCACCCCCCAATTTCATTATTTTGGCAGATTGCACCCCAGGTTATTTTTACCAGGGGTAATTTCGTCCGGGCTCAATCAAAAATGCTGTTTTTGCACTTTGCACCCTACATTCCTTTATAATGCTAATGACAGCCCGAATTTTTTTAAAATTTCTTTTGCAGCCCGATTTTTTTAAAATTTCTAATCTCAACCTGACTAAAATTGTTATTTGCAGCCATAATATTAGAACATTGTTATTTGCAGCCGAAATTGCTAGCATTCTTATTTTGAGCCGAATTCTATCACATTCACCAATGTGCTGCCCGAAATTGAGATTTGCAAACATACATCCATCTTTCAGTTGCAATTTGCACCCCAAATACAAAAATATGATTACACAACCTTAAGCCATGCAATGAGATAATCCAATACTAAATAAGCATACAGTTCCAGATTACATTTTCCAAAACAAAACCAGTTTTAATCATTTAGATAGCCATACATTAAGACATACAAAAAAAACATTCAATTAGACAACAAAGATAAAGTTGTCACTCCTCCACTGCAGGAAGATCACGATCATCACGATCATCTCTGCAACCATAAAGTTCACCGATCACATATTTCTACGTACCTGCAAATTAACACGACATTATTAATATAACGGTTCAATAAAAAATAATGATAAAAGAAATATTTGATGAATAAACTCTTACCGGTAACTTGGGATTCGTAGAAGACGTTGTTTGTTGGGTGTTGTAGGCTTCAACGCAACTTTTCTTGTTATGTCCTCTCATCCCACAGTTGGAGCACGTGTATTTCAACCCATGTCTTTTTATTCCATATTGTTGACTTTGTAATCCATTGCTTAACTCAAATTAAAATTATGCCTAAAAAAATAAGACCATAGATCACACACAACTTATAAACTCAGAAATGTGAAGAAAAAGAGGGGAACCTAGGATTATACCTTTGTTGAAATCAACGTTTGACTGATGTTGCTCAAATCTGCAGTGGAAATCACTCACTTGGAGAGAACAAATGCCTGAAATATGCAAGGAAATAATGACAATGCTGAAATCGAACAAACCCAAAATCTGTTGAAATCAAACGAAGTAGATACTTACCGCCTGCAATCAAAACGCTGACTGTGAGATCTTTAAGAAATCAGTACGCCGATGGATCGAAACGCCGATGTATTTGCTGAGAGAAACGAGGGAAGAAACGAAATGTCGGCGCTGACCACTGGAAGAAACGTCGTTGGATCGAACGCCGATGGAAGAACCGCCGGCGTATTGGGTCTCGCCGGAGTGCAAGAGGTAGGCTGAGATGGCTCGGAGACGATATCGGAGGGCGAGAGGGAAACTGGAAGACGGCGTAGGCTCGGTCGGGATGAGCGAGGATGAGAGCGTGCCCTAATTATTACCGCTGAGTGAGCCCGGACGAAATTACCCCTGGTAAAAATAACCTAGGGTGCAATCTGCCAAGATAATGAAATTGAGGGGGTGCAGAATGCTATATTTAAAGTTTCATGGTGCAATTTGCCAAAACATGTATTTTCTGGGGTGCAATATGCCAAAAAGCCAAATATGCGTATAATTCAACTTAAAAATATAATTGGCAGAATCAACTAGAATGTGTTATTATGGATTTGTGGTGTGCGTACACATAATTATCATTTGATGACTGGTAGTGGATTGCTGATAGTATACCACTCCTAAGCAATTAACTTTTCTGCATTCAATTCATCGTACTAGATTCTAATTTTTTTTTCTTTTCTAAAAGGCTTGCTGATAGTTTAGCCACTAGGCATGTTAAACGGGGGAGGGGTAGACCAAAAAAGATTTTGAATGAAACTATAAGGAAAGACACGATGTACTTTAGACCTCCAGGTTCATATTTACATCCTTATGTAGATTATATTATACTTGAATGTAAAGCTTCAAACTTGTTTCTTTCTTTGACTAACTAAATTGTATAAGAATTGGCTCAATAATTTGGTGAATTATATGTGATAAATGCAGGTCACGTATCGTCGGAATGGCAGTCCGATAGGCCGAGCCTGGCGGTCGATCACCCAGATGCTGAGAAGCAGCATACTATTGTCTCGGTCCCACCGTCCCAATATTTACCTACAGGCACTCAATTCCTTCCATCCCCAATTCCAGCAGGTCTCTATCAACCCCTCCCCCAATCGTCCTTCCCCGGGCTCCTACCCGTTCCCGCTGCCGCCCAAACCTCAGCACAACCTAATCTTCTACCCGGCTCCACGCCCAATCTGACCGACAAAGCCCCTCCGCCATATCCGCTCTTTCCCCCGGGCCTCATACCCGGCATGGTTCGCAAGATGCAGATTGGCAGCGGCGTCCCGTACTCTCCTATGAGCCCTCTCGACATCCCCACGGTCATCCCGCCGTCGAACATTCAACCGTCGGAGATCCTCGAGAGGGTGGCGAAGTTCTTCAAAGAGATCGGGGAGGTGAACCCGTCGGAGGGCCCGATGGACTCGTCCGAACCGAACGATGATTTCGAGTTCGATCGCGAGTCTATAGTTCGAAAGGGAGGGGCATGCATACCTCCGCCGCCAAATCTTCAAGCGGTGGACCCTGAGACCGGCGTTTATCCTGATGGGACCGTGGAGCGGAAACCGGGCTCGACCAGCACCGGCAGACTAGGCCTCGGCGCAACCGCAAACCCTAACGAAGTCAGCCAGTACGACGATGTGTATACTTCGTACAGGAAGCAAAGGAGCACCAACTACCATTCGTCGATGAGCGCCAGATCTTCAGCGAGGTGATGCACCAACTACCATTCGTGATGAGCGCCAGATCTTCAGCGAGGTGACAATAATATCATGATTATTCCAATATAAACTATGTCTACTATTGGTTGCACGGAAGCTCAGATCATGATTTTTCTTTTGAGATTTGTTGCACCTTGATGAGTGTATTCCTTTCATGCCGAGTTGGAGTTTTGCGTTTTTTAGCTGCTTGGGTAATTTAATAGGAAGAGAAATCTGTGTCTTCTGCTATAAATAAGTCAAGTTTTAACCTATTTGATCTTTGCCGCAAATCCCTCGAGCAGGTCGTACGAATCCTATGCAAGCCATTATGTTGTTGACATTTTGTTTGCCTCATCGAGAACCGTCCAATTTTTTGGCACCTCCGCACGGTCAGGCTTCGGGTTGTGATCAAGTCCTATGTGAATCTGAAGTGTAAAGTCAATTTGAGGGCTTAGGGACCTATTTTGGGTGAGTCGTGGTGGTTGGAGATGAAAATAAAACTACCCTCACTCTTGAATGAAATCCGGGATATAACAACTTTTGGGGTGATTGGTGGTTCAAAATAGAGACTATTCAAATGCTAAAAAAAGGCATTTATATAAGCATCTAACAAAAAACATCAAATAACATATAAACTTTATGGATTTTAGCACCCCCACAAAAATCCTAAATAACACATTTTAATACTATACTAGTATACTCTCACCCCAACACTAACTAGTGACCTTTGCACCCACACACTCCTCACTAACTGCTCATCCTCATCGTACTTGATGCTGCTTTCGTCGCTATACCTCGGGCGACTCTTTTGGCGGAGTCTGCGTCCATTTCTGGCAACTGCGTGGAAGCTCCAGTGATTCTCGTGCAATACAAGTTTGTTTCACCTCCGACGTCGACCTTATAAATTCGGCGGAGGTGCAAGGGTAAGCTTATGCTTTCTCCCTTAGACACTCCATTTCTTTCTCCTGTTAGGTTATCTTATGATTTTCGTTGATCCATGTCTCTACCGAAATTGGCAAGCCAGATTTTCGGTCGATGTCCCTATCCCTGCCCCGACGACTGCTGATACTCAAACAAAGGATTATTGATGATATTTTGGGATATTTGTTTTTTTTTTTTAAATTTTTGCTCCAATGGCACAATGAGATATATTATGGTTTTGCTTTTGTTCAAAGTATTTTTAGGATGTAGATGTATTTTATGGTTTAAAATGAAAGGAGAACTTTTTGTTTGTTTTTGGTTTTAGAGTATGCTAATAGCTTGCTGATACGAATATAAAATTTTTTGGGATGCTAATATAATATGATGTCAAATAGCGAATTCTAGAGGGCCAATAACATAGTTTTTAAAAAATAATATTTGTAGTTTTTGAAAAACTCAACTGAGAAAAATGCCCAAATAAATGGAGCCTCAGTGTTTAAAGTCAACATTATTCTAATTATATTTAATAGAGTGTTAGTTATTTTTTATTTTATTTTTAATATATATGTATATACTTTAACTTTATTTAATTGTATATATATGCTTTTTAAATTGTATTCAAATATTGTTTATTTTTTTATCTTTTTTTTTGTTATATTATAATAGGATAGGATGGAAGGTTCTATAAGGTCAAGCTGTAGCAAGCCTCCGTTGGATCATCTTTGACCGTCTCTCCATGGCTGTTTTTGCTTATCGGAAACGAAGGCAGTGAATACAAGCGTGAAGGTGTAGATGGCGACGCGTTTGGAGGCAACATCGGTCGCGGGGTCGATGGGAGCGGGTGCAGCGATGGCGGCACCAGTTTCAACGAGAGGAAGGAGGCGTTGGTCGACTTCAGTGTGAGGAAGGAGGTGTAGGGCGGCTTCAACGAGAGGAAGGTCGGATGCGTCGGGCGGCTTCAGCCCAAGAGGAAGGAGGCGTCGGGCACTTTTAAATTTTAGATTGCGGTTAAACACAAAAAATAAGTGTTTTTTTAAAACTCTGAGGTGCTAATAGTAAAGACAGATTGTAGTTAACCGTGTTCTTATAATTTTAGAGATAAGAGAAAAACTAATTTTTATTGGAACATTTGAATTATTTGCACCCCCTAGTTTTCATCTAATCCCACCTGAGAAATTAGAATAAGCTATTAGCAGCTTTATTATACTAGCACATCAAAAGATTCTATTTTTCACGCATGCCGGCTATTAGCACACCAACCCAAAACAAAACAAAAAAAAAAATTTAAATTTCTTCGATCATTTCAAATCATAAAATGCAGCATGGGCACCGTATCAATACTCTGAACAAAACTAAAATCATAGTTGATGGGTCCTCGTCCATTTTGTAGAGAAATCCGGGTTGCATTTAGCCAAAAACCCAACTCCTCACTAAGATGGTGGAGGTATGAGCAAGAAAGAGGAGGAAACCGCCCACAACCGCATCCACAACCGCCGCAACCGCCGCACGAAGCCACACGCAGCACCACGCGCGGCCACGCGGCGCCGCACGGCCGCGCGGCGCCGCGCGCAGCCGCACGGCACCGCACGGCACCGCACGGCACCGCACGGCACCGCACGGCCGCAAGACGCCGCGCGGAGCCGCACGACACCGCACGGCCGCAAGACGCCGCGCGCGGCCGCGCGGCACCGCGCGCGGCCGCGCGGCACCGCGCGCAGCCGCACGACACCGCACGGCCGCAAGACGCCGCGCGCGGCCGCGCGGCACCACACGGCCGCGCGACACCACCCAGCCGCGCGACGTCCCGTGACCCCGCGACACCGCATGGCCGCACGACGGCGGCACCACGCAGCCACGCAGCGCCGCGCGCGGCCGCGCGGCACCGCGCACGGCCGCGCGGCACCGCGCACGGCCGCGCGGCACCGCGCACCGGCCGCGCGGCACCGCGCACGGCCGCGCGGCACCGCGCGGCACCGCGCGGCACCGCGCACGGCCGCGCGGCACCGCGCGGCACCGCGCACGGCCGCGCGGCACCGCGCACGGCCGCGCGGCACCGCGCACGGCCGCGCGGCACCGCGCACGGCCGCGCGGCACCGCGCGGCACCGCGCACGGCCCGCGCGGCACCGCGCACGGCCGCGCGGCACCGCGCACGGCCGCGCGGCACCGCGCACGGCCGCGCGGCACCGCGCACGGCCGCGCGGCACCGCGCACGGCCGCGCGGCTCCGTGCGCGGCACCGCGTGCCCGGCACCGCGCGGTGCCGCGCGCCTAACGCCGCGCGGTACCGCACGCCCGGCACCGCGAGGTACCGCACACACGGCACCGCGCGGTACCGCCCGGCACCACGCGGTACCGCCCGACACCACACACGGCCGGGCGGTGGCGCGGTGCCGGCCGGCCGCCCTCGCCGCCGGGCGCATTCTCCGACCCCTCTCGTCTCATCCCCAGTCGGCCTCCCTTGGCCAACGGACGCGCTCGCCCGACCTCTCCCGCCTCATTCGGCGGAGAAAACGAGGACGATCAAGGCAAATCTCGCTAAACCTGTAACCACCTATCATGGGTGCAAATAGTGAAACTCCACATCATGAGGTGCAAATAGTGAAACTCCACATCATGGGGAGCAAATAGTGAAAATCCTCAATACGGTCTGCGTCTAGCGAATCGTGTGGTTATGGTATGCGCGTAACCGTATCCGTCATATGAATACATATCATCACAAAACTATACAAATTGGTGTGCGGATAGTCGTATTCATGATAAATGGGCATACGGTCTGCGTCTAGCAAATAGTATGGTTATTGTGTGCGCATAACCATATCCATCATGTCAATACATATCATCACCAAACTATGCAAATTGGTGTGCGCATAACCATATTCATGATGAGTGGGCATCCGGTCTGCGTCTAGCAAATAATATGGTTATGGTGTGCGCGTAACCATATCCGTCATATGAATACATATCATCCTAAAAACTATACAAACTAGTGTGCGTATAGCCATATTCATGATAGATGTGCATATAGCACATAAATTGGTTATGGTGTGCGGGTAGCCGTCCTAACCACCCTCAAAAGCTATAAAAGGAACCACAGGGCTTCATTTCAAGGGACTTGAAATTTTCTTCACGGGAGAGAGCTCTCTGGAATTCCCTCGAAGATCTTCATCAGCAATTCGAAAATCTCCTTCGGAACTCGAAGATCTCCTTCAACATTCGAAGATCTCCTTCAGCATTCGAAGATCTCCTTCGGAACCCGAAGATCTCCTTCGGAACTCGAAGATCTCCTTCAACGTTCGAAGACCTTCATCAACACTCGAAGACCTCCTTCAACCTTCGAAGAACTCCTTCTTCGCTTGAAGACCACCGTCGTCGCTTGAAGATCTTCTGCGGACTTTTAAGACTTCCCGACCAAGAAAAGTACTTAGTTTTTCTGAGAGGTGGTCTGTCGCCCTCAGAGACATTCATTCAACTATAATTGTAACAGGAGCGGCCTGTCGCTCCCGATTCTCGCACCATTACTTGTAACGCTCCACCACATAGTGAAATTTGGTCGGCGCTGATCCGGCCACGTGGTTTTTCACCATTTTCGGGTTTTCCACGGTAAAAACGCCTTATTGTCACCTGTTCGTTCTCTCTGTGACTGTTTGCGCGCTCGGTTCACTCTCGGGCTAAGACGGTTCGATTCGCCCGGTCTGAAAAAACGTTGAGCGACCCCCTACAATAGTATTTCTCATTGGATATTTGGAACAATCGCGATCTTCTTCTCTCTTGCGGCGCCGAGAGCTCCCGAGCGGAAAGGAGCGATTAGGGCTGCCAAAAATTGTCGCGCGGAAAGAATGGGCGAGAGGAGGGATTAGCCTGCTCAATCGCAACAGTCGGATCAAGCACAAGAGACTGAACAATAATTGGAGACCGACAATTAACTTCAATTTTAAACTCAGGTTTTCAAGAAGATTGAAAAAATTAAATTGAATTAAAAAAATGCGATGATGGTTGACAGATGAAGACTCGGGTTTTATTTACCTCTTTTTTTTATTAAAATCTCCAGCTGTGTGGGCGGGGTGTGAGCTGTCGGAGGAGGCAGGGGCGGGTGTTATCAGTCGGAGGTGGTAGGGACGGCGGAGGCCATGGGCGGTGAGGGAGTGGTTGAGGGAATTAGGAGAAAGCCGCGGGGGGGGGGGGGGGGGGGGGGAGGATGCCTCAGATGGAGCTTGAGGCGGCGCCAAGGGGGCAGGGGAGCTCAGATGGAGCGAAGGTACCGGAAAAACCATGTCGATTGAGGAGAGAGAGAGTGGCAAATGACGATTTTAGGAGAGAGAGAGAGACAAATGACGATTTTAGGAGAGAGAGAGAGCTGAGGTACATGGCGATTTGAGGAGAGAGAAAGAGAGAGAGGTACATGACGTTTTTTCCTGGAGCGGTTTGCACCTAACAGTTCTTAAAATACAATAAAATAATATTTTTTTTCAGGTTTGCATGTAGCAAAAACTGGGTTGCACTTAACACTACTCTAAAATAATGATTAGATAATAAATGTGAAACGTAAACTTGTAATTGGATTGCCTCAGATCAATGATCACATAAACTGAAAACTTGCTCTATAGCATCCTTGGAATCAGGAACTCTATTACGTGAGATATATGATGTTGTAATATGATATCTCATCCACATGGCAAAAACATGGGGAATGAGTAGTGATATGCACTCATTCACAGAACCAAGGAGTGCATTTAGCCAAAGCCCCACAATGAGTGAGTGAGGATAGTGGAGACATGCCAAGTCTCGCGACAATAATAGTGGGGAATGAACCGCCACGATGATCGGAGCCCGCTCACGCGGCGGCAAAACCACGCCCTAACGGCCGGAACCGCACCCCACATGGTGGGATGCGGTCGGTGCCGCACCCCCCTCGTTTTGCCTTCCACCCGCAAAACGAGCTAAGCACGCTCAGAACGCCGTTCGTGATGCGCATGACAGTTAATCTTTCTTAAACGCCGTCAACGAAGTTGCCTGAACTTTCAAAGCTGACCGAACTGCCCGAGGCGCAGGACAAGAATATCCAAAAAGTGGCGATCCGTGTGCTCCAAATCGACCAGCGTGATTCGCCCGTCAGGTGGTTACGGTGGTTACAACGGCGAAATTACCGGGCTACCCCTGCCCAAGGCTATAAAAGGAGCTCATGACCTTCATTTCAAGACACTTTACCATCTACGCCCGAGAGAGCTCCTTTGAAAAATCCCTTGGAATTCTCCTTCGGCGCTTGAAGATCTTCTTCGAATCTTTAAAGATCTCCTTCGAGCTTTCGAAGGTTACGAAAGACGAGTCGAGAATCTCACTTTCATTCCCGGGAAAATATTTAGTCTCTCGAGAGGTGACATGTCACACTCGAGGTTTGTTGAGGTATGTCCGCACGTTACAGACACGATAAGGACCTGCAGGTAGCGTGTGCACCTAGGGCTTTGCCCTACTGCTGGGAGCACTATTAATACCTCATTCCATACTTGATGGGTGAGATAGAATGCTTTGAGCATCCAACTCTAACACTCTCAAAGCAGCCGTTAGGGTTAGATCTCCTCAAGGCTTGTCGCGTCGCCCGATCCGCTCCATCCTCGCGTGCGGCTGCTGCGACATCGAAGGATCCCGCTCGTCGCCTGGAGATCTCGCGCGTGCGCTGCTCCGGTTTTCGTTCGTCGCCTGGAGCTCCCAAGTGCAGCGCCCCTCCCGGTCGTTCTTAGTGCCGTCGCCGTTCCTGTGTGACATCGCGCCGCTCGACATCGCAGCTAGGGCATCGATCTCGTCCAAGCTTCCGATCCCGCCTGGAGTGGTTTTCGACTTCGCCGATCTTGTTCTTCGCTGATCTTATTTTTCGTCGATCCCGGTGGAGTCGCCGATCTTGTTTTTCGTCGATCCCGGTGGAGTCGCTAATCCTGTTCGTCGTCGATCCCGGTGGAGTCGCCGCTCTCGTTCTTCAGTTCCGGCGATTTCGAAGTCTTGCTTCTCCAGATCCGACGACATCGCCAGATCAAGCTTCGTTCTCCCTGTTCCTGTGCGACATCGCAGCCCCTCTTCTCGTCGGCTGCAGTGCTTCCTCGCCCAGTTCCGGCCCGTTGAAGTCGTCGTCGCCAAGATCCGGCCTGTTGCTGTGCTTTCAGTTGGTGGTCTGTTGCTGCGCTTCCAGATCCACCTATTGTTGTGCTTCCAGTTAGTGCATCCAGTGGTGGACCTTTTGCTGTGCTTCCAGATCACACCTCAGTCGATCTTGTTGTTGGCCAGCCCTCTATTGCTGGAGTTATTGGATTGGATCTCTTGTTTGTCGATCAAGTCGCCGGAGACCTAGTTGCTGCACTTGGATTGGATTGGATCCGAAGACCTCGTGGTGTTTCCTTCTCCGATCAGGTGACCTCGTTCCGCATTTTACTACTTTTCAGAAAATGTCGAAGTATCAGTCTACCGACATCCGGAAGCTTCAGTCTTTCGACGTCACCGAGTTTCTCGGGTGGAAGATGCACGTACAATTCGGCATGAAGGAGCGTGGAATCTTCTACACAGTGCTCAGTGATTACGAGACGACCGAAGAGGACGTGTCGGAGTCTCAGTGGGTGAAAGAAGAGGACTTCTGCAGGGATTATCTCCTCAATTCCCTGAATACCCGTCTAGCCATTGCGTATAGCAGCATCAAGACCGCAAAGGGCATATGGGATCAGCTTCAAGCTCATTTCACCAAGGAGGAAGAGGTGTCGAAGTCGCTCCTCGCGGAGTCCTTCTTCAATTTCAAAATTGATCCGACTTCGCCCATCACTTCTCAGTTGGTGGATCTTGAGAATCTGCGCATCAAGTTGGCGAATGCTGAGTCTCATATCTCGGACAAGCTGTTCATTGGGTTTATACTAAGTAAGCTTCCACCTGAATGGATTCTCTTCAAAACTGAGCTGCATAGGCGAAAGGAAGGGATCTCCATTGATGAGTTCAAGCGCTTCATTCATATTGAGGATCAAAACTTTGCTCAGAGACGTGCAGAACAGGTTAGTCATCCCTCCAAGGTGGCTCATTTAGCTTTGCACTCTGGTAAATTTAAAAAGAAAATTCAGCCCCAAAAGGGTGCGCCCTCTTCCCAGTTGCCGGCCAACAAGCCTTCTTCCCGCAAGAAGAAGGGCAAGTGCCACAATTGTGGGAAGTGGGGCCACTGGGCAGCTGAATGTAGATCCAAGAAGAAGCCTCAGGAAGTCTTACCTCAGAGTCAGACTAACATGCTGGTGAATAGCTCTGGTCCTCAGTCATTTGTAGGGATGATGAGGCACCGTGCTGGCAGTTCTTCATCTGACTGGTGGCTAGACAGTGGAGCGACATGTCATGCTACTAATGACAAAGCTCAGCTCACTGAAGTCACAGTTGTTAAAGACTCAGTTGAAAATTGCAATGGTGGGACTACTGCTGTTACGCATGCTGGCACCGCTTCTTTGGAGTTATCTTCAGGTAAAACTCTCACTCTTTTACATGTTAGAGTAGTTCCGTTTCTAACCAAAAATTTGATTTCGATGAGCTTGCTTGATAAGTCCGGTATGTCTTTTACGACTCAAAACGGTAGAATGACGTTATCCGTCAATTCACATTATTTTGGGTGCGCGTATCTTATAGATGACTTGTATCGACTTAGCCTTAACAATGATCACATCAACCAAATCAGCACTAATTTGATTGATCCAAAGTTATTACACAATAGACTTGGACACGTAAACTATAGGAAGATGTGCGATCTAGCTAAGAGTCATAACATCCCTCTTGATACCTCCATTCGATTTAATAGGTGCGAGGTGTGTGCACAAACAAAGATCACTAGAAAACCCTTTAAGTCGGTTTCTAGGAGCACTCAACTTCTTGAGCTCATACATTCTGACCTCTGCGACTTTCGGAGTCAACCTTCCAGAGGGGGAAAGAAGTATTTGCTTACGTTCATAGACGACTCTTCCAGGTTTTGTCATGTGTACCTACTGAGATCGAAGGATGAGACTTTCGAGACCTTCAAGGTTTTCAAAACTCGTGTAGAGAATCAACTTGGTTTGAAGATAAAGCGAGTTAGAAGTGATAGAGGTGGCGAATACACTGTAATTGGTTTTAAGGAATTTTGTGCCGCTGAGGGCATAATACTTGAGACCACCGCCCCCTATTCACCCCAATCGAATGGTGTAGCCGAGCGTAAAAATAGAACTTTAACTGAAATGCTGAATTCTATGCTTTTAACCGCTGGCCTGCCTTCCTCCTTCTGGGGCGAAGCAGCTCTGACTGCTGATTACCTTCTGAATAGGTTGCCGCACTCTAAGCTGTCGTCGACACCTTATGAGCTTTGGCATCAGCGTCCTTGTAGATACGACATTCTGAAGACTTGGGGCTGTATCGCTTATGTAAGGGTACAAGACCTTAAGAGATCCAAGGTGGGACCAAAAACCACAACCTGTGTTTACCTAGGGTGTGCTGAAAATAGTGCAGCTGATAGGTTTTTTGATCTATCCTCTCACTCGGTGATAGAATCTCGTGATGCTACGTTCTTTGAAAATAAATTTGTCAAGGATCTAGGCACTAACCTATTTGGGTCTACAGATCTGATTTCAGAATCTCCTGTGGAATCCGAAGCAGGCCCCTCATACACCGCTCCCCAACCGTTGGAGGATGTTCCTCATCCGCTCAGAACGTCTACAAGAGAGCGTTTTCCTAAGGATTTTGGTGAAAACTTTGTCACCTATCACTTAGAGGATGATCCATTCTCCTACCAGGAGGCAATGCGATCTAGAGATTCGTTTATGTGGGCAGAAGCCATTGACGATGAAATGGACTCGTTGCTACAGAACAATACCTGGCGTCTAGTTGACTTGCCCAAAGGCGCAAAAGTCATTGGATGTAAGTGGATACTCAAGAAGAAATTAAATAGTGATGGGTCAGTAGCTCGCTATAAGGCATGTTTGGTTGCTAAAGGCTTTAAGCAACAGGGGGGAGTGGACTACTTCGACGTCTATTCACCTGTGTGCCACCTATCGACTATTAGGATTCTTCTAGCTTTAGCCTCTATCGAGAACTTCATAGTTCATCAGATGGACGTAAAGACAGCCTTCTTGAATGGAGAGCTGAACGAAGAAATCTACATGACTCAACCTGAGGGTTATGTTGTTGAAGATTCTCAGCATAAGGTGTGCAAACTAAATAAATCAATCTATGGGCTTAAACAAGCGCCTAAGATGTGGCACCTCAAGTTTGATCAAGTGGTAAAGAGCCATGGATTCCAGTCCAGTCTCTCCGATAAATGCCTTTATCATCGATCAATGTTGGATAAAACAGTCATCATCTGTCTCTACGTTGATGATATGTTAATACTAGGGTCAGATCTTTCGGCAGTGAGTGATGTCAAATCCACTCTTGCGGAAGCATTCGACATGAAGGACCTCGGTCCAGTTGATACTCTTCTAGGTCTTAAAGTCTGTATCGACGAGCGTGGAGTCACACTCAGTCAGGCTCACTATGTGGAGCAGTTACTGACGACCTGGGGATATGCTGATTGCAGATCAGTTGAGACACCAGTTGATCACACTATCAAGTTGAGTCCGAATGAAGGGACCACCGTTGGTCAGGTGAATTATGCTAAGATCATTGGTAGCCTCATGTATGCATCATGCTGCACAAGGCCAGACATTGCTTACACCGTAAGTATGCTGAGTCGTTTCACGAGTAATCCAGGAAAGGAGCACTGAGATGCCCTAGATAGGATGATGAGATACCTTAAAGGATCAAAGGATCTAGCTCTGTGCTACACTGGATATCCGCCTACCGTTGAAGGTTATTCAGATGCCTCGTGGTGTTCTGAAATTGGCAATAGTAAGTCTACGAGTGGATACATATTCACATTTGGTGGAGCTGCTATAACATGGAAATCAAAAAGGCAGACTTGTATAGCCTTGTCGTCTATGGAGTCTGAACTATTTGTCTTGGCTTCAGCTGGTGAAGAGGCAGATTGGATTCGGAATTTGATTCTTGATATTCCACTATCTAAGTTACGAGTCAATTCGTTGAGCTTGTATTGCGATAATCAAGCTGCTGTTCAGATCGTTCAAAATGCTCTCTATAATTCGAAACGGAGACATATACGACTGAGACATGCTCTGCTGAATGATCTTAAGGAGCAAGGCGTTATCACCTTGGTCGATGTGCGATCGAAGGATAACTTAGCCGATCCTCTGACAAAAGGAATGCCCAAAGTCAGGTTTATCAAAACCGTGGGGGAAATGGGACTAAAGGCGATTTAGATCAGCCTTAGATTTTCGTTTTGATCAAATCTGATTTCCTTTGTCCAAAGTAAGCTTTGTTGTGTTTCATTGATGATCTACGTTGCTGATTGTGGATCTGGTAAGTTTGCGTTCATTCCAAATTTGATGAATGCGATCTCGCTAGATTCCTTCTTCTTGTGTTGAGATGGTATCATTCCAAACTTGATGGTATTCATTTTGACATAAGGGGACAGTGACAATGACATTCCAAATTGGTACACAGATTTAGCTACGAGAGCCTACTATAAGAAGTTCATATGCCGTTTCGTTTCTTGAAACCGACAATGATTTATCGATTAGAACACGCTATTCTCGATAGTTCGAGCACTCCACACACTCAGAATTCTGGTCTTTCTACGTTCTTTGTCGAACTAGATATATGTAAATTCAATTGTATGGATTCATTCTAATATGAAATTCATTTTCTGGATTTACAGGCACCGAAGGAGTAGGAGGAGTACCTGCTGATTGGGACATTGATGAGGATGACCTATTGGACGTCTAGAGCCGACGCCTTTCTTCTGCGTCCATCTTATCTTTTGTTTATGACATTGCTAGTAGTTCTTTTTGGCTGGTGACTTGTTTGCACCATTTTCTCATTTCCTATCTGCATATGTTTGTTTATGTTTTGGACACTATGTTTTGGGTAGATTGCTAGACTAGAGCTCGTACGAGACTCTGTGTTGGATCCTACTTGTTTTATTAGCTTCTGTGATGGTGATTTCATTTTGTTGATTTACCTGCATAGAACTATTGTGTAGCCTGTCCACTACTGTTTTTATTCATATGCTTTGACACGTTTTGTGGATGATCCCTGTTGCTTGGACATTACACTGTTTACCTCTTTATTGTAGTCGTGTTGGTGACGGACATAGGAGGAGATTGTTGAGGTATGTCCGCACGTTACAGACACGATAAGGACCTGCAGGTAGCGTGTGCACCTAGGGCTTTGCCCTACTGCTGGGAGCACTATTAATACCCCATTCCATACTTGATGGGTGAGATAGAATGCTTTGAGCATCCAACTCTAACAAGGTTTACTCTTTTAATTACCATCGTAACGGGCAGCGGTCTGTCGCGCTCGAGTTCTTAGCTTTCAATTGTAACGAACCAGAAGATAGTGGAATTTGGCCGGCACAACTCCGAACACGTGGTTTTTTACCCTTTCCGGGTTTTACACGATAAAAAATGTGTTCGTGTTATTAATTTATTAACTTTTTCATTGACTGTTTGCGCGCTCAACTCGCTCGTGAGCTAAAATGATTTAATTCGACCTGTCTACCGGCAGTACCATTAACAATCCTAGCCGAAGCGTCCGCGCTTCTTCCCTGAAGAAAAAAAGGAGTAGAATGTTCGATGAAAAAAAAAACAGTTAGCAGCTAATTAATAAAATTTTAATTAAAAGCTTCAACTTTTGCTAGTTTTGATGTGCTGGGAGTTAACAGAGGCTTGTAATTAGTTTTAAAAGTAAACTTTAATATGCATGGCGAAATAACCTCGTTAGTTCGTTTGTCAATTACCTGCGCTGCGGGCAGTTGTGCTAAATGGTGAGAGAGAAAGCGTGTTCGCGCGCATGGAGCATAGCTCCTTTAATTTAGCGATAAAAGCACATATCATCTACTCGTTTAGAGTCGTACTGTATGGAGGCCGGCAATGTCGAAAGTGTCGGTGAAATGACCGGAGGTCTGTCTCCGGCTTCGTCGGAGCAGGATGCAGCTCTGCCGGAACCATGCCCGGGTTTCGTGGACTCCGGCGAGATGGCTCAACCTGAAGACGGCGCCGCGGCTGAGAATGATCAGGAGTTTGAGGCGGCGGCGGCTAGGGGTGGCCGGATCATGGAGCAGCCACCGGAGGTTCCGGCGTTTGTGGGATACTGCGGGATGGGGGCTGTGATAGCAGCCAGTGTGATGATGACCAACCCGCCGGAAGGGCTCGAGGAGGAGGATCTCGCCGTGTACATGTTTTTCGTCTTCGTGCTGTTCCTCTTTGGGCTGGGACTCATCATGTTCCGCGCCAAGTAGTTCTATTATTCTCTGTTTAGTTTATTCTGGCGATTGTTATCCGCACTACGGTTTCGGCTATTCGTAAATTTTTGTTATCAGCAAAGCATTTTTTGTAACAATTATATCCGCAAATCAAATTTTTGATATCTGCATATTTAAATTTTAGAAAAATTGTAAAGTTTTACATAAATTCTTACATCATAAGACATCTTCTGGCTTTGATTCTCAGTTTCACACTCAATTATTTCAAGAATAAATATTAAGTAAAAGCCAGAATTTTTTTTTCTTCAAACTAAAACACAATCCATCGGCCACATCAGCATCACTATGCAGCAATGAGTAATAGATATATAATGTAATTGTACACTTACAAATATATATATATTACATTGATGAAAACAGAGACTTCATGGTTTGTTGGATGAGTAAGGAATTTACATACAGACAAAGTTCACTTAGAACAGATACCAAAGATGAAGGCAATATGAACACTATGAACAAGATCAAATCTGGAAGACATTGGTCTGAAACAATCGAGTTAACAATAAAGGCTAAAGTTGAGTGCGGATAGCCAATATTGAAGTGCGGATAACAATCGCCTTAATTTTTAGTATAATTCTGTTGGTGTTGTGTAATTAATTACATGCATGTAATTTAATCCCATAAAGTTCAGAATTTGATGATAATCGAGTTTTTTTTTTAATTCTTAGTATAATTCTGATAAAGCACATATTTTACAGCTCCTCTTTTTATTTATTAAACCAACAATATCATCGCTATAATGGAGTTTAGACAAATATACGAATATGTTTCCTTGAATCAGTCTCTCTCTCTCTCTCTCTATATATATATATATAGAATATATAATATATATATAATATATATAATATATATAATATATATAATATATATAATATATATATTATATATATATAATATATATATATTATATATATATATTATATGAGTGACATTGCACGCCCCGTACCCCGCGCGACAGTATCTGGCCTCTGATCGGCGGGCTTTGCCCTCTTCAGATCGATGCGTTGCTGTGAGTTACGCCTGCATCAAAACGAGCTGCGCCCGCATCAATTCATGGAGAGCGCCAAATCTCCTCGCTATAGGGAAAATTTTTGTACAGGATCAACACGCCACGGCCTCAAGAGCATCCTGCGGAAATAAATATCAAATAAATTTACTATAAAAAATTTATCATATATAAAATCATAGCAAAAAGCAATCATAACTCATAAGTCATAAGTGACTAAAGTGAGACTGCGATTTAAATTCCATCATTTTTTTAATATTCATAAAAAGTTAATGTACAGATTTGCCCTTTTTAGTCCAACGGGAAGAAAAGGCAACTAATACATAAATAATATTGATTTTAATAAAAAAAAACTAGTTTAGTAGACAGAAGTTTCCGAGTTTCTCTATATTTAAATATAAACTAATAAAAGGAATTACCGCATAATTAAGACTCCATTTGGGGGAACTTATTTTTACCGGTCAAGCGGTCACAACCACATGAACCGGACCTTAATTAAGGTTCGATTCATGCAGTCGTGGCCACTTAACTGGTGAAAATAAGTCCCACCAAACAGAGCCTAAGTCTCCTCATGAGCTCCTCACTCACTGTTTCGTTGCCGCCATCGTGCCTCGCCATCTCCACTTTATGCGACTTTTAATTTGGCAGAGGCTGGGTCTATTTCCGGCGACTGCGTGGAAGCTCCAGCGATTCTCGCGCAATGCAAGTTTGCTTCACCTCTGACGTCGGCCCTATAAATTAGGCGGCCGGATGTGCTAGGGTAAGCTTATGTTTTTTTATCTTAGATACTCCATTTCTTACCCCAGTTAGGTTATCTTATGATTTATGTTGATCCATGTCTCTACCGATACTTGCAAGCCAGATTTTCGGTCGGTGTTCCCTATCCCTGCCCCGGCGACAGCTGATATTGAAACAACAAGGATTATTGATGATATTTTGGGATATTTGATTTTTTTTTGCTCCATTTGTACAATGAGATGTATTGTTATTTTACTTTTGTTCAAAGCATTACTAGGGTGTAGATCTATATTTTATGGTTTGAAATGCGTGGAGAAATTTAAATATTTGATAGTGGGTTTAGGGTATGCTAATAGCATGCTGATACGAAAATAATTTTTGGGGGTTCTAATATAAATTGACGTATAATAGCTAATTTTTAAGTGCTAATAACATTGCTTTAAAAAAATGTTTGCATTTTTTGAAAAACTAAGGAGAAAAAATGCCTCAATAAATGGAGCCTTTGTTTTCGAAGTCAACATTATTCTTGATGTGGCCCCACAAAGCGTATCCGGTCGGACCCATAATTTTCCACCGCGATCTCGGTCGGCTCGCCGATACTATTCCGGAATCCAACGGGCCCAGTCTCATGCAATTCCAAGTCCATATGGACTCCAAATCGGTCGCCGGTATACTCCTCCGCGCAATTTGCGTCACGCCCCGCCATACGGACGGGTACCGCCGAGCACGCAAGCGCCATGCGTAGCGTGAAAATCAAAAGGTGCCGCACGGCAAGCGTCACACGTCAATCGCCGCGCCAATAGGCGCAGCCATTACAGCTCCAAGTGGGTGTGCGACATTCGCCGCGCCAAAAAGATGTGACATTCGCCGCGCCAAAGCGGCGCTGCATTCGCCGTGCCAAAGCGGCGCGACATTCACCGCGCCAAAAATATGCGGCACTTGCCGCACCAAATTGGTGCGGCAACTACCGCACCTAGGGGGTGCGACATTGCCGCATCCCCGGCCATCTGCCTAGGGGGTGTGGCATTGCCGCACCTAGGGGGTGCTGCATTGCCGCACCCCAACTGCCCATTTAAGGGGCGCTGACCAAGTCAGCGCCCATTTTGGGCGCTGACTTGGTCAGCGCCTATGTGGCACTCCTCAATTGGGGAGTGCCCCACTCCCCAATTGGGGAATCACGTAACTCCCCAATTGGGAACTCCCCAATTAGGAACTCCCCAATTGGGGAGTGCCCCACTCCCCAATTGGGGAATCACGTAACTCCCCTTGGGGTGTTACGTTAATAGTAACTCCCCAACTGGGGACTGCTCCCGTCCACCTCGGCCTCGAGGTCTTCTCGCGTTCGCACATCGAGCACCTTCACGTTCACCGCGCTCAGAACGCTGACCAAACTACACGCCGGAACATTATCCATGCATGAATATTATTCTCCCGTGAATATTATTCTTACGGAATATTATTCTTACGAAATATTATTCACCGTGCTCAGAACGCTTATGAGCGCGCTCAGAACGCTTCTGAGCGCACTCAGAATGCTTCTGTGTTCATAGTGCGCTCAGAACGCATCTGAGCGCGCCCAGAGCACTTCCGTGTTCATTGCGCGCATTTGAGCATACTTGGAGATTTCCTTTCTCTCGAAAGGCGACTCGACATTCTCACTTTTGTTCTCACCGACATTCTCACTTTTGTTCTCACCAGCAATCTCACTTTTGTTCTCATGATTGTTCTCGGAAGAAAAAGTACTTAGCTTTCCGGAAGGTGGCCTGTCACCTTCAGAGCTCTCTCCTTCTCTCTCTCTCTCTCTCTCTCTCTCTCTCTCTCTCTTTTTCTATCATTGTAACGAGCAGTGGTCTGTCGCTCTCGAGTTCTCAATCTCTAATTGTAACCCCAGAAGATAGTTGAAGTTGGCCTGCACAGCTCCGTCCGTGTGGTTTTCAGCCTTTCCGAGTTTTCCACGTTAAAAGTCCTTGTGTCGTTTACTAACTCACTCATTGACAGTTTGCACGCTCGGTTCGCTTACGAGCTAAAGCGGATTAATTCGACCGATCTACCAGAGTGCCTGAGTGATCCGCAACAGTTTGACGCCTTCTGTGGGAACGAGTGTTCCCAGATACTCCGCAAAGACTCCCAAAAGGAAGTATTTGCTTCAAGGCAGTACTCGCTACCGATCGCAATGACAAGAAGAAGTGCTCGTACTACCGAAAAATCAGTCTCTGGGGGGGGGGGGGCATGTTGATCCAACACCCTCCCACTCACTCATCAACGCTCCTCTCGCGAAAGGGGCCATGAACGCACCCATTGCATCACTGGAGGGACGCGTGCGGCAGATAGAAGAACACCAAACTGAGATGCTCACGCTCCTAAGGAACGGAGGGGCATCACGAGCTCCTAATCCTGCCCGCGAGCAAGACAGCCAGCCTCCTCCAACTTTGGATCGCGCTCCGAATGAGCATATCGCTCGCGAGCACGACATTCTGGAAGAAGAGATCTCTAACGTAGCCAACTCAGCACGCCTAGCCCGTCCGGCCATAGAACCTGAAGCCCATCATGACCACCACCTCCCGGAAGTAGCAGGCTTCGAGTGTATAGAAGGAAGGCTCACTCGCGAGAAAATTCACGATGTGATCGCCGAGGAATACGAACAAGTCGGGCGACGGGCCATTCTAGCTCGCCGCCCTCTCCACCACGGATCACCGTTAGCACCTGAGGTCTTGACGCAACCCATCCCAGATGGCTTTAAGCTCCCCAACATAGAGTCGTTCGAGGGAACAGACGACCCGCTGGAGCATGTTTGCCACTTCTCCACCGTCATGAGGATATACAACGCCACTGACCTTCTATTGTGTCAAGTATTCCCGACAACACTAAAGGGACTAGCACGCACTTGGTTCCACTCTCTGAGAGAAGGAGTCATATGCAACTTTGCAGAACTAACTCAACGATTCACCGACCAATTCATCGCCAACCGAATAACCGTCCAGGACCCCTCCCACCAAATTCCAGGGTGAGGAAGAGACCCTCAAGGATTTCTTTCTCCGCTTCACTACTGAGTCACGTCAAATTCCAGGGGGGACCCCGAGCTTCTACAAGGAGTTTTTCTTGGAGGGATCCGCCCCGGTGGCTTCTACTCCGTGCTAATGCGGGAAACTGTGCCCAGTTACCCAGACCTCGTTCACCGAGTTGAGGCCCAGATTGCAGCTGATGAAGCAATTGAACAACAAGCATTGTGACAACTCAACCGAGACCGAGGATCTCGCCAGCATTAGAACTACACAACCCTGAACACTACCAGAACTAACGTTCTTCTTGCCATCCGTGATAGCAACACATTGCGCAGGCCCGCGCCGCTTGTGACGAAAAGAGGAAACCAAGCACAATATTGTGACTTTCATCGTGGGCATGGACACAGTAATGAAGGCTGCAATCGGTTGAAGGAGGAAATCGAGCGTCTTGTCCAGCAAGGCCTCCTCGGAAGGTTTTTACTAAACCAAGTTCCGAACCACCACGGACCACAGGCCGACAATCCAGTAGAGGACAACGTCGTACCCCGCCGCGGATGAGCCAGCGGTACCGGGCAGGGGAAAGAAGAGCGCACGCAACCTGTGTTTCATCTATCATCAATTCCTATCTCTTGCTTCTTCTAGTTTTTGCTTTTTAACAGTAAGCCGCAATATTATACTAGCGTAATGTATCCATGAAATATTTAAGATTACTGCAGTTACTTTCTTACTCTACTAGCAATACGGATCCCTTGAAGTAAGACTACGAAAGTAAAGGCCGCAACCTTCGGTACTAACATCAAGAAACAAACACGCCAACGTGGTGATTGGGAAAAGCCTCCTGCGAATGGAGGATACGCGTCGAGCACGACAATCTTAACTAAGTCTCCCTAAAAGACAACCACGCCACCGCGCTGCTTTGGCACATCGCCACTGCGCTGCTTGGTCATCTCTCCACCGCGCTGCTTTGGCACATCGCCACCACGCTACTTGGTCATCTCACCACCGCGCTGCTTTGGCACATCGCCACCGCGCTGCTTTGTCATCTCGCCACCGCGCTGCTTTGGCACATCGCCACCGCGCTGCTTGGTCATCTCGCCACCGCGCTGCTTTGACACATCGCTGTTGAAACCAATACTTGGTCTCTCGTGGAGTTCGGGGTCCCCAAAAAGGGGGTGACCGCACACATACTTCTCTCAAGGGAGAGCGCTAGGCCGAAGATTTGAGAAACTAGGAACATAACCGAGGGCTCAGCGAGAAGGTCCCACCACACACCCGAAAGATCTTAGAGCGCTTCCTCTCTCAAGCCAATACTGAGCTTGGGGCACCTTTGGAGGCTCTCTTCCCCCACCAAAGAAACCTAGGGGGAGAGTAGCTCAAAGAGAGTGATGCCCCAAAAGGTGCCCCCTTGCTCTTAAATATAGTTTTCCGAACTTGGTCTGCCAATAACCAAATTCTGTCCTAAGAGATTACGAAAATACCTCCAGGTTTGGCCTGCCAAAAGCCAAATCCCTCCATTCCGAGACGCTAAATGCAGGTCGCCTCCTCTTCTTGGGGCTGGGCGAGGGGGCGCAGGCCGCCTCCCTTGCTCGCCCCCTAAGGGGCTAGGCGAGCGGGAGGCCGCCTGCCTCCCCTGCTCACCCCCTCCTCAGGCCTGGTCGAGCGGGAGGTCGGCCGCCTCCCCGGCTCGCCCCCCTCCTTAGGGCTGGGCGAGAGGGAGGCCGCCCGCCTCCATCGCTCGCCCCCTCCTTGGGGATGGGCGAGCGGGAGGCCTCCCTCCTCCACCGCTCGCCCCCTCCTTGGGGCTGGGCGAGTGGGAGGCCGCCCGCCTCCACCGCTCGCCCTCCTCCTTGGGGCTGGGCGAGCGGGAGGCCGCCCGCCTCCACCACTCGCCCCCTACGGGGCTGGGCGAGCGGGAGGCCGCCCGCCTCCACCGCTCGCCCCCCTTATGGGGCTGGGCGAGCGGAAGGCCACCCGCCTCCACCGTTTGCCCCCCTACGGGTGGGCGAGCGGGAGGCCGCCCGCCTCCCCTGCTCGCCCCCGTACGGGGCTGGGCGAATGGGAGGCCGCCCGCCTCCCCGGCTAGCCCCTCCTTAAGGCTGGGCGAGCGGGAGGCCGCCCGCCTCCACCGCTCGCCCTCCTCCTTCGGGCTGGGCGAGCAGGAGGCCGCCCGCCTCCACCGCTCGCCCCCCCCACCCCCCACGGGGCAGGACGAGCGGGATGTAGCCCGCCTCCACCGCTCGCCCCCCACCTTGGGTCTGGGCGAGCGGGAGGCCGCCCGCCTCCACCGCTCACCCACCACCTTGGGGCTGGGCGAGCGGGAGGCCACCCGCCTCCACCGCTCGCCCCCCTCCTTGGGGCTGGGCGAGCGGGAGGCTGCCCGCATCCACCGCTCGCCCTCCTCCTTGGGGCTGTGCGAGCGGGAGGCCGCCCGCCTCCACCACGCGCCCCCCTACGGGGTTGAGCGAGAGGGAGGCCGTCCCCCTCCCCGGCTCGCCCCCCTCCTTGGGGCTGGGCGAGCGGGAGGCCGCCCGCCTCCACCGCACGCCCTCCTCCTTTGGGATGGGCGAGCGGGAGGCCGTCCGCCTCCACCGCTCGCCCCCGTACGGGGCTGGGTGAGCGGGAGGGCGCCCGCCTCCACCGCTCCCCCCCTATGGGGCTGGGCGAGCGGGAGGTCGCCCGCCTCCCCGGCTCGCCCCCTCCTCTTAGGACTAGGTGAGCGGGAGTTCGCCCGCCTCCCCCGCTCCCCCGCTCCCCCCCCTCTCCTTGGGGCTGGGCGAGCGGGAGGCCTCCCCCCCCCCCCCCCCCCCCCCCCCCCCCCCCCCCGCTCCTTGGGGCTGGGGGAGCGGGAGGCCGCCCGCCTCCCCTGCTCGCCCCCTCCTTGGGGATGGGCGAGCGGGAGGCCACCCTCCTCACCTGCTTGCCCCCCTTCCTTGGGGCTGGGCGAGCGGGAGGCCGCTCGCCTCCCCACTCGCTCCCTCTCCTTTGCACTAAGCGAGCGGGAGGCCGCCCGCATCCCCCGCTCGCCCCCCTCCTTGGGGCTGGGTGACCGGGAGGTCGCCCGCCTCCTCGCCTGGGACAATGCTAAAAAATATTCGGCCTAGAGACATCTTGGGTCCCCGGGGCCCACTCGGCGCATACAGGGTTGTACAATCTCCACCGCGCTGCTTGGTCATCTCGCCATCGCAATGCATGGTCATCTCGCCACCGCGCTGCTTTGGCACATCGCCAACGCTTTGCATGTTCATCTCGCCATTGCGTTGCTTTGGCACATCGCCACCGCGCTACTTGGTCATCTCGCCACCGCGCTGCTTTGGCACATCGCCATCACGCTGCTTGGTCATCTCGCCACTGCATTTCTTGGGCACATCGCCACCGCACTGCTTTGGCATCTCGCTTCCGCGCTGCTTTGGCACATCGCCACCCCGTTGCTTGGGCACCTCGCCACCGCCCTGCTCCGGCACCTCGCCACCAAGCTACTCAAGCATCAACGCTAAATGACAAGCTCGTCACAATCTCCGACGCAATCACAGGGCGACAAGCTCGTCACATTCTCCAACGCAATCACTGGGCGGCAAGCTCACAACCGGTCAGGACGGGATAGAAGTTTCTCCCACAATTAGAACCAAGCGACGACTTCTAGAAAGAATGGACAACAGACTCATAACTGCGCATCTCACGACAACTCTCCTAAACGAGCTCACACACCCAAGGTCATACTTTCGCCAGAAAAATTTTCGGCATCATTTTCTACGAAAACGACCTCCGAAAATTGGGGGGCATTTGATGCGGTCCCACAAAGCGTATCCGGTCGGACCCATAGTTTTCCACCGCGACCTCGGTCGGCTCGCCGATACGATTCCAACGGGCCCAGTCTCATGCAATTCCAAGTCCATATGGACTCCAAATCGGTCGTTGGTATACTCCTCCGCGCAAGTTGCGTCACGTCCCGCCAAACGGACGAGTACCGCCGAGCACGCAAGCGTCACGCGTAGCGTGAAAATCAAAAGGTGCCGCACGACAAGAGTCACACGTCAATCGCCGCGCCAATAGGCGCAGCCATTACAGCTCCAAGAAGGCGCGGCATTCGCCGCGCCAAAAAGGCGCGGCATTCGCCGCGCGAAAGCGGCGCGGCATTCGCCGCGCGAAAGCGGCGCGGCATTCGCCGCGCCAAAGCGGCGCGCCATTCGCCGCGCCAAAGCGGCGCGCCATTCGCCGCGCCAAAGCGGCGCGCCATTCGCCGCGCCAAAGCGGCGCGCCATTCGCCGCGCCAAAGCGGCGCGCCATTCGCCGCGCCAAAGCGGCGCGCCATTCGCCGCGCCAAAGCGGCGCGGCATTCGCCGCGCCAAAGCGGCGCGGCATTCGCCGCGCCAAAGCGGCGCACCATTCGCCGCGCCAAAGCGGCGCGCCATTCGCACTTTTGTTCTGAGCTTGAAGACCTCCTTCGTGGACTTAGAGATTTCCTTTCTCCCGAAAGGCGACTCGGCATTCTCACTTTTGTTCTCACCGGCATTCTCACTTTTGTTTTCACCAGCATTCTCACTTTTGTTCTCACGGTTGTTCTCAGAAGAAAAAATACTTTAGCTTTCCGGAAGGTGGACTGTCACCTTCATATCTCTCTCCTTCTCTCCCTCTCTCTATCTATCATTGTAACCAGCAGCGGTCTGTCTCTCTCGAGTTCTCAATCTCTAATTGTAACCCCCCCAGAAGATAGTGGAAGTTGGTCGGCACAGCTCCGGCCACGTGATTTTTCACCCTTTCCGGGTTTTCCACGTTAAAACTTATTGGGTCATTTACTAACTCACTCATTGACTGTTTCCACGCTCGGTTCGCTTACAAGCTAAGGCGTTTCAATTCAACCGGTCTACCAGAGCGCCCGATTGATCTGCAACAATTCTAATTATATTTTATAGTGTTAGTTATTTTTTATTTTATTTTTAATATATATGTACACACTTTACCTTTATTTAATTATATATATGATAGACTCCCCCCAAATAAATATAAAATGACGGGGTGCGAGTAGTAAAAAAATCCATCATCAGGGTAGTGCGGACAGTGCAACTTCCTAACATGGGGGTGCGATTATCCACACCCCCATCATGAGGGAGTGGATAACCTAACTCACACCCCACATTCCTAGGGGAAATTTTTGTTTCCGGGTTCCGGACGGCAAATGAGAGGCCACAAATGCGTGGGCCCCGCGCAAAAGTGCATGTCAGACGTCAGAAATGCGTGGGCCCCGCATGTGTTTGAAGCCTTCTCATTGGTCCCGGACGCCATCTGGCATTCGGGACCCGGACGCAAGAATCTCCCCTCGATCCCCTAGTGGGGAG
This sequence comes from Dactylorhiza incarnata, assembly GCA_033032865.1. Taxonomy (NCBI): domain Eukaryota; kingdom Viridiplantae; phylum Streptophyta; class Magnoliopsida; order Asparagales; family Orchidaceae; genus Dactylorhiza; species Dactylorhiza incarnata. The sequence continues at coordinate 6,028,070 of JAWHQI010000066.1, forward strand.
AGTGCCAACCAACCCAGTGCAACCAAACCGCGCACTGACATGGCAATGAAATTTGGTCGGCACAGCTCCGACCGTGTGATTTTTTACCCTTTCCGGGTTTTACACGATAAAAAGTGTCCGTATTATTTATTAACTTTTTCATTGACTGTTTGCGCGCTCCGATCGCTCGTGAGCTAAAATAGTATAATTCGACCGTTCGCTCAAGTGACCCCCAACAAATAGTACCATTAACAATCGATCCTAGCTAGCCGAAGCTTCCGCGCTTCTTCCCAGAAAGAAAAATGAGTAGAATGTTCGATGAAAAAAAATAGTTAGCAGCTCATTAATAAAATTTTAATTAAAAGCTTCAACTTTTGCTAGTTTTAATGTGCTGGGAGGTAACAGAGGCTTGTTGTTTTAAAAGTAAACTTAATATGCATGGCGAAATAACCTCGTTCGTTCGTTTGTCAATTACCTGCGGGCAGTTGTGCTAAATGGTGAGAGAGAAAGCGTGTTCGCGCGCGTGTAGTTGTAGCGTAGCTCCATTTAGCGATAAAATTAAGCCCATATCATCTACTCGTATGGAGGCAGACATGGAGGCCGGCAAGGTCGAAATTGTCGGTGAAATGACCGGAGGTCTGTATCCGGCTTCGTCGGAGCAGGATGCAGCTCTGCCGGAAGCATGGCCGGGTTTCGTGGACCCCGGCGAGATGGCTCAACCTGAAGACGAATCCTCCCTATTAGGGGTAGACCCGGCATCTGATCAGGAGTTTTACAACGGCGGCGCGGCTGAGAATGATGAGGAGTTTGAGGTGGCGGCGGCTAGGGGTGGCCGGATGGCGCAGACACCGGAGGTTCCGGCGTTTGTGGGCTACTGCGGGATGGGGGCTGTGATAGCAGCCAGTGTGATGATGACCAACCCGCCGGAAGGGCTCGAGGAGGAGGAGGATCTCGCCGTGTACATGTTTTTCCTCTTCGTGCTGTTCCTCTTTGGACTGGGACTCATCATGTTCCGGGCGAAGTAGTTCTATTATTCTCTGTTTAATTAACTTTTAGTATAATTCTGTTGGTGTTGTGTAATTAATTACATGCATGTAATTCCATAAAGTTCTATGAAGTTGATGACGACCGAGTTCTATTTTTATGGGTGCTGATATAATTTGAACGTCGACCAACTTTCTCCGGCGACACCATCGAGCTCTACAGGTGCAGAGGCGTTGTGATCCAAGTCGGCCGCAAAGTTGCGATAGGAAGGATTTTTTTAGCGAATTAGAATATTCTCACAGTAAGTGCATTTATATATTAAATTAAATTTTCACATCTTTACTTGAGTTTATGATTTTTTAAAACTTTTTGGACCTCTCTGTCCGCAGACAATTTTGTTTCATGAGTCTCCCAACTTCATCTGATTTGAGCCCGATGATCTCAATCCCCTTCTTTTCTACTGATATGTCTTCGAAATAGAACAAGATTTTTTCACCCGTGGTAAAAAAAAAATTCCCCTCTTTATTCACCAACTACATCTTCTCACCATTTTGTTACCATTGGTTGAAGCAAATCATGACAAAAATGGTTTTTTCACATCCTTTAAATCCGCTAGTAACATAATAAGTCTTCAAACACATGAGAAGCATCGATGCAACTTGTACTTATACAAATACTTTGTTTTTTGCCGTACTCTTTAGATTCACGAGCAGCATAGTAAGTCTCCAAGCTCATTATAGGCTTTTTCATATCCTTGAAATCCACGATCAACATAAAATGTATAGTTGCAAGAATGACTGCACTTTGTTTTTTGGTTTGTGATTAACAAAAATATATGCGGATAACAAACAAAATTGGCTCCCTTTAGAGCCGCCGATAATAAAAAATCTGCGAATAGACAAATTCGCTCAGCAAATAACAATTCTTTTTTTTAGCAGCGCGAGCACATTATTTAAAAGCCCTTTTTAATTATTAAATCTCCAATAGCATCATTTTAATGGAGTTTAAACAAATATATAATATCTAAAGTTGTCGAAGAAAATACTATCTATTAAAAAAAATAAACTATATTAAGCAATCGTTTATGCTAAAATATATAATTTAAATGATTTTTATACTGTTGGAATTCAGCTGCACTAAATACACCAAATAAAAGTAAATGATCGAAAAATAATCAAAACATATTTTTAATGTTATGACCGCCAACAAGAAAAGAAAACAAACTTTTGAACATAAGAGTGTACGAAGTTCCTTTGGTGAGCGTCCGCGACCGCCGCCACCGCACCAAACGGAGACAAAATGTTTGTTAATAGAATCCATGCTTTACACTTTACAGTAATATTCTTCATTCAACATCGACCGGAAAGACCTATCCTTCACAGTCAACTAGAAAGATTTAATGACAAATTAAAATACCTTTTCGGTCAGAGATTCTTTTCGGCAAAAAAGATTTAGGGTTTAGGATTTAAGTATTTTATTATCAATGACATCAACTACAGGCGGCCTTTGGAGAAGACCAACAAAGGTGGTGTATAGTAGTGGGGTCGGCTATATAGATCTTTTGTCACAATTGTGACCTATCTTTAGTCATAATCTCACTAATGCCTAAGTACATCATGTCTTTCCTTATAGTCTCGTTCCAAGTCTTTATTGGTCTACCCCTCCCCGTTTAACATGCCTAGTGACTAAACTCTCACAACGCCTGACAAGTGCCTCTAATGGTCTCCTTTGTACTGTCCAAACCATCTCAGTCGAGTTCTCGCATCTTCTCTGCTATTGGTGTCACTCCCATCTTATCCCTAATACATTCATTCCTAATATTATCCAGTCACGTGTGTGTCCACACATCCACCTAAGCATTCTCATCTCCGCAACTCCATGCATAATGTGAAAAAAGAAGAGATGGGAGCAATGATAAAAAAAACAAAAACAGCAATTTTACACTCATTTCCCTTCAAAAATTGATACATTAAAGTGCTCAAAAATTAGAGCAGATGAATCTTTATTTTACTCCGGTATACAAACAATATAATTCTACACGAAATACAGATGTATGTACAAAAGAATGCTGAGAAAATGAAGCACAACTCTTTCTTTCTTTACTTCCCAATTTATGAATTAATGCATAGACCGTATTCTTGTCAATAGAGTCTGCATGGTCTCAAGTTTTCGACTGAGCTGCTCGACTTCCGCAGCATGCTCCAAGCAATCCGAGCCGCTTAAAGACGATATGAGCGCGGAGCACTTTTCGTGCGATTCTCGAACCTCGGTTTCGAGTGACGCAACTGCGGAATTCATGTCAATAGTCGGGCTTCCGCCAACCCCGTTTGACGTGGGTACAATGTTGATGCTGCTGCTGCGACGGCCGAGTTTTTCCGGCATAAAGATTTTATCTAAGCTCTCGCTTCCTGCAAGGGAAGATTTACATTTAACAGATCAAAATAGGGTGACATGCAAGCAAAGCTTTTAGAGGTCAAAAATAGGGTGACATGCAAGCAAAACTTTTAGAGATCAAAATAGGGTGACATGCAAGCGAAGCTTTTAGAGCGGGCGTAAGTTCAGTATCAGGCGTGCAACTCTTAAATTCTATATCGTCTTAAGAATTTGGTGCATGACAAAGGTATAGTCTATGGAGAATGTAATCCCGCCGTCCAGGAATCAAGTACAAGCCTGCATCCATCACCTGCCAACAAGAAGAAGCATCAGATCATCAGGGGTAAAGAGGAAGAAGTCGTCCATAAGCTGTTGAGGCTCCGCTCAAGATAGTCCACAATACCTCATCAACATGTGGAATGGGTATTTATAGTATCTCCAACGTAGAGCCTAACCCTAGTGACACGGAACCCATCGGGTCGTTCCGAGTCGGTCCTGACACGCGCGGACATATCAATAATAATAGAACTAACAATCTCCTCCTATGTCCGCGGTATACCGACGTTGGAAAAGGGTTGGTGTGTGTAGTGTTCAACCAGTTCGACTCATTACACAACCGTGTCCACAAGTACCTGTTATAATATATTGGACTGAAAGAAACAGGAGTATGTATGCACGCATGAGCATAGAACATAAGCTAAGCAACATCACATCAGAATCAAAGTACAGTTAAAGAGATAGGTACCAGAAGACCTAATGTCTCATGACTAACAAAGAGTACAAAATAGTCCAAACAAAACAGGTAAAGAGAGCTAAACAGTGCTCTAAGTCAGAGAAAGAAAACCAAACAGATACTCTAGAAACCATCATCCAGCAGATCATCCTTTTCAGGATCTCAGTCTGCCTGTGCTCCTCCTGCATCAGCATTTTCTGTAATTTCCAACTGAGAACTTCATTTAGAATGAATTCAACAATGGAAAAATATACATGTATCTAGTTCTGTATATAAGAACGTAGTACTTTAATTATGCTCAGAGGATATAGGTAGAATATTTCAGGTTTAACCACAGAATCTAATAACTGTTTCCAAACGAAACGATTTCAGACTTCTGGACAAAGCAGCTATATCTGTGTTCCTATGTGTGATATCCTGGTTACTGTTCTTCTAGGGTTGATTGGAACTCATCAAATGTGGAATGGAACCAATCAACAGGAGAAAGTCCAAAACAAGTCAGATCGTGTTATCAAATGTGGAATAACACTCTCCTCCAAGTTAAGGAAGACGAATCCGGATGAGGTTGTTATCATCAAATGTGGAATGAAACAACCAACCAGAGATTCGTACTCAGCAACCAAAACACCAACGGAGCACAATATGCTAGATTTGACAAAGGAAGGAATCAAAACATTCGGACTAAAACTGGTGTCAAGCCGCTTTGAGTCTCATTTCCCCCACTGTTTTGATTGAACGGTCTCGGGGCATTCCTTTTGTCAGTGGATCAGCTAGATTATCCTTCGATCACACATCGACCAAAGTAATAATGCCTTGTTCTTTAAGATAATTCAAAAGAGCGTGTCTCAGTCGTACATGTCGTCTCTTAGTGTTAAAGAGGACGTTCTTAACAACTTGGACTGCTGCCTGATTATTACAGTACAGGCTTAAAGAGTTGATTTGAAGTCTAGAAAAGGGAATGTCTAAGATCAAATTCCTGATCCAGTCTGCCTCTTCACCAGCTGAAGCTAAGGCAAATAACTCGGCTTCCATAGACGACAAAGCTATGCAAGTCTGTCTCTTGGACTTCCTAGTAACTGCAGCGCCACCCAATGTGAATATAAATCCACTTGTGGACTTGCTGTTTGAAACTTCTGAACACCAGGAGGCATCAGAGTAACCTTCCAAAGTAGGAGGATGACCAGTATAGCACGGAGCGTGGTCTTTAGTACCTTTGAGATACTTCATCAGCCTATCTAGAGCATCCCAATGCTCTTTGCCTGGACTACTGGTAAAGCGACTTAGCATGCTTACGGAGAAAGCAATGTCAGGTCTAGTGCATCTTGTGGCGTACATGAGACTTCCAATGATCTTTGAGTACTTGACTTGATCAACGCTTATCCCTTCATTCGGACTCAGCTTGACGTTCGGATCAGTGGGTGTTTCAACAGGCCTACAATCTTTATAACCCCAGGTATTAAGAATCTGCTCTATGTAGTGAGCTTGACTCAGAGTGACACATCCCTTGTCTACTCTTACTTTCATACCTAGTAGGGTATCGACGGGATCAAGGTCCTTCATATCAAACGCTTTGGCGAGAGCGGACTTAATATCCCTCACGACAGCTAGGTCTGACCCCAGGATCAACATGTCATCCACATATAGGCATATGATGACTGTTTGGTTTGACATCGAGCGGTAATAGAGACACTTGTCTGAGAGACTGGACTGAAATCCAAAGCTCGTTACCACTTGATCAAACTTCATGTGCCACATCTTAGGTGCTTGTTTAAGCCCATAGATAGATTTATCAAGTTTGCACACTTTATCCTTTAGATCTGTATGGACATAACCTTCAGGTTGTGCCATGTAGATCTCTTCATTTAGCTCTCCATTCAAAAAGGCTGTTTTCACGTCCATCTGATGGACGATGAAATTCTCTATAGAGGCTAAGGCTAGAAGAATTCTAATAG